>OZ007590.1:188884953-190084953 GCA_963931845.1 Maratus michaelseni
CCTTTAAATTATCTGAATTATTATAAAAGTAAAAAGCTAACTCATACCATTTAAAATCCTATTTCATCAGTAAAAACAGGAGTCATTCGCAAACTGATGTCAAGGTTCTATTGATAAAGAAATATGTTAATAAGTGTAAAATGCATCTAAACTATATTTATATAATGCATTACACTGGCATATTTCAGGTTAGGAGATAAATGTAGTTTTAAATAGTAGAAACACATATTTAAAAAGCAAAACAATTGTCAAAGTATTTTATAAGGTATTTTCTCCCATCTCTAATGTATATAAGTAAGATTTTCTAATAATACTTTTGTAAATATTTTGAAGTCCTTCATCAATAATATATTTGCAAACATCGATAAACTTTTGTATAAGGGATCATAGCGCTTTTAAACCTTCAAAACATTCAATCCTTGATATAATCTATATATTAAAGAGCAATAATTTCAGAACACTTTAAAACAAAATGATTGACACTCTTAATAGTTGTTAAATATGCAATATTTTCAAAGAGATAACTTTAAAGTCATTTTTTCCAAAATGTGATTTTGGGGCATAGCGCGCAAGGCAACTTTTCGATATTTTTTCATGAAATTTTCAGGATATATGGTGTATGGTAGGTTATATAAAGTGAACCTAAATTTTCATTTTTAATTTTGTTGAAAACATATTTATTTTCTTCGTGTTGTATTGTTAAACTTTTACTGTAAGCAAGATACAATTTTGTTTTTAAAACATGCAAATACTATATATACACACTTATTTTAGATTCAGTGTAAGCACAAGACACTAAAGTACAATTATATACCAAAAATTTTGTTTTACATGCAGAAATTCTTTTGTTATCATGTGTGGAAACTGTGATTCAAATTTTTTGCTCGACAAGTATAAAAAATCCGTATAGAAACTAAATTTCCCTATTATGATCTAAAAAAAACATATGAAATGAAAGTCAGAATCATGTATCTATTACCACCTATAAAAGTTGTGTTTTTGTAATGTATACCTTTTAAGATATGAAATGACAAAATGGTCATTTTTTTCTCTCTTTCCGACATTTTAAAAGTCCTATGATCCTTCAGTATCAACCGCCATACGTATGATCCATGTTTGAATTTTCTTGCAATACTACATAGGTTATACTTGCAGTTATAGAATTTATTAGAAAGGCTATAGAATTATTTAAAGCTTATTCAAATTTCAAAGACTTCTTATTAAATGTAATTCTAGTTAATCTGTTAAACTTTATAATTTGAATTTTTCTGTTATCATACAATATTCTGTTTCAAATTTTCTAAAGCTTTAAGCGATTAAATTTTTAGGTTATTTTGAAATATATAGTCATAAACTCCAATTTCATTTCACTTAATCTTGTATTCCTCATCTTCGCAAATAGGGATTCTACAAAGCTTCTAACAGTGATTACTAATCTTTTAGAGGTCAAATTTAAAGACATCTCAAAACGTGCTTAAAAGGACATAGTCGTTATGTCTCAATTATCAAATATTAAGAGCTTTCTAAATAATGTATTGCTAATATTCTTTGGATTCCAACTATACCTTTAATCTCAAATTGCTATAGTTACCTTTAATGTCAATCACGTTGCTAAGTGAGATTTTCGTGAACATTTTAATAGCTGTGTTTTTTTTTTCCTTTTTTAATGAAAAGTATAATTCATCTCCTGACTGGAAATATTCTGCCTGGAAAAATTTGTTCTGTTTAGTAACATATTTATTTCTAGCAAATTCCTTTCAACTTTTTTCTCTATTTCCTGAAAATTGCTTTAACGTATTGCAGTTCTAAATATTTTTTAACACTTTCTAACAGCTGTCTATGATTTCAATTCGTTGTCTGTATGTAAGTGCTCTTTCATAAATATACTTGAATTTCTACGAAATTTACAAATGTTATAAAATAGTATACTATAGCTCTACTGAAAATGAAAAAATGAGATATCTAGCTATTACAGTTTCTTTTCGGGGACTATCAAAATAATTTGGTAACATTATCTTCTGTGGGAGATAATTGTAAAGTATATTTCATGATAATACAATAGTTAACATTTTGAGTAATTGATATGCATTTTCGAAATGTAATATTGCATGTTTCGTAGTATAAAGATCGTGTGCGTTGATTTTTTATTTATTTATTTTTTATTTATTTATTTTTTTTTTAAACAGATTTACACAAAAGAACTCGTTTGCATTACTGTCTATAGGCAGTAATTATCTGAAGTGTGCTTTATGAAATTCATACACAATATTGAAGTTAATGATAACATATTCAAGTGCAGATAACATTTAACGTTTTTTGCAGAGCCGCATAAAAGAAATCGGATGCATTATCATCTATGAGCAATAATCGTAGAAAGTACATTTTAAATTGTGTTATGCGTTTTCAAGTATTACTGTACTAAATTTTTAGTATGTTATGTGGTGGGTATAAATTATATAGATCATATACAGGGTTACTTAAAAGAATTAGATTTAATTAATTTTTATGGACATGAATTGCTGACAGTGTATTTTCAGGAGAGTTATACATTTTCCATGGAATGTATTTTTTAGAGAATATTATGTAATATGAGAATATTTCAAATAAGTTCCCATATGCAGGCCTGCACAACATAATATGTATACATTGCCGCCTGTAAATGGTAATTGGAAGAAGAAAAACGCTTTTTGTTGAGCTATATGTTCTTCAGTTGAAATATATTTCATACATTCAATATATATCATTTACAGGTCTGCAAAAAATAATTCGAATGTATTACTTGTCCATTGACGATAACTTCTCAACACGGATTTTCACTTATATTTTGTACTTTCTCAATTGTTTAATTCGATATCGCCTTTCATTGTAGGAAGAAAAATAAAAATTAGTAACAATATTCTGACAGAATTGGAAAGATTTTCATAAAATATGCTTTATAAATTCTTCTTCTATGTTATTTTTTATTTTTATTTTAAATCCTTGTGTCATTTAATCATTTAAATAATTTATTTCAATTATTTTTTTCCCTGTTCTTTTCTTTTCTATCTGTTTGTTTCACTTAATTTATCATCTCTTTCTTATTATACTGTCGTTTCAACAAACGATTGATTGTATGCCTCCAGCTCTTGACTTTTTATTGGCTATTTCTCATACCTCTCTCCCTTTCTCTTTTATTTAGTTGATTCTTTTTTCTGCTCTTGAAAAGATAACACGACTTTCTTCCGCTTGAACAAGAAAGAGAAGTTCTTTCGAAAAGTGTTCTATGTTTTTTAACAATTTCCAACATAGTTTAAAAGTGTTTAGGAATTCGGTTTGTATGTCCGTACTTGAACTCTCATAAATATACCAGTATTGCCATGTAATTTTTATATATTATTGAGGTTTACGATAGAATGTTCAGCATTAAAATGGAAGCGTGTAGCATCTATAGTTCGTTTACAGGGATACACAAAACAATTCCGCTACATTATGGTCTATAGGGGAGAAATCATTTGCGGTGCAGTTTATTGATGTTAAGATATTTCAAATTTATTGAAATTGATATACATCACTGAAGTGTATTACAACATACTTTCTCTGAAGTATAGAATAAGTAGCCAGGTAGAGTGTGTCCACATGGACGTACAAAAGAATTCCATTGTATTATGATCTATCAGGAAATATCGTTTGCGCTGCACTTTAATCTATACTTATAAAAGAATAGCTTGATTTTCTCGTAATCATCGCCGAGCCTCAACCGTTTGTCATAGAACAATGGAATTTGGAAGACATATTCTTTACACAATGTAGGCACCCATAAAGAAAGGATTTTTGAAAATTCACACCCTAAGGGGGTTGAATGGGGGTCGAATCTGTTAGATTATTTCGACTTTTCGGCATATCGCAGCAGGAGTTTTAAATAGGAAGGTGAAATTTAGGTTAACAATTCTACTAAAGAATAGTTAAACATGTATTTCAGGTGATTTTAGAAATTCAACCACTAAGTGGGTTTAATGGGGACCGAAAAGTTTCAGTGATTTCGCATTTTTACCATATCTTATCAGCAGTTTTATGTAAGAGCGTGAAATTCAAGATAACAAATCTATTAAAAAATAATTAAACACGTATTTCAGCGATTTTAGAAATTCAACCACTAAGGGGATTAAATGGGTGTCTAAAGTTTTAGATCATTTTGCCTTTTCGCCATATCTCAAAAACACTTTTAGTTAAAAGCGTAAAATTCGGGATAACAAATGTACTAAAAGTTAGTTAAACACATATTTCAGTGATTTCAAAAATTCAACCACAAAGTGGTTAAATGGTGGGACGAAAGTTTTTATTCATTTCGTGTTTTCGCCATATCTCAGCAGCAGTTTTAGGTAGGAACATAAAATTCAGGATAACAAATCTACTAAAAAAATAATTAAACACATATTTTAGCAATTTTAGAAATTCATCCATTAAGGGGGTTAAATGTGGGGTCGAAAGTTTTAGGTCATTTTGCCTGTTCGCTATATCTCAGCAGCATTTTTAGTTAGGAGCTCGGAATTCGGGATAACAAATCTACAAAAAATATAGATAAACATGTATTTCAGTAATTTTAGAAATTCAGTAACTAAGGGGGGTTAAATAGGGAGTCAAATATTTTAGGTCATTTTGCCATATCTCAGTAGAAATTATAGGTAGAATCATGAAACTCAGGATAAAAAATCTACTAAAAAAATAGTTAAACACGTATTGCAGCGATTTTAGAAATTCAGACACTAAGGGGGGTTAAATGGGGGTAGAATGTTTTACGCCATTTTGCCATATGTCAGTAGAAGTTATAGTTAGGAGCGTGAAATTAGGGATAAAAAATCGACTACACAATAGTTAAATATGCGCATTTCAGGTGATTTTAGAAATTCAACTACATAGGGGGTTAAATGAAGGGTCGAAAATTTTCAGTGATTGCACCTTTTCACCATATTTTATCAACAGTTTTAGAAAAAAGCGTGAAATTGAGGATAACAAATCTCCTTAAAAAATAGTTAAACAAGTATTTCAGTAATTTTAGAAATTCTGCCACTAAGGTGGGGGGGGGGGGGGTTAAATAGTGGGTCGAATGTGTTATGTCATTTTGCTGTTTCTCAATATAAGTTATAGGTAGTAGCGTGGATTTCGTTATAACAAATCTACTAAAGAATAGTTAAACATGTATTTCAGGCGATTTTAGAAATTCAATTACTAAGGGGGTTAAATGGGAGGTCGATAATTTTCGATGATTTTACCTTTTCACCATATCTCATCAGTAGTTTTAGTTAAAAGCGTGAAATTCAGGATAACAAATCTACTAGAAGATAGTTAAACATATATTTCACAGATTTTAAAAATTCACACCCTAATGGGGTTAAATGGGGGGGGGGCGAAAGTTTTAGGTCATTTCATCTTTTCGCCATATATCAGCAGCAATTTTAGTTAGCAGCATGAAATTCGAGATAACAGATCTACTAAAGGATAGTTAAACATGTATTTCAAGCGATTTTAGAAATTCGACCTCTAAAGAGGTTAAATGGGGGGTCGAATGTTTCAGGACATTTGACTTTTTCACCATATCTCAACAGCAGTTTTAGTGAAAAGTGTGAAATTCAGGATAACAAATCTACTAGAACACAGTTAAATACGTATTTTAGGCGATTTTGAAAATTCACCCTCTAAAGAGGTTAAATGGGGGGAGGGGGTCGTCAGCTTTAGGTCATTTCGCTTTTTGGTCCTATCTCAGCAACAGTTTTATGTATTACTAGCCGTTCTTCGCCCGTCTAGCCGGTCGCTTCCGAGTGGGGTCCAGATACAAAGTACTACTTGGGCCCCACCTCTAGTTAATCAGGGGTAGGGCCCAGTATTACTTTGTCAGGGGGTTCATGAAAACAAAAATATTTATGTCGCGAAGTCTTTATTTAAGTGCCTTTTTATATTCTTATTAGTTGTTATTGCTCATAGATGATAATGCATCCGATTTCTTTTATGCGGCTTTGCAAAAAACGTTAAATGTTATCTGCACTTGAATATGTTATCTAACTTCAATATTGTGTATGAATTTCATAAAGCACACTTCAGATAATTACTGCCTATAGACAGTAATGCAAACGAGTTCTTTTGTGTATATCTGTTAAAAAAAAATCAACGCACACGATCTTTATACTACGAAACATGCAATATTACATATCGAAAAGGCATATCAATTACTCAAAATGTTAACTATAGTGTTATCATCAAATATACTTTAAGCAATTATCGCCCATAGAACATAATGTTACCAAATTATTTTGATTATTACCAAATTATTATTGTTTGATTACAAAATTATTCATTCTAAATTAGTTTAAAACAATTTTTTATAAAAAAAACCCAATTAAATGCTAATTTATATAGTAATTCAATTATTTATATCCATTTATTATGACGATTTTAAACCTAATTTTTTGTATATGAAAAATTCTAAGATTCTGAGAGCCATATTCAAATAAAAAAATTATACACTCACTGCCAAAAGTTAAACACG
The DNA here is from genome assembly GCA_963931845.1 of Maratus michaelseni. NCBI lineage: Eukaryota > Metazoa > Arthropoda > Arachnida > Araneae > Salticidae > Maratus > Maratus michaelseni. The sequence continues at coordinate 188,891,474 of OZ007590.1, forward strand.
CAGCGGTAAAATGCGGAAAAATCGACAAGTACAGCTTCGATTGACACGAAATGCGGCAGGAAAGTAGCACATATGTCTATGCATGAAACAAAACATACAATTACATGCAAAGACGAAAACTATATTGATTTTTCCTAAGTTATAAGATGAAGTCATATTGGAGTCATTAACAAAAACATGTTTAAAGCCAAAATAAACAAACTAAACCAACATTAATAGAGTATGGGAGCACCCTTCACCTCATACACAGTTTTCAAGGTGTGACCATGCTTTCCATGAGGTAATCAACCAACGTAGAATCAAGTCATCGCCATTACTCCTGTAGAGGAGTTTGCAACTCTATGAGAGTGACTGGGGTGTGGGAAACATATTCACAGAGCACGACCAAGGGCATCCCAAAGATTTTCAATGAGATTAAAGTCGGGTGAGTACGCCGGCCACTCCATACGCGCAATCCTTTCACTCTCCAGGTACTCTTCGACGAGTACAGCTCTATGGGACGCGCATTATCATCCATTAAAACCAAAGCAGGACCAACTGCTGCAGCGTACAATCTCACAGTGAGGTCGAAAGCTTCATCCCGATGCCGGACAGCCGTTATAGAATCCCGTCTAAAGATGTGCAGGTTGGTGTGGAAACACATCGAAATCCCCTCCCACACCCCGAGGCTTCCACTTTTCCACATCGGAATGCGTCATGTTCGGTGATGTTCTGAGGCCAATTGCGTATGCCTCCTTCTCTCCAGACCCTTACACGCTTATCATCTCTTTTTTTGCGCAAATCTCGACTCATCCGTAAACATAACATTGCCCTAATCAGACACAGTCCAATTGATATGTTGTCGATACCACTTTAATCCTGCCCCTCTTGACTGAACGAACAGAAGAACACACATTGTGGATACCTGGGCGTACAGTCATTTCATGTGTAGCCTTCGGTACAAGGTAGTGGTTGATAACGTCTTACCAATGGACGCTGCAACCATAGATGTCACACGTGTGGAGGTCGTTCTTAAATTCCGCTTGTCTACAACAGCAATATATCGATCATCCGCGGGTTCGTAATCCGTGGACGTCCAGCCGCAAGTCTTCGGACAACTGTTTGGCTCGTTAGCAATTGTTTCCATAATCTTGAAATTACGGAATGATGAACGCCGAAGAAAAGAGCAACATCTGTAATTGACGGTCCCTCTTCAATGCGTCTGACTACATGCAACGCTCAGAATCTTCCAATCGTCTTCTGGAAGCCATAGAAACACGTCTGCCTTGAAAAAAAGCCTACAAAAGTTCTAAATACTTTTATATCAGTACTTACATGCATTTCCTGTAATTCTTCGCAATGCTGGCTTCCTATACCACTGCCTTTCTTGCATAGTTCTCGACACGAAACCGTGATTGGCTGTTACATAACACATTTTCATACATCCATTTTTCTCCGCATCGAAATGCAGCGTCTCCCATTCATATTCGCTTCCAGAAATTCTCTCTGCGTGCTTAAATTTTGGCAGTGAGTGTACAAATAATAAATTGTTAAAAAAAAAAAATCTTTTATAAGCATTCATCTTGTATTTTAAAATCCCGCCTAACTTCATGACTGCAATTCATGTAGATCGAAAACAGTTTCGCTACAATACGTTAATTTGGAGTGGGCCTCGATTGCTAAAAATTCCCTACTTTGTTTCAAGCTAGATAGAAAGCGTGAGCTTGTGAAATTATTAAAAAAATATCTAATTTTTGCTCTGTTGCTTTAAGACCTGGCAACAGGAAAAAAAAGTCTTTTAAGCGAACTATGTAGAATTTCTAATTTTTTCATCAACGTATATTAATAATTTAATGAGTATTACACTTTTAAAAGATAAAAGCACATTTAAAAAAATATTCCACAAAAAAATATATATTTTTTAATTAAATAATATTTTATTTTCTACTTTTTAGTGTTTAAAATATTATGGTCTTTCAGTTTACCAGCGAGTTGGCATATTTTGGGAAGCGTGGTCTAGCTGATAATAAAATTCATTGTTTTTGTAATTCGCAAACAGTTGTTTAACAAAAAAATATTTGGCGATTTACCACCTTCGACTGGCTTACGGAAAAATGACTTAAAATTAATGTATTCATTTATAATCAAGTTCTAAAAATATACTAAAATGTCGTATTATGATCGAAAACACGCATGTGTACATAATTTTTCTAATTCTAGCATATCAGGAAGTGAGTGACAAATCAATTACAAAATTCCATCTTTACATTCCAAAACCAAGTTGAGTTAAATAAAAGAGTAGTATAATAAACCCAATGAATTCGTCAGATGGAGTGTTCAGGCGAGGCTAACGAAAAAGAAAGGCTAAAGCGGTGCTTTACGCATATCTTTTTTTACAGACCGCGGAAGTCACGTGATGCTCGAATCCACCAATGCAGGTGGACGAAAAGAGCATCACGTCACTCTAGCGGTCAGTAAAAAAAGATAAGTGGAATGCACTGCGGTAGCCTGTCTTTTTCGTTAGCCTCGGTTCAGGTCTTGTTTGGTTTATGCGTAACCCCGGATTTCGGCGAAATAGACATCAAGATTTAATTACTGCCAGTTCGGTCTCATCATCTCATAATGAGTTGTTTTTCATTTGCTTGTGTGTTAGAGATAAGTTCGGGCTCTTTTTGAATCCCATGCCCCCCCCCCCCCCCCTAGCCCGAAACATTTTGTGTCATCAGAGCCCGTGCCCGATACTGAAAGCACGCAGTTGAAAATTTCTATCAACATTTAAGAAATGCTCAATATTATTTTTATCATTGAAAAATCTGTTTTTACACAGAAATAAGTATTAATCCTAATTATTTCTTCATGACATTGTTTTGTGATTTTCGTATCCCGGAAAATATGTTTAAAAATAGCAAACTTTTTATTTATACTCAATCGTTGGCAGAAATCTGCAAATATCACAACTCTTATTCTTTTAAAATATTAGTACAATTAAGTAATTATTAAGTAATTAAGTACAATTACAGCAGAAAGGCATGTTTCATGTTTTCAGTAATTATGGAAAAGGGCTTCAAACAGAAAGCGAGGATAGACAAGGGATTTCAAACGGCTTCTAATGATACTAACACTGACCGTGCAAAGGCTTCAGAATATTTCTCCTTACATCCTACCAATAACAATTCCTTTCCCTTTCAAATTGTTATTTAAAGGATTGTAGAAAAGTTTAAGAAACTTAGATTACATTCTTGTTTTTCATATATTAAGTTTTTTTTTCCTTTTTCAATATATGAATAAATAAAAATTTCACTTTGAACCCGAAAACTCGTATAAAATTCGAGCTCGAGCCCGTGTTGGGTCTGGACCCGGAACGATCCCGTCTAATCTCTACTGTTTGTGTGGTCATAAATGATTCGATTTACGTACGTCTTATTCTGAATACACTGGATGATCTGTAGACATACATTATAGCAGCGGTTACATATGCGATACATATGCTGTGTAAGGTATGTGAAGAGCACGATTATCGATTTGATGTGTACCGTGTGGCTTCAAGAATCCACATTGGATATATGTGAACACTTCATTAAAATTTAATGTAAATAAAGTTCTATTATATTTATATTGTTTTTTTTTTCAAAGCCATAAAAGAACTTCCACATTGAAATCAAATTCAGACTTTATTGTTTTCCTGAAATTTTAACAATCTACTTCAAAATTTTTCTACTTAATTACTTTTTTTGTATGTCATTTTTTATTTTACTTTTACAGCTGAAAACAATAAAAAAGCTACCCACATTATGAAAATTTCATAACGCTTTTAAAATCGCTAACAATGGTTGAGTTTTAAAAAGTGAAAACTACAGATTCGGGATATCATACAAGGAATTTACTTCAGAAATAATAATAAATAATAAAATATTTTATGAACAGCTTTAATTATCAATAAAAGTCAGCTTCAAAATTATCGGCTTCATATTTTCAAATTTGTTGTCAGCATATTAACTTTGTTGCAAATTTTTAAGTGTTTATTCAAACAACTGGTATGGTTTCAATGAAATGCAACAAAATCTAATTTTGTTGAACTTTGTATTGTTAAATTTTATTGAGGTTTTGGAAAAACCTCAAGTAGTTCCTTCCTAATGTTTTTCTCAATTCAGTGGCTAGTATTTTAACCACATATTTAAAAAGCTCTAATCTCAATTTTTCTTGGTCAATCCTGTGCAGCTAGAAAGGACGGGATGTATAAAGGTGCTCACGATTTTTATTGCTTGAAAACAAATGTTCAGTTCACTTTCCTTAAAAAATTTATTAATACTCTCTTCCTTAAAAATATGACCAAAAGTACCTGTTACATAATAACATTATATTTTACTTCTTTCAGAGATACAAAAAATAAGTGCCAGTTTTGATGATAATAAATCAGTTTATCCATTTTTCATAAAATTAATTCCATAAAAAGTCATTTAATGCATTTCATCGACAAATTTCACTGATAATATATTTTATAAATGACATTTAAAATGTATTTACGTGTTCATATTTTTAATGAAAATGCCACTTTAAAAAACATTTCCACCTAGAATTTTTATTGAATGTTAGACTAAAATAAGCAGTGTTTGAAAAATACGACATAGATTATACATGTATCTAATTCACCGGGGAGCATGGTCTTCACCATATATTTTTCATTTACTCGGCAAGAAAAAGCTCAAAAGTAGTCTTAGAATAAATAATATAAAATATATAAATCATACCTTACATCTCAAAATATGCATAAGAATTTTTTTTCCTGTAATTTTTTTTGCATAGCTTCTGAACTGTTGATATGCACTCGACAATTGTAAAAAAGGTTCACAATATTTTTAAAAGACTTATGAAAACCACCTGCTGATTTCTCAAATGCATAACAGACACCAAACAAAAAAAGCTGCAAAAATAGATAGACGTCTTTGCCGAAATTGAAAATTTTTGTGACATACATAGTATACATGAAAACGTTTTTGAATATATTTAAGATATTTTCTAAAATATTATTAAATTTATGGAGTTTTATGGATTTATTGAACTGCATTTTAGAATGTTATCGTTAGATTCGCAGTTTTTACTATATACGATATTCAAAGATATTTTTAAAAAACATTTCAGTAAAGATATTTCGCCTTTGCTTTTATTTGCACATTTGAAAAGATATTAGTTGAGGGTTTTAAATAGAACAGCTTTTTATAATATGTATTATATGTGAAAATGATACATTTGAGTTTGCACCATAATCTAGAAACAACAGAAGTACAAAATGCAGAATAATAGATTAATAATTACCAAAAAATACACTTCATACATTTAAATATCCTTATGAGTAAACCGCATAAAAGAGGTTAATTGTTATATATTTCTTTTTCGTTATTAAAAAGGATAAAAAGATCTATCATGTGTTGATTTCTCATTAGGTGCATTATTAATTAAGAAGTCTTTGGACTTTTAAATTTTCAAACCATTCAATCTTTGATAATATATATATATATATAAATATTAAAGAATAATCATTTCTGAGCACTTTAAAGCAAAATAAATGATACTATTAATCACTGTTAAATATAGAATATTTAAAAAAAATAATTTTAAAGTCATTTTTCTCAAAATGTGATTTTGGGGCATTGCGCGCAAGGTAGTTAAAAAACTTTTGGATATTTTTTTATAAATTTTTTTAGGATATATATATATTGTGTATGCTATGCTCTATAAAGCGAACCTAAATTTTCATTTTTTTGTTGTTGTTGAAAACATATTATTTCTTGGTGTTATATTGATAAAATTAAAAAAATATTACATAAGCAATATAGAGTTTTGTATTTAAACATAAAATACTATAAATAAACATTGGCTTTAAGTTCAGTGTAAGCATAAGACTCTCAAGTATAATTATATACCAAAAATTTTGTTTTAGATGCAGAAATTATTTGTAATCATGAGCGCAACCTGTGATTCCAAGTGTTTAGTCGACAAGTTTAAAAACCTCTATAACAACTAATTTTCCCAATTCTACTTTGAAAAAAAAAAATGAAATGAAACGAGAAACATGTATCTAATAACACCTTTAAAAATCGCGTTATGCAATGTAAACTTTTTAAGATGATAATTTGCTTTAATTTTTTGACATTTTAAAAGTCCTTTTTAATTGTGAATTAATAATATGTGTTCCATGCATTCATATGTATTTTAATGCATTTCATTAAAGAATTTGGAAGATATGATACTCATAAATGACAATGTAATTTTTATGTTCTTCTTTTTAATCAAAATGACACTTTTCAAAATAATTTTTCCTTAAAGCATGCATTAAATTTGTATTATGTTTTCTTATACAATAAAATAAATAGTATATCAGAAATATGATGCGATTTTTTGTTGCTTCCAAGACTATTTATGTTTGTCTTCTGTGCATATTTATTATTTGCACGACTGCGATAAGCTCAAAAAAGAACATCAGATTAAGGAATACAAAAACTGTAAGTCATACACTATAAAACAAAGATAAATGTTTCTTAATCGAGCTATTATCATCCTTATGGATTTTCCCTTAATTGTGCATTAATAATATCTATTTCGCGCATTCATATGTATTTTAATGTATTTGATTAAAGAAGTTTGGAGATATGATACTCATAAATGACATAGTGTAATTTTTGCGTTCTTCTTTTTAATCAAAATATGACACTTTTAAAGCATTTTTCCCTTAAAGCATGTATTGAATTTGCATTATGTTTTCTTATACAATAAAATAAATAGTAATCAAAAATATGATGCATTTGTTTGTGGCTTCCAAGATTATTTATGTTTGTCTTCTGTGCATACTTATTATTTAAACGGCTGCGATAAGCTAAAAAAGAACATCAGATTAAGGAATACAAAAACCTTACTTTACTGTAATATATTATTATTACTGTACTACTATTATTACAGTACATACCTGATTATTTACTGTACTGTAATATACTGTACTGCACTGTATATTATTACTGTATTGTAATATACTGTAAAACAAATACAAATGTTTCTTAATCTAGCTCTTATCATTCTTGTGGATTTCGAAAATATAATACAAGCTCTTCCGATATACTACCGATTCTGAAGACCGTTCCTTTGTCTCCAGAAACTTTAGAAACCAATAAATTTTCGAGATTTAAAAAACAATTTCTGAAACGTTTGCTGCCAACCATTTTTGGAAAAGTTTCCAGGTAGATTTTACAGTATATTAACGAATTTTCTCAATCCGAAATGTCGGTTATGTGAATGTTATCTATTCTCAAGTAAAAATTTTCATGTTCAACAAACATGATAAATTAACAGCATTAACATTAACATTAACATTAAAACATGTATCATAATTTTGACATTAAAACGCACATCATTTTGTTAGTCTTGTTTGTATAAATTTTGTTAAGCAACTAAAAATGTTTACTAGAGAATTTATAGCATAAAAAAACGATATTTCAGTTCGAGAAAAGTGATTGATATACTGTAAAAACTACCCGGAAACGTTTCCGAAAATTAAGGGCAGCAAAAGAAATCTTTGTTTCAGAATTAGTTCATTAAATCTTGGACATCTGCTGGTTTCACAGGCTTCTAAACATACAGAAACATTTGTCTTTTTTTACATTGTATGTTACGTCTTACAATACTATTAGGAAAGGACATTTTAATGTATTTTCTTACACACTGGTTCACTTTCTCTTTCAAACCCATGCCAAAACGTACCACACCTAGAGTCCTACACGGGTCGTATTGTACCCGATTCGAACACGCAAATTCCATTTGAAGTCGACCCGAACCAAACAAACAAACAAAAAAAACTTCCCCGACCCGAATCCGCAAAAATAATTTTCTGCGATCTGCAACCTGACCCGTACCCGACCTATTTTAACTCGTATCCGACCAGAACCCGAAATATTTCAACCCGCAATGAAAGGACAATAAATCTTGTTTTAATGCTATTATGAAAAATAATGTACAATTATATCTCTAATACAAATTTTATATTTTATAGAGAAAAATGGGCAAATCTATCTTCTTTAATATTCAAATATAGTGAAACCTGACAATAGCGGCCACCTCGACATCGTTGAATATAGTCCGGCATCAGGTTGGATTGTTTCGAATTATTTTTTTCGGGTCGAGATGACTCTAATTTTCTTTCTACGTGTCGGGTTCACACTAGAATAATTCTTCAGGGTCATATTTAGGTTCTTTGCAAGTCAGATTGTTGGGATTTTCACAAAAAGTTTGAACAGAACTATGTTTCACATGAAAATAAAAACGCATTTGAATATGAATGAGTATATATTCAATTTACTGCATGAGAAAAAATAACATGTAATGAGATATGTAATCCAGAACCTTTTTTTTTCTCAGAATATGAAAAACATTACCAATATTTTGTTTATGATACACACAAAAACACATGTATCGTATTTGTGATAGTATATGCTCACATACACATGTTACGTGTGCGTAGATTTGGAGGTTCCCACTATTCCAAGGTATAAGCGTATAAATATATAAGTTTTAGGAATTGAAAAAGTGTTCGCTATATAGAGGTGTCCGCTTTTCGGGAGTGTCCATTATGGAGGTCTTATTGTATATATATTTTTAACCTTGAAGAATACTGTGTACATTATTTTGAAAAAGCAAGTCAACCCTATCCCGACCCGCAGCAAAATACTAGAAGTGAACCCGACTAGAAGCGAACACGAACCGCAACGAAACAATAAAGCGCGATTCCGACCCGAACCAAACCGCGGGTCGGGTCGGGTGCGGGTAAAAGCTGGTAACTCGACCCGATGCAGGACTCTAACTCCACCTAGCTTTATATATCCAAAAGCAATAGAAATACTTAACAGCAGTGTGTCTTTTCCATGTACAGAATTATTAACTCCATAACTGTACAACCATTTTGATGATAATAATCGATCAATAAATTCCTTTCTTAACAATTGAATTCCATTAAGTGTCATTTAATGTATCTAATCAAAGAAATATGTAATGTAACAAAATGTAAATAACAAAATGCATTATAAATGGAACAATGAGATATATTACTGCGCTCATCTTTTCATTCAAAATTATTCTCATAACATTGGAAGGATAGATAACACAAAATAGGGGGTACCCGGGCGTACAGTCCATTTATGCGTAGTCTTCGGTGCACAGTAGGGGCAGATATCGTCTTACCAATAGAGGCTTGAAGCATAGATGTCACACATGTGGAGGTTGCTCTTCAATTCCGCTTGGCTACAACAGCAATATATCGTCATCGACGTGGTTTGTAACCCTTGGACGACTGGCCACAGGTCTTCGGACAACTATTTGGCTGGTTATGAATTATTTCCATAATTTTTAAATTACGGAATGATGAAAGCCGAAAAGAAGAGCAATATCTGTGATTGATTGTCCCGCTTCAATGTGTTCGACGACACGCCATAGTTCAGAATCTTTCATTCGTCTCCTGTAAGCAAAAGAAAGACGTCTGTCTTGAAAACAAACCGAACTAAAGTTCTAAACACTTTTTATCAGCACTTATATGCAATTCCTGCAACCCTTCACAATGCTGGCTACTTATACGACTGCTTTCTTGCATATTTCTCTACACGAAACCGTGATTGGCTGTTACATAACGTATTTGCAAACTTCCATATAACTCCGTAACGAATTGCAACGTCTCCAATTCAGATTGGCTTCCGGAAATTAACATTTTCCTCTCCGTGCTTAACTTTTGGCAGTGATTGTAATTTCATACTCATAAATAAAATTGCCCTACTATAGTATTTAACATTAAGCTAACGATTAAATTACAAAGGATTTTCTGGCTGAATTTTTTTTAATCGAAACCTAAATAAATTGAAAAAGAAAAATGATCGTCATTCAAGAAAAAAAGTACCTGCTATAAAAAGTAAAAAATTAATTTAATTAAAAGTGTTTATTTCAAGAGAAAAGAACGCTGCATACAGAGCTACAAAATTTGCTAGGAAGTTATGTCTATGTATGTTGTTATGCACCTCCGATTTTGGAATTTTTTTTTATTAGAGTTTTTTAATTTAATTTTTTATGTGATTTTTAGCGGTTTTGCATTAGTTGAAACGATTTTGTAGCATTAGTAAGCGGAATACGATTTCATTTTTTAACACAATATAGTGAATTTTGTTCTTTTTAGAATAATGTTTGTTAGGGTTTTGTTCATCTCACGAAGACCCTATTACTCCCGCTTCGTTGTCTGTCAGTCACAGAGCCGGTTCTCAGAAACTATATAACATACAGGCAAGAAAATTTGCGTACTTATAGCTGAATACCTAGTATGAAGCTCAAAATATTAAAATTTGAAAAAATCGCATGATTTTAAAATAACATAAAAACCAAAATTCCAACAGCCTTTTTCTATTAAATTTAAACTTTTCGTTATAGCAGTTGCCAAAAATTAAAAATCCAGAATAAAATTTTTTCTACAATAATTAATTTTCTATTGAAAGATTTCCATATAAAAAATGAAAATGAAATGAAAATTTCACCAATTGAAAGAGTATCAATATGAGTTTTAGAGTATTAATATGAGTAATAGAGAATAGTAAATATATGAGTTTGAGGAACGTATTGAATCATGATAAAAACACGATTATGGAAATATTGGCATATTTTAACATTTTGAAGGTCTCTATTCAACATATTTAATTTTGAAATTGATTTTTTTAATATCGCATTTAGTCCACATGACAGATATTATCATGACAGAGTATAATAGCTGGCTTCGCCTGATATTGGACCGGTTCAGATATTCCAAAAAACGAGAAAAATAGAACGCTAAGATTTTACTTTATAAAAAATATTACTTTTTTTTTTTGGAAAATGAAATTTATTTGGATTTATTACAGAAAGGATAAAGTGTTTTGAAAGGAATATTAAACGAAACCCTTTGTGCGATCTTCGATCACACGTACCCACTTGTTTGGAATTCGTGCAGCGATTTTTAAACTTTTCGCGAATGTCTTTTATGCAATTTTTAGATTCGCGTTTTGAGGCGATTTTTCTACATTAGTAAAAGAAATTCTGTTCCAAACTTTTAGTCTAATGTAGTAAATTTTGTCCTACTCGATTTTTTAAGTTTTAGCGATTTTTAGTAAAATGTTATTCGGATATTTAGTGCTTTTTGTCGATTTTTCGCATTTTGCTGCGATTTTTTGAGATTTGAAAAGAATTCTGGTCGCAAGGGTTTAGTTCACTATAGTAAATTTTGTACTCTGCGATTTTTTAATTTTTAGCGATATCTCGCGTTTCCATAAAACAACCACATCTCAAATAGCATCCCATTTTACTAAACGGTACGATCTGTATTAGCTAATACACCGACAAAGTTTTTTTTTTTCTAATCACACTGTACATCAAAAGAAAATTATTTGCACACGTCTGTGAAAAGTTTCTATTAAACTTTCAGTCGCGCAATAAATCCTCTGTCTAAAAGGTTTTGAAGTAGTTTTTGTGAGCACCTAGTTATTCAGATAGTTTAATAAACTATAAATCTATGTAAACACAAGACTTAGTTCCTGAACAAACAAAAGCTGTATTTCAAATCTGAGAAATGAATGCAATCATCTCAAATGGAGGCTTTTCAAATTTAAGCGGCTTCATTAGCTTTAACATTTTTCATAAAAGAGTATAATTATCGCTTTAGAATGCCATTTGCATGAAAATTGCGCTTTTCGGGTAAATGCTCGTTTCATGAATGAATTGCTTATGTAAAATACTAAAGAGGATAGCATCTTCAAATCACATATTTTATCCCGAATATTATGACGTCAAATGTATAAAAGTACACAACTTGCATTGTACCGTAAAATAAATAAACAAGTATTAATTAATATTAGATTTTGACATAATAACCAAGAAAAAATAATCATCCGTTAAACATAGATTACCACTTTCCAACACATTTATTCCACAAAAAAAGTTATGAAAATAATTGTGTAGTTTTTTAGGTAGCTTTCATTACAAAAAGCTACTTATTGCAGCCGTTTGGAGGAAAGCAATTAAAAAAAAAATTGGCATATTTTCACCGATCATAACCTCCAGACCCCAAAACCACCCTCCGTTCATATGTTAATATATATATATATATATATATATATATCCATATGCAGGGCTTGACAAATACGGTCGCCTTGTCGCCACTGGCGACCAAATATTTTTATCTGGCGACCAAGTTATTTAATCTAATGGAGTTTTTGTTGTTTCTTTTTTGTACAAAAATTGACCCAAGCTTTCTTGAAATGAGCACAAATGCCATCCCCCGCCTTTCCCAATATTAAAAAATAAACTTTGAAACTATAGTCACACAAAAAATATTTTTAACTTTTGTTTTTATTTTGGCAAAAATAAGTTCATCAAATGTAAATTTTAAAAGAATCAAATCAGAATTATTTGAGACTTCGACAGAAAAATAGGCGAAAACTTGTTTTACTGCTTCACTATTTCGTCGATGCGCTTTTCAGAAGATATAGATTTTGTAGCATTCAACTATCCAGACATTTGAAGCATTCTGCAATCAGCATTTTCCGAACATGCCGGTTAATTCACTCTTTATAGTATTTTTTTTTGTTTTGAAAGATATATGATTTTGATAAGTTTCATTAGAAAACTTTGTTTATATTATCTTTCTAAACTATGTAACTAATAATTCTAAACAATGCCTGTTATTATTTTTCCTGTTATTATATATATATATATATATATATATATATATATATATATATATATATATATATATATATATATGACATTTGTCATGCTGTAAACTCTCTTATTTATGAACCGATTTGGATGCGACTGAGTATATGTATAGTACATACCAATGTCTCGACAGAGTTTGTTGGCCAGCTTCATCCGCCATCTTATTTCAAAATGGCGGCCAGTCAAAAATTTTAAAAATTTTAAAAATTCAAAAAGATGTACAAAAAACTATAAATTGAAAAACAATATTTCCATTAAGTACTAGAACGTGATACAAGGATTCTGGAACATTTTTTGTTTTGGCTATATATTAAAAAATGGCTGAGATATTGCAGTTTGAAATTTTAGGGTGGCTGAGATTTTGAAACAATCTGATACTTGTTATGCTGTAACTCTCGTATTTATGAACCGATATGAATGTGACTGATCATGTGTAAAGAACATACCAAGGTCTCGATCGAGTTCATTGGCCAGCTTTATGCATCATCGTGTTTCAAAATGGTGGCCAATTAATTATTAATATTATTTTAAATTCAATAACATGTATAATTTTTTTTAATTGAAAAAGTTGTTTCCGTTAAATGTTAGATCGTGATACAAGGATTACAGAACATTTTTTGTTTTGGCTTTATCTTAAAAAATGGCTAAGATATGGCAGTTTGAAATTCAAGGGTGGCTGACATTTTGAAACAATCTGATTTTTGTTATGCTGAAATTCGCATTCAAATTCAGTATTAACGAAAACCGGGATTGAATCTTCTATAATCGGGTTACAAAAATTTTAGCTTCGAGTGTTCGAGTAAAATGAGTTGATTTTTTTAAAAACATGAACTATGAAAGCCACCTTTTCCTCCCGGTACAGGCCGAAAAGAAATTTTTGTAATAATATATATTGTTTTCCTGCATTAAATTACTATATTAAAAAATATATGTGTACAGAAAACAGTTTTTTTAAACAATTCTTTTGTATTATATTCAGAATTTATTGCTCCAATGCACCGATTGCTCAATTCGATGAAATTAATCACATTTCTATTAATGTATAAAAATAGCTTTCACTTTATTTCAGATTATGAAATGTGGTACCGCATCATCAAAGTCCGATTTTCCCATCATTGGTATTAGAAGTAATTAACATCTGAGGATCTTTGTGATAAGATTTCTATCAAGATAGTAATAGTAGCTACAAAAGAGTCTTATATTAGATTTTCATTAAATGCTTGTATGTTATCAATAAGAAAATGCCTTTCAATGAGTATTCTAAAAGTCTCTTCAGATAAAATTGATAATATATCCCTAACCTACCTGAATTTTGCAAATGTTATTTTACTCTTAAACATATATCATTCTCACAAATAAAATAAAATCAATTTCAGGTTTCATATAAATTAAAAGAAAATCACTAAAGCGATCTCAATTTCGGAAAGTAAAATCTTAATAAGTACAAGCTCGCATATTCAGACTAGAAGTTGACATTTTCCAACAAAAGTGAAAAATGGTTATGAATTCGGTTTGTCGGTCTGCTGTCTGTCTGTCTGTTAGTACTCTAACGAGTGTAAATATAATCGTATTATCATACAATTGGTGTATGTTATTGAGGTTTACTATGGGATGTTCGGTATTGAGAATGAAGTGTGTAGCATTTACAGGGACGCTCAAATGAATTCCATTACATTGCGGTTATGGGAAAAATCATTTGCAGTTTATTTTAATGATATTACACTATTTCAAACATATTGAAATAGATATATATCACTGAGGTGCACTATAAGAGGCATATTATAGATTAAGCTATGCATACCACTTATAGTTCCTTTACAGGGACACTCAAAATAGTTCTGTTACATTACGATCCAAGGGGGAAATTTGTTAGGTTTATCTGTATACTGTTTCACTATTTCAAACATACTGAAATTGATACATGTCACTGAGGTGCGTTACAAGAATCTTACTGTAGAATACTGGTGCATGGCATTTATCGTTCATTTACAGGGATACATAAAGAATTCGGTTAAAGTACTGTCTGTTAACAATAATTGCTGGAAGTGCGTTTTCATTTGCGGAATGTGTTTTTAAATTTAACTAATTCTCTGCCTATTACTTGGGGCGTAAAAATACTATAGATCATATATAGTGCAGGGCAAAAAATCTCGAGTACATTTCGGTTTACTGATGGAAATTCAAGAAGGAGAAAATAAAATTTAGCATTCTATGTAGTATATATACAAATATATAGATGCTATATAAAGCTGCGCAAAAGAATTTTTGGATATTTTTCAGAATCTTGTTGGTATTTCCTGAAATTGGGTTTTAAAATATGTTATGATTTTTCCACATTTAGACATCATATTTCACCTTATTAAACGGTAATGATTTGTAAAAGTATTTTGGAAGTGTTGGAAAGTGTTACATAATCTATGCTTGACGCATGACTTTTTGTTTTTGTTTAATATAGTTTAAATTTTCTATAAAAATAAAGATAGATGTTTGCGATATCTCTCTGTTTGTCTGCCTGCTGTTTTCTGAAGAAATCGCTGAGCAGACCTACAAGAATTGAAAAGAAGGCATCTGTATGACTGACGTTATGAACCTCGAAGGCAGTTTTTAGATTTTTTATTAGATTTTTTAATTAATTTCTTATACTATTCATATATAACTTTTTATTCGTTTTGCAGCGATTTTTCCAAATTAGTAAAAAAGTTTTGGTTTCAATCTTTTAGCCCAAGACAGTTAATTTTCTCCACGTTTCATTAAAGTTTATTCGAGATTCGTATCGCGATTGTCGAAATTTTCGTGAATTTTGTATGCGATTTTTAGTATTTTTTCGCATTTTACCCCGATTTTTTTACATTAGTAAAATTCGGTTTAAATCTTTTGGCCCAACAGAGAAAATTTTGTCCTCTGTGATTTTTTAATTTATCGCGATTTTTTAATGCGATTTTTAGCAATTTTTCTCGTTTTGCGGCGATGTTTTCGCATTCGTTACTGGAATACGATTTTAATCTTTTAGCCACATATAGTGATTTTTTTCCCTTTGTGATATTTGAATTTTTGTGAATTTTTTATGCGCTTACATTTTTTATGCGTTTTGTGGCAATTTTTTTGACATTTTTTTTTTCTGAAACACAAAGAATTCTCGTGTAAAATTTGCTTTTGCCGTGATTAAATTCAGATGGAAAGAATGCCAAATTGATTGCTATAACAGCGTGAATGACCGATGCTAAAAATTTCTGTTGAAATTTTAAAAAATCACAGTAAATCAAGGTTTATTCAGAAGCAGAGCTGGCGTAGTTCACACGAGTATACGTTGTAGAAGGCAGTGGAGCTTCAAATGCAGTCTCGTTTGCGAAAAACCGACCAGCAAAGCTTCTCTGTTATAAAGTAATATTATAATAAGCTGAAAATTGGGCCATATATACGAACGTTAGAAAATGATTGAATGGAAAATGATTTTCAACGCGTTAATCATTTGCATTTAATTGATATTTTCTTCGTCATATGCAGTGTGTCATATATTAATACAAAGATCTATTCTCTTATATGATTAGTTACGGATTACCTACAGCGGGAGATTAAATACCGCATTTAGAATTGAAATTACCACCAAATATCATCACGCAATATTTGAAAGAGAAAAACTCACCGTGCGAAATTGAACTCCAAACAAATATCCCAGTTTCCAGCGTCTAGTAGTTGCATCAATAATCCCTTCAATGCCAGTGCACTCACTGGTGGATACAGTGGATACTGGTGGATCCATAGAGTTATTCTATCTGGGTTTATGTTGTAAACAGAATTAACAAAATTCTTTTAATCTTTTTTTAACAGTTGAAACGAAATTCTTTTATTCTTTTTTTAACCGTTTTAATAATGTTTGAGTTATTTTTTCCAGTCGGAGAATGAAATATAATTGAAAAAAAGCTCCCTCCTTACTATCCAGATTTTTTTTGTTTCTGGTGTAGTTTTATAAAAACACATCTGTGCGAGGCTTCAAAATATTTTTTTTTTCATACGTATAGAAGAACCTAACAAGTACAAGGTGTCCATAATTAGACCGTAATCCTATTTTAAAGTTGTCTATAGGTGAAACTATTTTTAGAAAGTTGTGAATGTTTGTGGAGGATGTTGATGATGGAATTTAGATTTGTCTGAGCGAATAAAAAGTTCAAAATTTCGCCGCCAGACGATGATTTTTAATGAATTACATATTTAGCATTCACGATAGTTTACAAATTTTATTACAACAAAAAATGCAGTTCATCCACACTTTGTGTTAAGGACATCCTCAGAAATCACTTTACATAAAGAACGTGTTATCAGCCACCACTTTCGTAATATGTGGCCTCCCCGATCACCAGAACGCAGTCCATATTACTGTTGACTTTGGGGGCATTTGAAACTTCTGGTAAGTCGTAATAATAGGTGAGCTTTACCTGACCTTAAAGACAGCATTACACGACATGTTCTTAACATTTGCCAATATACTCTGCGGTCAACTGTGGAACTTGCTATCCTACGATTCCAGATGATACCTGAAATTGATGGCCGTCATGTGGAACATGTTTTGTTGTATTTAAATTTGTAAACTATCGTAAATATGTGTAATTCATTAAAATACGATTTCTGGCGGCGAAATTTTGAACACTTTTTTTCCGCTCAAACAAATTCCCATCCCTTTATTATGTTCTTCACAAAATGTCACAACTTTCTGAGTAATAATTTCGTCTGTATACAACTTTAAAATAGAGCCATTTAATTATGGACACCCTGTATTTAGGGATTCTAACTGGTTTGCATATTCCAATCACCAAGATTTTGCTCCTTTAATCCTTTAGTGGCAGGAGACTTTATTAATCAGAAGTGTCTCTTTTCTATAATTTAGTACACAAAAAATTATATATCCAAAAAATGTTCAACTTAAATTAATTTTCATAATCTCTAGTTAGCACTGATAAATACCTGGTGAATTGTCAGACTTCTACAAAATTCAGGAATCTGATATCTCATAATTATACAGTCTCTTTAAAGTAGTAGTCTTTAAACCGCGGGCCTGTTCGCAGATGATATTTAAACCTCTTTTTAAATTTAAAAAAATAAATTTTTTGAAATGGCCGCCATTTTTTGAAACAAGAGGTGGATGAAGATGGTTAACAAACTCGGTCGAGACCTTGGTATGTCCTGTACACATGCTAGTTACATCTAAATCGGTCCATAAATATGAGAGTTACAGCATGACAAAAATCATATATATATATAAATCAACATTTAAACGGGGGTGGTGATTTCGGCATCTGGGGGACATGATCGGTAAAATTATACCGAAACATTCCTTCGGACGTCTGCAATATCTTTTTATTTTTTGTAATTAAAACTACATAATAGAAATTTATTTTTTCTCAGAATTTTTTGATTTTCGAAAACTTTTTACATGAAACAAATAGTATTATTATTTTTATCCAGTTAGCGTAACCGTCTATATCTTTTCAGCTTTATATTTTAATACCTTGTAAACATAATATATATAATAATCTGTTTAATTTACAAAAGAGGCTTAAAGACTATGTAAAATATACATGTAGTCTGCGTTATTATGCACATAATCCACAGGTAGTTAAAACAAAATTTTGTTAACGATTTTATTATTGTAAAAGTAAAAAGTTTATCCAAGAACAATTTCTGATAAGGATTTCCGAATTTATCGGTCATTTTCAATCTAAGCTTTTGACAGCCATTGATCATCTCATATTTGAATGGCTGTTATATATACCGCAATAAAACTCAATTTCCTTAGAGAAAAAGGAATGGGATGATAAAGAATCTTGTTACAAGATTGATAGGCATCCGCGGATATATGAGTACTACTTATATAGACGATGATAAACGATTAAAGAGGCAAAGTAAATAAATAAATAAATAATAAAAAAAAATTCTTAATTTCCTGTATTCCCTGCATAATAGTTTTTTAAATTTAAATTTTAATGTGCAGCCATAGTTAGAACACGGTTCTATATGAAAACATGAGTTCCAAAACTAAAAAAATATTTATCTCAATCTAATTTCTATAGCTGATATATTCTGTTACAAAATAGCATTAACTTAAACACTGTCACAATAGATATACTCTACCTGTCAAAAGTATTTCGCGACGATTCGTTTTTTAGCTCACAGGCTATCAAAGCCTGAGAGCTTATGTGCCCGCCGGTTCTGTATGTGTGTATGTATGTATGTATGTATGTATGTACGTATGTACGTACGTAACGCGATAACTCTTCATAGAAATATCCGATTTCCTTCAAATTTTTATAGGTTGACTGTGTTAAGGCGCTTCCCTGATTAGTTTTCGGGATTGATTGGTTAAATATAAAGGGGGGAACAGGGGGGCTAATCCCCCCCTAATTTATATAAATAGGGTTTTAATACAGAATTATTCCGTTTTCCTTCAAATTTTGTTTATAGGTTGACTGTGTTAAGGCGCTTCCCTGATTAGTTTTCGGGATTGATTGGTTAAATATAAAGGGGGGAACAGAGGGGGGGCTACCCCCCCTAATTTATATAAATGGGGTTTTAATACAGAATTATTCAATTTTCCTTCAAATTTTGTTTATAGGTTCACTGTGTTAAGGCGCTTCCCTGATTAGTTTTCGGGATTGATTGGTTGAGTATAAAGGGGGGGAACGGGGGGCTAATCCCCCCCTTAATTTATATAAATGGGTTTTTCATGCAGAATTATCTCATTTGCTTCAAAATTTGTTTATAAGTTCATTGGGTTAAGACGCTTCCCTGATTAGTTTTCGGGATTGACTGATTAAGTATAAAAGGGGGGAACGGGGGGGCTAATCCCCCTTAATTTATATAAATGGGTTTTTCATGCAGAATTATCCCATTTACTTCAAAATTTGTTTATAGGTTCATTGGGTTAAGACGCTTCCCTGATTAGTTTTTGGGATTGACTGATTAAGTATAAAAGGGGGGAACGGGGGGCTAATCCCCCCCTTAATTTATATAAATGGGTTTTTCATGCAGAATTATCCCATTTGCTTCAAAATTTGTTTATATGTTCATTGGGTTAAGACGCTTCCCTGATTAGTTTTCGGGATTGATTGGTTAAGTATAAAGGGGGGGGGACGGGGGGTGCTAAACCCCCCCTTAATTTATATAAATGGGTTTTTCATGCAGAATTATCCCATTTGCTTCAAAATTTGTTTATAGGTTCATTGGGTTAAGACGCTTCCCTGATTCGTTTTCGGGATTGATTGGTTAAGTATAAAGGGGGGGACGGGGGCCAATCCCCCCTTAATTTATATAAATGGGTTTTTCAAGCAGAATTATCCGATTTTCTTCAAATTTTGTATATAGGTTC
The DNA here is from genome assembly GCA_963931845.1 of Maratus michaelseni. Lineage (NCBI taxonomy): Eukaryota > Metazoa > Arthropoda > Arachnida > Araneae > Salticidae > Maratus > Maratus michaelseni. The sequence continues at coordinate 188,911,578 of OZ007590.1, forward strand.
ATTGTGATAATGCGCTGCTCTGAATAGTTTTGGGGTTTATTGGTATATATAATATAAAGGGGGAAGGGGGGAGGGGCTAATCCCCCTTAATTTAAATAAATGGGTTTTTCATGCAGCATTATCCGATTTTCTTCAAATTTTGTATATATATATTCATTGTAATAACAGGCTCTCCTGATTAGTTTAAGGGGTTCATTAGTTAACTATGAGGGGGTAACGGGGGGATAACCCCCCTTAATATATTGTCGGTTTCTTTATTTTTCAAGGGGCTTATTTCAAATTCTTTGAAATACGAGTATAATATACAATTAGTGTGAATAGCCTGTGAGCTCAATGCCCTCAGTTTAACTGGGCAGTTTTCTTTTTATCAATATATCTTCCATTTTATTTTTATATGCTGTTAAAGCTATACGCTATAAGGAAAAAAATCAATATATCGTTGAAAGTTTTAATTTATATCAAAATATAAGAATTTCCGAAAGAGTGGAATGTCAATACATTGAATGTAGAAGATAATGTTGCTTTTATCAAATGTCTGTTCTTATTTGTGTTAAAATTTAAGATTTTATTATGTTGAGTTACTGATTTTTTAAGCTAGAGCTGCCGTAAATAAATTATACAAGATAAAAAAATATCTGTATTATTAAACATGTTTCCTTGAAAAAAAGTAACCTATATTTTAGAAACGATTAATGATAATTTTTAACATAAAATTCGTAAACTTATACGCCGAAGTAGTATATACATTTCAATACTCCACGACGATCATTTTTGTGACGGATCAAATTATTAGATCCTGAAAAGCATATTTTGAGTTTATGATAGAGATAATAGAATATTTTAAACATTTTCGTTTGAAACCAGTAAAAAAAAAAAAATAATAAATACCCAAGTGAATAGAGAATATCTTTCTTGAAACCTTCAGAGTTTGTTATGCGTTTTTACTTTGTACATTTTGCATGGAGAGAGAACTTACACCATAACTATGAAAAAACATACTTTTTAAAAGATTTTCTTCTAAAAAGAGGTTGTGCAATTCATTTTAATCATTTTTTCTATATCTGTCTACGCATAACTCTTGAACGAATGGTTTTATTTACATAGTTTTTTTTTTTTTTTTTTGTTGTTGTTGCTGTTGGTTAGGACTAAGATGTATTCCTCTAAACTACTAAACCCTAGACGCAAAAATCGAAATGGCGCCGGGAAAATTTTAAAAATAATAAATGGATTGTTATTATTTATTTTGGTAACTGTAAGTCATATTTTTAATTAAAAGATGTCAAATTCATCAGAATAAATATAATTTCAGTAATATCATTAAAACTATAATAAAAAGCAATTTAAGTAATAATTAATAATTTGTTTAATGGAGAAATACATTTATTTATTTAAGATAAGATTAATGTTTAAATTCGCTGAAAATATTAAATTTTGAATTAAATGTTCAATTAAGATATTTAGAATTAATTAAGAATACCGTTAAAAGTAATTAACAAGTTTTTAATGAATTTAAATATGAAGAAATTAAGAAATGTTATATTATTTTAGCAAGGCGTCTTTTTTCACAAGAAATCTCCATAATTATGTTACAGAACAGTTTATTTATTTATTAACTTAAGTTATTAACTTTATTAATTTATTACAGACTTTAATTATATTCAAACTAAAATCTTGAAATCGAGTCAGTACGTTTACATGAAAAGAAAACATTTTAGTAAAGAGAAAAAGCTCCGCCAGCCACAAAGGCATAACGAAAGCACATTTCTTACCAAGCTTTGATTTCAAAAAGTAGATATCCGCATTATTAGAGTAAGATGTCAATCAAAATACCGATAGAATCTTGTCTTAAATAAGCCATTCAATCTATACTGTAAAAAAAGAAAAATGTTTTTTAATCTATGAAAATATAATTTAACAAAAACGAAAATATACAATAACCTTTTCCATGATATCCACGATGAAAACCGTTCATTAAATTTTGAAATTTCCAAAACCTATATATTTTAGTGATTTAAAGAAACATTTATAAAACATTTTTTAAAGTAATTTTTGAAAACTGATTTTTGGAAACATTTCCGAGTAGTTTTTATGGTGCATTTATAAGTTTTCTTAAACTGGAATATCGATTTTTTGAATGATATCAATTCTCAATTAAACATTATCAGCTCCATAACTGAATTTATGCAGGCAAGAAAAACAACATAATATCAATTTTAATGTTAATGTAAAAGCTGCTAATTTATCATGTTTGTCTTTAAAACATGATTATTGAACATGAAAATAGTTACTTGAGAATTGATAACATTCTAAAAACCGATACTCCAGTTTGATAAAACTTATTAGTGTATTATAAAAACTACTTGGAAACATTTCCGAAAATCAGTGGCAGTAAAGAGAACTTTATATTTATAAAATATATTTATTTCTTAAGTTTCTAATGATGAAGAAAGAATGCTTTTCAGGATCACGGGTAACTTGGATGAGATTATTGTACATTTTCGTACATGATTATATTATATTTTCTTAGGTTAAGAAACATTTCTCTTTTTTTTACAGCTATGCTTTATGTGCTAAATAATATTTCCGCACCTGCCAACATAATTATTTTGAAAACCTTACAAATTTGGTCAACATACTGAATCGCGTCACTAAAATTTTAGAAACATGTATTATAATGCATGTTGTTCTATATTCGATTTACTGATAAATACAAAAATATTAATTTATTTTACACAATTAAATTCAGTTCTATCTTCTAAAATCAAAAGTTTAAAGAATAAATCCATGTAAGAAAAACACTGATTCTTCTTTTTTTGTTCTATTTTAATTGGTTCTCAAACGCCGATATAGTTTTAGCAAACAATAAAAAAAAAATCAAAGTTTTTTTATTGCAATGCCGTTCCCATAATATGTATATTTAAAACTCAAGATTGTTTTTCCGTCATCTACCCTGAACTTTGAACCGAGGCAATATTAATAACTGTTTTTAACACTTTCCAACCTAGTTGAAAAGTGTTTATGACTTCGGTTTGTCTGGCCGTCAGCCATCTGCCGTCTGGCCGTCTGCCGTCTGGCCGTGCTCTAACTCCCGTAAATATGCTCGGATTGCCTTGCAATTTTTATATGTTATTGTCGTTATCTATAGCACGTTCTCTATTTCAAAGGAAGTGTGTAGCACTTATAGTTTTTTTACAGAGACACTCAAAAGAATTCCGTTACATTACGGTCTATGGGGAAAATCATTTGCGGTTTATTTTAATGATTGTACACAATTGCAAACACATTGTAATGGATATATATTACTAAGGTGTATTACAAGAAGCTTAATATGGAATAGGGTGTGGATAGCATTTATAGTTAATTTACAGGGACAGTCAAAAGAATTCCGTTACATGACGTCTATGGAGAAAATCGTCTGCGGTTTATTTAAATAATGTTTCACTATTTTAAACGCATTGAAATTTATATATATCACTAAGGTGCATTACAAGAGGCTTACTACCGAATAGTGTGTGTATAGCAGTCATCGTTCATTTACAGGGACACACAAAAGAATTCTCTACTGTCTGTTAACAATAATTCCTGGAAGTGCGTTTTAAGTTACTGAACGCGATTTTAAATTTAACTCACTTTTTGTTTATTACGGGGTGTGTATAAATTCTGTAGATCATATACAGGGAAATACAAAAGTTCGCGAACACATTTCCGTTTATTGACAGAAACTCCAGAAGGAGAATTTTAAACTGTGCTACGTGTTTCTTAACTGAACTAAAATTTAGCCTCCTATGTAGTCTATATACAAATCTATAGATCATATACAGGGCTGAATAAAAGTATTCGGATATTTTTCCGAATATTGTATACGTTGGAAATTCCTGAAATTATGTTTTTAAATATGTTATGCGTTTTTCAAATTGTTTACTTAGATGTTATCTCTCAGCTTATTAAACGGTATGATTTGTAAAATTATTTTGGAAGCGTTGGAAAGTGTTACATAATCTATGCTTGACGCGTGATTTTAGGGTTCTTGTTTAAAATTGAAAGCTGTTTACTTGTATATATTACAAAGCTAATTTTTAAAATATTTCCATTTTTACACAAAATAAATAAATAAATAAATGTTTTAAATGAATTTTTTTGAAAATGATTCCAATCCGGATAAGATTTTCTAACAACATAAAATTAATTTGTCTGATCCTAATCCACCAATCAGAAGCATGGTCCCAGCAGTGAACGTGACGCCATATTCAAAAGAAAAAATTTCAATGTATTTCATAAAATGTAAACATAAGAAAATGATAGTTTTAAATTATACACTAATCTCGAAAGAGTTGAACACAGATTATTATTGAAAAAATAATATTACGTAATCTGCGTAAATAAAATAATAGTAAGCAATTTATCATAGTAAGTAATATGAGGAACGAGATCTTTCCGATAGGGAAAATGATGACAATCTGAAAACAAAATATGCATTTTGATCCATGAATTTAAAATGTATTTTACCATGATTGTGTGAAAATGCCGTCATATTCACTGACCTTTATTCCTGCACCTAAACAGACTGAACCCATAGTATTTATTTGTCGATCCTTGTTATGCACAGAATAAAACATTTTGAAAATTACGTCGAAGGAACATGAAACTAAAGTATTTTGAAACTATTGCTTAAATGACACTTTACTCCCGCAGGGAATGATAGTGAAAATGATGTCAATTTCGAAAGAAAGGATGTATTTTCATGTACATTCCTAAAGTGTGACGGCATTCTGTAGAATGGTTTCAAACAAAGAAACACTTTTTGGTAAGTTTTTCATTGTGTGAAGGAATTACCACCAAGAAAAGTCTAATAATGGCTTGTCCGAACTCTCAATGATGTCATGATTTTAATAATCTATATAAAACTAAAATAATTCAGTATGATTTTGTCCATATGATGTTTTATTCTGTTGTCTTTACTTTCTGCACGTAAAGATACCGAACTCCCTATTATTTATTTAAACCTTTTGGTTCAATATGTACAAACAAAAAGTTTCTGATACGTCATTTCGACTAATCATAATCTATATACTTAAAATAAAAGTCATTTTTTTCGTAAGCTTGAAATGCGATTTCTATTAAAATAAGTTTAATTATTATTATTATGTTAACCCAAAGCTGTTCATTTCTATATGAGCTAGCACTAGCGGTTTTTCAAGATATTTTAATTAAATTTTAAACGTTTTAACGATTTTTTTAAAATAGTGGCAATCGGGTCACTTCTATTGTTGCACAGAAAAGGAAAATAACGCGAATTGTTATATAGTTATTGGTTATATCTATATTGATTTAATTTTCCCATTACAATTAAAACGACAATATATTTTAATTGGAATAGTTAGTGTTTAAGACCATCGACGGACTCAAGGGCCTTATATCTGAAATGACATAAATATTTTTTTAAGATCCATGTAAAAACATGAAACTCCAATATTGCCCCATGCTGTCTTTGTAATGACATCATTTTAAAAGAATCTTTCATCCCACAAAACAGGCCATTTCATTAGTGGCCAAATCATCAATGGAAGGCAAATGTTTCATCAATAAAAACGACATAATTTTTAAAAGGCATTTGACTAAAAACATCTAGAGAATTGCTACGTTTTACTATGATTGTGTCTAATTGCCGTAAAGTATATTCATTTTTCATTCCTCTAGTACGGAAATAAATTACAAAGGACCCTTAATCCCCCACTCACGCTTGTACTATAAACATCTTAGTCGCAGATATGCAGTGTATGTTTTTGTCATTGAGAATGGTGTCATGTTTAAGCGAAAACTTGTATTTTCATTCATAAAATTGTTTCACTTCAATACAGTTGTATAGAAATTATTTTCAACAATTTTTCAGTTCTGTGTTGCTGTATTTACAGCTGTAAGGTCTTAAACTTATGATGATGAAATGAAGTTCAATGAAAAAGTACGCCATTTTGACGCTTTTCTAGTATTATTTTTTTGGTTTTATGTATATAAATGCATGTTTATGACATCATTTTTCATTGATGAAAGCATTCCGCAGTTCTGCGTTTAAGATCCTTAACCCCTGAAAGAAGCGAAATGCTTCAATATGTGAAAATGACATCATATTTAACAAGAAGCAAGCCATTTTCATTAATAAACTGAAATAGATTCCTACAAACAAATACGTTTAAATTATGTAAATTTTTGACCTTTTTACCCTGCCTGAACTAAGATTAGAACGCCATCAAGGTGCCTATAAAGTATAAAAATCGTTCACAGGGAAAGTTCTTGCTGGAAAACATAATGCCAAATTTAATGGAATATATTTACTAGTAACCTATAACGCGTTATATATGGATAAAAATGTATAAAAGTACGGTTGGTGCTGATGAAAAGGGCGTTATGGTTTTCTAGAATTTCTATTTTTTATTGATAAAATTAAAAATATAATAGGACTGTCTTAATGTGGCTTACTTTTCGCTGATTTTTCATTTCAAAATTACAGTTAGATAGAATTAGAACCTTAGTTGATTACTTTACCTTAATTACTTACCTTAATTACATGGCATTGATTAATTTTTTTAAGTAAATTAAATATTAAATAATTGAAGTTTAATTTTTCAGTAATGTGAAAAGTTAAAACTAATAAAAAATAGTGTTATGCTAAATATCGTTTAAAATAAAAATTTTCTTTTGCTATTATATTAGCCAATGTAAGACTAATTTTTTTGTTCCAATTATTTTTGTAGGTTTATTCAAAGTTCATAGAACAGTTCCTTATTAAAAATTTTTATTCTGTCTGATTTCGACAGGCGACACTTGGTCAATTATTAAAACATTTTTAGACGTCAGAAAAGATTTCATAAATTTCTTATTAGACAAATCTCAAAAATTCAATTTCAGTTTAATGTACTGGATATTTTTTCATATTCAGAGTTACTGTGAAGTATTTTTGAAACATACAGTATTAGATTGGAAATTCCCTCTTGCAGAATATCGTGTTGTGACTTACAATTCATCAATTACACGTTCATTACATTTCTAATCACGTTTTTCTCTATAATAACACACTTTATGACAGCAGCATTCTTTCCTTAATTTTATTTAGTAAGTAAAATATTTGAAGAATCATTTTAAATTTTGTTCAAAACCTTATAATAGTATTTGTTACACTTATAACTTTACAACTCGACATAAATTCTTACTTTGTAAGGCTAAATCTTATACAAGTTGGCAGATATGCATTTGCAGTTATTGATTTTTTTTTTCGTATCATTTCCTTCCACATACACAATATACACGATACAAGAAATTTAGAGGACGTTGATAGGATAGAGCAACTTACATTCACATAGGGTTACTTCGTAAAACAGGACCTATTCATAACAAATACTTTCAAAATACAAATGCGAACTTTCCAAATTATATGCTGACGTTGAAAATTCTTACTGTAGCACACAAAAATGCTTCAGAAATTACGAATCTGTAACAACATTTACTTTCCTAATTTAGCTTAGTCTATTTGAATAGATACCAATTTAACTAAAGTAACATATAAGAGTTTTACCAATTTTCTAAAATTTTCATTACATAGAGCATATTCTCATCGCTCGAGGTTAAATTATACTTTATGTAGGTATATCATTTATAAAAAAAAAAACCATACAATTATAGCCATAGAGTACATTATTATCTAGCCAATTTTTCTTTCTTTAAAAAAAGTAATAAAACAAAAACCAGTTGCTTCTTTGTTTACTTCTCATTAATTTAATTTTCTGTTATATTTACAAAAGTTTATTTTCCCAAGATCGCCCCGCGATATTAAATGGAACGATAGGATTCAATTTAAAAGCACTTACGATATTAATTTTGTTTTTGGGACTAAAATTGTATTATTGAAAATTACATATTTATTCTAATATTTTATTTAACCAAACGTAAGAAAAAGTTACTCTTTTTTTTCTCAATTATGTATGTATGCATTTACGTACATAGGTAGGCACACACACGCACATGTATGTACAAACTCCTTCAAAAAATATAATAAGATGTACAAAAAATATATAATAAATATAATAGACATAATCCTATAAATCCCTGAAGATTGTATGTAAAAATATTAAGTAGTTTAAGAGAATTCTTGCGCCACACAATTTAAAACAAGTAAGAAAAATCATATGCCAAGCACAGAATATGGAACACTTTCCAACACATCAAGAATGCTGTTACGAGACTTTACCGATAAATAAGGTGAAACAAAATATGTAAGTAAACACTGATGAACACTCATAGCACATTTAAAAAGTAATTTCAGAAACTATCCGTACATATTCGGAAAAACAGTTAAATTATTTTGTGTAGCACACTAAATAATCTAATGATATGTATGTTATACTAAATGTATATAATGTGTATATAATACTATACGTAGTATGCAAAAGTTTAGTTCAGTTAAAAAACTCATGACGCAGTTAAAAATTCATATCTCCAATTTTCTCCAATAAGCCGAAATGCCGAAGAATTCCTTTGTACATCCCTGTATATTATCAACAGATTTTTATACACACCATATATTAAATTAAAATTTAATTCAGGTAGAAAACACACAACACAACTAAAAACGCATTTCCAGCAACATACGACATAGTCTATTGACATATTCCATAGACGGCAATGTATCCAATTCTTTGCGCTATGTATGAATTTAGAAATATTCTATAAACATTACTCAGTATACCAACGATAGTTCAGCCGGGAAATACATAACACAATTAAAAATATATTTAAACAATTTACGCTCATACAAACAGTAATACTTATGAACTATTTCGTTCACTGCTGTATATGATCTATAAAAATTTGTACGCACCACGTAATATGCAAAAATTTGTTTAAATTAAAAACTCATACCACAACTAAAACTCAATTTCAGCAATTATCGCTCATAGACATTAATCTAACCGAACTCTTTTGTGGGTACCTGTAAATGAATTATAAATGCTGTGCAAACTGCACACCATATTTTACAGAAAGCATCTCTGTAATGTATATCAATTTAGTTTTGTTTAAAAAAGTGTAACATCACAAAAAATTCGCTGCAAACGATTTCCTTCCATAGACCATTATGTAATGGAACCTAAATGGCAAATAAAATGGGAACCTAAATGGACACTCCACATTTTACGGAAAGCATGCTTTAAAGACCTTCAGAAACGCATATCAATTCCATTATGTTTGAAATAGTATAACATTATTAAAATGAACCGCAAACAATTTTTTCAGATGCACCATACTGCAGTGGAATTCTTGTCTATGTAACCGAACTATAACTGTTGCACACTTCATTTTAAATATTATTATGCTACAGTAAAACTCAATAACATGTATCAATTACTTGACAATTTTTTGTACAGTTAACAGTCATATGCCCCATTAAATATGTTAAAATATGGTAAAACTTTTTAATTTGGTTTTAACTACATAGGTCGAATATGGTTTTGCCTTCAGAATCAAACTCATTTTAAAACATATAAAAGTATAATTTCAGTTCTAACATGAAAAAATTTAAAAAATGTGTCATGGGTTACCACGTCTCTTTAAACTATTGCTCAACTAACCTTAAATATTTGTGAAATCCATTGTACAGACTGTCTCATTTATTTTGCAACCCCCCAAAAAGAACAATGTACAAACATTAATTTTTATTTTACAGACGTGCTTAAACGACTGCAAAAGGTGTTGGAAGTGACCACCGTCTTCATCTTTACATATCTGAGCCCGTTTAAGGAGCTTTCGAGACACATTCTGTAATGTGTTTGGTGTGATAGCGTTTATCTCTTCCGCAATGTGGTCTCTTTCGAGGATGGGCAAAATCGATAATTGCGTGCATTAATGTAGCCTGTTCTATGAAACCAGGCTTCGTCACTAAAGAACACCCGATCTAAAACACCAATGCCATGTTTTCGAACAAAAGTTTTTAACCAGCGACAAAAGTTGAGACGATGAGCTGGATGAGGTGCCTTTAATTCCTGCACCAATGTGGCGCGATAATCGAGCATTTCCAATTTGTTTGTTTGTAAAGCTGATTTTCTTGCTGACGTGGCCGGTTTCTCCTTGATTTTCGTCTCGATTTCGTTCATTTTGTGGTCAGTTAGGACAAACGACAGACGGTTCTTTCTTTTCGGTTCCACAGTCCATTCTGTTTGAAAATGGTCCACGATTCGCTTGTGCTTTTATTCGGCACCACCTAGTCTGGAAACTTGTTTTCATATCGTTCCTTGACTGTTTTGTACGAATATGTTCGAAAATAATGTTCAATAATAAACGCGCGTTTTTTTGCACATAGCACCATGACGTAAAACTACCTTTCACTCCGTTCTCCTTAGCACTGAATTGTCTCGTGCGGTTTTCTAGCGTGTCGGTAGTGTTGTTCGCACACCCTTCCATACCGCTACCTGCGCTAACGGTGTGCGTGTACACTCGTGTTGTTCATTTGTTTCGTGTTTACGCGGGTTGCAAAATAAATGAGACACTCTGTATAAATAAGGTACAATTTATTGAAATAATAAATCAGCAAAATATGATCGAAGTAACAGCACAAGTATATATTTAATTCAATCATTGGAATGCGCGTGTTAATAATAGAATGAGTAGAAATAAAAGAATAAATAGCACGTGTACTACACAGCTCAAAATTTGCAGCAAACTGTCCAGTCATTTGATCGTTTTTATAAAAAATGGTTACATAACCGTAATTTAACTCTATTCTGACCATTATTATGATCAGAATAGAGTTAAATTACGGTTATGTAATCATTTTCTATAAAAATTGTCAAATGACTGTACAGTTTGCTGCGAATTTTTAACAGTGTAGAAGCAGTATTATTAGAATGCTAAAAGTGTACCTTCTTTAGACTTCTCGCATTGCCGTGTCTTTTCATTTATATTAGTTTTGTCAGGATTCGTAACAATATCTTAAATTGCACCTAACTTTGTTATAAAATTTGGTTATTAGTATTTCATTTGTTTTAATTTTTTTTTATAATTTCATCATTCTGTTGATTTTCTTTAATATGCTTATTTAATTTTTTATAGTATCTAATATATTAGCTATGATTTAGTACAACAATATTAAGTATAATAACATCAAAGTAATAAAGCTAAATATTTAAAAGGATTTAAACAACTTATTTTATTTATCCTCATTTGAGGTGGATCAAGAATATTTTTTAGGAAAAATCTGACCTCGAGAAAAACTTTTTAAAAACGATGTTGGATTTAGCTTTAGTATAAAATATTGAAACGAAAACAACATCTTCCTAACAAATTGAATTGTAGAAGAGAAATAAAAAATAAAACAGCCCGATTGGAATGCAAGGCGAGCAATACTTGGAAATGGAATACCGAGCAATATACGAATGATTTCCAAGAAGTTATTTATAGAAAAGATTCAAAAATATGTCAATGATATAGTGAAGCGAAATTTTTAAGGAATGTTTTCAAAATATTATCGTAAATTTAAGCCCATTATCTACTTTAGTAAAATAGCTTGTAAGAATTTTATATTACTGTAAGCATTGTAAACAAATGTGTTATTGTATAGCATATTTATATAGTCAAGCCGATTTATTTTAATATAAGCTTAAGTAGCATTTTTGTTTAATGTGATATATTTTGATTATTTTTTTTTTGTAATATTGTGTACAAAAAAATACATGTTATCAAAAGTAAAACTAAATGGTTTGAATTTAAGAATAAAAGAACGCATGTCCTATGTTCACAAACAACAATAACAAAAAAACAATATATTAGCCTATCCTCAGAGATTTCTGAGACGTGAATCACACTTTAACTTCCATTCTGTTAAAACAATCTGTAGGCCTCCTTCTATGTTTTAACTGTAATTTTGCCATTGCTTCTTTGTCAGGTTCTTGGAAAAACATTCATAAAATCTTCTTTTTTGTTAATTTTCACTGCTAATTTACTGATCGCTATCTGTTTACTTTTCTGGTGGCTATTTTTTTTCCTTTATGGCACTTAAAATGGTTGATAGTAGAGGCACAGAGAGCCAACTTGGCCTAAAGGATAAAATTTCCCAGGTGGCCTCCATATATGTATTCACAAAAAAAGAAGGATTTTAAAAATGTTTATAAAATTCATTATTTTTAATTTAAATTCATTTTTTATTAATTTATATGATAGTAAGCTCTTTTTTTAAACTAATTTTCATTTTAAATCCAATTAACTTTTAATTAATCAGTTTGTAACAAATGCGATTTCTTTTCAAAATACGTTCTAGCCAGAAATGGAATTTTGCCAAGCACTGGGCCACACAAAAATAGTATTTAAACTTTAAAAGTTCCCCCAAAATATTTTTACCATAAAATTTTATAAAGCTTGCAGTAGCGGATCGCCCCAGAATTTTGCCCTACCTGTGCCCCCCTCTCTACGCCACTTGTTGGTACATCTTTGCTCCCAGTCTACTCTTACATCATGCATATGAGCAAAAATTTCCCTATCGCTTTTGCTCTGATGACAACGATAGGCTTAATTGGTAAAACTAATAGGCTATTAGGCTCCTATCCAAATATGGACATGGCCGGCACTGACATCTAAGTGAAGTTCCAACCGTCGTTCTAAGTAAAATACAGTGAAATATCTAAAACAAGCAATCTCAAATATCAGACATCTCTGTTTAGCGAATTATTTTGCAATCCTCAAGACTTATGTTTGTACACTGTTACCTCTGAATAGTGTACACCACCCCCACCTCCCACACCTGGATACTAGGCAAATTCCGCGGTCACAAGATGACCGTCATTTGGCGGTTTTAACATTTTACTTATTGAAAAGAAAAAAAGAATAACTTCAGGTTTTTTTTTCCATAATGATTAGATCAAATCAAAAATATTTTCTCGAATAAAAGTAACTTCCTTAAAAAAATTCGAAAATAGAATTTAGATATATGATTGATTACTATATCATATAAGAATAAAAATACCATCATTCTGAGAAGCTGAATTGTGGAAAAGAAAGACGAAATACGACAATCCCGTTGGAATGCAATGTAAGCGATCTTTAGAAATGAAACACTGGACAATTGAGGATGTCTATTGAGAATATATTTTTAGCACAAGCTCAAATATATATTACAGATGTAATGAAGCAAAATTTTCAACTTTTATTGAAATACTCCATATACTTGAATACAATATTTTGTACTATTTTTCGTTTAAACTTAAGCGAATGTTAATAAATGTGTTCTTGCATAATCCATATTTATGTAGTCAAGTCCAAATAATTTAATATGACCATATAAAGAAGAGTACAACCGTCAAGACAAATAAATTATTAGTCGGCCGTATACAGGTTCTGAAACTGTCGTTACCTTTCGTTGTTGAAGTTTATTATCGTTTTACTACAAGTATAATTAATTTTCTTAAATGCTTGGATATATAAAAAAAAAATCCATGATATCATTTTTACTTTCTTCTATCTTTACAAGAGGAAGTATTGGATTCATGAAAATTTTCGACTTCCGGTTTTCGACGGATTTATACATTTTATAAGGTCTTGAACTCGACTTGACTGTTTTTAGAAAATGACTCTGACTGTCTGTCTGTTTGTATGTGACAAAAATTTTATGGGCGCTCTATCTCAAGAACCAATGCACGAAATTTAATAAAACTTTATATTCAGTTAGCCCCTGATATAAATTGGTGAAAATCGTCCAATAGGTGGCGCTGCTATGCTGCATTTTTCGCGATATCCGCAATAGCTCTATCTCAAGAACTAATGAACTTATTTTCATGAAACTTCAGATTCAGTTAGACCTTGACATAAATAGACGCTGATTACGTACGTTTTGGTGTAGATATTTCAACAGGCGGCGATGCTATACCACTTTTTTCAGGATTTTTACGATAGCTATACCTCAAGAACTAATGCACGGAATTTCATCCAACTTCAGATTCTGTGAGATCATGACATAAATAGATGCTGCTTACGTGTTTGTGTAAATGGCCCAACAGGTGGCGCTTCTATGCTAATTCTTTCATTATTTTCATGATATCTCAAAAACTAACACACGGATTTTCATCAAAATTCAGATTCAGTTAGACGTTGACATAAGTTGTCATTGATTAGGTTTTGGTCTAAATCTTCTAACAGGTGGCGTTGCTATGCTACATTTTGCAGGATTTACACGATTTTAGAAATAGTCATGTCTCAAGAACTAATGCACGGAATTTAATAAAAATTTAGATTCAGTTAGACCTTGATATAAATTGGTGCTGATTCTTTTTAGTGTATGCGAAACGTGTGTGAGATAGAAGAAAGTTATGGGATTGGCACATCTGACTAGTTCACATTGAAAACATGCAGTTAATGTTCAAAATCACGCCATCGTTGAAGAACACGTATGCATCACAAAGAGAAGCTAAATTTAAACAATTTAGTATAATCGATAACCATTTTTTTTTTTTAGTTTTGAGAATTACAAACTACATTTACCCAGAACCTGAGATAGAAAGATTATTATTTTTTTTAAATTAAGATGTATTTTACCTGTTTAAAAAGCTAAAATAATAAAAATATGAATCTTAGTGTTGTAATGATACAAAAAATATGTAAATATATTTCGAGCAAGAAAAAGCTTTAGATAATTATGTAACTGAAACGAATAAATGAATTCATATATCCATCCATAAATATATGAATAAATCACATTAAATATATATATAAAAATAAATTATATAATTTCTGTTCTTGTGTGTTGATTATTAAAAACATGGAAGATTTTCGGATATAATTTTACACAACTTTATATATCTTTAATAAAATTATGTCCTTCTCATATTGGATATTCTCAGAAAAAAAAATGATAGAAAGATCGCATTTTTTCATGTACTTTGCAAAACCGTATTTATTACATATAAAAAAAGTCAGAAAGTTGAAAAATAAATATTTATTCAATTTGTCAGATAATTAAATTTCTACTTTCATATTACTTATTTTTACTTCTTCAAACAACTTTTAGATGAATATTAGGATTTTGTTTTTTATATTTGCTTTCTACGTTTTTCATTTAGAGAATTTTCTTTCCTCAAGTAATCCCATTTTAACCTTGGAAATGTAGCTTTTTTAGTTTATTTGTTATACAAAATGTCTATGTTTAAGTAGTTCCTTATTTACTAAAAATGTCCCTGAAATATTTCTATTTTTGTTTTAAATATTTAATTTTTCTTGTAGTTGCTATATTATAAATAGAAATCAAGAAATTTTAAGTTTTTGAATTTCATCGGGGTTTAGCAAATATGTCCTCGATGAACACGACAGTTAAAAAAAATTGGTAGCTCTTAATACAGTTATCAATAAATAGTATATAAATTTTTATCATATAAAATCATAAGACAAAAATTGTGATGTTATTACTTTATGGTTTGTGCGAAGATTAATTGAATTTTTTAAATCAGGATTTATAGAACGCATACTTATAAGTAATTTTGATAAATAATAGTATCTATATACAAGCGGTTTCAAATATCATAATACAAATTTTAAGAGGAGATAGAACACAGCTAAACAAGAACATACCACCTTACAATGCATGTACATAAATCAAGCGGTGAAGAGCGAATAACAAAAGATGCGGGCGATGTGACAAAAGCTTTATTTACTACAAAACAATTTGCTGAAAATTGTTTTACGTAATATTTTTAGTAAAGAAAAACATAAATTGAAAATGGAAACACAATGAAACACAAAATCACATGAAAAAAAACTTTATTTAGGGATAATTAAAAGATTCATTTAAATACTAGATATTGTTGCTGTCATTCTTTAAAAAATCTGACAAAATTGAGAATTAGTATCGGTTTCTTTTTAAAAAGCCTTTCATGAAAGTTTGTCATAATTTTAGAACATTTTCTTTTAATGAAATTTGTCCCAATTGAAAATTTCTACCTGCTTCTGTTGAGTGCAGTAGCTTGTCAAATAAAGAGGCCTTTACTTTGCAATTACAAGATTTCGTCTTGTAATTATCATTCATATTAGCATTGTAATTGGCAAAAATAATATGCATAAGTCAAATACACAATCATGTATTGGATATTGTGTATTAAACATGTTCTCTGTACCATCAGCAAGTTTCCTTTAGCGCTTCACTTCATGAATTACGGCCATGCACTGAGTGGGGTTTGTGCTCGTCTGTATATATATATATATATATATATATATATTACAAAATTTAAATTTTTTCCGCAATTATTCTATAAAATTTGTCCATTCAATAATATTCGGTATATAACCCAGCTTATTAAAATAATTCTCATTCTTAAAATAGCCTTTTACTATCCATATGTAAAGCCAATTATTCCTAATCCACTTAATAATATTTATTCGAATGTAGTTATTCTAAAAATGGCGATAGCTTTTTTAATTTATTCTTTAAATAGAACATCTTTATTTTAATCCATTATTAAAATTCATTAGTATTATTCCCGTGTGGTCAAATTGCTATAACTTCTTTATTTAAATGCTAAAATATCGTATCTCTTAAAATATTCCGCTCAAAAAACCTTATTTCATAAAGTTATCCTATTATTAAATATCAAATGTCTATTAAAATATTTCCGAAAAACTTTAATTCTTTCTTTTTTTTTTCCCTTTTATAAAGATTCATTTTCTTTTCTTCTTATTATTTTTATTACGTATTAAATTCGAAGTTTAGCTACAGCCTCAAAAACAGATAAGCTGGTTTGTTGATATGACAGGCATCTGGTACGAGATTATGGAATATTCTGGATGGGCGTAGAAAGTTTTTGCATTTTACAACAAAATAAATCCACCGGAAATATTGATAAAGTTCCAAAAGAGACCTTTTGATTCGATAGAAGTGGGTCACGTGACGTATTCTGTATTATTACGCAAGCTAGTTTAAAAACACGATCATCCTGATTCGGAGAGGATTTTTTTTCGACGCTGGTGTTTGCTAAAAGAATCGGGACGGATTCTAGAAAATAATGGAACGTTGTATTTTTTTTCGTTTAGCGTTGGCTAATGAGCATTTTCCCTGAAGAGATGTCTTAAACTGGAAATAAAAGGTTCTTCGACAAAAATATGGACTGACATTTCTTGTTGTTGATGATACCACCCGGCCGCCTGATGCGAACTAAAAGGGAAACCAATCACATCGCTAACCCTATTTATCACGAGCACGACTGCCTTTTTCCCGGATTTGAACTTGGAAACACGACATTAATATAATAAGTCGACAGGATGCTGTTGATCAACAGAAAGTTTGTGTAGTTAAACGTGAAATTTGCCGATTAGAAGAATATGTTACGAGGACGTCTACGCCATTACAGCACGTTTACGTCTGGTGTTTTATTATTTTGTAGTTTTATAATAAATTAAAAATGGTCAAGCCTAAAAGAGAAAAGAAGAGGAAAAGTTGGCCTAAGTGAAATTGTTGCTAGAGAATATACTATTCATCTTCATAAGCGTCTTCATGATGTTGGTTTTAAAGGATTGCGAAAAAGCAGAACTTTTGTGTTATCAAGAAAATTAAAGATTTTTAGATGTGTGAGACTTTCCTGTGAAATATGCTCAAGAGTAACTGTAAGTTGGTATTTTTATTTATTGGTATCTTTATATGTTGATATTTATTAGTTTATGTTATATTTAAAATGTTTTATTTATTTAATAGTCTACCTTGAAATTTAAAGGTTTTATATACTATGTTATACTGATTAAATTTTTGTTTTTAAAATTTATTTCTGTTGCAAATATTTAAGTGTTGTTAAGGTTAATTAATTTATTTGATGATTCCGTGTGATACGTCATTGTAATATTATAGACAGCGGTATAATTTATATTTTCATGTTTTAAGAACAGATATTCTTAAAAGAAAAATTCTATTATTTTTAATATGTTACTAAGATCTGATCTGTATTTTATAAAGAGACAATTTTTATCCTAAGGGAACATTCCTGGCACCATGCCAAACCTAAGCTACAAAACAGCTATTATGAGGAGAGAAAAAAAAAAAAAAATCTGTATGTTGAATAATAAGTGACTGGTGGTTTGAATTGTAGTAAATTAATGAGCCACTGAAAGATTATTTATGATGTAAATATGTAAATAGAGTGTTAGTATTTTATTGTTTATTTAAACTGTGAATATATAAAATTAAATTTAGTATGTTATTGTTTATTTTCATTTAATGTAGGATTTATGATGCATTTACCAACTTGCTAAAATATTTAATATAGAAAATTTGAAAATTTTTGATGGTGTTATAATATTAATAAAGTGTTTAAATAAAATGCTAGGTCAGGTAGAAATTAAATTACTAGAACATGTAGACATTTAGCACTATGTTAACCTAGCTGAATTGCTCTATTAGGTAATTTGAATTTTAATAATCTTAAGCTCACCAATGGGGAATTTTTTTTACACCTCATTTGTCCATAGCTTAGGTAAAAATAAGTTCATTATTTACCAAGTCCTCAGCAGTAATAAATTTACTAGAATTGAATACTCAGAATAATTATGATGTGATGATAGAATTAATACGTGATGACGATCAATATGAAGATAAAGTCATGTTTTCCTTGATGACAAATAATAAAAATATTTAGAAGAGAAATTGGAAAATGTAGGTAAGTTGCATTCAAAAAATTCATAGGGTATGTAATAAAATTTTGTTGATGATGTTGCTCTTCTTGTTCTTTTTGCTGATGATACAATTGTTATTATTATTATTACTATGATAAAAAAATTTATTCTAAGGTAGTTAATGCAACATATTAAATTTAAATTTAGCAAAAATAATAAATAAAATTTAGGAGATTTTTATGTATTTTATTGAATAAATGTTCTGGTTAATGCTTAATTTGGATTCACAAATTCTTATAATTCTTAAAAATTCAATAGGAAAGGTTTGAATTCAGTTATGTTTCTGTCAGAAGGGTATATAGGGTCTTAATTTGGAGACATGGAACAATTCGCAACCTATTTTTCACCAGATAACTTCAGACTATTTCATGAGCAACCCAAACAACAATCAAAATCACCACAGACATCACAATTACCATCACAAAATCAAACTAAAGTAAAAACAATAGAATAAATTCTAATTCTTTAAATATCTCTTATTACTCTAGTTTCAACATTATCAGGTATGTCTTTGGTGTACAACAGAGATATTACCCATTTTTGAAAATTTAATATTTTAAAATTTTAAAATAAATGTCACAGCTTTTATTTCAACATTGTGGTTATATTTTAGCCTGATCAACTAAAATATTTACTTGTTTTTGAGAGTTTTCGAGGTTGAGTAGACACCTTATGCAGGCATAAGATGTGTATTTTGATTTTAGGAATTGTCAAATTGATGTTGAAAAATGAAATTAAATGTTTTAATTCTATATCAAAATAAACTATTTTTACTTTATTTACTTTTTCTTAAACCAATTGTTTCAAAAATTTAATATTATGTTATTTACTTCAATAGATAATCAAATAGTAACCGTTTATAAGTATTTCTATAATTATATAAATGATTGGATAGTGATGATGTGATTTTACAGTGATTGTTTTGGTGTGACAATAGAAAATTAAGTATCTAAACTAATTGCCTTTGTATTCCATTTCTCAGCTAAAATTAACATCTTTTATTTGTTATTTATTGTCTTTATTTATTCTAAGTTTGCCAAAAAAACAACTCTCTGCATTTAGGATATGAATACTTATAACTTAACAGTATAATTTTGTAAAAGGGTATCAGAGGAAAAAATTATTGTAAGGAACTAATGGTTGAGAGTTCAATTTCTAAATATTTAGATTTAAATTTATTTGGATTTTGAAATTATTATATATTTTTTTTTGTATACTTTCGACTGGCAAAAATACTTTCTTATATAATTAAAAAAATAAGAAATTTATTTATTTGCTATATAATTATTTTATCCTCAACCAATATTTTTCCTAACAATAAATAAACAAACTGTGATATTTTCTTAAATTATACTGATGTTATTATATTATTATTTCTACTATTGAATTATATTATGAATTACTACATATGTTGAGAAGTATTAGTTATATTGAAAGTTATTATTGTTATGTTTATGAATTGAATTTTATTATAGCATTTATTTATATTATTGAAGAGTTATATTATTTATTAGTGAAAAAATGTTTGACAAATATTAGTTAAAGATGGTGGGATCCCAACAGAAATATAACAAATCCCACAGGAATATAACAAAGATAACATATTCCAAGTACAATAAACGACCAAGAGATAATTTGACTTGTTTATTATGTGAGAAAATTAATGTGATACTTAAGAGAAGATGTTGTGACAAGTGCTAGCATTATAAGGTCATTATAAAGTATTGGTAAGAATGACTACAGTTTTAAAATTTTGATGGAGTAATGTCTTTATTTTCAGCCTTTACATAAAAACTGTATTTTTAAGAAAGGGACTGCAGTAACCATTTTTTTTTAAAAAACAAAATGAGGACTTATCACGATCCAAGAAAGAGACTGAAATAAAACAGTTGGATCTAATGAACTCAAATTTGAATTAAGTCGAATTTTTTTTTTTTTAAACTTTGTTTTAACAATTTGCTAGTGACTACTTATTCTAAAGCTTGTGAACTTGATAAAAGCAAAATTCTGTTACTATTATTATCCTGTTTTTCTTGTTTATTAATATTTATTATTTATTGTTATTGTATTTTTCTTGTGCACTTACAAATGGTAAGTGAGATTGTAACCATTTCTTGTATTATTTTACAGGGGAAATGCTCGTAGCTTTATTTTTATTTATCTATTAATTTTAATTGATTACTATTATTTTATTTTTGTTTTTGTTTTTGTCTTCCAGTTCTTCAGAAATTCCCCATCTCCTTGCTGGCAGTCTCTAAATTTATACTAGTCAAAATTCAAATTTCTAAAGTATTAAATTTATATTGTCTGAATTTATAGTTACTTAACTATTAACTTCATCCAAAATCTTTAGGGAGGGGGGATAATATTACAAAATTTAAATTTTTTCCGCAATTATTCTATAAAATTTGTCCATTCAATAATATTCGGTATATAACCCAGCTTATTAAAATAATTCTCATTCTTAAAATAGCCTTTTACTATCCATATGTAAAGCCAATTATTCCTAATCCACTTAATAATATTTATTCGAATGTAGTTATTCTAAAAATGGCGATAGCTTTTTTAATTTATTCTTTAAATAGAACATCTTTATTTTAATCCATTATTAAAATTCATTAGTATTATTCCCGTGTGGTCAAATTGCTATAACTTCTTTATTTAAATGCTAAAATATCGTATCTCTTAAAATATTCCGCTCAAAAAACCTTATTTCATAAAGTTATCCTATTATTAAATATCAAATGTCTATTAAAATATTTCCGAAAAACTTTAATTCTTTCTTTTTTTTTTCCCTTTTATAAAGATTCATTTTCTTTTCTTCTTATTATTTTTATTACGTATTAAATTCGAAGTTTAGCTACAGCCTCAAAAACAGATAAGCTGGTTTGTTGATATGACAGGCATCTGGTACGAGATTATGGAATATTCTGGATGGGCGTAGAAAGTTTTTGCATTTTACAACAAAATAAATCCACCGGAAATATTGATAAAGTTCCAAAAGAGACCTTTTGATTCGATAGAAGTGGGTCACGTGACGTATTCTGTATTATTACGCAAGCTAGTTTAAAAACACGATCATCCTGATTCGGAGAGGATTTTTTTTCGACGCTGGTGTTTGCTAAAAGAATCGGGACGGATTCTAGAAAATAATGGAACGTTGTATTTTTTTTCGTTTAGCGTTGGCTAATGAGCATTTTCCCTGAAGAGATGTCTTAAACTGGAAATAAAAGGTTCTTCGACAAAAATATGGACTGACATTTCTTGTTGTTGATGATACCACCCGGCCGCCTGATGCGAACTAAAAGGGAAACCAATCACATCGCTAACCCTATTTATCACGAGCACGACTGCCTTTTTCCCGGATTTGAACTTGGAAACACGACATTAATATAATAAGTCGACAGGATGCTGTTGATCAACAGAAAGTTTGTGTAGTTAAACGTGAAATTTGCCGATTAGAAGAATATGTTACGAGGACGTCTACGCCATTACAGCACGTTTACGTCTGGTGTTTTATTATTTTGTAGTTTTATAATAAATTAAAAATGGTCAAGCCTAAAAGAGAAAAGAAGAGGAAAAGTTGGCCTAAGTGAAATTGTTGCTAGAGAATATACTATTCATCTTCATAAGCGTCTTCATGATGTTGGTTTTAAAGGATTGCGAAAAAGCAGAACTTTTGTGTTATCAAGAAAATTAAAGATTTTTAGATGTGTGAGACTTTCCTGTGAAATATGCTCAAGAGTAACTGTAAGTTGGTATTTTTATTTATTGGTATCTTTATATGTTGATATTTATTAGTTTATGTTATATTTAAAATGTTTTATTTATTTAATAGTCTACCTTGAAATTTAAAGGTTTTATATACTATGTTATACTGATTAAATTTTTGTTTTTAAAATTTATTTCTGTTGCAAATATTTAAGTGTTGTTAAGGTTAATTAATTTATTTGATGATTCCGTGTGATACGTCATTGTAATATTATAGACAGCGGTATAATTTATATTTTCATGTTTTAAGAACAGATATTCTTAAAAGAAAAATTCTATTATTTTTAATATGTTACTAAGATCTGATCTGTATTTTATAAAGAGACAATTTTTATCCTAAGGGAACATTCCTGGCACCATGCCAAACCTAAGCTACAAAACAGCTATTATGAGGAGAGAAAAAAAAAAAAAATCTGTATGTTGAATAATAAGTGACTGGTGGTTTGAATTGTAGTAAATTAATGAGCCACTGAAAGATTATTTATGATGTAAATATGTAAATAGAGTGTTAGTATTTTATTGTTTATTTAAACTGTGAATATATAAAATTAAATTTAGTATGTTATTGTTTATTTTCATTTAATGTAGGATTTATGATGCATTTACCAACTTGCTAAAATATTTAATATAGAAAATTTGAAAATTTTTGATGGTGTTATAATATTAATAAAGTGTTTAAATAAAATGCTAGGTCAGGTAGAAATTAAATTACTAGAACATGTAGACATTTAGCACTATGTTAACCTAGCTGAATTGCTCTATTAGGTAATTTGAATTTTAATAATCTTAAGCTCACCAATGGGGAATTTTTTTTACACCTCATTTGTCCATAGCTTAGGTAAAAATAAGTTCATTATTTACCAAGTCCTCAGCAGTAATAAATTTACTAGAATTGAATACTCAGAATAATTATGATGTGATGATAGAATTAATACGTGATGACGATCAATATGAAGATAAAGTCATGTTTTCCTTGATGACAAATAATAAAAATATTTAGAAGAGAAATTGGAAAATGTAGGTAAGTTGCATTCAAAAAATTCATAGGGTATGTAATAAAATTTTGTTGATGATGTTGCTCTTCTTGTTCTTTTTGCTGATGATACAATTGTTATTATTATTATTACTATGATAAAAAAATTTATTCTAAGGTAGTTAATGCAACATATTAAATTTAAATTTAGCAAAAATAATAAATAAAATTTAGGAGATTTTTATGTATTTTATTGAATAAATGTTCTGGTTAATGCTTAATTTGGATTCACAAATTCTTATAATTCTTAAAAATTCAATAGGAAAGGTTTGAATTCAGTTATGTTTCTGTCAGAAGGGTATATAGGGTCTTAATTTGGAGACATGGAACAATTCGCAACCTATTTTTCACCAGATAACTTCAGAATATTTCATGAGCAACCCAAACAACAATCAAAATCACCACAGACATCACAATTACCATCACAAAATCAAACTAAAGTAAAAACAATAGAATAAATTCTAATTCTTTAAATATCTCTTATTACTCTAGTTTCAACATTATCAGGTATGTCTTTGGTGTACAACAGAGATATTACCCATTTTTGAAAATTTAATATTTTAAAATTTTAAAATAAATGTCACAGCTTTTATTTCAACATTGTGGTTATATTTTAGCCTGATCAACTAAAATATTTACTTGTTTTTGAGAGTTTTTGAGGTTGAGTAGACACCTTATGCAGGCATAAGATGTGTATTTTGATTTTAGGAATTGTCAAATTGATGTTGAAAAATGAAATTAAATGTTTTAATTCTATATCAAAATAAACTATTTTTACTTTATTTACTTTTTCTTAAACCAATTGTTTCAAAAATTTAATATTATGTTATTTACTTCAATAGATAATCAAATAGTAACCGTTTATAAGTATTTCTATAATTATATAAATGATTGGATAGTGATGATGTGATTTTACAGTGATTGTTTTGGTGTGACAATAGAAAATTAAGTATCTAAACTAATTGCCTTTGTATTCCATTTCTCAGCTAAAATTAACATCTTTTATTTGTTATTTATTGTCTTTATTTATTCTAAGTTTGCCAAAAAAACAACTCTCTGCATTTAGGATATGAATACTTATAACTTAACAGTATAATTTTGTAAAAGGGTATCAGAGGAAAAAATTATTGTAAGGAACTAATGGTTGAGAGTTCAATTTCTAAATATTTAGATTTAAATTTATTTGGATTTTGAAATTATTATATATTTTTTTTTGTATACTTTCGACTGGCAAAAATACTTTCTTATATAATTAAAAAAATAAGAAATTTATTTATTTGCTATATAATTATTTTATCCTCAACCAATATTTTTCCTAACAATAAATAAACAAACTGTGATATTTTCTTAAATTATACTGATGTTATTATATTATTATTTCTACTATTGAATTATATTATGAATTACTACATATGTTGAGAAGTATTAGTTATATTGAAAGTTATTATTGTTATGTTTATGAATTGAATTTTATTATAGCATTTATTTATATTATTGAAGAGTTATATTATTTATTAGTGAAAAAATGTTTGACAAATATTAGTTAAAGATGGTGGGATCCCAACAGAAATATAACAAATCCCACAGGAATATAACAAAGATAACATATTCCAAGTACAATAAACGACCAAGAGATAATTTGACTTGTTTATTATGTGAGAAAATTAATGTGATACTTAAGAGAAGATGTTGTGACAAGTGCTAGCATTATAAGGTCATTATAAAGTATTGGTAAGAATGACTACAGTTTTAAAATTTTGATGGAGTAATGTCTTTATTTTCAGCCTTTACATAAAAACTGTATTTTTAAGAAAGGGACTGCAGTAACCATTTTTTTTTTTAAAAACAAAATGAGGACTTATCACGATCCAAGAAAGAGACTGAAATAAAACAGTTGGATCTAATGAACTCAAATTTGAATTAAGTCGATTTTTTTTTTTTTAAACTTTGTTTTAACAATTTGCTAGTGACTACTTATTCTAAAGCTTGTGAACTTGATAAAAGCAAAATTCTGTTACTATTATTATCCTGTTTTTCTTGTTTATTAATATTTATTATTTATTGTTATTGTATTTTTCTTGTGCACTTACAAATGGTAAGTGAGATTGTAACCATTTCTTGTATTATTTTACAGGGGAAATGCTCGTAGCTTTATTTTTATTTATCTATTAATTTTAATTGATTACTATTATTTTATTTTTGTTTTTGTTTTTGTCTTCCAGTTCTTCAGAAATTCCCCATCTCCTTGCTGGCAGTCTCTAAATTTATACTAGTCAAAATTCAAATTTCTAAAGTATTAAATTTATATTGTCTGAATTTATAGTTACTTAACTATTAACTTCATCCAAAATCTTTAGGGAGGGGGGATAATATTACAAAATTTAAATTTTTTCCGCAATTATTCTATAAAATTTGTCCATTCAATAATATTCGGTATATAACCCAGCTTATTAAAATAATTCTCATTCTTAAAATAGCCTTTTACTATCCATATGTAAAGCCAATTATTCCTAATCCACTTAATAATATTTATTCGAATGTAGTTATTCTAAAAATGGCGATAGCTTTTTTAATTTATTCTTTAAATAGAACATCTTTATTTTAATCCATTATTAAAATTCATTAGTATTATTCCCGTGTGGTCAAATTGCTATAACTTCTTTATTTAAATGCTAAAATATCGTATCTCTTAAAATATTCCGCTCAAAAAACCTTATTTCATAAAGTTATCCTATTATTAAATATCAAATGTCTATTAAAATATTTCCGAAAAACTTTAATTCTTTCTTTTTTCCCCTTTTATAAAGATTCATTTTCTTTTCTTCTTATTATTTTTATTACGTATTAAATTCGAAGTTTAGCTACAGCCTCAAAAACAGATAAGCTGGTTTGTTGATATGACAGGCATCTGGTACGAGATTATGGAATATTCTGGATGGGCGTAGAAAGTTTTTGCATTTTACAACAAAATAAATCCACCGAAAATATTGATAAAGTTCCAAAAGAGACCTTTTGATTCGATAGAAGTGGGTCACGTGACGTATTCTGTATTATTACGCAAGCTAGTTTAAAAACACGATCATCCTGATTCGGAGAGGATTTTTTTTCGACGCTGGTGTTTGCTAAAAGAATCGGGACGGATTCTAGAAAATAATGGAACGTTGTATTTTTTTTCGTTTAGCGTTGGCTAATGAGCATTTTCCCTGAAGAGATGTCTTAAACTGGAAATAAAAGGTTCTTCGACAAAAATATGGACTGGCATTTCTTGTTGTTGATGATACCACCCGGCCGCCTGATGCGAACTAAAAGGGAAACCAATCACATCGCTAACCCTATTTATTACGAGCACGACTGCCTTTTTCCCGGATTTGAACTTGGAAACACGACATATATATATATATATATGATATTATGCAATCATGTTTTCCTGCAGCAGGTTTCTTGTAAAATAGTACGTTTAGTATTTATAGCTATTTTATACGCCCGCAGAAGGAATATTGGATACACCATAGATACTTGGCTATCTATAGCTTCTTAGAAATGCGTTGTTGTAACGCTGTTTGTGTTCGTGTTCAAGAAAATTTTAGCAATTTAATTGAAAACTGTATATGGCTTTAGTTTGTCAGTTTTGGGGAAACTAAGGGCTAATAGAACAAGTTTTATATTTCATACTGTAGAAAGTGTAATTTATAAAATTCATAGATTTTTTCGAGAGACAATGACTTTAAATAAGATAATTGAGAGACTTTTCTATTAATAGATAAAAGTTGTTAGTCATAGCTTAATTAGTGAAAGATAAACAACCTTAATTTGTTGAATGAGATTTTATTCCATTAGACTCGAATTGGCTGCTAACGGGAATTTCTATGATTCTAATGAATATTTCCAAAATAGACGACATCAAGAGATATATCAACGCTATTAAAAATTTAATAAACAAAGTCTTACTTTTAAAATTAATTTTTTATTCTATTTTTTAAAAACTTACGAAAGGAAAATAGATTAAAGTTAATAGATAGTTATAAAGGTAATACATTTAAGCTAAAGATGATAGGTTGAAGATAATAAATTGACAATAATAATGATAGATTTAAGATAATAAATTGATAGAAGAATAAGCACATTAATTTTTTGTGTTTTTTTTTTCATTTAACATAAATTTTAGATGCAATGTTTATATATAATCACTTTGGAATTCCACTACTCTGTCATTCGTTTCCATACCTTTTTATACACCATTCAAGCCTATTGTAAATTGACTATTAATCATTAACACAAAAGAAAGATAGCAAATGAATGGCATTAAATAAAATATTCATACAACATTGTTAAAAAACAAAATTAATATTTTATGAGAATAAGGTTTTAATAAACACTAAAAATCCCTCACAGTTAGGCTTAGTAAAGTTTTGCTTCTTACGGTGAAACAAGCTAATTTGAAAATAATGTTCAATACATGTGTTTATATTATTGATGCTGCTAGTTATTGAAAAAATCCTAAACATTTAACTGATTTATACCAAACAGTCCTCTTGTTCTGTTAACTCTCGTGTCCTATTAGCCCCAGTCTCCCCTAACTATCTGTCATTGTGATGCATTTTGAAGATATCTCGGGTAATTTCTTTAAATTGGCAAATGTCGTGTCAAAAATAATTTATTAAAAACCGTCAAACTGACCCTAATCAGTTAGTTGCACAACATCAATATTCAAACCCCCAAGCGTAGAATGCCCCTTGTGCTCACACATGGGTATTTTCAGAACAAAGATATCGTGGTCGAACAAATTGAAGTTTTCGATTATTAAGCATACAGAACAATATCGCTAACATACTTAATAGCAAAAATAAGCATTGAACTTGTAAAACTTTTTAAATTACTTTACAGATTTCCGAAATATTGTACGTACAAGCAGTACAATTCCCAAGCAAGAGACCATAATTATATTTATTTTACAGTTATGCCGGACGCAGGAAAATAAAAGTAGTTCTAAACTATAGACGAATTACAAATCAATAATTAATTGCATTTACTACTACTAGTAGTATTACTACTAAGTGTATACATAAAATAACAAGACTTTAAATACAATTAATCCCCTTTCCTCTTTTATGTTACTCGCTCTAGCTTTCGTGAAAGTTATCAAAATTGTAATATGTTATGAGTTAGACTACAATGTGTTCTTCCTGTGAGTTAATGATGTGCGAGATTGTCATAAGGGTGCGAAGACGCAGTTGATTTATCTATCTGTTTACCCGAAACGGGCGTAAGGTACAGAGCATTTTCTTTATCATGTGCGAAGTTCTTAATATGTAGGTTTAGCTTTAGTACTGATAGTTAAGCAATATGCATATGATTAATATTCTTTACATAGAGTACACATTAGAATTTTCGTTGTGGAAAATTAAAAAATATGTTTTTGAGAAAAATTTTCTTGTGCCAGATAGTATAGAAATAAAGGTTTTATGTAGTAACATAATGTCTTAAATTGTTAGCAGAATTACTCATAGTATTTCTTTCTTGTAGGCGTAAATTTCATTTACTAGAAGAAATATCTAATAGTAATCAGTTCGTTCGTGAAGTGAATTCCATTAGGAAAGTCACCTTCAATAAACAGTCAGGTTCTTAAAGCGAACATCTTTATTAAACTAGTTCATAAGGTAATGGATATTACTTAAGACACCGTAATTCATTTAGCAAAAAAATATATATTTTTTTAACCGATAATTATTGTTTCGATAATTATTGATGATAATCCAATCGATCTAACCTATTATTAACGCAGAGCAAAAAGTTTGTGATTCCTATAATAACAGAAGATATTTGCCTGAGAACAACATGATGAACTTGCATAACGTTTCTAGACAACAAAACTAGCAAAAAAATCGAAATATGAGAGTCGTGCATTGTATTCTATATAAAGGCGTGTTTGAATACAGTGCAAAGTAAAAAAAAAAGTATATATATTGAACTGGATTTACAGCCAATCAGCGCACCAAAAGCCACTTAAAAGTCCCATATGTAAAAGATGGTGTAAAGGGGTTTGGAAAGGACGGGAAAGTTTTAAAATACGTCCCGTGAAAAGAAAAGCAATGACCTTATGAATGAAAAAGAATACTCGAAATGGAAAGGTTTTATTACGGGGAAATTTATATACAATGTGTAGAATAAACAAATTTTGAGTTAGGAAGTAGTAGAAACAAGTGTTTTAAGGTGGAAATAAGTAAATTGAATATAAAAAAATATAAAAATTAAAAATATTATACACTTATTTCACAAATTGTACCATATGCTATGTCGATGTATATTTATGAGAACATTTTCAATTTCAAGAGGACAGAAAACGCATCAAATTTGAGCAAATAATAAAGCATTTTGAAATATTCAATAAATTATTATCTCTATGATGTTTATGTGAAATTATGGTCGATTCGATGCCTTTCAAAGTCACCGAAATTTCATTAGTTTTATTTTAACTTTAGTCATATATAGCACTTAAAGAGAAGCAGATCATTATTCTGAAAATCTCAATGATTCTCTTCAACTTTTAGAATGGAGTTTAATTAATATAAAGCTGATAAATTGTTTTTCCAAATTGAAACTTTCACGTTTAATAAAAGTTTTGCTCTAGTAGAGTAATTTATCAGTTTCGAGCTAAGTTACATTTTATTCTGATTTTTAGATAGCTCAGAATTTAGAATCATAAATCGACATTCCAGATACAAATACCTTGTTGACAAATCAATCATATAAAAGAAAATAAATTAATTTCCAATGAAACCTATGTAAACTGCTATGTATAATGTGTAAAAATAATGCTAGAATAATGGATTTGAAAAATTTTCAAATGTTTTAAAAGTTTTAATTCAGAGTGCATCATTTTTAAATCCTCATAATCATTATATTTAAATGATTTTTTTTTTTTTTTTTTTTTTTGCTAAATCGGCACATAAAAATAAAACTTCGGAAGATTCAGCTAAATTAAATGTAATTCGAAACAGATTTAGTGATATTGATGAAGAATTAAAAACTATTTTCAGTAATAGTTTTGAGCTATCTAAAGATGATGATATTGAAACATATAGTAAGGAAAAGGTTGAAACGTTAGATGAAATTGATGGAATAAATTTCAAGGGTAATGTAATAAATAATGTTACTTCTAATATAATGAGATTAAATTGCCAATTTCTCACTTCTAACTTTTTCGGGTACTGTAGATGAATGCTTAGCAGTTTTTGATTTGTTTAAAGCTGCTGTTATAAATAATCAAAAACTATCAGAAGCTCAGAAGCAACAGTATTATAGGGTAATTTTAAAGAATGATGTACAAATCATAGTACACTTACTTTCGACCATTGATAAGTATTTCAAAATAGCTTGGGACCTTTTTATAGAAATATATTTTAATAAGTACGAAAATTTGTGTTCATTGTTAATGTTAAATAAGCCTCCGTTTAAATAACGAATCGTATTCTCATATTTTCAATTTATTTGATTCTACTAAAGAATATGTTAGGTTACTAACGAAATTTTGGATTTAAAAATCAACGAAACAGCAGAAACTCTATGATTTTTTATTGTACAATTGCAGTTAGACTCAACTTCTAGAAATAGGTGGGAGAGATCTTTAAATGCTGATCAATTTACAAAGTTAATTGTTCTGAAAGAACTCCTTTCAAATCATACTAGATTCATTGCGTCGTGTAATTAGGCTGTAAGAAATAATGTTTGTAAAAATGTGACATTATGAAAATAAAAATAAAACAAAATACAAAAATTCATTCTATTTCACAGCCAGAAATGAAAATCCAAAAATATTCTTTAATGACGTCTTCGAAAACAGTGCTAATTCTATGAAACAGCAATTACAAAATTTAAGAATCAAATACTCCATCGAAAATATCCAAGAGAAACTATGAATTCCACAAAATAAAAAAACGTCATTCATATTTCACATAAATTGTATTTAGGTAATAATTAGAATATTTCACAGATTCACAAAGCAAAACAAAATAACACCCCTTTCATATTCCCTTGAAAAGCATCGGCTCTAGGGATCACTTTATTTTATGAAGAATATCCCTACAGACTGTATTACGCTGGGTTCTGAAGAGCGTAAAAAAAGTTATTTTGCTGGTCTAATGTTTATTTTACTGAAAAAATAAATAAATAAATAAATAAAATAAAAATAAAATAAAAAAACCCTTATATTTTTAAAATTTTATTATGAGTAGTCACACTTCCAAGAATTACAAAGCATACTCTAGGGAGCTTTTTCTTCCACGCATCGGGATATTTGTTCATATGTGACGCAGTCCTATGTACACTTTATAAATTAATTAAACATGAATACAACATTTAAGAATCAAACAGTACAGATTTAAATAACAAAATATTTTGGACAAGAAGGAGTCGATTTGTTGAAACCAGATTCTGATAATCTTTTACAAAAAATATTATAGTTATAGTATAATATAATGCTCCTAACTGCATGTAAGAGCGCAATTTCTTGTCTTATTTTACTTAATCTACTTCAATAACTTTTGACGAAAGGTGTTGCCAGAGATAAGATAAATGAGATCCGAGAAATTAACAAAAGAAATCTTTTAAAAGAGAATAGAGTTGCGTAATGTAACATTTATGCGATGTAAAATTTTTATGCCCCTCCCCCCAAAACAATGCTCACTTAGGAAATAACGCTTAGGAAATATTATTTGATACTTATAAAAAAAATCAGTGATTTAAAAGAAAGAAAATAGGTACAGCGAATTTAATATGCATGTATACTGAAAAAAAAAGGAAAAGGAATTTTACGGAATAATACTGTCATCCCAGCTGCCAGTATTATACCGTAAAATCAACAGTAATAAACAGTAAAATAAGCACTAATTCACTACCGCCCATGTGCGGCAGTGTATTACTGCATATTTTAATGTTTATTACTGTTAATTTAAAATTTGTATCTCTGTTAATTTTAAATGTTTATTACTGTTAATGGTACGGTATAATACTGACAACTTAGGATGTCAGTATTATGCCGTAAAATCAACATTGTTTTTTTCAGTGTAGAATGCGCAATATTTTATTAGTGCCCCTTTAAGGTGAGGAGGGATTTAGCTCTGAAATCAATAAAAAACAACCAATATCTAAGTTCCTTTTTTTTCAGTAACCACTGGAGCTATATTTCGGTAATTTGTATTATTATTTATTTTTTTATGCATTTTGATCATTTTCTTTTTCTGGGAAATCAAATGTTGAATAGTAACGTTCATGAAAACAGAAAACAAAAACTAGATTTGTTTTGTTTGCAAAATTGCGAGACTATTTTTTGATTAATTTATTTATTTACCCAACGATCAAATTATATATATATATAGTATATACTACCCAACAATCGATTTGCTAAAAACTAAAAGTTTAATAATTGTTAAATTCTCTGTGCCACCCATGAAACGTGAAATGCTTATTTAACAATGTGAAGGCCACATATAACGTTCTAATTTACAGACAAATCCACAACGACATTTAAATTACGGTATGGCTGCTAAATTTGGAAACTGCTGAACTTTGAGAAAGGAAATTTAATCTCAATAACTTCGAAATTTAAAGGTGAGATTAAAAACTGTGTGGCTTTGCTTTATCTGTTGTCGCATTTAAAAGTATTTTGTCCATTTATTTCACTAAAATACTATTGAAAAATAAATAAAAAAATTGCATTTTACATGAGAATTATTTTTGTCTGGATATTTGTAATAAATATAAAGAGTACAATGTAATATAAAGAAAATTATATAAAATAAGTTTAGAAATTTTGAATTAACAAAAAAAATAGAAATGAGATACATTTTTATTTAGACAGTGAAATTTGTAAAAGTGAATCGATAAAACTAAATTATGGAATCGGATGGCACCACATGTCGGAAGGACGAAGATAAAGTAGAGTAAAAAGGTATCTAGCCATTAAAAAATGTAAAATAGCTAAGGATTTTGATGAAAAAAAAACTTTGTGGTATTTATCCAAAATGAAATAGGCGATTGGTAGAAAGCAAAATATCCAGGACGCAAAGTAACAGTAAATGAAGATGTTTAAAATTTTCTAAAACTATTATACCTAATCATGAAAAAATTACACGTGGCATTATGTTCTATGATTATAGCTTTAAAATCGTGATCATTTCTTATGTTTCATTATTTTAATATTAAAGCATTTAACGTTAGTACACCAAGACTTTTAATATTGTTTTTCACCTCACTGACAAAGATACTCGAAAATACATTAAAGTATACAATTTATTCAGTAATATCGCTCTTACTCAGTACTGAGCTATTAGAAAACTATCATTGAGTATCACATTTAAGTCATTTTTTGAGGTTAATCTAATTGTAGCATAGTGTTTAGCTGATAGTCAGGGTTGTTTCTTGTACTGCTAGGATGGTATCTGTGGTTGCGTAGTTGCTATAAATACTGCGGTAAGAGTGCTTTTCGATGCATTTTGACACATCTCACCCAAAGTGGTAATTTAATCTAGATCTTCACAGCATGCTGATTTTGAGTTCGAGTTATACCTGCTGAGTAGCCAGTGAAGTTTCTATTAAGCTGTTTTTGGAGTAAAATCTACGATTTTGAGTTCGGTAGTTTAGTAAGGAGTTAAGATTCAATATTTTAAATAAAAGAAAATTGGAATCCAAATAATTAAGTTAATATTACTTCATTGAAATAATAATAAATAAGTTAATATTACTTCATTCAGTAATATTAATAAATAATACTAACTAAAGTTGACAACTAACTGTTCTTTAAAGTCTAATGTCATTTCTTCAATGCTGCGTGATACAGTGTTATTAGACAAAGGCATTTATTAAAGTTCTTTAGCTGCAGTTTCTTCCATTACAGCATCAACCATATCTTCAGCAGCTGACAACAATAAAGATTCTCAAATAATGTGCGGTTTACCAGCTTATACTCTTTTGAGCTTACATTATAAGACGAGTGTAACAACTTCTTATTCAATTGCAACAATCAGTCTATTTTTTCCTTGCTTGCGATAACTCTGTCCATTTCCTTTAAGAAGACTTCTGGACTTATTTTTTAAAGCTTTAGATTCACGTTGTCTCACCAGGGCAGACGATTTCTTGCATGATTAGAGAGAATATCATTACAATAAATATACATTCTATAGTAATGCTGGGGAAACATCAAAATCTATCCGATCTGTAGATACAGCAATTTTTCTTATACATTTTTTATAACTATTTTCATTCAGCAACCATCTTCTCTACGTAAAACTAGGAAAACATTAAAAATCTGCCTCATTTAAAGATTTCATTATTGCAAAAATTTTCTTATATATTATTTAGAATTATTTACATTTCTAACCATCTTCTCTGCGTAATGTTGGGGAAACATTAAAAATCTGCCGCATCTGCGGATTATATTGATACTTCTGCACGAGGACTTTGCGAAAAATATACCTTAAAAATAAAAATGAAGTATTCACTAACCTTAGATTCTCACTCACGTTAATGAAATCTGTCAATGACAGCTTTCTTATACCTTTTTATAAGCATTTTTAGTTCCTGCTCCTAATTTTTATACTAAAATTATTCACAAACATTTACTACCTTGGACTTATTGTAATAAACTTGGATGAAATTATTCTGTTTGGACAACCAGGTGGTTATTTTCTAACCTGTATATGCTCATTGCAATGAGTCTGAAAAAATCAGGCTGATTAAGAAACAAATGATCATTTTCCTATTCTGTTTGTTTGTTTTAACTCCTCCTATTGGCACAAGCTCCGCCTACTCCCATGCAGTCAGACTTTACCTTCAGATAATTTAATTTAAAAAACATGTTTAAAAATAGTTTTGTTACTAGAGTTAAAAGTGTTTATTAATTAATTTTAAAATTAGGACTTTATTAAAAATGTATTTTTTTCATATAAATCTAATAATTATAGGTTTTTAATTTGGGAAAACTGATTGTAGCATACGCAACGTGTGCAGATTTTAGAGAGTCTGCTATAACAAAATTTCTAATTAAAAAAATAATAAAATACAGTCTATAAATTGCATTCGAAAATGTTTTGTGTAATAAATTTAAGCCTTTTTGATTTCATAATAATATACTGTGTTCATTTCCTGTACAAGTATCGGACATTCGCGTATCAGTAGGCAGAGCTTCACGTACCAGCACTGGTACGCGTACCATAATTTGAGAATCTCTGAAATAGAAAATTGTTAAGGACATTTTAAAATTGTTTCAACATTAATTTTCTCGTTCAAAAAGATCTCACATATAAATAAGTATTGAATACTCCCTCATGACAACGTTTCCCGATTTTCAAGTCCGTGAGAATATGTTTAAAGTAACAAATTTGTTACTTATACCCAGCCATTGGTAGATATATGTAAAAGTTGCAATTCTTATTCTTTTAAAATATTACTGTACAACTACGACAGAAATATATGAGTACTGTTTTCCAATAATTCTGGAAAAGGACTTCAAAAAGAAAGCGAGGATTGACATGGGATATACCACGGCTTCCTTATGTTACTAACGTTGGTTGGTTGGTTATTTGTTACGGTTGATTATCTGCGCTAGTGATATAGCCGGTAGGTGGAGTGCTCTCCGTAGGGGTCTTTCTAAGGGATTCTAACCCGTAGTTACGAAAGGTTCAAAGAAAACCACGGCAAACTTAGAACGGTTAGGTCGACGTTATGTTAGTAACACTGATCGTAAAAGGCTTCAGAATCAGATAGAATATTTCTTTTTATATCCTATCTCTATAATTCAATTCCCTTTCAAACCCTTTTTAAATTATTATAAAACACTTTAAAAAAATAGGAATACAATTTCGCTTCTCAAATAGAGAATTTTTTTTTTCAGTTTGTGAAGAAATAAAATTTTTACTTTCAGCCCTAGCACTCCCGAGCCTAAAGACTAGTATAAAAATCAAACCCGAACTCGGGCTTGGGTTGAGACCGTCTCATCTCCAGTAACTAGTATAATATTTAAAGAAAAAAAAAGAACATAGGTTACATTGTAATGTTTTGTGTATATTTTCTACATCCTGAAATTACACACTTACATTTCTGCATGAATTATTTTATTATTATAAATAATAAAAAAAAAATCAATTTGGGAATAAATAAAATTTTTATTTTGAGCTCGAGACAACCTAGTTCGAAAGCTGGTATAAAAATCGGGCTCTGGATGAGCCCGTCAAATCTCTAGTAACTATTATTAGATAAAAAAAATACATAAGCTTCATTATAGTGTTTAGTGTATATTTTCTACATCCTGCAATTACACACTTACATATATACTTATATTATTTTATGATAAGTGACAAATATTATTTTAATATATTGAATGCTTAAACCTTCTCAAACACACGCATTGTTAAAATTTTGCTAAATAATGAAAATATTTTAAGAAAATTTAGAAATTTAAGAAATTTGTTTAAAAATTAACGTAGATACATTAAATATTACCCTTTTCCTAAAGTGCAATAACGTTCCAACAAACTAAAACAAAAATCACAGAAAAATTTTTATTCAATTTAAACTGGGTAAAAATAATCGAGGTAAGAAAGCATTCTAAAATACAAATGTAAAATTCAATTTTAATGAATAAATAAAGTGTCTGAAAATATCAATCTAAGAGAAAACGGGATTTTCTCTTAATAAAAAGCTTTTGATTTGAAGATAACAATATGGTCTGAGAGTTTTACTATCTTTTATTCAGTGAAAAGCAAACACCAAATATGGGGTGCTGTTATATTTATTCTGTGCAAAAATAACCCCGTGTTAACACGTTTCGATGAATTACAAGAAATCCATTAACAGTCAATTTTAAAAAACTCCCGTTCAAATATATTTTTATAATTTTAAATTTAGATTTAAATAGGAATATCATTTAAAATTTAATTGAAGCACCGTTTAAGTAAAAGACAAAAAAATGATCATGAACTGCAAATATATAAAATATATCTGTTTTAACCATCTTTTTTTTCATTTTCTACTTACTAACTTTAGTTCTAAACTAAACTAAAACTACATTTAATACTATTGTTTGGAAATGACATAACAGAAGCTTACTACATACATATACAAACATATACATACATAGACGCACATACTTATATATGTTTCTGCTTTATGTAGATCTGACACCGTCATTTATGAGATGTTTATAACATTTGAAATAGAGCCTCCCTCAAATTGTCTGACCTATCTTATCTACATGAATCTTATAATATTGTAATTTACATAATCATTATTTAATTTGTCTCCACTGATATTCACTACTATGTGATTTATGCGTGTTCACGATTTGTTACTTACGTGTGTCGAAAACGTGTAGTATTTTTAGTTGTTGTCATTATCCACAATCGTGATTTACCACATAGTCGATTAACTAGAAGTTTAAAGTTTGTTTATTCCAATGGTTATTTATGTAAGTATATTCTAGTATGTTGGAAAATACGATAACATTGTAAGAATTGGTAGAGATTTATTTTCAAAACTATATCTTTTGAAAATTTTTGAGGAAATACTTATAACAATGTTTGTAAAGATATTTGTAATATGTAAACTTTAAGCTGAATGAACTGCAGCATTCTAGATCATCGACGAAGCATTTAAAATGTCTCCAGCAAATCCAAAATTAACAAAAAATGTCAGGCCAAATTCAGGTCCAGGTATATCTTAAAATATTTTCTTTTATGATTGTAATTTATTAACATTTACCCTATTTTTATTAATCTTTTATAAATCTGTTAATTACTTTTTTATGAACTAAAAAGAAATAACATTATTAAAGCATAAATGTTTGTAAGAATGACTGCATTTACTAATTATATGATATTTGAAAGCTGATATATTAATTTGCTTGCATTAGAGATCAATACTTGTATAGTTGAATTGAAGTGGAACTTCAAATCAACTATGTAATTAACTATGAAAACAGTTTGTGCGAATTTGGTACGTTTCTCACTCCGGTGGGAGCTGGGGTTTTCATTACTTTCTTTCCTGCAATGCATGATCTCCCCTCCAAGATGTACTTGGCGCATACGATATGCTTAAACACACTTATGAATTAGTAATAGTAAGATAGAATAACAACACGTGATAATGAGGATCGTTTAAAAAAGATACTTATTTCCGCAATGTTGTCATACTAAATTTCGAAATGAATAATGAACAAATACTGTACTAAAAACGTGTTAATAAATAAGGATTTATTTTAGATATTACTAGTTAAAATCTGATAACCGTTTTGTGATTTAGATTTAAAAAGTAACTATAAAATATTGTTTCTCGTTTACCCCCACCCGTCCCTCTTTTTCCATTCTCAAATTTAAGCAAAATTTTAAATATCCAATAGACCAAGATACAATTGTCAGATTATGAGTTAAAATTGTGAAAGTATTAAATATTAATTTTAATACTTAAAAATATTTAATATATAGCCTTTTTCTTTTCATTTTACATAAATATGTCTCGTTTTTCGTTTGATAAATCCAATATATATACATTTCTTTCATTAGGTGCGCTTGTAATTATGTACCTACGTATAGTCATCGTCTGGTCCATCCATCCGTCCGTCAGCATATAACAGAGCAGAATCTACCCAATCGATTGGTTTGAAATTTAATATATAAATCGTTGCAGAATTTTCAAGTCATTTCAAATTTTATGAAAATCGAATCAAAACTTAAAAAGATATTAGTAATAAAAGTTTTCTTTATTTTATTAAATCATATCATACGTAATCTATATAATAAAAGTCACGTGACTGAGGAAAACAAATATGGGCTAACAACTACTTGTTTCATATGCCAGCGGCCATTTTTATTACTTTCTTATTAAGATATTTTTTCAGAATGAAATTGCATAAAAGTTACATTTTATACAGTTACATAGAAAGATCGTTACGTTAGAAAGATGAGTTACATTAAAAAATTTATAGATTCTGAGATCAGTGAAAAATATGTTAACAGCCGACTATCTCAATCTGTTAAAGTAAATAAACACAAAGATTCGTTCATCGTGAGTCATAGAAATATTAAACTATGGAGGTAATCAGTCGGAAAGCCAGATCTCCCTGGTGAGGGCATAATTCATCCAGTTCATGCCCTCCAGATTCAACCGGGATAGCTCAGTTGGTAGAGCATGGCAGCTTCAGCCAAGAGATCGCAGGTTCGAATCCTGGCCCGGACATATTTCGTGCAGTTGGAAAATTACAACTTATATGATTTATTTACCAATTTGAATAATTGTGTTAAAAGTAATCCAGACAGGAACTACTACCCCCTACACGTAAAATAAACGATAGAGTAATGACAAAATTAAATAGAAAATTTATTCATAACTGACATGAGCAATTTCTCCGCGCAAAATAAAAAGAAACAATTTGATGTATGCATGCAGTGTGCAATATGAATGAAGGTTGACACGTATAAAATGGTACACGCATGATGTTCGTGAGGACTCACAAAAACTGCTCGAAAGAGTGCCCACCAGCAACGATGCAAGCCTCACGCCGCCGGCGGAGGGAGTTGCGAACATTAGTGAATACCCCGGGCATCTCCTGGATATTGCCTGCTACGACGGCAATCCTCGCAGCCAGGTCGGAGTCGGAGTCGACGGTAAAAAATAGTTGTTCATTACTCCAAAGTCTAAAGCGCCCTCTATCGGCATTTTTTGAACTTATCTTTAAAATTTATTTTTTAAATAATTTTTTTTATTTAATTTTGTCATTCCTCTATCGCTTATTTTACGTGTGGGGGGTAGTAGTTTCTACCTGGTGTACGACACCAAGATCGGGAATAACTGAAGTGTGTTTAGGGGGGGGGGGTTCAAATTTCAACTCCTGAGCACAGTTCAGTTTTGTGCTACTTAACCACTCCCAACGATTAAGATTTTGAGCTCAAAATTAAAGTTTAAGTCTAACTTTTGAAAGCATTTAATCAGATACAAAAAAATAACGGTAAGAAATAGTTGTTCGTTACTCCAAAGTCTAAAGCGACATTTTTTAAACTTTTTCTTTAAAATTTATTTTTAAGAAAATACTCACATAAAGAATAGTTTTAGCGAAAACCGCAAACGAATCGACCAATGTTTCCGGTTTTTATAATTACTTGAAATTTTGAACCCTAAACTTTAATGGCGCCTATATCCTTCGGAAGACGTTTGGGACCTTTAGTTTCCTATTTAATATTGTTTGTCTTGATGTGTACTATTACCTGTTAAAGTTTTACCCAAGAGTTTAGATTCACCCTGTATATGTATTCAATATGAAATTATTCAATACATTTTTCAATTATTAAAATAAATAAATTATTCGCCCAATAATTTATAAAAAAAAATATGGAAAAAGAAACAGAAAATAAATTTAAATCACCATTATTTGGACAGAATTAGAGCATAATAATGAATCTTATTTCACATTAACAACTAATACATTTTATCATTAATTTAAGGTGGTATTTGACGGTAACTTTTTTTTCCGCGTATTGTCAAAGTTCAAAATCTCAGAAGTACTTGATAAACTGTTCAAATTGAAACTTGTAGAACTAAGAAAGTTGCTGCGCATCCAGTTGCAATGAATCCTTCAAGTAGAATCATCCAGGATTTAAAATCTTTGAATACATTTCTCTCGAAACCACTTTTTCATGCACACACCTCGACAACTGTTATATTATGCGGTTGATATAATATTGGATTTCAAATATTCAACAAGTTGTTTTCACACATTATCCCGAATAATTACAAAGCATATTTTTATATAACTTTTTTTATTCCTGAGAAATAATTTTATTTTTTATGAAGAATTAGTTTTATATTTAATGAAAAGAAACATTTTCTTTCAATTGGTGTATCGCATTAAAAATGTCTTAAATGTTTTTCATTCTGTTGGCCTATTTTCTGTGCAAACATCTATAGATAATAAAATTTGCATTATTTCCTGTTTCAGGCTATTTTTCGGGGTTTTAAGTTCTCTATTGAATATTTCGTCAATCATCTTGCCACTTCTGAAACCCTTAATAAGATGTTTTTATTTTACATTATTTAAAAAGTTTTTAAAGTTTTAAATTATTAAAAGTTTAAAAGTTTAAAAAGTTTTTTAAAGCTTAAAATGTTTTATATGTATACTAACTTTTACTTATTCTATCTTTGCTGGTGTTTTTTTTTAAATAAAAATTCTTTTTTAATAATTTTTTTTATTAATATTATTAATATTATTAATATTAACTATTTTTTAATAAATAATTAATTTTTTTTTTAAGAACTAGCTAGAACTTTTCGGTGACAGGAAAGGAAAGTAACAGATCTAATGGAAATATAGATAGTAATAAAATCTCAATTTAAAAGTTACATAAAAGCGTATAATTCAAACAAAGTGTTCCAGTCTGGTAAAGATGTAGAAATGTAATTCATACATTAAAAACCTTAATAGGAATTTTTAGAGAAGTTTTAAATAAAAGAAATGTTGCAATATTATTATATTTCTCAAATAATAATAATAAAAACCGTTAATTAGAAGAGACATGGCGATCTTTGCCATAATTTAAACTGATACTCTTTATTCTTATTCAAATGAAATGAATATAATTTTCACTTCACCATTAATTCAGAGACTCATTAGTGTTTAAAAAAAACTATTACTTCAAAACTCCGAGTTTTCAGACGTTCTTGTATGAAAAATTGAAGTCACTTAAAACATAAATTAAGAGAGAAGGAATTTTTTCTCATATGGAAATATATAATTAAAAAGCTCTTTCGTGGAATATTTACAACTAACGTTTTAATTTAAACACTAATTATCATACCAGACATTTCATAATTAAATTCATACCACCGGTTTCGTATTTTAGCCGCATACAAAGGAGACAGTTTTCACACTTTCCTAAAGTTACTGATGATGTTAATAAAATGTAATTAATATGGTGGATAAATATCCATTTAATTAAACGTCTGGAATTCGATATAAATATTTCTCTTAGAAATATATATTTATATATATATATATATTAATGTCCTATTCATGCATTTTTATCATAATTTAATTTTGAAGTATGAATAATTTTCAATCCATTTTGTGTAAATGGAAATTTGTATGATTTCTTGAGGAAATGCAAAAGATTTTATTAAGATTTTATTTTATTTTGTACAAATAAATTTATATCAGAATAAGAGTTTCGCTTTTTAAATTTATTTAATATTTGAAAACATGTTTTACTTTTAAGTTCAAGTAATAAATGCTATCAGAAAATTAATAATTTAAAAACGATAAAAATTAAATTGATTTAATCTGTGATATACTTTGAAATTTATATAATAGAATAAATTATAATATTTTTTTTATCGAAATATTACGCAGCTTTACATTTCCTGTTCTTACGCAATTTTAAGTACATCAAATATATATTTATTGACGTACATCACGTTACAATTTTCACGGAGTACAAACAAGCAATACATTTAGAAAGTTCGTATCTTAGAGTTTACAGTCCGCAAAATGGTAGCATATTAGTAGATCTACCAGGTGGATTAATTTACTGGGAATGGTATCCAGTTTTTTACTGGCTCTCCAACAAACATAGTACATGCTGGCTGCTGATGGATACGTTAGCCTTGGCCCAAACTGTGAGATGCCCGCTATCGTTGGCCGTAACAGAAACGCCGGACACAATGAGGCCTCAACACAATTGGCCAGAAATACATTAAGATGCCCATAATTAGGCCACTAACGGTTACTCATAAATGATAGATAGCCGAAAACTGGTCACAATTATACTTTAAATGGTAATTATTAATGGAAACTAGCCAGCTAGGCCACTAACGATCATAATGAATAAATGTTAGACAGAAGCTTGCATTAGCCATTCCATTTGCAGTTATCGGTAATTAAATTTTGCCCAAAGTTGCCCACATAAAAGCCTTTTATGGTTATTTTAAATGTAAACTAGCCTAAATACAGCCACTGGCATGCCATAAAGGTTATTTAGGCATAACTTAATATTTATTCTACAAAAGAAAATACTTTTCAGGAGGTTAATTAAGTGATATAGCGTTTTTCCACGAAAAACAACTAATAATCATTTAGGTACACTGTTAAAAATAAATACGTAAATTCACGATAAAACTACTGGCAGCAATCTTGCCGGACTTTATCCGTTCCATTAGTAGATTTTCCATTTTCAGAGATAAAAGAAGAAAAACTCCGTTTGAAGAAGCGGTGACTTTCCGTTACACGCTCAGAAGTGCTTCCTTCAAATCACAGAAATATTCCTGGCAGCATTGCCTGGAAGGAACATTTTCCGCTATTTGAATAACCTCGGTTTAAAAAAATTACACCCCTCTTTGTGTTGCCATTTGTGG
Source organism: Maratus michaelseni (assembly GCA_963931845.1). NCBI lineage: Eukaryota > Metazoa > Arthropoda > Arachnida > Araneae > Salticidae > Maratus > Maratus michaelseni. The sequence goes on from OZ007590.1 coordinate 188,955,448, forward strand.
ACTATTACGGGAGTATTTAATATTTGATATAATCTCAAGAATATTTTCTGGCTGACCTTGGTCTCGAACCAGAGACGTTAGTGATTTGAGTCAAGTGTCTTACCGGCAAGACCATTGGGCGCTTGTTAGAATAAGAGTTTGAAGCCGGAATTTCTTCAAATGGCGGTTTGTGACTTAAACAGTTTGGGGTTCAGAAACTTGGTAAGTTTGAAGAAAATTGCGGGGAGATTTCGTTATGAGATGATGGTTGAGGTTATAAAACTTTAGTATTAATAGAGGATAAAAACATGAATTATAGACCGGGAGGCGGCAGCACAGACAATCGCCTCATCGAGTTCCCAGATGAAATTGCAGAATTTGTTAAAACTCGATTCGCATATTAAAACGCAATCGGTCTGCCAAGTCATATCTTGGTGGAAAACACGTGAAAACCCGATTTTAGCGGTTGACTCATAGGTTTACCATTGTGTTTTCCTGCACCCAGTTCTCCATGTTTTCATACTTTTGGGTGCAGGAAAACACAATGGTAATCCTACGAGGCAACCACTAAAATCGGTAAAAACTACTTTAATGAATGACAAACAAGAACAACAACAAAAAAATGGCCAGACTTTCAATATTTTAAAATCTATTCACGCTGAACATTGATCTCGTCCCGACACCGACAGCGTCAGAGATCTAAATGAGGAATGGCAAGTGAAACAAGTGAGCAGAAAACTTCTTTGAAATCATTCAACAGAAATACTGACCCCTGTACCATTGAAAAGTCCCCCGAAACACCAAAACACGGGAGTGTGATAAGAAAATCTGTTGATATAGTAAAACAAATACTGTATAACGACGATTTAACGTTACTCGATTTAACCATTTCCTCAATTTAACGATATATTCTTATGCTCCGGATTCCTCTTTATATATTTCTATGGTTTATAATTATTGTTTTAACGAGATTTTTCTTCAATTACACGATAAATCATCAATTTAAAATATTTTACGCTTTTCAGTTAATGTTTTTTCTCTTTATTATTTACCCATTGAATGAACGAAAAATCCGATAACTTCTGTATAGAATTATGTTATAGTATTTTTAGTGGTTATCTGAAATATTAGAATATAAACATGTATGTACTAATGCTTTTTAAACAAATAATAGAGTCCTGACACATGACAGTTTTAAATAATAATAAAACAAAAGAGCAATTATCTATAAAATATTTTTATCAAATTTATAGGTATATATTTAATTCACAGAAAAAAAATAAAGTTGCATAAATACTACTGATAATTAACTTTTTCAAAATTTAACTATCCACTTTTATGTAATTTTGATTTACTTGACGTGGAATTATTAATATTAAAAGATAACCAGATTTAACGATGATTTTCAAGAGACCCATTGCAATCGTTACAACGGGGTTCTACTATAGTTTCTTTGGTTTATATTGTTAAGAAATTAAGGCACGATGTATATATTTATTTAAAGCGTTTCTCAAATATATATATATATATATATATATATATATATATATATTTTCCTGTTCAATATCGCAGAACTTTTTGACACATTTTGTGACTCATTTTAAAAGTAAAAACGTGACACTTGCAGGAATGATTATTCAAGCGATTTGTTAATGATTTTTTTTTCTGCAAATGAATTACATCTTGTAAGCGATCGTAGTTTTATGACGACAGTTTTTCATCTTTTCCGCGCTTTCGCGTCCGAATATCTGGTTCAGAACGACAACTTTAACAATATTTTTTAAAGGGGTTTCTACCTTTACCGAAAAATGGAAAAACATTTAGATTAGTTAGTTTTGAATAAGAGTACCTGCTAATTTCATGCGCTTGAAGACAAAAATAAATTTTAAAATTGTATCAGAAAGTAACCAATTTGTATTTGATACGTGTTTTGTTCTCGCAAAAATATTCCATCCAACTTTGAAAAAAAAAATTGTTGATTACGTTTACACTGAAAATTATTCAATATAAAATTTCAAAATATATTAAAAATTCGCTGCAACAGAATCTGTAATAGTGAATTATATTTTAGTAGCAGCTTACTCAGTTCTGGGTTTATTGGACATTTTTTCCCCTTTTAAAATTTTTTTGTTAATGTATTCAAAGTGATATATTTTGTGTTTGTTTTATTTGGCAAATATTTTTCCAATGAAACTGAAAATAAATTCACGCTTATCATTAAATTTTTTATTTGGTGTTTATATAATAAGTATGCCTAAACATTGCAGCTTATTGCTATTATTTTTTCATATCGATCAAATGAGCGTTTTCTATTAATTTGTCATTTGTTTACCTTGCTATCAAAAAATACTTGAAAGAAAAATAAAGTGTTTTGATTTTGATTTCAGCGTGCTTATCCATATATATATATATATATATATATATATATATATATATATATATATATATATATATATATATATATATATATATGAGGTATAATTTAGAGACAAGAAAAAATTATCTTCAATTTTTAAAAATGCATGAAGGAAAAAATATAAAGGAAATTCTTAAGGTATATTTATTGTCCATAAAATATGAATCTCAAACTCTATTTAATATTTTCACCGAAAAACAGATTCTTAACAACAAAAATTATTTCAGAAAAGCAAAGAAAAAAATGTTTCCATCTCTTATAATTAGTAGTATATCAATAAAAATAGCAAATAAAACCTTTGTGCAATAATATTAAAAGGAGGAATACCAACGTTAAAAATGCACAAATAATATACAAAAAAGCAGCAAATACCTATTTCGAATCTACAAGCGAGATTCTTCTTGAGTGCGAGCGGACACAGCGTGCTAGGAAAAGCAAGACTGGGCAAAACGACAGAAGGGCGGTAGCTTATATACCGGATGCTGGTAGAGAATGCGCCAAAAGCAACCAATGAGAAGAAAGCAGCATGAAACAACTGAGTGGACAAGTAGAGACATCTACCGGAGAACAAAATAAACGAAAACAAAAAAAAGGAAATTAAATTAATGCTTTACAAATACTTGGAAAATCAGGAGTACTAGATAAGTCATTGACTAAGGAATGAGAATTTTTAATGATGTGGTAAGCTTCCCAAAAATCAAGATTAAGGATAGAAGAACATTTTTGGATAATGTTGGCTGAGGAAAAGATGAGCCTATGTTGAAAAGACTAACAATGTTGAGCAATAAAAGAACGTTTAAGCTCCTGATTTTTAACATAACCTTCATGCTTTATTAAACGAAATATAAAAACACGTTTAGTCTGACCAATATAAGAGGGACCACACTTGCAAAATATTTGGTTAATACCCCAGTTATCTATCCGATCAGTGGGTTGTTTGAGATTTGAAAAACAGATTTTATTAACAGGAGAAAAAATAACATTGAATTCAAACCTTCTTAAAATTTTAGCAATTTGCTGACTGATTTTAGAAAAAAAATGACAAAACAACTGAAGTATTAGAGTTGGAAATAAATTTTTTAGCAAAATTGACAGGTTTCGTCAATTTCTTATAAATATAATCTATAATATTAGAAGAATAACCACGATCAACAGCAATAGCTTTGAGATACTCAAGTTCAGCACTAAGTAACTGAGGAGTGAGGAGTGTAAAAAATATTGGAAGGCCAAAAACAAAAGTACTATTTAGATAATCTATGGGGAATACAAGTGGTTTTTATAAATTATTTGAAATAAAAGTATATAATCACACTATATACAGATAAATGTGTCATTATCGAGTTCCAATTGTCAGCTATGTTTTAAGATTTAGAAACTTTGACATTTAATTAAATATAATTAATATTACATATAATATAAAATATTTTGCCTTCAATTTAATTTATTACGAGAAATCAGTTCAAGAGCAATGAACAGAAATTCGATGAGACCAGTCACTTTTCGATCTTTTTTTTATATTCCACATTTAAAACCGCAGGCTTTTATTAAAATTGTATGGTAATCATATGGATAGCATTGCTAAATAGATATAAATATTGCGAGTTTCTTTATATGGCCATCAGCCGCAGACGAACATTGTTTCAATAAATTTAGTGATATCGAAAATTTCATATTGTTGGGGTATTTGATAAAGTGATAAATAACCAAAAGAATGAATTTTGTTGATTTCAGAAATTGGAACAAATTTTACACAATTGCTAATTAAAAATAAAAACAGAGAGATGCTATAAACAAAACAAACCAAATACATTTTGAATAACTAAAAAAAATTAATTAAGTAAATGAATAACTTTGCCAAAAGGTATCAACAAAATTCTCATTTATCACCATACTACTTATACCCAACAAGTGGTTTGACGAATTGGATCATTGTTATGGTAAATTAAATGAAATTCATTAAAACTTTATAGAACAGATTTTGAATAAGAAAAACATAAAAAAGGGTCCTGCAATCCGTCCAGAATTTGAAAGGCACAAAAAAAAGGGGAAAGAAGTTAATTAAAATAAGGATACAGATAATTAATTAAAGTTACAAAACCTGATCATATCAATGTACCAATTTGCCAGAACCATGCGAGTGATTTTGTATAGTGGCTAGTAATAAACCAAGAGTAGCTAGATAAAACATAGTTTTCCTTTTTAATAAGAATTTGGTGTAACTTAATTACCTTAAATGCAGCTAATAAACTTTAAGGATTAACTTAATTACCTTAAATGCAGCTAATAAACTTTAAGGATTAACTTAATTACCTTAAATGCAGCTAATAAACTTTAAGGATTAAACATAGTTAATATAAAATTTTTCTTTTACATTCATCTTCAATTCTTTTACTTCAAATAAAAGCAGGTTAAATTTATTTTATTTATTAAATCTCTTTCTCTATAAAGGAAAATAAAAGTACTTCACAATATTTTTAAGAAGCAATTTAATATTTAAAGAAAACCAAATTAATAAGCATTTTCAGAAACAAATCAAGGATTTAAATTTTACTTATTTTATTTTAAATGATGAAGGAAAATTAAATGAAGTCACAATCAAAGTAAATTAAAATTAGCAAGGTTTAAATATTAAATAATTACTTTCTCTGATTGTTTAAATAATTAAACAAAATTCATTATCCATTAAATAGTAATGTTAAATTTAGAAAAAAAAACAAATGAATTTCTATGATGCATACAAATAAGTCACAGACAGAATATCACCACGAATTTGATTTTTTATTAACTTATAAAAAAAAGAATTGTTAGATAAAACACCAACATAATCAGATAAATGAAACGCCAACATATCCAGATTTATAGGTATAAGGTTAGTTGGTAACAGGTGATTTAATCACACATATATATGCATCAAGGTATATATATATATATATATTCATGGTAAAATAATAATAATAATAAAAGGCACTTATTCATTAACATGGAAAATATTTACCAAAAGCTCACTGGCAGATTCAACACTCGTTACTCTGAGATTTAACAGTCCTGGTAAACATATTAGTAATGTCCCAGGGTTAGCCGTCTTACTTTCACAAACATGGGGCACTACACGAAGAGACTTTAGGCATCATATCTCTTCTGTATGGAATATGGAGCAGGTAACCAGCTATACGATTTTTCTTTGAAGATATGTTTCGGCGTTATGCTCTGTAGTTGAACGGTGTCAGCTGTAAGGGGCTAGGATTACCCTTTTTTTTTCTCCCGAATGCTCCGACTGCACTTCCGATCAAAGCTTTCGACATACTCTTTTTACAAGAGACAGTCCTCCAATTTATCTAATCTATGCTTAACTGCCATCGAAGAGCATTGGCTCCAACAAAAAAATGCTCTCAGCCGTCACAGCTCTCGGTCGTAGGATCTTATTCAAACATAACTATTATGGTGACTCACTGTCTTGTCGGTCAGAGCTTATTTCTATCTTGAAGCACCAGACGCTTTTTTTTTAAGCAGGCATCTCACTCACCGGTAAAACTTCGAAATGCCTCTCAAATTTTCTGGCCACCACCAGGAAAACTCCAGGAGGGGGGGGGGAGAGCGGAAAGGCCTCAGCCCTCCCCTAAAAACTCATATACCGTATATCCCAGGCTACAATCTCCCGCGCTAAACTATACCAGGGAAAAAAAAACATTCCCCGCGAATACGTTACGTAAAACCATTGGTCGTCGCTCTCTCTCGCGGGTGGAACTACTTCGCATAGGGGTGATGGCATGTGTACAGCTGTTCCGTTTTCGCTCCCCTTCTTTCGACCTCCCACGTGAACTGTTGTTTACATAAAACGGAATAATTGGGCTCGTAAAAACGAATAATAAAACTTTAACAATACGGGCCACTATCTGCCGCCCGAGTCCTGCTTTTTCCACGAAAGATCTACAGAGCAGATTAAGGCGACCAACACCGCTAAAGTTGTTTACGAAAAAACAGCAAAAATGGAGTCATAAAACTCCTGACAATACAAGCTAATATACGTTGTCTGGGAAATGGATTTTTATTGCCCAAGTGTCCGAGAGCATTTGGAAATTTCCCATGGTAACAAGGACCACCCCAGTGAAATTATAACTTACAGGGGAAATATAAAAATTATGATTTTAAGTAAAAGAGACAATGAATTTGTTTTAGCTTAGACATTTAAAAGAAAGAAAAGGTATTTTAACTCCATTATTTCAGACTAAAATAAAGAGAATATTAACTGAAAAACATTACGATTATTATAAAAGGAGGGGGGGGGGGCTACAACTTATATAGAAAAAATAAAGAAAATATGGAAAATTTAGAATAAATGAAAAAAACTTACCCTAACATGACTCTCCCTTTATCTCAAAAAAATAAAATTTTTTGATAAAAAAAAATTTAATTTTTTGAAACGTGCAGACCGAAACAGGAAAGAAAAATTCGCAAGGGTTACCGGGCTGAGAGGTAGTTCACAGTACGCTGGAGATTCCACAATATAAGACCTAACCGTTCGAGCAGGCCAGACATCGGTCCGAAGAACAATCATGAATTATAGAGTGAAGTCGCCGCTGTCAGATATACACTCCGGAATGTACACTAAGAGCTGCCCACCATGAACCACTCCCAAGTAACTGCTGAAATACCTGACGACTAGAACTGGGAAAACCACAAGGGGGTAACAAGACACCTAAGGAGTACTGCCTTCTAAGGCGGGGAAAACTGCACTTTGTTTCTACATAGGACACCTTCGCTGCATAACCATTTCTAACTCCTGATACCGAATCCCACCTATAAACATACCTGTGCTTGCTCCGAATGCCATTACTGTCACTGTATATTGCAACTCCTAGCAGGTTCTACTTATAATACGTTAACCTATCTACTTATACAACCAAAATTTTGCCAAAAAACAAACTAAATTATTTACAAGTTTTTTTTTTTTTTTTTTTTTTTTTTTTTTCGAATTTTGGAAAAAGATTGCAAGAGTGTTGAGACTGCCAACTGAAAAACAATACATTACTCATAATAATATATACAACATTTGCATAAAATCATGATAAATTGGCCAGTTCGATGTGAAAACAAAATCAAATTACAACATACATTTACCTATATCAGTACTACTGGCACATACAATAACCAAAAAAAAATAAACAACTGGGTATTTACACATGTAATGGACTTATGACACAACATATTTCATCAAAGTAATTGAGTAACAATATACCAAAGTTTAAAATAGGATAACAAATGCAAAATGAACCCCGTGATAAAGTTAAAGTCTGTAAAAGTGGTGTTTGGGGTGTAGAATAGATGTATATAAATGCAGTTACAACAAGAAAACACTGTGCATGGGAAAAGTAGTTATGTTCTTGTGCTACCCACACGTAGACTGAACCAGCCTAGAATTTTTTTTTTTTACTGGAAACATTGTTTTCTAAAGAAAACCCAGACAGTGATGATGCAGTATCATCAGACTACCCAATTTACCTACCCAAAACCAAATAAAAACAGATGTGACTCATAACACATAGTCACAACAAAACAAGGTCATAATCCCCATAGAAATAAAAAGGCTTATGTGTATAGAGTATATATAATTACTAATTTTGAAGACATACATACAAAAAAAAAATACAATTTAGAAGCAGAAAGTAAATTTAAGATAATTACAAATTTTAAAAGGTAGAATTTTCAGGAAGAAGAAAAAAAAAATATTTACAAAAAAAAAAATCACTACCCACTAGGATTAGATAAAATACTACTCTGCTGACATTGCACTAGAAGAAAAACAAAAAGGAATTTCATGAACGAAACCAAAGGGGTAAATTGGTATGTCACACCTAAGTATCAAAATAAAAACTATAATATGCCAAACTACATTCCTAGACTAAAGGTGGTATAAAAACACATAAAAAAAATTTATATACATAATTAGGAATCTATAATATCGTACTTGCGTGCATACGATGAAAAGTGCCAACCGACCCAGCCTAACACTTGCTGTTAAAAACAAGGGGGGGAAAAAAAATCTGCCATTTTCAAAGTACCCAGAATACATCTTAAATTTGAAGGAAAAACTGCACAAAAAGGTGTGCGGAGGGGTATTTACTAATACAAGTAGCTAAATACCACTAAAAATGTATGTATACACGACACAGGGTGTATAAAAAACACGAAATCGGGTTTCCGATTTTCGCTAAGTGGACCAAAACAAACCATGTTTGGGTCAGAAAACGCTAATATATACGATGAAAAATATATAAAATTACTATAAAATACATTGCAACACATAAACACATATAAATATTACGAAATAAAACTATAAATACACATAGATAAAAGAATATAAGGAAACTAAATTTTATAAATAGGGCGAGTTCGTCTTTCACGTAGCCCGTAAGCGTCCTGCGAAGTCGGCTGCGGTCGATTCAATGATTTCGACTTATTCGGTTTGTTAATCGAATTTTCGGCAACGCTAACTTCGCTGGTCGTTGCTGCTATTTCACACTCCTGTACTTCCCTTTCCGATTCATTGTTCTCCTCCGATAGAGCTTCCTCCGCTGATTCACTTTTCTGCTGATGGTTATCAGCTGAATTTTCAACCTCCGGAGTTTTGTTTGGGTGAGGAGGAGGGGGGTCGATCTCGGCTGGATCGCTAGCTGAATTTGCTTGGCTTCCGTGAGTGCTGAATTCATTTTGAGTAATCGTACCAGGAGTGTCAGAGCTTGGTATAACACAGCAATCGCGACGGCGTCTGCGCTGAGCGAATTGCTCTGCATGGGGAATCGATTGCTGCACATCGGTAGGTGGATCGTCAATCGAATCTGGGACACTCTGTTGTTGTTGTGGGTCGTCGGACCAAATCGGGAGTCTGTTTTTAAAGGCAGAGAGGCGATCCACATGGACAACTTGAACGTTTTTGGGATTTGCAACAAGGGCGATTTTAAAATTTACCTCATTTAATTTTTCCAAGACAGTGAAGGGGCCATTATTCAACTTACTTAATTTTTTTGTTGTACCAGGTGCAATTGCTGGAGTGAAAAGCCAAACCAGATCACCAACTTTTAGTTTTTTGTCAACAGCTGTCTTTTCTCTATACTTTTCTTGATTCTCTGATACTTTTATTAAATGATTGTGCACTTCAGCGTACACCTTTTGCAGAGCTGGTATCAAAAGTTCACAAAAAGAGGGGGCATCATTATAACTAAACTGGGGGGGGGGTTGAGAAAATGAATTATAGGGTAGGTTAAGGTTTCTACCATACATTACAGCTGCTGGAGTTAGTTTGGTAGATGAGTGCACAGCCGTGCGCATGGCTAAAAATGCAAATTTAAGCTTGGTGTCCCAGTCTGATTGATTCTCATTCACAATATGACACAGGGCGTTTTTTAGAGTCCTGTTCTGGCGTTCTATCTGAGCATTTCCGGCCGGGTGATATGCCGTGGTTTTGGGATGTTTTATTCCAAACATTTTGTACACATGCTCGATAGCTGCAGAAATTAAATTGGGTCCTCTGTCGGTTGAGATATAACATGGAGCTCCATAACGTGAAATGAAGTCCGCGAGAGTATCGGCTACCACATCAGATGTGATTGAGGATACCGCATAAGCTTCAGGCCACTTTGAAAATGCATCAATGTATGTAATTATAAATTTGTTACCCGAAAAGGTAACAGGAAGAGGCCCTATAACATCGAGGTTCACTTTATTCATAGGGAAATGAGGTGTGGGTACACGTTGGAGGGGTGCAAGTTGATTTGCTTTGTGCACTCTTTTTTCTTGACAGCTAACGCACGACTCCACTAGGTGCTTGACATCTGCCGACATTCCTGGCCAATAAAAGTGCTCACGAATGCGGTCTATTGTCTTTTGGAAAGCTTGGTGACAAGCAGCTAGGGATTCGTGGGTTAGTGCAAACACTTGCTCAACCATTTTCTTCGGCACCACAAGTTTGATAGGATTATTCAATAGGGGTGACTCCCGTGTATCCTCGCATACAAGAAGATCATCCCTAAAGAAAAATCTCAAATACTTGGGTGCAACCTCAAGATTTTCACTAATTTTGCGAGCAATTTCACAGCACTTTTTATCTGTTTTCTGTAATTCACCTATCTTTTCTAAAAGGTTGGAATGTGGCATAAAAGTTGTCTCCTTCGCTACTTGTATAGAAAAGTTGCAATTGGTGACATTATCCGGTTTGCTATCTGTGGTGAACCTTGAAAGAAAGTCTGCAACGCTATTACATTTTCCCTTAATATATCTGATGGTAAATGTAAAATCAGAAAGTGTACAGATCCACTTAGCCATACGTGATGTGGGATCCTGAATTTTGAGCATGTACGTAAGAGGCGCATGATCAGTGTATATATAAAAAAGAGTATTGGCAAGGTAGCACTTGAAGTGTGCAGTGGCCCATACTAATGCCAATAACTCTCTCTCAGTGGCGGAGTATCTCGTCTCAGCGTCTTTGAGTTTCCTACTAGCAAATGCGACAGGGTGAAGCATCTCATTTTCATCTAGTTGTGATAGTACTGCCTCGAGTGCTTCGCCACTCGCATCAGTATAAAGGTAAAACTCCTTATCAAAATTAGGAAGGGCAAGACAAGGTTTGGATATTAGTGCAGATTTTAAATCCTCAAATTCCTCGTGTGCTGCTTGGTTCCAAGTGAATCGACCCGTATCTTTAGTGAGGTTGATAAGATTTCTCGCTCTTTTAGAAAAATCTGGCAAAAATCGCCTATAGAAGGAGAGTGCACCGATGAAGGATCTGACAGCCTTTCGGGTGTTAGGAGGTTGGAATTTCCTTATTACTTCAATATTTTTGTTGATTGGTGACACTCGTCCTTTTTGGATTTCAAAGCCCAAGTATTGGATCTTGTCGGATAAAAATGTACACTTACTGGGTTTGAGTTTAAGCTTGTGTTGCCGAAGTCTTTCAAAAACAAGCTTAAGTTTATTTATATGGGATTCGACATCTTTAGAAGCTATTACTATATCGTCGATGTATACTAAAATTCCCAAATTTCCTAGGTCACCAAAAATTGCAGACATAAGACGTTGAAAACTGTTTCCCGAATTCGAAAGTCCGAAACAGTTTCGATTCCACTCAAATAACCCTTTGTGAGTAATAATAGCTGTTTTATATTTATCCTCGGGACGGATAGTTTGTTGAAAAAATCCACTAGTTAAGTCTAATGTGGAAAAAAAATTTGAGCCTGATAAGGCGTCAACTGAGTCTGTGATGTTTGGTATGGGGTAGGCATCTTTCATTAGATTTTTATTTAATTTTCGAAAGTCAACAGCCAGTCTGTACGATCCGTCTGATTTTTTCACAAGAATGACCGGCGAAGCAAATTCTGAAATAGATGGGGAAATTATATTGGCCTGTAGTAAAATATTTAGTTGATCTTCCATTTCCTGTCGTAAGTTATGGGGGACTCTATATGCTTTACATTTAACCGGTTTTTCTGAAGTTAGATTAATTGAATGGGGTATGGTGTCACAGCCGGGTAAGTCTAAGACAGACGCAGCAAAAACATCTTTATTTTCTTGTAAAAATTCTTGCATTTTTAATTTTAAGGGGGGTTCTAAGTGGTCTAAATTAATTTCGGAACTCCAACTGAGGTCAGCATGGTCAAAATCTGCAATTGGAGGGGGAGTATTGATATTACAGGTTAAATTACAATTATCTGGGGTTACGTTAGAATTATCAATACATTTTTGAACTTTTGCTACTAAAGTACCCTTATTTAATACTATATTGTTATCAGAAAAGTTAGCAAAGGATAGAAATAGGCCATGTTCTTGGGTACAAATGGATCTAGAAATTAAGAGGCCTGCATGTAAATTCTTAGCAAAGGGCTCTAACATTAAAATACTATCCTTGTCATTGAAATTTTCCTTCGTACATCTGACTTTAGCTAAAATTTTAGACTGGGCTGGGATTTCAAGTTTATTGCACAAAGATGCCATACTGATATTACACGCCTTTTTCTCAACATCATGTTTACCTGTATTTTCACTAATATTATTTGCTTGCATTTCCTCATTTTCAGTAAATTCATAACTACCCATTTCAGAATTTTCAGAATTATCACTAAACTGCTCCCCAATATTTGCATTTACATTATTTACACTATAAAATTCTGATTTGATTTGAGAAATACATTGTTCAAAATTTTGAAAATTTTCCTCACATTGTTTACTATTTCCCGAAGCAATTTTATCAACAGTAGTACCACCCGGTAATTCTTCCATCATAAAAACCTGGCAATCACTATTACTTTCATCACATATCCTGTTACACCTTTTATCAACATTATTTTCTTCGTCACTACTATTCTGACTGTGATGAACCTTCCTTATCTCCCTACTATTCCCTAATTTAATTTTCTCTGCACAGTTTCTTATTTCAATATCTTTCGAATAGTCAGGGGTACTACTTTTTGCTATCAATTTAGCCCCAGTTTCAACTTTATGATCTATGGGATAGTTATTTTTGCAAGTATTTACACTAGAATTGTTATTATTTACATTACACATACATTTACATTTAGCACAATTATACACATTAATAGGATTATTATATACAGGTAATTCATAACATTGCATGCGTGGGTCACTACTCTTACCTTGTTTGTTTACCTTTGTTTCTTCTAAACACACACTACTGTTTTTGGTACAAGGAGGGGTAAGCGGGATTTGTTTACATAGTGTTTGCTCCGAAGCTTGAAGAGAAACAGTATTTGTGGCACAATCAATGATTGCATTGTATTGTTTCAAAAAGGGCATACCAAGAATGGCATCAAATTCCTTCGCCAACTTGCCCTGCACTAAAAGAAAAACAGTTTGGTATTGGGTGTTATGGAATTTAAAATTCATAACTACTTTTTCAGTAAGAGGAACTTGTTCTCCAGTTACTGTCAGAATAGGCGTATAACATTGTTGCACATTATAGTCTGTGAGTGAGTTCAAAATTACACTGCTTAAGAGATTAATCGCAGAACCTGAGTCACAGAGGGCAGTTATGTTAGTATTACCTATAAGTATACTGGCAGTTGGCAAGTTATAAGACTGCGGAGAAAAAACACTATATACCGCAGGTGGGTCGGTGGCCTTTTTTGGAATCAGTTCGACTACCTCTGATTCAGCCGATCCCCGTTTAAATTACTATTTTCTGCACCAGTGGGGTTATTAGTTGCCTCATTTGCTTGCTGACCCTCCGCATAATTTTGTATTCTGTTTCTACCACTTCTGTTGCTGATGTAATTATTTCCTCTGTTTCCCCTGAAGTTTCCTCTCTTGTTGTAACTTCCCCGGTAACTATTTTCATATCCTCCCCTGCTCCTAAAATTATTGCCTCTGCTCCTATTAAAATTATACACATATTGGGGGCACTCTCTAGCATAATGACCGGGTTGGGAACAATAAAAACAAGTAATACCTCTACTGGGCACTATTTCCTGGCTCTGCACCTCTCTCTCTCTGCTTTTATCACTTATTAGGTTGTCAAGTTTGGAATTTAGAGCCTCAATCTGTATTCTAAGAGTTTCTATTTCTGCATTGTTGTCCCTAGTTGGCTGAGTAGCTGCACAAGCTAGATTCTGCGGGAAATTTTGTTGATATAAAAGGGGGTTTGGTTCCTCATGTAAAGTGTAAAAAGGATTTACACTGCGGCACGCTCTTTCCTCCAGGAGAGCAAAAGTTAAAATTTGCTGTGGGGTTTTGGGAGCTTTGGTGATGACACCCTTTCTGATCTCAGGTGCAAGGTTGTTTAAAAGCATAGAGTGAAGCATGGCTTCACGGCTTTTGTTGACAATGGCATCAGCTACTCCATCAATAACGAGCGCCTTTGATGAGAGGTCAGATGCAGCATCAAAAAACTCTTGCACTGACATACCTGGAGTTTGCTTAAAGTTGAGAAATTTGGCAAGTGCAACATCAGGAGTAGGTGTTTGGACAAATTTATTTTTTAAAATACTTAATAATTCCGCACTAGTTTTATCTTTGTGGGGCTTAACTAATCTCGCCGCAGTACCATTTAAGCGGTTAAGGAGGGCAAATTTTTTCTCACTATCATCCCAAGCAAAAAGGGTGGAGAGACTATCCAGTTTCTCTGAGAAGTCAGTAAATGAGACTGAGCTAGCCTCTCCATTAAATGGTGGTATGTTGCACAAGTTGTCAACTAACGAATTTTTTTTCTGGAGCTCTACCAGCTCCTTAGTAGGATCTTCTTTGGCCATAACAAAGTCAGATAGATACACAGAACTCCCAAAAAAATAATAAATAGAAGGTAAAAAAGGGGAAAAATGGGGATTATAAAACTCTGTAGCACAAGAACATCACCAGTTTCATTATACAAATTTTAAAAAAAATATCAATATTATAGTTGACTAGATATTTAAAAATATATAGAGAAAACTTTTACTAGGTAAATATATGTAAACAATTTCATAATAAGTAAAAACCGATACCCAGTTGCTCCAATCATATAATGTAAAACAAAATTTACAGTCAAAAACAAAAGTTTTAATTCTTGGTAACCGCAGGAATGTTTCTACACGGCACCATTTTCTTGTTGGGGTATTTGATAAAGTGATAAATAACCAAAAGAATGAATTTTGTTGATTTCAGAAATTGGAACAAATTTTACACAATTGCTAATTAAAAATCAAAACAGAGAGATGCTATAAACAAAACAAACCAAATACATTTTGAATAACTAAAAAAAATTAATTAAGTAAATGAATAACTTTGCCAAAAGGTATCAACAAAATTCTCATTTATCACCATACTACTTATACCCAACAAGTGGTTTGACGAATTGGATCATTGTTATGGTAAATTAAATGAAATTCATTAAAACTTTATAGAACAGATTTTGAATAAGAAAAACATAAAAAAGGGTCCTGCAATCCTTCCAGAATTTGAAAGGCACAAAAAAAAGGGGAAAGAAGTTAATTAAAATAAGGATACAGATAATTAATTAAAGTTACAAAACCTGATCATATCAATGTACCAATTTGCCAGAACCATGCGAGTGATTTTGTATAGTGGCTAGTAATAAACCAAGAGTAGCTAGATAAAACATAGTTTTCCTTTTTAATAAGAATTTGGTGTAACTTAATTACCTTAAATGCAGCTAATAAACTTTAAGGATTAACTTAATTACCTTAAATGCAGCTAATAAACTTTAAGGATTAAACATAGTTAATATAAAATTTTTCTTTTACATTCATCTTCAATTCTTTTACTTCAATTAAAAGCAGGTTAAATTTATTTTATTTATTAAATCTCTTTCTTTATAAAGGAAAATAAAAGTACTTCACAATATTTTTAAGAAGCAATTTAATATTTAAAGAAAACCAAATTAATAAGCATTTTCAGAAACAAATCAAGGATTTAAGTTTTACTTATTTTATTTTAAATGATGAAGGAAAATTAAATGAAGTCACAATCAAAGTAAATTAAAATTAGCAAGGTTTAAATATTAAATAATTACTTTCTCTGATTGTTTAAATAATTAAACAAAATTCATTATCCATTAAATAGTAATGTTAAATTTAGAAAAAAAAAACAAATGAATTTCTATGATGCATACAAATAAGTCACAGACAGAATATCACCACGAATTTGATTTTTTATTAACTTATAAAAAAAAGAATTGTTAGATAAAACACCAACATAATCAGATAAATGAAACGCCAACATATCCAGATTTATAGGTATAAGGTTAGTTGGTAACAGGTGATTTAATCACACATATATATGCATCAAGGTATATATATATATATATATATATATATATATTCATGGTAAAATAATAATAATAATAAAAGGCACTTATTCATTAACATGGAAAATATTTACCAAAAGCTCACTGGCAGATTCAACACTCGTTACTCTGAGATTTAACAGTCCTGGTAAACATATTAGTAATGTCCCAGGGTTAGCCGTCTTACTTTCACAAACATGGGGCACTACACGAAGAGACTTTAGGCATCATATCTCTTCTGTATGGAATATGGAGCAGGTAACCAGCTATACGATTTTTCTTTGAAGATATGTTTCGGCGTTATGCTCTGTAGTTGAACGGTGTCAGCTGTAAGGGGCTAGGATTACCCTTTTTTTTTCTCCCGAATGCTCCGACTGCACTTCCGATCAAAGCTTTCGACATACTCTTTTTACAAGCGACAGTCCTCCAATTTATCTAATCTATGCTTAACTGCCATCGAAGAGCATTGGCTCCAACAAAAAAATGCTCTCAGCCGTCACAGCTCTCGGTCGTAGGATCTTATTCAAACATAACTATTATAGTGACTCACTGTCTTGTCGGTCAGAGCTTATTTCTATCTTGAAGCACCAGACGCTTTTTTTTTTAAGCAGGCATCTCACTCACCGGTAAAACTTCGAAATGCCTCTCAAATTTTCTGGCCACCACCAGGAAAACTCCAGGAGGGGGGGGGAGAGAGGAAAGGCCTCAGCCCTCCCCTAAAAACTCATATACCGTATATCCCAGGCTACAATCTCCCGCGCTAAACTATACCAGGGAAAAAAAACATTCCCCGCGAATACGTTACGTAAAACCATTGGTCGTCGCTCTCTCTCGCTTGTGGAACTACTTCGCATAGGGGTGATGGCATGTGTACAGCTGTTCCGTTTTCGCTCCCCTTCTTTCGACCTCCCACGTGAACTGTTGTTTACATAAAACGGAATAATTGGGCTCGTAAAAACGAATAATAAAACTTTAACAATACGGGCCACTATCTGCCGCCCGAGTCCTGCTTTTTCCACGAAAGATCTACAGAGCAGATTAAGGCGACCAACACCGCTAAAGTTGTTTACGAAAAAACAGCAAAAATGGAGTCATAAAACTCCTGACAATACAAGCTAATATACGTTGTCTGGGAAATGGATTTTTATTGCCCAAGTGTCCGAGAGCATTTGGAAATTTCCCATGGTAACAAGGACCACCCCAGTGAAATTATAACTTACAGGGGAAATATAAAAATTATGATTTTAAGTAAAAGAGACAATGAATTTGTTTTAGCTTAGACATTTAAAAGAAAGAAAAGGTATTTTAACTCCATTATTTCAGACTAAAATAAAGAGAATATTAACTGAAAAACATTACGATTATTATAAAAGGAGGGGGGGGGGGCTACAACTTATATAGAAAAAATAAAGAAAATATGGAAAATTTAGAATAAATGAAAAAAACTTACCCTAACAATATTTTCAGATAAATAGTAAATGAGTTCGGACATCTTTTTTTCAAAGGTGAACTATACTGAGTGCAGAGTAAAGTCAGGATACACTCAAATAACTCTTGGAAGGATAAAGCTAGAATTGAACCTATCTATACTGTGTTCCTATAGTAAGACGACTATGCGCTATCATATCACAGTGACTGCGGCTACCCTAGCGGAAAAAATAGGAAATAATCGACCCTATCTCGAATACTATAACTTATAGCTAAAACATGCCAATTAGTAAATACAGAACGTTCTGCTATTTAGAATGAAATGATGTCTTACATTTAAAAATTAATTTATTAGAAGCCCTAAATTTTCATAAAATTTCTATATTAACATACACTTGGTTCAATTTTTCTTTTTTTTACTCCAAAAATAATTGATACTTCAACAAACTCCCCACTTTTGTTTACTATACTTAATTTAATCGAAATACGTAATTATTTTTAATAAGGGTTGTTATAAAAAAGAACGAGCATTATTTGAACTATCGCAATCACCTGTGTATTTTAAAACTGTAAAATTTCTTCAATGATTAAATACATAAATTGTTTTTAAAATTTAACAATGCTATATATTTTGAATTCTTATAAAAGTTAAAATTATTTTGGACTTTAATGAAAACTCTCTTGTGTTTTATTAATTACTTACGTTTCTTTTCTTTATCTTTTCAAGAAGTGAAACGAGTGCAGAAACATGCAAAAATGTTATTTTGTAAATGTTAGTATGCGTGTCATTTAACACACAATAAAATATTCATTTCACACAATAAAATGTATTTTTAAATATTATTGTTGTATTCATATTATTTTTTTAACTGTTGTTAGTCTAAGTAAATTCAATTACTACTTGATCTATTATACACGTAATAGGTAAAAATACTTACTTATTTTAAGTTTTTTTAATTATATGGACTATACGTAAATCGCAAAACTCTTTCTTTTTTGCTGATTTATATTTTATTAAATTTTTTTTTAAATGAAAAAAAGGGCAACTTTTTTTTTTTTTTTTTTTTTTTTTTGTAAAGAAAAAATATTTGTAGGTGTTTTCTGCTTAATTTTTTTTGTCTTTCTTCATTTAATAAAATTTTCTATCTATGAGTATTTTTAGCAAAAATACTCATTTTTATCACTTTCTAACATAGTTCTAAAGTGTTTATGAATTCGGTTTGTCTAGCTGTTTGTGTCTGTCTCTAAGCGTTCTAACTTCCGTAAATATAGTTGGATTTCCACGACACTGATATATTTTATTGAGATCTATTGAATATGATGTATGTAGCTGTTATATTTTGTTTACAGAGACTCAAGGAGAGTGTAAAGTGTTTGTCTGTCTGCTGTCTGTTATGCTCTAACAACCGTAATTATATTTTCATCTTCCCTTAATTGGTATGCGTTATTAAGGTTTAATATAGGATGGTCCTTATGAAAATTGTTTACTGTATATTTTAATGATGTTACACTGCTTCATGTATAATTAAATTTATATGAGTCACTTAGGTGCACTAAAACATGCTTTTTATAGAAAATGCATTTATACTTCATTTACAGGAAGGCAAAAAATAATTCTGTTACAGTATTAGTCTATGAGCGATAATTGTTAGAAATGCATTTTCAGTCGTAGTATGCCATTTAGGTCTTAAATAAATTTTACCGTACAGGTGGCTATAATTAAAGTGCACGTGTTAAAAGGTATCTACAAGATAAACTATTTGAACATTTTTAACAAGTTTGGTATTTATACTATTCAGAGTATGCGGAAACGAGTTATGCAATAAAAATGATTAGTTCGAAATTTTTCCAATAGATGAGGTTTTACATGTTAGGAATGTTTTATTAGCAAATATTTATAAAAATAACTCATTTTAAATCTTTAACGTCGTCTTTTGAGAGGACGATATTCTTTCATAGCAGCAACGCTATAATTATTACTATTTTGATTAAGAAAGCTTTATTAACAGAGCGTGGCATTTTTTTCGTTTTTGGCAAAAATTTTAGGTCTCATAAAGCTCTTCATGGCTAAAACCTTAAGTTTGAATCATGTAAAATTTGTGATGGAAAAGTTTTAAAAGTTAGCTGGTAGGAAATTCTTCATTTTCTTTTTTTATTTTAATGATATACAGCGTCACCTATTGGAAAAACTTTAAATTTTTTTTTGTTTATTGCACAGCCTGTTTCCTCATGCTCTAAACAGTATAAATACTAAACATTTAAAAACTATTCCAAACAGCATTCAGCCCTTCAAACACGTGCACTTTAATTATGCTCAAGCTGTATTTCGTAGTGTATATATTCTAAAGATCAAATACAAATGTGAACAAACGAATTTTTAATAATTACCGTTTATGAACGCAAATTGCTTAAAGTTAACTGAGAAATTTTCTCGGTAAACTAAATTTGTTATATCAAGAGATGTGTATAGAATACAAAAAATATACAGGTCTGCGCAAAAAAAAAATTGAATACAATGCATTATGGATGATGATTATCAGAGGTGCGCTTTTAGTTGTTTATGCGTTTTATAGATGAATAAAATTTTATCATATTGTGAAGTGTATATAAAAATCTATAGACCACATAAGAGAATTGAATAAAATAATTCGAAACTTTATTAACGGAAGCTGCTACAAGTGAATTTTTAAGTGTGTTAAACATTTTCTAGTTGATTTTTTTTTTATATTGCGTGGTGTGTATAAAAATCTATAAGTAGATCATATACAATGCTGCACAGAACATTTCAAATACCTTGCCATCTATGTGCAGTAATTGCCGAAATTTGGTTTCGAACTTTGTTATGCATTTTTTTTTCTTTCACCGTATTAAAAGATGAAGTTGCTGTAAGTATTCTTGAAGTGTTGGAAAGTGTTTCAGAATGTATGTGCGAAGCATGATTTTTCTTTCCTGTTAATATGTCATTTAGGAGGAATATTTTACGGATAAACAATCAGAGAAAAACATTTTAAAGATATTTTATTCTATGTCATAATCTATGTCTATCCGTCATATCTAAAATTATTTATTAAAATTGCACAATATTCACAAAGTATTTTTTTATCGTTTCGTAAATATAAATGCGAAATTTCAGATGATTCATGCAGTGACTAATGGCCGTATATACAGAGGCCAGTGAATATGGTATGATATCCCAAAAATTCGTCTGTTACGCCCATCTAATTAAAAAAAATAAATAAACAATTTGGGAAAAAAAATACACGGCAAACACGAAGAAATATGGCGTTTTATTTGTTGAAAATTGACTTTCTTTTTCATAAAACCATGTTTATTATGTTACACCATTCAAGGAAGCTTCACAATGATTTATCACTTAGAATTACCTGATTGGAGGAAAGTTTTTCTAATTTTGTGTAAGTTTATTATTGGAATACGTGTCTGTAAGATAAGGACACTTTACTTTCGGATATGCACTTCAGAATACGAAGTTTGCTCTTATCATATTTGTTTGGGTGGAGATTAGATTTCTTTTTCTCTTGAAATAATATGAGATAGACAAATATATCATGGTAATTATCAGAAGTTGATATTGAAATGTACCTTTAAAATTAACGAGAAATGAAGCATACGTAATAGTGAAAAGAACGTAAAGTGAAAGAACGTAATAGTGAAAAGAAAATAATGTTTTTTGAGATAATAGGGTGACAATAATAAAAGTTTCACTTTAAGACAATCATAAGATTAAAACTATTCGACTAAATGTTTCCGAATTTTAAAGCAATATAAAGTGATGAAATGATTTTATACACTGCAGTTTTAATTAATAATAATAATAATAATAATGATAATAATATCGAGAAAATCCTCTATTTAGTTGAAAAATTTTATGGGCAAATAAAAAAAAGTATAGATGCTATATACAATGTTATATACAATTCCGTATAACATTTTAAAATACAACGATAGAGTGTTTGATCGAAATACGTTCCTGTGGAAGGGTTGTTTAATTATAAAAAAAAGGTCTTGGGATCTTCCAGTTTCGTATATTTCGATCCGAAGCGATATCGTCATGTCCTTTAAAATTATAAGATGTTATTTACTTATTTATTTTTATAAAAAAATATTTATACTTATATGTATTGGCGTAATATATTTTTAAGCTATTTGACTTCGGTTATAATAATAACAAAAAAAAAATCGTTTGAAAGTGTCAACAGCAGATGGGAACAAACGAAATTTATTTTTGATATTGACATTAGACCATATTTTACATGTTACTGTGAGTACAATTTCAATATGCAGTTTGATATTTTCTGCTACCAGATTAAAATGCAATACGCTTTTTTTTTTACATTCATATCAATAATAAGTATAAGACATATAACAGTTCCAGTAAAATTATATATATATATATTGTGCGCGATATAGAGACATTTGAAATAATTTATTTAAATCAGGTATTCAAATACCACCACTAATTCAATTTAGATATCTCAACGTGCTATGTGAACATTGACAACAATCTTCTAGTAACTTATCGTTGGAAATTCTTAAATGAAAAATACTGTACAAATAGCGGGAAAATCCCTGGACCAAGCAAAAATTGACAGACATACTTATTTATCAAAATGAATAGTATAATTATAGATTGCTGGAACAATAGTCAGGATAACAACAGTAATCGAGATACCATTTATTTACTTATGCAATGCATGCCGTGCGATGTTACTAACAGTTCTATTACACGAGATAATTTGAATCGACTCATCGGTTTTAGAATCATTTCATTGGCTGTTCAAGGAAAGGTTTTCCCTAGTCAGTTTTCCAAGCATTTCATTGGCTGTTCCGTCATATGCTAAAACAAAGAAGCACTACAGGCGACAAAATTGCTCCTACAATAAAGAGTTGCTTGGTTTTCTAGCAACTCTTTTGAAGCCATAGATTTAACACGGTGACGCTCGAAATTAGCGGCAACTTTGACGCCTCGTATAATAGCATTTTAAGTGTACTTTTAAATTACTGGCAACCTCCCAGGTCATCCATATCTATTTCACATAAGCAAGAAAAACAGTTTTTTAAATGTTTTAATTTTTATTAAAAACGTAAGTAAATTCATTTACTATCTCCCGGTGTATTTTAATACTTTATTAAATTGGATAAAATGACAGACTGGATAAATTGGACGATTTCTTTTAACATAATTTAACTAGTTTCTGCTATCACATAAAAAGATTCAGCATATAAAGTTAACCAAAAAATTTACATGTCGTAAAATATTAACTGCTTTTTATTCCTTGATTTTATAAAATAAGATTATACTAAAATATCACTTAAAAGTAACGTTAAAGAAATAAAAACATAAACAATGTAAATGCTTTTATATTGCCTCTAAAGCTGTTCTCAAAGAAAAATGAATGGATGTCTTGAAGCAGGATGTCTTACTTATGTTGCAATTTTAAAATTTTACAGATGTGAGGAAAAAACTATTAATGTCATTGATTATCAATGTCATAAAATATCACTTAAAAGTAACGTTAAAGAAATAAAAACTTAAACAATGTAAATACTTTTATATCGCCATTAAGGCTGTTCTCAAAGAAAAATGAGTAGATGCCTTGAAGCAGGATGTCTTACCTATGTTGCAATTTTAAAATTTTATTTAAGTGAGGAAAATACTATTAATGTTTCTGATTATCAATGTCATAAAATATCACTTAAAAGAAACTTTAAAGAAATAAAAATATAAACAATGTAAATACTTTTATATCGCTTTTAAGGCTGTTCTCAAAGAAAAATGAATAGATGCATTGAAGCAAGATGTCTTACCTATGTTGCAATTTTAAAATTTTATTTAAGTGAGGAAAAAACTATTAATGTTACTGATTATCAATGTCATAAAATATCACTTAAAAGTAACTTTAAAGAAATAAAAACATAAACAATGTAAATACTTTTATATCGTCTTTAAGGCTGTTCTCAAAGAAAAATGAATAGATGCATTGAAGCAAGATGTCTTACCTATGCTGCAATTTTAAAATTTTATTTAAGTGAGGAAAAAACTATTAATGTTACCGATTATCAATGTCATAAAATATCACTCAAAAGTAACTTTAAAGAAATAAAAACATAAACAATGTAAATACTTTTATATCGCCATTAAGGCTGTTCTCAAAGAAAAATGAATAGATGCATTGAAGCAAGATGTCTTACCTATGTTGCAATTTTAAAATTTTATTTAAGTGAGGAAAAAACTATTAATGTTACTGATTATCAATGTCATAAAATATCACTTAAAAGTAACTTTAAAGAAATAAAAACATAAACAATGTAAATACTTTTATATCGCCTTTAAGGCTGTTCTCAAAGAAAAATGAATAGATGCATTGAAGCAAGATGTCTTACCTATGTTGCAATTTTAAAATTTTACAGAAGTGAGGAAAAAACTATTAATGTCATTGATTATCAAAGTCATGAAATATCACTTAAAAGTAACTTTAAAGAAATAAAAACATAAACAATGTAAATACTTTTATATCGCCTTTAAGGCTGTTCTCAAAGAAAAATGAATAGATGCCTTGAAGCAAGATGTCTTACCTATGTTGCAATTTAAAAATTTTACAAAACTGAGGAAAAAACTATTAATGTCATTGATTATCAATGTCATGAAATATCACTTAAAAGTAACGTTAAAGAAATAAAAACATAAATAATGTAAATACTTTTATATCGCCATTAAGACTGTTCTCAAAGAAAAATGAATAGACGCCTTGAAGCAGAATGTCTTATCTATGTTGCAATTTTAAAATTTTACAAAACTGAGGAAAAAATTATTAATGTCATTGATTAGCGATGTCCTGAGCAACTAGTTCAACATGTGCCCTTCTTCCGATATTAATTACCCTCCATTTTTGTCTTCATGGTGCGCATTGACAAGTAATAAAAAACTAGTTAGGTGGTTAAGGAAAGGAATAATATTATTTTTAGTTTATTGTTTTAATTTTTCATTTAAATTAAACAAATTTGTATGTTATGAAATTGCAATTTTTAAAAATAGTTAATCATCAATCATTCCACATGGGCCCTTTTCCAATAAAAAGCCAACCTTTCTAAAATTTGTAACATAGGCCTTTTTTTCCAGAAACCCATTCAAATAACTTTCGCCGCTTAACAACGCGAACTTTCTACTCAATTATAAACATAAAACAGGACACTTGTAGGCATGATAATTGAAATGATTTGTAATTGAACAGTTTTTTCATTTTCAGATAAATGAATTACATATTAAATTATACATGATTGTTGTCTTGAAAAAAGAGTATTTTTCCTTTCCTGCGCTGTCGCGTCCGGAAATTCGTTTCAAAACGCCCACTTTGACCGCCTCTTGTGAAAAATCTTCAACTTTTATCGAAAACCGGAAAAATAAAATCGATTACAAAGTTTCTTAATAAGAGCACCTGCTAATTTGACAAGTTTGCGAACAAAAACAAATTAAAATATATGTCTGAAATTTTTGATTGGCAAGATTTTCTGCCATACAGGCCAGTTGATTGGGCGATTTTTTAAAAATTCAGATCGTTTGATCGTTACAACTTTTTTATTTAGTTTTATTCGCCTTATTTAATGCCTTATTTAATTGCAGTTTAAATAGGGCGATTAAAAAAATATGGTAGCAATTAAGCAAATTTAATAAATAAAAATAAGAAATAATTCTCGGAAGAAACTGTTTAAACAAATTTAATTAGTTTGCAGAATAATTAGCGATGCAATTCGTGACTATTTTTCCTGCTATTAAAAAAATAAGCGTACTAAAATAGCAGGAAAAATCCATCACTACTAAGAACAGATACTGTTATATGTCACCTTTTACCGAAGATTTAAATTAAAAGGAAACAGGTTTAATCATCAAAAGAAGATAAGAGATAGCAATGCGTAAAGAAATGAATAACTTGACCTTTTTCTTCAGTAAACTTAAATAACTTTGGCGATAGATCACCAGGAAAGACGGAGCACGAGGCAGAAAAAGTAATTTATCACCATAATTAGGTTTCACTTTCCCCATAGATTGATAGCACCTGTAAATTACAAGGAATTTCTCCAATAAAACAATAAACTTATTTTAACGGTGACATAAGTTTAGTGATACCTGACAAAGACTATTACTTCATTTATATAAGGTTTTTCCCCGTTTTCTTTTATGACAGCTTTATCTTGTAATTAATGGGACTACATACATTATTTAAGTCATTTTTCTTAAAATGCCCATCTTTATATATATTACTAGATTTTGAACGCTTTTAGCATCATTTAAAGAAGGCTTTTAGATTTAATTACTTAATACCCATGAATATATTTTTCTAGTTTTCTATATTAATGGAAACTGGATGTTTGTGTGTTTGTTTGTTGGCGATGGCTACGAAAATCTATCGTTGGTAGAGGTCTATGAATTTGGATAAGGATAGATAACGACAGGTTCTAATGCAACTGGGACTCTGATTTTTAATTTTATGATAATTTTCCGAGCTTTTAATAAACAAGAGCCCTAATAAACAAGATTCACTTTTCGGCAGTTCGCGAGCGTTAAGATCGCTTCCGAACATATCCGGTGTCACATCGGTTTTTCAAGCAGACAAATGCAACATTGTTCCGCTTTTTTCTGTAGTGGAACTGCCATCCCCGTTACCCAGATGGAAATACAAAAATACAAACTGATTCATGGTGCCTTTTTGGTTGTAACGATATCTTTCGTTTAAAAAAGATATTAATATTTACTATATCAAAAATATTTTTTTTTCAGGAGTTGTGACTTCATGTTTGTTTTCATGTTTTAGTTTTCTTTGTGCATGTTGAAACTGCCATTCTGTTTCCTGGATGGAAATACAACAATCACATATTCAATGTATCTTTCTGGTTTTAACAGTTTGTTTTTTTAGAAAAATATTAATATTTTCCCCGTCAATTAAATTATTTTCTGTAGGTCGATTTCATAAAAAAAACCCTTATCGAACGCTTTTGCACGTGTTTGCTATTGGGCCAGCAATCGCTTCTGGGCATGAACGGATATTTCTCTCTAATTTCAACACTCACAAGGAGAGTGCCAAGCTTGGTAATCACAGATTTTGATTATTTTTATATATGTTGTAGGGTAGAAGCCCCTTAGTCTCAGGTTCAATGGATTTTATACAACGCTCCTTAGTTCTCGAGAAATGGGGGTCTAATATTATAACACAACTTAAATAATTACTTTATAATTAATAACGTTGGTCGTAGCTCAGTTAGTATGGCGATTGCTCGTTGTTCTGAGGGCCCGTGTTCGACGCCAGAGCGTGCTACGTTTATTTTCCTCATTTTTTTAAATAAATATACTTGTAATTATAATTTAACAATCTCAATAAAAAATTTTGCTAACATAATTAAATTTTAATTTAGCATTTTTGATTTTTAAACCATTATGAAACATTTCTCATCATCTAAAGACCTTTAAAAAAATTGGATCTATTATTGACTAGTAAAAATTCAAAAAATCTTTACAAAATTAGCATATTTACTATCGAAATATAGAATTTGTCTCTCATCGCAATAGAAAACGAAGCTATTTCAAATGCTGCATTATTTGTTAAAAATCCATTGTTTTTCAATAAAATTTTACAGTACTTCAACGCATTTGTGACACCACTTTTCTGATTTTCATCGAATCCCGACACTTCAGATTGATCTTCTTGTGAATTACAGCTTGATTCTTCCATTTTTATACGATTATAAGCTGTTATAGAATGATACGCACTTGTGCGATAAAGATTGAAAACAAAAACGAATAACTGCACCAAACTAAAAAAAAAGAAATAACTAAAGTCTGTTGTGGCGCCCTCTAGTTACAATAAAATAAAACATATGTTGTAATTTAATTTTTATGCTAAATTTTAATATAATTATGCTTCTTACTTTAAAAACAGAGTAGTATTATCATCGCATTGACTTCCCTTGTTAAGGCAATTTATAAATGACCAGTGGACCCGTGCGAAGATTTCGCACTGCATTTTAATATTTTTTCAATGCAAGTTTAATTTTATATATATAAAAAATAAGGACTAAAAATATCTGCAAACAACATTAGTCGCCAGAATATCGCCTCATTTATCCCATCAAAGTTACAGTAAAAACTGATCGCTGATAGCTAAGGCAAAAAAAATTATTAATCGTATTTTAACTGCATTAGAAGATAGCATCATCTGTTTCGGGAAAAAAAAACATGGGACAAAGAAAAATAAATTGAGCATTTGAATTTAAATTTTGCTCTTTAACTATAAATATAAAATAAACCCGTGCAGCAATCTTTATTTTACGATTTTTTTTTTATAATTATTGCTGAGCACGATATAATACGGTATTTTATTTTTGTGGCAACATTAATTTCAGGAAAAAGTTTAAGTTCATTTATGAAAACAACGCCAATTTAATTTTTAATTATCAGCAAATTTCAATCAAAAAACATATTTTAGGAAAAAGTATTTGTAGTATGTCAGAAGCCTGTTCAAAATCCTTTCATATGGTATCTCATTCGTTGTTCTGCGTTTCGTATTTTCTTAGAAAAAGGGATGTTGACAGGAGAAATAATATATACGATGTTTCTTTACAATCACGAATTGACACAATCGTTCAATATCGTTGCATTGATAAAGCATATATGGAATACATTTTAAAAGTGATTAAAAAAAATGCTAAATTAAAATTTAATTATGGTAACACTTTTTTTTATTGAGATTGTTAAATTACAATTACAAATATATTTATAAAAAAAGTGAAAAAAGCAAGCGTAGCGCGTTCCGGCATCGAACCCGGGGCCTCGAAACGACGAGCAGACGCCATACAAGCTGAGATACGACCAACTTAGTTACTTCGTTACAAAGTAAGTATTTAAGTTGTGTTATAATATTAGACCCCCCATTTCTCGAGAAATAAGGAACGTTGTATAAAATCCATTGAACCTGAGACTAAAGGGCTTCTACCCTACAACATATATAAAAATAATCAAAATGTGTGATTACCAAGCTTGGCACTCTCCTTGTGAGTTTGAGGAACGTATTGAATCATGATAAAAACCCGGTTATGGAAATATTCATATATTTTAACATTTTGCAAGTGTACAACATGTTTAATTTTGAAATTATTTTTTTAAAATGTAGCATTTAATCCACATGACAGATATTATTATGACAGAGTATAATAGCGGGCTTCGCCCGCTATAGGGCCGGTTTAGATATTCGAAAAAACGATAAAATAGGCCGGTAAATTTTTACTTTATGAAAAACATGACTTTTTTCCTTGTTGTTAAATGAAATTTATTAAAGAAAGGATAAAGTGTTTTGAAAGGAATATTAAACGAAACCCTTTGTACGATCACACTTACCCACTTGTTTTTAAAGTCTATCTCTATCGTTTGCAGACGATTACAAAATATTAATCTGTTTGCTCTTTAAACAGTATAAAGAGTTCAGCATTTGTTTCCAGCTAATATTCAATAATGGAATTAAAACTTCATGAAGCAATAAATAAAATAGTATAAATAAAACACAAATTTAACAGACATGTAACTGAAATAAGCACTTAAAATTGCTGAAATTATCTGAATTAAAAAAACTGTTGTAGATAATGAAATCTTTAGCGATTTCTTCGGCTATTACCTTCTGGCACGAGGTCAATACGAAATTATCGCTTTTAATAAATTTCAAAATTTTATTTGAATATATAATTGACATATTTCATATAAAAATGATCTTTGGTATTGTTAGGGGGCAATCTAATAAGAATTATTAAGTGTAAAAAATCTATTAGAGTTTACAAAATAAATAAATAAATAAAATAAATAGTTTTCACATATATTCTCTATCCTGGGTTGTATGCCGTAGTGTTATTAATAGCATGAGTTATATTTTATTTTAATTAAAGACTGTGGACCGTAAGTTGGACCGACAATTCCGGTGGGAAGTCATGATATTACTACACAGTTTACATTGAATACATAAGGAAAAATATTGGAAATCTGTTAACTACTTTTCACCGAGGTGTACACTTTCAGTATTATTTGCGTTCAGACACGCATCCACAAGAGTTTGTCATATTGCAGATTTATGTAGAACTATCGCCAAATTTGGTGTCAAAATTAACTCTCTATGAACAAGGTTAACTTCCCTTTAAATGCAAAAGAAATTATCGTACACATTGGATTTTGACACATCGGGTAATCTTTCATAATATGGGTACACATTAAACTGAGAGTTTTTAACTTGTGATTTTGGCGTAATTTTACTGCGTTCTTCTAACCAGGGTTCTATTGTTCACGGTTGAAACAATTCAATCTGATTTTGCTGAATCAGTTTTATATGCGTTTTGTCTTTTAGAGTGATATATGAAAGCTCATTCACTTTAAATAGCATTGTTAAAGATATTGCTTTTGTTTGTTGTCAATCCTTAGCGTGCATTCTAGTTATGAATAATTATCTTCACAAATAAGGAAATAAGTTGTTGCTGCATCTCTGAATCAGTTTTTTTAATTTCTAAATAAATTGTAGTTTTTTACATCATTTTCATTCCATGCCTCATTTGATACTTTCCAGTACATTTCAATAAATACAGTGGAAAAATTTTATTCAAGATACTTTTAAATACAGTAAAATCTCTAAATAACAGACACCTCTGGACTGCGGAATTTGTCAGGGGTTAAAATATATAAATAATATATGTAGGTAAAGGGTGCTCGCTAAATAGAGGTGTCTGATATTTGTGAGTGTCTTTTATCGAGGATTTATTGAATTTTGTTGTAAGCCGTAGCATTTGACGGGTATTTAATGTATGTATTCACATCGAAAAGGAACCATTAATGCAAACCTAGTTTTCTGAAATTATTGCAGATATTATTGTTGCAACTTAAATAATATAAAGAGCATTAATAAATGACATTAATGAGAAATTATGTGCTAATGCTGAAACATATAATTTAACAAAATTAGTTCATTACCGAGTTCTTAATTCTTATATATCAGAACAATACAAATTAGGTTTTAAATCCAGTTGCAGAGAAAGATTTAATTAAATAACTGTTTAACGAAATTTATTCTGTCACGCATAGTAAAAACATTTAAAGTACTCTTAAGTTTAAGTTAAAATCTTGCGAATGTAATTAAATGAAAATAATTAAACTTTTAGCCAGAAAAGATAAAAAATCAGTTTTAGTACAAATGGAATAAGATTCGAATAAAAGAGTGATTGATATTATTAGAGACTTTAATTTCATTTTATCTGGTAGATTTTGTCTCTGCTTGTAAAAGTCAAACGAATGTCACTAAGCAACATTTTGTACATGACGGTTTGTTTACCTTCCTGTTTTTCAAAATATACCCTTGAGGAAACAGTCAATTTTTGTATTTTGTTATTTTAATAATTCGACTCTAATGAACTCAAAATATAATTAAAGCGCGTAAATTACTGAATTAAGGGTGAAGCCAATTTTACAGAGTTTTCATTCCAAAACATTAAATTGTTTTTGGAATTTTACATAATAAGTGACAATAACATATTAGTCTGTCATATCTTAAAACAACAAAGAAAAATCATTCATTAGCCATAGATTACCAAATATTTTCCAAATCTAACAGAATAATATTTAGAAATGTCATTTTTCGCTCAGTGAAATGAGATATCTAAACAAACAATTTTAAAAACACATAACTCAGTGAAAATCTATTTTCCGCGACTGTCGTCCATATTCGATAATGTGTGCGAATTCTTTTGTGTAGCCCTGTATATGATCTACAGAATTTATAAACATCACATAATACACTAAAAATTACACAAGTTTAAAAATGCATACCGCAATGGAAAACGCACTTCCAGCAATTATCCATCATAGTCAGTCTTTTAACCAAATTCTTCTGCGTCTCTCTGTACATGATTGAAAAATGTTACGCACTCAATAGACTATAGAAAACATGATAGAACACCTCATTAATTGTTTTAAATTTTATTATGTTTGAAGTAACATAACATCATTATAATGTACCACAAACTATTTTTCCCTGTGGATCATAACGTAACGAAATTATTTTGTGCATCTCTGTAGAAAATGTACTTTACATCAGTGATGAATATTAATAGCATTATGTTTAAAATATCATAACGTCAAAAAATTAAACCGCAAATGATTTTCCCTCATAAACCACAATGTATCGAAAATTTTGGTATATCACTGTAAACGAAGTATAAATGCTATACTTCATTTTCAAAGCAAACATTCTACAGTAAATCCCAATCCTAATAATAATAATAATAATAATATAAATGTGAAAATATATGTGGATGTTTGGTTGAAGTCAGCGTCAAAACGGATGATTCAATACCTTTGTAATCTTTCTATATAGGCCGATTATAACCCAGAAATTAACATAGACTATGCTTTATTTATTTTATTTAACTATTTTTCTTAATAATTTGAAATTTTATTATTTGCATTGAGAATCAATAAACATTTTCCCTATAAAATGTAACCAGTTTTCTTTCTAGTTGCCAAAAATTCAAAACCATGAATAATAATTTATCCACAGAGATTCATTTTCAATTGAATGATTTCCACGTGGAAAAAGAAAATAAAAAAGAATTCAAAAGAAGACGAATATGATGCGATATTTGAAACAAAAAAATGGAATATTTTTTATTAAGTATGAATATTGGTTACTGTGAGAAAAAAATTCTGTCAAAAATTACGTCATAATCAGAAGGAAAAAATTAACTAGAAGTATATTATTAAGAAAAGTTTTCGTTTAGAAAAATATGGTGTCATATTTGAAATAAAACACACATTTTAAAATATTTTTATGACTACAAGGACCATGAATATCAATCAGTAAGTGATGAAAGTAGACGAGTAATGACGTCATATTTAAAATGAAAAAATTAATTTTTTAAATTTAGTTACATACAGATGAGAGTTTTCTGATAAATTTCACGTCATGGTTACCAGGAAAAGAAAATTGAGAATAATTATATGATTAAACAGAGACTCGCTGTGAAAGAAGTGACGTCATACTTGAAATAAAACACGCATTTTCGACTATATTTTAATACCAGGAGCATTAATCAATTTCATACATTAATAATACAAGGATCAGCAAGTATAGAAAGTAGTGTAATTTGACGCCATATTTAAAACGAAAAAAATAAATATTTTTTATCTATATTGATTATTAAGCATGGATATCAGTTATACATATGACAGTTTTCTTCCAAAAATCACTTCATGATTATCAGGAAAAGAAAAATGAACTCGAATCTATTATATTAAAATCTGACTTAAATGTTTGTATTTCGCAACTCCTCCTCCTAGAATAACTTACTAGAATCCTACTTAACGCCAGTTATCATGGATCCTAGGTTGTCATATAAACTCTCAGAATTAACAAATTTAAATTAGTTTCCGATATATTAACTTATTTGTAAATTTTAACGAAGTTTCTCCAAAACGGCAATTAAATTACTCCATTTTCATGGATAAATAAATAGAAATAAAACGGATTAATATATTTTTTGACGCCATTTTTCCATTAAAACTGAAAAAAGAATTTATTTTCAATTTGAATAGATAGTGTAAAAAAATCTTGAATAAAATAAATTTTCCGAGAAATAAAAAGACTATTTCACATATTCAAGCTTTATATGAATCAATTTATTATACAGAACAAAAATCGTCTGTCAAAATATTGTCATTTAGAAATCAATCGTAGATTTTTTTCAGCTTTAGATTCAAACAAGGAGGCAGATTTAAGCTTCTGGCTTTTAAGTGGACCGTGGCATACGTAAATATATGTAATTATTTCTCTTATTACTTATGCCACGAGGTTGGTAATTATTGC
This sequence comes from Maratus michaelseni, assembly GCA_963931845.1. NCBI lineage: Eukaryota > Metazoa > Arthropoda > Arachnida > Araneae > Salticidae > Maratus > Maratus michaelseni. Next base: position 188,988,956 of record OZ007590.1, read on the forward strand.
TTTCTATTCACAAGAATTGAATTTAAAGAAAACGCATATACTATTTTCAATAAATTGTTTTTGAAGGATGGCTGTTAAAATGTTTCATAAACCTGTTAAAATAAAATGGTTTATCGGGTGAAAATGACATTTTTTAATCCGATTCGTCGATTTCTACGATTTTACTTGACACCCTTTTTTGCTTTGGTTGAAGTTTGATTTTCGCTATTGTTTATATTATTTGGCATATAAATTTCACTTTTTAAAGACTGGGTTATATCAAGGCCCCTGTGACAAAGAAATACCGTATCTTTTCCTATAAAATGTGATAAAGAGTTAGTTAATTATATATGTTTTTAAATATCGGGAGTGAAATGTTTTGCTTAATTAATGCACTTTTTTTCGTTTAATGTTACTTGAACGAAGTCACGGGTAACAGGTAGTAATATATAAAAATTAAAGGACAATCACAGTATATTTACGTTAGTTATAGCAGGGACAAACGAGCAGACGGCTAGACAGACAAACTGAATTCATAAAAAGTTTTCAACTATGTTGGAAAGTGTAAAAGAGGAATAACTTGTTAATTTAAATTAACTTTCTTTCTAGTGTTTATTTCGTTTTCTCTATTAAATCCACCCCGTTTTTTAGCAATCAAATTAAGCTGTCCAAATGAATATAGACGCAGCTTGAAAGGGACCAAATTTCTAAACGTCACGAGTAACACATTCTTTGTATGTTTTAATCTAATTAAAAATTGTAATAATTTAATACATATGTTCTGATTAACTAAAAGGTTTAATTTTAAACGATATGAAATTAATTTAACATTCGTTCTAGGGAAATTAAACTTCTATTACTGAATTTTCATTTAGTAGAATAAATAATAACTATACCTCCAAGAAAGCACAACTAATCTGTATTGCCGAAAACACTCCCTGCGAAGAGGTGTAGTGATTTTGCTCATAACATGTTTAGAAACTAAAGCATTATTTCCATATTTTGAGCAATGCGTATGTAACCTTTGTAACTTCTATTACTACAATTTTAGTTTTAAATGTAAATTTTCTTTTTAAATTCTATAAAAAAAAGTAAGTAAAATTTACATACACAAGCAACATATTTATTTATTTGTATACAAATACTGAAGAGATAAAACTTCTCTGTTAGATGTAACCTACGCTACCATATATTTACATTTTATTATTATTTCAAATATAACTTTGAAAAGCTCTATTTTAATTTTAAAATGGAACTTTTTCATACTGATGCTAATTTTATAAAGAATACAAGTATATTTTGTTATTTTTATCTCAATCAAACTGATGGATAAAGAGGTCACACAAGTCGAAAATTTCCAAGCTGAGTACAACTTTCCTCTTGCTTTGGTCACTTTTCACTCTGTTTGGAAATTCTCAACTTGTATTACTTGTATATTTAATTACTTTCGCTGTTAGGGAGTAAAATCTGCATTTTCAGAAAAAAAGACAAAAATTATCTTGAGAAGATCATGTAAAACTGGTTTCACCCTTAAATGAAAATTTGACGTTATAACTTTAACAATCTAAAAAAAAAATTAAGTATAAGAAGTACATTTTAAATTATTAATTAAGATTTTAATTTCCTTACAAGAAATCGTAGGTCAGTTCCATAGAAATAGTTATTGCAATGGACTAGGTTAGTCGTCGCTTATAATTAGCATTAAAAAATTATAATATTATTACTTTCTGCTATCTTTAGAAGCAGAAAGTATTGAAGCCGTGAAAAAGTTAAGAAGAAGCCGTGCTTCCGGTTTTCGACAGATTTATACTTTTCAGAAAGTCCTGAACACGATTTGACTGAGAGTAAATGTCTGTCTGTGACAAAAATTTGTGGGCGTTCAATCTCAAGAACTAATGCATGGAATTTCATCAAACTTCAGATTCCGTTACACTTTTATATATATTGGTGATGATTAGTGTTTGGTGTGAATCGCCCAACAGGTGGCGCTGCTATGCCGCATTTTTCACGATTCCCACAATAGCTCTGTCTCAAGAACTAATGTACGGATTTTCATCCAACTTTAAATTCAGTTAGACGTTGATATAAGTTGTTGCTAATTTGGTTTAGGTGTAAATCATCCAACAGGTGGCGCTTCTATGTTGCATTTTTCTGGATTTACACTATTTTAGTAATAGTCATACCTCAAGAACTAATGCATGGAATTTTATCAAGCTTCATATTCTGTTGGATCTTGACATATGTTTGCTCTGGTTTGGTTTTCGTGTAAAAACCAAGCTACTTCGCCGTAAGGTGAAGTACTTCATCGCTGATTCTAGGTTCTTGAGAACCCTTGCAAGGATCCACCAGGGGGCCCCAGTTTACCCGGGACACATCACAGGCGGATTCTTCGGCCAAGAGGAGGACTGTTACCTGAGCATCACTCCCCTACACCCAAACTTTGATAGGCATTGTTGATATTTGCGATGGAACCAAAAGTCTTAGGACACCATCACATCTCACTTGGGGACGTAACAGAGTTCCCCGACAGCTTCGGAGCCGGAAACCCAAAAGGGAACCGGGCCCTAGGTTATATGTCGAGTTTTCCCAGTACGCCTTGCTATACCAACGCCTTCGATCATAGAAATCCTACAAAGAAAACTAGAGGATTCGTCAGCTATGGCGAAGAATTCGATACCTCTCGCTGGCCCGGGCGGTCGAGGAAAACTCATCCCTGGACGCATAGACACGTCCTAGCTTCAGCTATAAGTTGCAGGATCGGGACCTCCCAGCCCCCAGCCTACAAACTCAACTCACATTACCTCCCGGCAACTTGGCTCCTAAGCTCCGAGAATCCTCTCACCCTGCATGCCAGCCGTACTGGGAAATTTTAGGCACCACTTACGATCCCAAAAGGACGTGGAAAGCTCCCTCTTGAGCGCCAAAGAAACGCCCCGCTAGGGGTTTAGTAGCATGAGGGTTAGTTGTTAGGCTCCTGTTCATCCAAGCGTCAGACACAGAAAGATCCAACTACGCAAAGACACGGTGGACTGGTTTTCGAGCTAGGGTCTGACTTTGGTAGAGACGTACTGTGGTTGTTGTGAATCAGTCGTTTCAACTGCCAATATGGATAAAGCTCGTGATTTAGACACTTTCGATCACGGAAAAATAATAAGCACACGACGCATGGGCCATTCAATTTCCGAAGTCGTCAGAAAACTAGGATTTTCGCGCTCGACAGTGTCAAGAGTATACCTAAAACACGCGGATGGTAGTAAAAAAACTAGGAATCGGGCAAACTGCAAAGGACAGTTAGCTTTGAACGAGGGTGGTAGAAGATGGCTCAGCCATATTGTACGTAGCCTGCGAAGCCAAATTTTAGCTCAAATTACCACCCAGCTGAATCACAGTAAACCGACCGTGCAACGATCGCTTCACCGTATGGGCTACGGGAGCCGTGGGAATGCCATTACTCATTGCACGCCATCGCTCTGCCCAACTTACCTGGCAAGCGAACACAGATAGTGGATTCTAGACGACTTGAAACGAGTAGAATGGAGTGTTGAGTCGATTCTGACTACTTCACGCCGATTGAAAGCTAAGAATATGGTGCCAAGTTCATGAAACGATCGATCTCGCATGCCAGCTTGAACTGTACAAGTTCATGTTTGCCCAGTCATGGTCTATAGTACTTTCCCTTGGCAGTTTTGGGGATCTTTTGTACTTGTACAAACTGGAGCCATCGCGAAAACAACTTTCCTCTCTAACGGGCCTGCTTCAAGACGGGGATGACGTCACACAGGAGATCTGAGTAGCAGACAAGTAAGATTGAATACGCGTATGTGTGCACCAAAAACAGTGCTATAAAATCCAGTTTTGTAATATTTTCTTGGGTAATTTCTGGTTTATTAAATATATATTTGAATTATACATAGAATAAATGAACAATAAAGGTTCAGCAAGACCTAATTTTATGATTGTTAATAAAAGGATTGTTATTACATAAACAGATTCATAAATAAAAAATTTAACTTTTTCTAAACAATTGAAACAAAAATTCAATTTAAATTTTATAATGTAATAATTTAAAATGCACATTCTGTTACTAGGTATTACAACTAAGAAAACAATACTTTTCAAAAACTCTTATCTGACAAAACATAGTTTTTTAATTACTAATTATAATGTGCATTTTACATTTTTATGTATGTTTTTTTAAGGATAAGAGAAATTGTCACCCTTTCCAAATTCCACACACATTTTCACTTCGATTATAAATTTATTATTTACTTAAAAAGGGAAAATTAATTTAAACAGAAAAATGCACATCCAATCTAGTAAATACACAGATTCCCTAGTTGTTATTTCAATAAATTAATATTAAATATTTATAAAAAGGAAAGTAATTCTATCCAAGAACATCAAGCAGAATATGTACTTCCAAATAATTTACAACAATTATCACATTTAATATTCTCTCAAAGAAAATAATCTCACTTAAATATACAATATTAAGTAAGTGGAAATATCAAACTTATTAATGAAACTTACATACTGGTTAATGTAGATAATTTTCTTTTGTTACAAGTGATTTTTTTACTGTCATTTTTTATTTTTGTATAGTTATTTATCAATATATTAGCAATTCCTGACAAACACAGTCTAAATAAATATGAAAGTTCATTTCCACATTTACATTTAATTGTGAGATTCAGACCTGAAATTTCAATCTTTTCAGTAGTGAGTTGTATAATAAGCTTTTTGGGCTCTGGAAATTTTAGAAAAGTACTTTCATAATTCTGATTAATTAGTTTTTGGAAAATTTGAAAGGTATTTATATTTAAAAATAACAAAATTTCCTTAGGCCATTTTAATTGACCTCTGTCTGCTAACATAAAGTATTTATAAACTTCATTCGGGCAACCTAATTCTAAAGTTTTACCTTTGACTAATATGGCAATGCACTCACAACATTTTAATTTATGTGAAACTTTATTTGCAATATAACCAGCAATAAAAGTCAATACAGGCATGGTTTCATTTTTTATCTCAATATTATCCCTGCTGTGAAACACATCGTAAAAAAAATCTGGTATGTTTAGAGAAACTATTACATCTACACATAAACAAAAATGTAATAAGCGACATAAAAATAACTTTTGCTTTTCACTTAATAACCCACAAGGTAACAAAAATCCTGCATCGACCTCTGATATATATAAATATTTATTTAAATTAAAATTATATTTTAATAATTGAAACCACTAGTAGTTTTACAAACCTCTTTACAAAAAAGTTTGATTTTTTAAAAAAAATATGCATAAGAACTCAATATTATTAATTAATGTTTTAAACGGTTTCGATTTATGTAAATTATATTTAGAAGAGTAATTCTAAGTAAAAACAGGACAAAAAAAAGCTTTCGTGTTACTGTTTTATCTATTTGATGATTCTAAATTATATTTACTACTCTAGGTCAAAATAAAAGCATAATGAAGTCAGAAAAAAATAATGTTTAATTATCGTCTGTTGACATTCTGTGTATAATTTTTATGTGGGTATTCGCCATTGCGATTGTTTGAATAAAGTGATATTAAAAGTTTAAAATGAGTAATAGTAGTAATAGTATTAATAGTAATAACAGTATTAATATTTGAATATGCACGGACATCCTGGCGAAACCCGATTTATTTCAGCACAACAGAAAGGGTAAGCGATTACCTCTATTAAAGTATTCAGTAAAATATAACTTTTACAACATTCGATTTCTTGAATTGACAAACGGCATATATATATATTGCGTTATATTGAGATAAAAAAAAGGGTACTTACTTAAATTCTTTATCCAAATAGTCTAAATATTATACTCTTAAACAATTCGCATTTTGGAAACCATTTTTATGTAAAATTTATCTGAAATTATAGATGCAAAAAATATGGCGAAACTCCATGAGCAAAAGAAACTAGACAGGAGAGTTGATCTCGTTTGTGACGTCAGGTCACGTGTTTGAAAACTCAAAGCAGTCCCGTTGAAAGAGAAAAGTTGTTTTCGCTTACAAACCTACCTCAATGAATTCGGCAAGTAGAGTTCTTGGGCGATCACCTCGCCCATTTATGCCTTCCCGTCATCCACATGGAAATGGAGTTTTCCAGCAAGACAACTGTTCCTCTCCCAGGTACCGGGCCCCACCACAGGCTGAGAGGTTCTGCTCTCAAAGCTGGTAGACGGGAAGTGCTGGGTTCAAACCCTTGTCGCGCTCGTCGACCTAACCGTTCAGAGTTTTCCGTGGTTTTCTTAAATCCTTGCCATAAATACGTATTAGGATGCCTTAGAAAGATCCCACGGAGGGCACTTTCCCCTATGTTCTATATCCTTCGAGTAGATAATCAGCGTCATAAATTAACCAACCAACCCAGGTCCCAGTTATGACTACTGCCTGGTTGGATGAGCATTCCTCTGACTTTTCTGTCATGAATTGGCCACCTAGAAGCCCAGACTTAAATCCTATTGAGCACCTTTGAGACACTAGCATATCACACAACACCAGCGACACTTACTGAACTATGAACATCTCTAGAAGATGTTTTGCAAACCATGCTTTTGGAACATTTCCGCAAACTTGTCGAATCTATGCCTCGTTGTGTGGCAGAGGTTATCAAGGCTGGAGGAGGCCCAACCCGTTAATAACTTGCTATCCTTAATTCAATGGTACTTTAGTATATATGTCGTCAATTTTCGAGAAGCGTGAACGAATTACAACGAACGCTTTTGGAAAAAACATTGTTGAAAGGTTGTCATTTAAGAATTGTAGCATATTACGTTTTATATAAAAAATAGGTACAATTTTAAGCATTTTCAGGGCTATCACGATTTCTACTTCTAGCGACTACTTCCGAATAGTAATCTCGGCTCATTTAATCGCAGCATTCCTGTCTCTAAATGAGGCAAAAATTACTATTCAGCAATAGAGGTGCAAAAAGTAAGGGCCGCATGAGGTTTGTAGTTTTAAAACGACACTTTTTCAGATAAAGAGCTCTAATTTGAAAGATAAAGTTAAGAATATCTCTAAAATGATGATTTTTAACTTTTTCCAGTCTTCTAGAAAGCAATTGAAATACAGAGCATGAAAATTGACAAACTTTTGTTTATTTCTCGATTGTCTAGAGAAGGCTGATTCTAAATAAAAAAATATATATGTAAGTTCATTTGATTTTCATTATTAATAAATGTTGATTTTTACTTATAGAATACTCCACCTTAAGTTATACAAGAAATACAGTACGAAGAAAAATTTTTGGGGGTCAATCCGGTTAAAAGAAAAAAAAGTGTGAAGGAAAAAAAATCTAAAAAGTCACTCATTACATTGAAAGGTCTAACGGTTAAATGTTTAATAATAACTATTTCAGTGATTGGCAGAATTTTATTGCATGCTGTTTTGCCTCATATACGTAAATGATATCAGTAAACGTGTGGATAATAAAAATGAATGTCGCGAAATATTCTAATATGGGACATTCCTGGACTAGATATTTTGTCTCTTAAATAGGTGTCCTTTTTTTGGAGGTATGGCTCATAAAAATAGTAAAATCGTAATATGTTCTTAAATGCGTAATGTACTTTGAATTCAATCTAGAGATTCATGATAACAGAATAATAACAATAAATAAATATGATAATAATTCAAAAGTTTGTGCTTATTTCAAGAGTGTGTATTAATTCAAAATTAGTAATTAGTATTAATTTAATACAACAGATAAATGTTATGAAGATATTTCAAGGAAAATGTAAAATTTGGAATACTTATGTCATTTTATATAAAGTTCAGTTTAAAGAGGTTGTTTTGCAAATTTCGTTTGACAAAATTTTTCTTCGTATATGCTTATTAAGTTTTTAAAATACATTTAATCCTTCACTACACTGATAAAACTATTTTTTTTTGTGGGTTATACTTTAAAGCACCATTTCAAAGATTCAAACAGAAATTAAAGATTAAATTATATAGATTTAAATAGTAAATAAATGGTAAACATCTTCAATAATTATCCAAAAGATAATGCCATTTTATCTTTTTTCTTTCTTTCTTTTTTGAACAAGGTGATAAAAACTGTTATATAAGAAAGGATAATAAAGTAATATTTGCTTCTTTATGAACAAGGTGTTTTTAAATAAAGCTATTTTCAAAAAATATGTTAAAAAAAGAAAAAAAAAACCAAAGAAATGTTTGCTCTTTTTTTAACAAGGTGTACTTAAACAAAGATTAAAAAAGTTAAGGGAATTTTAGCATTTCTTTTTACATGAATGATATTATGTCTGTAACTTAAATATAGTGTTCTTTTTCTCTTATTTGAGGGTTAAATACAGTCTACTTAAAAAGGATGAGACATTGTCTCTTAAATAGAGATCGTCATCTATAAAGAGGTGTCCTTTAAAGGAGGTTTTACAGTAATACATTTTTTTATACACTGAAACGGAACAATATACATATTAATGAGTTCTTATTGATAAAAATGTCGTTGGATCAACTTATTTAGATAATAACCTGATAAATATGTATAATCATTTTTAGGTGCGTTCGTAATTATATAAATACGTAGCACCTATTGTCGTCGCTTGGTCCGTCCGTCCCCATATAACAACGCAAAAACTACCCAATCGAGTGGTTTAAAATTTAAGATATATTATCTTTGCAGAATTTTGTCGAGACATTTCAAATTTTATTAAAATCGAATCAAAACTTTAGGAGATATTAATAAAAATATTTATTAAAAAATTTGATTTTTTTTTAAATCGGTGCTTTTTTGTTATAGGAGCTTCGGAAGTTTCATCGTCAAGCGACCGAGATACTTATTTTATTACAGAAATTAATCTGCAGACGATATAATTCATTTCACAGAATTAAAAATTATCTAGATCTGAATATTTATATAACTAGCTATAGTACGAACGCACCTCATTTGTCACGTTTGACGTACAATTTCCAACTTGTTTAACTAGAGAACATATTTTCTTTAGTGCTTGATCTCAAGGTTTAGCAGTAAAAATTGAATAAAAAAGTTCTTTTTTCTAAAATGAAAGTAAAATGTACAGTAAGTTAAATTATGTAGTCTCTAAAACAAAAATTTAAGAAAGCTATAAAGGGCGATATTACTGTTAAATCTTTAAAAATTTTTGATTTTTCGAAAAAGAAATATGAAAGATCAATATTTCCTAATCATTTTAGAAAATAACGCCCAACAAAATTCTTATAATTACGCTAGTTATGAATAAAAATGTGTAAGGAATTATTAAAATAATACTTAAAAGTAGTTTGTCTCACAATGTTAAAAATGGGCGCATAAAAATTGCAAGATTTCACTTGAACTATTTACTATTTTTACTTGCAATCTTCCAGGAATTATAGATTCTATTTATATCTTAAGACTGAGCCTACAGTTGTCTATTATTCAAGCCACAAAATAAATAAATATATAAATAATTGTATCCATAAATAGATTCCGAAAAAAAAGCAATACTTTTAACTTCATTTTAAAAATATACATTAAATAGTTTAACAAGTTTAAGTTCGGTCTTAAAATATAGATATAATATATAATTTTGCAAAGATTGCAAGTAAAAATATTAAAGAGAAATCCGTAATTTAAGTAAAGTATGTTAATAACATTTTGAGATAAACCTCTTTAAAGTATTTTTTATTAATTGCTTACAATAAGAATGCTTAACACATTTTTAGCTATAACTAGCGTAATTATAGAAATTTCCTATGATTTTTAAAAAAAAAACTTGTGACACAGTCTTCGGGGCTTTTAACTTGAAATGAGACCATGGTACAGATTTAAGCAAACATAATAATTTATTTAAAGCAGTAAACATGGAATTAACATTGAAGCGGGTGGGTTTAAGACTGAGAGGGGCAATTCTTTCCCAAAACGTAATAAATCTAACTCCCTTAATGTCTATTCCAAATGACCTCATTGTTCATTCTACAGGAACGTAAGAAATTCACATTAGTAGATCTTATCACAAAAAATGGAATCCCGTGGATTCCGATGTTGTTTTTTATTCGAAACAGAAAGCTCAACTTCTTTCCAAAGTGGCAAAAACTGATAGGCTACGACTTTATGAAAGCTAGTCGGAAACTCCACTTTAAGATAGCACGCGCCTCAAGTTGCACGAGAGAACTAACTAATCCGACGCATATCATTCCAAAAATAACTTTGATAAACAGATTCCTGGAGATACATACGTACTTAGCGAAACTTAAAGAAATGACGAAATAGGTCTCATTCATGAACAAATGTAATGATCGAGAACATCACGATCGCACGCAAAATCTCAGAACTCACTCGTCCGCTAGAGTGCCCTTATAAAAGAGTATTTAGGCGTTCTGCCACAAACTGTTCAGAAAATATTGCTCTTCCATGTATATTTTGTTTCTCGAAAAATCATATTATTTTTCTTCATTTAACAGTAGTATACCCCATTAAATACTTATCTTTAATATTATAATTACATTTTTATAGTATAGTTACATGTAACTAAGAATTAAATTCAACAATTAACTATCTTTTATCAGTGTTCCTTAATAACTTAATTATGAGTATATTAAAGAATAATTTTATGTATCTGTATTGTTTGTTAGTTTAATTCTGAATAAACAAAAAAGTTTCAACATTAAAATACTATTAAGTAAATTTAACAGTATATTGAATTAACCCTTTAACGTTCATTGGTTTCCCTAGGAAACCACAAAGCTTTAATTACGAAATTCAACACTGACAGCAGAATTTTAATAGAAATGTTTTCCATTTATTATATATGTGAAATATCGCTTTTTTTATATATAGAAATAACTTTGCTCATAATTTCCGGTGTCAATCATTTATTTCAATATTTTAGCAATTGAAATGCTTTATCCGTTAAAGGGTTAAATATGAATCAACGTGTCATATACGCTAGTTTTAGCAGTAAAATTAATTTAAAATGTCAAAAGAAAAATTATTGTTTCACTACAAAGTTTTAAAAATACTCTTTGGGCGGAAATTGAATAACTTTTCTTTTTTGTTTTCATAAAGCCATTTATGTAGTATTTCGAAGCATGCTTTAGTACCCACGGAAAAAAAGCTAGATTCAAAACTTTGCAGTTATAACGAGTCTCCTTTGTAAGAAAACAAACTTTTAATTTTAAAACTTTCTTAGAAGATTTTATTTTGAAATGTTTTTCAACCATAGGAGTTTATCAACCATCGTTGTTGTGTAAGAGTGCTAGTATTCGAGAACGTCTTATGAGAAATAGTATTTGGTCGTCTTAGTTTTCCTATATTTTGTTGTGAAATGAAAAAAGGACTATATATAATGCAGACGATAAAATATTTTCATTCAGTCTTGAGCTGCTATATTACATGATATTACATGTTATATTAAATACTTTTTTCAGTTCTCTTATTGTAGCGTTCCGAAAATATACTATTAGGAAGACATTCTCTTTTAAAATGATTGTATATTTTCCGCAGGAAATGTATTTTTGTACTGAAGATATACATAATATATCCAAAAAGGATTATCAACAAAGCAAAGTTTTAATGTACAAAGGAAAAAAAAACATTTAAATTTTCAAAATCTATGTAATCCATAGTCGGTCAGAATTTTAGTTAAACGTGTGTTCGAATTTTAAAATTGGCTATTAAAAAGTGTTTTTAACAATTTCCAACCTAGTTGACAAGTGTTTATGACTTTGATTTGTCTTCCGTCTGTCCATCTGTTCGTCTGCCGTCTGTCCGTGCTCTAACTTCCGTAAATATGCTTCGATTGTTCTGAAATTTTTGTATGTTATCGTTACTTGTTGTATATTTTGTATGTATGTTACTATAGCATGTTCCCTATTTCAACAGAAGTGTGTAGCACTTTTTTACGGGGACAGTCAAAAGTATTCCGTTACATTTCAGTCAATGGGGAATAATCGGTTCAAGCGCATTTTGATGACGCTACGTCATTTAAAACATAATGAAATTGAGATATAATTATGAAGCGCATTAAAACATGCTTTTGTAGAATATGGGGAGCAAAGCATTTACTATTCATTTACAGGGTCAAACAAAAGAATTCTTTTACAGATCGTTATATGGGAAAAATCGTCTGCAGTGTAATTTAGTGATATTTCACTATTTCAAACAAAATGAAAATTATATGCATTACTGAGGTGCACTATGAATTGCTCTCTTGTGTGCATTGCGTTATTTACAGGGACACACAAAATATATTGGTTACAGTACATGCGCGATATTTACAGTCTATGTCTGATAAGTTCGTTTTCAACTTTGGTTTGCATTTTTGACTTTTTTTTTTCACAGTACGTGTGTGTTTATAAACTCGGTTGACAATATACAGGGCTACACAAGGAAATTCGTAAGTACTATAGACTATGGGAGGGAATTGCTTATGGGTAGTTTTTAATTGTGTTTACGCATTTTATGTTTACGAATTTTCCTGCTGAACTATATTTAGTAGACTAATAGAAGTTTGTGGAATATAAATAAATTCATATACAGGGCTACGAAAAAGAAGATACATTGTCGTTTACGTTTGCTAATTGCTGCGAGAGAGTTTTAAGTTGCCTTTTAGCTTAATAGGTGGTGTGTTCAAAAGTCTTCAGATAATATACAGGACTGTACAAAAGATTTCAAGCGCATTTCCATCGATTGGCGAAAATTGCTAAATGTGAATATTCTAACTGAACTAAATTTTATCATACTATATAGCCACATCTATTGATCATATACAGGGCTGCACAAAAAAATTCGACTACTTTTTTGACACTGGAAGGTAATTTTGAAAACTGTATTTTACAATGTGTTATGTGTTTTCTAAACTAATCACTTACATATCTTCTTTCACCTTATTTAACGGTGAAGTTTCGTTACAGTTTTCTGGCTGTGTTGGAAAGTGCTTCATAATCTATGCTTGACGCATGATTTTTCGTTCTTGTTATTTTATTAAAAGTGGGTGATTTGTTATTCCTACCAAGAGGTTATATGAATAATTGATTTTGATTGAACTAATTCTTTTTAAACCTTGTAGAATCTCTTTCCCATTTTACTCCATTTTATTGTTGTTCAAAAGAAGCGAAAGAATTGAATAATTTGTTATTTATTTAAATATTACACAACAGTTTAAATTCAAATAAAACATAAATTCTTATTCACAAAAATGTCATTTAAAACTGAGTTAATACAGCATAATTTTCAGTTTGCTTCAAATTTTCCTATGAGGTATTAAAGAACGTTTATTATTTCTTAATTTAGACATTTGTAAAATTCTATGATTAAATTTAAGTAGCATATTTCTATTAATATATAATTAATGGTTCAAGAACAGATATCAATAATTGAAAATATAAGAGAAATTTGAAAAACTAAACTTAATAAATAGTTATTAAAAATATGGGACCGATTTCTTTTTTTCTTTAAAGCGACACGGTAAACTTTTAACTTTTTTTTACTAAAGCATTTTTACTTACTTCTTATGTATATTATTAGAAATTATTACTAGATAAAGTCATACTGTAACTGGCAAAAAATTAATTTTGTTCTTAAAATAATAATAAATAATCAACGATTCTAAAATCTTTTCTTCTCGTTCAGTTTATTATAATAAGAACTGATTTTTGTTTAATATGGTTATAAGAGCCTACTCAATCACTTTAGGGATCGATTTTACAATTAATTAGTTTTTCAGGAAAAAATATATATACATGTTTATATAAAAAATATATACAATTTTAGGGCTGATAATACGCATCAAAACAAGCAATTTTGTGTAGAAAACTGTGACCCCTTTCAGTATAAAATGCAAGGTGTCCAAAATGATGAAACTAAATTTATAAGGCATATAATTAGTTCGTCCCAAAAAATTAAAAAAAAGTCTAAAAGTATACTATATTTACTTTTTGCAATATTATTTGAAATATGCTGCATATTTGCAGCGAACTAAATAGTGTATCGCCATGTTACTTGTGAAGTTTTTCAAAATGAAAAAAAAAAAAAATTAAATATGGTTATATATATTGGTATAAATATAGGGATATATATAATAAAATATATTTCTAACAAATCCTTTTAAACAAAGTTTCTTTATGTTTTAATTAAACATTGTTTCGACTGGAATGAACAAAGTACGATGTCAGGAAAATAACTCAACTTCAATTTGAAATATGAGCTTCTAGTTAATGTTGATACTTTTAGAAATAATTCAAGACATTTATGTTTGGTATACAATGTCTTAAAATGTTGCTATAAATTTTAGTAACCAAAAAATAATGTTAAGATCTATTTAATGCTTGTTCCGTCAATCCCTTTATATATATATATATCTTTATAATAATAATAACTACAGGATAAAAGATTAAATTAGCACTTACTTTAATAAACTATTCTTCATGTAATAAACATAACAGAACATCTATTAAAGCTAAGAGAAAGACGTATTTATTGACAGAAAAAATTTGTCACAGTAGATTTATACTGTATGCATTGCATGCAGACATACATCTTGTAGTATATAAGAGAGAGAGGTTAAAAAAGATAATTCGTAAATTAAGAAATTAGGTAAAAGAAGAAACGTGTTATTTATTATGTATTATTAAGAGCCCACAATAGTTACTCGAAGACGTTCTTAAGCTAATGATAAACCAATGCACGGTGGGAGATTTGCCGATTCCAGCTGGCCAAAATTATTTTTCAACTTCTATTTGATGAAATCTATTTTTCGTTTATATAAACGATATATTAGGCTGATTTAAAGAAAATATATGAAATTTTAAACGGTAGTTTAATAAGAAATCATTATATTTAATTAAAAATTATTAATGTAGTACATTAGATGTGCAGGGTGGCTAGTGGTCAGTGAAAAATACGGTCAAAAAAAAATTATAAACACCAATATATTTTTATAGAAAAATTCATGTTAATTATTTGATCGAATAATCAACATGAATTTTTCTATAAGAATATACTGGTGTTTATCGCTTTTTTTGACTGTATTTTACCCTCACCACTAGCCACCCTGATGTGAATTTTTTTATTATATTACTATGATGTACCATTCAGTTAAATATTTAAATTATTTAAAGCTTTAAAACATGTATGAATGAGTTAATCTTTTACTTGATAACTAAAAAGGACAATATTTATGAACTTTTATAATATTATTAAGATTTAAGCAATAGAATTATATTTATTATATGATACCAAATTATAAAAGTAATTTTTTATAATAATCTACTAGAAATTGGGATACAAAATAAATATTAAAGAGTAATACATATTATTATATATACAAAGGAATAAGAAAATTGCGTAGAAATTTTCTGACAATTCGCCATCTAATAGTTCTTCATTCTGGCTTTCCTCAGTAAGTTACGAGTACTGATTGAACGAGGTATCTCAAAACTGCTTTGCAGCCAAGTTTCATATGTTTTCATAAATTCCTCATGTGCTCTATGTACAACGGTCCACTTTTGTCTAAACTGGGTCTTCTGTATAATCATTTCCTGCTTGAAAACTTTCATTTGTACTTCGTTATAATTTTCATTTGTCAACAAAACATATTAAGCCAATTCGATTTTTTCGTTAAATGTGGAAGCTTGTTGCTGCTGTATAATATTATAAAAGCTTATTCGTGTGATTGGTTTACATTCTGATGACCCTGGTAAAAAGAAAAGTGTTCTTAGAATAAAAAATATAATAATAACTTTAGACTTCGTATGATAAAAACAACTTTAAAATCTACGGAAGCAGATAGAAGCAGACAAGTAAACGTTTATCCAATATCTAAGACTCTAAACTATTTACTAAAATTAAAAGTTGAGATTTATCTAGCTTTATCATATAACTTTTTGAATTTTCAAAATGAAATTTATAAAAAATACATAAAGTCATTAAAAACATTAAATGTGGAAATAACTATTGACAAAAGAAAAAATCATGCTTATAAATTAAAAAAAAATGCTTATAAATTAAAAGTACATGCCTTATTCTAAAGCACTCATAATGTACAATTTCTTTCAATTTCTTCAACATTCATATATTAAAACAGTATACTAGAAATCATCGATTTATTCTCCTCTAATAAACGCCAACTTCATACTCACCTACTGGCAGTACGGTTGCATTTATATCAAAAACATCTGAAGTGCCCACCACCTGCACATATAAGGTACATGTGGTAAAAAAAAATTCCAGTTGGATAAACTTTGAAAAATCGACTTTTGGCCAGCTAGAATCAGCAAATCGTCCACCGTGCAATGGTAGCGTTATTTTCAAATTTCTCGTTTGAATTTCGATATTTTTAAAATATTTTTTTCATAGGATAGCTGAGGCCGATCTCTAACCGGGAACTTTTTATATTTTTCGATTTTTGTTGCAGTTTTTTTATAAGCATACTTCGAAATAAAAATTCCTTCTAGCCTGTACTGGAAGGAACAAATAGCTTCTCTATTTTTTGGTTTTAAAAATTCAGCTAATTTTTATTTAAAAAAAGAAAGAACTAAAATATGTGGAACTCGATTGTAGAAGATTTCCAGTTTTCGTCAATACTGAATTTCATTGGGAATTTTCGGAAATTAGTCCACTATCGCCAAGTTGGTTTCATTTAAGGTGACTTATTATTGTTGCTAAATTTGGAGATAAATCGCTAAGTAAAACCAAATTTTGCGAGAACATGACACCGTTACGTGCGTACATGTGTGCGCGCATGCGTGTGTATCAATATTTTATGAGTACCAATATATATTTTTATTTTAAATATAGCGTCATTTTATAATATGATGCTCTAGTTTTAGGTGCATGATAGTTGCGTTATATTACAACAGTTAAATCAATTTTGCTAGGAACACTTTCGCTGAAACATAAATAGCGATATACACAATTACGGATGAATACCTTATTTTTAATCAGCTATGTTTTTTCAAAATTCTCCGCCACTCTAGCACTCCGTAAGCTCTCGACATATGCTCACTCACATCCAAATCGGTTTTTAAATAAGTACGAGTGATATCGCATGAGAAAATTCAGATATGTATGCGGAGGGTGGTTTTGGGATCTGGGGGTCATGATTGGTTAAAAATGCACTAAAATATTTTGGAAGTACTTACTTCCAGACGGTTGCAATAGATAGCTTCCTTTTTTTTTAATGGACGCTACCTAAAAGTGTTCTCATAAAAAAAAATCTGCATAGACACAATAGTCACACAAGTAATGTGATTTGTGAACATTGGACAACATGAAGCTTGTATTTCATGTTTATCACGTTGTTGATATTTGTTAATAAAGTACTAGTTGGTGCTTAAAGGAATTTAATAATTTCATGACTACACTAGAAATTTGTACATTCAGAAGGAAATCGGATTTTTTTTAATAACAAATAAAGTTGTTCATCAAAAAGTTTACGATAAATAACGCTTAGTAGAAATATGAAACAGATATATGCGAATTAAAGTTGTAATAAAATAAATGAACAGGAAAACAACAGCAGGACAACATTTAACAAGCTTCAATTACTGAACTCCGTACATAACAGGACATTTGAGTCGGCTGTCAGAAGCTTGCAAGGAAGAGGGATAAAATAATCCACGCTGTTAATGTTAAACATTATCGTACTTATATACTATTATCCTAATTTCTGATTATTTAATTAGTATATGCTTATCTAATTAATTAAAACTTCTCTGATCATGTAAGACAATGCGATAGCCAGCATGTTGTGCCACGAATGCGAACTAAACTATCGTCACCGTATCCTTCCGCGCTGACCGCTGGAACTTTAATTGTAAGAAGAAATACCTTCTCATTAAAAGCTTTTCTAAGAACTTAATCTTTACAATCAAGCTCTTTCTTTTCTCAAAGTCAACTCTAATATTAGTTATTTTTCCTAATATAGATTTAACTTTTTCACCTTTTGTTAGAATTGAACTTGTCAACTCTGGTATTTTATTCTCAAAATGAGATCTTGTATCCTTTACTGATGGACAGCCGATCAAGAAATTTGGAAATCACATTGAGGAATAGGAAGACAGACCTACTGTTATATATGGAGCTCAGTGGCTTCAGTATATCTCGAGTTGTAATAGGCCCTTTTCCCGATTTGTGTGCTTTCGCCGTGCGAAACATTCCCAGTGCTTCAGTTGCTGATTTACCTTTCATGAAAAAAAGCTTGATCAGCTAATGATAGCATGCTGTCGGCAACGAATAAATTTTTCATATGTTTCCTGGTGTTTTAATGACGGCTGGTTTGTATAAATCATCTGCATACATTGAATATCAGAGCTCTTTATCGATGATTTTAGAATTAAAACATTTTTGTTATTAAAAAAAAAATAAAATCAGTCTCTATCAAATTCTACACTCGTCCAATTCGCAATTTTTTATCCCCATTTGTTCTTTTTAAATTAATCTCCAAAGATGCAATTAACTTTTGATGCACCCAGTACTAATTATGAAAAATTCAGCATGATTGTAACTTAAAAATTACAACACATGTCTTATTTAAATCTAGTTATTCATGGTTATGAATAAAAATTTTCAGCGAGGCTTTTTCTTTCTATTATTAGTTTAAAATAGATATTTTTTTTATTTTTATAATACATTACAATATATTACATTAAAATAAATCTTACTTTCATAAATTATTATAAGTATTACATGTCATTTTCTGTAATGAGTTTTCTCCTAGGTAAAATCGACATTTAATTGATTTATAATGATTCCGTTCAGAAAAAAAGTTATCTCTAATTGAAGGCAGCAGTGCGTTAAAACGTTGCCTTTCTTTGCGACTTGTCCATTCCTTTCGAATAATTTCTTTTATACCTTTTCTTTAGATGAATAGTTAGTTAGACAGATGCAATTCAACTTACAAACTAAACTTAAATAAAACAACTATTAAGGTGAACTTATTCTAAATGAACCTACGGTAAATGGAAATAGCATTATTTCCAAAAAACAAATAAAATATTATATTTTAAAGTTTCCTTGAAATCGTAGGAGGATAATGAAATTTTATCACGTCATGCTCATTAAAAAGTTTTATTGAAATGTGTATATAAAATATTATCAAACTGTTAACAAATTTATCTTATATATCGAATAACATTTACCAATATCAGTGAAATATCATTTGTAGTTCACGGGCAATGTGCATAAGAAAAAATGTTTGGAACAGCGAAATCGTCAAAAGTTTTTCAAAACTGAAAAATATTCATACATGTCTAATTTAAAATCCTCTTTTAATACTTTAATATGTTTACATATAATTTTCATTCAATTGCTACGTGTACACATTCATCAATTACAAGAAGTATATTATTACAGGGTGTTATAATTTGTTATATATTTATAATTTACATTATAAAATATAGTAGGACCACAACTTCCATACTTGGCTTTAAAATATATTTAGTCATGTTTGTTTTTAAAATATTTATAATATCAAGTTTAAACACCAGCGAAATTTATTTCTCAATAAAAACATAATTTAACAGGAGGTATTGTTTCGCAATATAGCTTGTGGAATCTGCAGTTTTTCAACTACTATTAAAATAACTGTTCGACTTCAAAAAGAACTATTTATTAATTGTTCTGAAAATCTGATAGAACGAACATTTGAATAGATTATTTTAGAAAACCTACAATTGGCAAAATATTAAAAAATGAGTTAACACGGTTTATTTTAAGTGGTTTGATTGAGGGCCACTATGATTGGTGCAAATTGATATTTTAATATTTTCTATACACTCGTTTCGTGACATTGAAATATTCGTTTATTACAGAAACCCCACAACCTACAACACATAGAGGTTTTCTGCTCTTCTAAATATAGTTTATGTTTTTTAAATTTTTATTTTGTTTTACGTGTTTACAACTTTTTTCATGAAGATAGTTTTCTGCACTGTGAAAAGTGCTACGTTTACTTTTCTTCAGTTTACCTAGCATGCATGAAGTTCAGTGGTATCTAAAAACTCTTTTCAACATTTGAATTTATTTTAACTTTTTGCAATTAACTAATATAAAGTTCAGGTTTACCTAATGGATTAGCTTTGTTAAGTTTAGGCCTTAAACCCATCGCGACTAGCGTCATTTATATAATTTTTAATCTTTTGTTACCAGTTTTTCATATTAAAAATTGTTGCCTAATTTAATAGGAGGATTACTTTTATTAAATAAGGTAAAATTTCCAAATAAAAATTACTGGTAGGAATAATCAAGGATTCTGAGGACTTTATGCGTCATGTATACGGGATGCTCGTCGCAAAGGGGTTAATTGAAAATACAGAGACAACTTTTCTTTTATTCCACTTACTCCATAACTGAAATAGAGGAAATTTTCCCTTTTTAGTCCCTTCGCGGAACTTTCAAGAATAAATTACTTTACTATTTAAAGTAAAGATCTGTCCTTCTCATTCCGGACTTTTCGTAAAACAATATCTGCTTTCAGTCTTATTAAAGAGTGTTTATTAAATAGTATCTCGAAATTCTGAAATTAGAAATTTTTTAAATAAACAATTAAGATTTTTTTTTTTTTTTTAACTTTAAGGATGACTTGCGGCTATTTTTCCTTTAGCGTGACCGGTCGACTAGTGAATAATATGAACATATATAAAATCATAAAGACTAATATAATTTAAATAATATGTCCATATGGAGCTAATCAGACATAAAAAAGACTGTAAGATGTATATTGCATTTGCAAAGATTTGCTATTGCATAAAAATATGCGACGCTGTGTATTCAGTCAATATATTAGTGTGATGATTTTGGTGCTTCAACATAAAACTGTCTATTCCCTTGAAGGTGATTTATCATATCATGCACTTTATTCACTGGATGTACAAAGTGTCTTCTCTTATACTTGTTCAAGAATAAATTTCTAAACAACTACGTTTAGAGGTATAGTTCCAATTACAAAAAATATGTCAAATATTGTTTTGAAATACTTCAAAAAATTTTAAATATTTAAAAATTTTTAGTTCTTTATACAGAACAATGTCTGAAAATCATTATATTAAGAAGTTAAAACATATTAAGTAGAACGGAGCCGTGGATGGTATAAACAAACAAAATCGATTAATTTCTGCACAAAACTGTCAATTTTGAAAAGTTTGGGTAAAATGTATATAACATTTAAAATGTATCTAATGTTATAAAATGTATGTAACATTTTGCTTGTTTTCGTAATTTTATATCAAAATTAAAACTCTAAACCAGTTTATTTAGTCAATACATTGCATTAAAAAAAACTGCTCCATACGTATACGTAGGCTTTTAAATCATTCTCTGCTGCAATATATCCTTATTAATATTTTTGCTTCATACTAATATTTTCATAAAAAATAGGTCATACTATTGACAAAACTGAAAAAAATAGCTTTATTAGTTTAAGAATTACAAAACGATGAAAAAACACACCATCAGCAGGATTTATAAAATAATTATATTTAACCTGATTTTGATAAAACAGATATACAAAATTATGATTTATATGATTTATTTCTAAAATGAAACATAAATCATGGACATTCTTTTCTGCATATTGTTAGGTTTTCAGGAAGTGATGTTGAATTTAGTTGAAAACGTTACATGTTTGGAGTTACACAAACTTGGAGATTTTTTTCGAAATTTTTAAATATTCGTTTATATTTCACTTTATAAATGTGATTTTTTTACACAAATGCATACGTATATTTTACGAGCACATTGAATAATTTTTTAGAGCTATAGATCAATCTTTTTTATGATACAAGATGATCGCAAATACTATTTTTCATATAAAATTAGTTGTTGGTTCCTTAATTCCCCTGCTCATTCTTCACTGAAAAATATGAGTTTAAACGTGTTTTTATGCATACCCAAACTGCAAGAACAATTCGTGAGGCATTTCTTGAGATTTTCTACTAAACGTATATAATTGAAAGTGTCTGGAGGCTTTTGACCAGATAGTGTATTAACAAAAGTGTTAAAAATACAATTGTTGCGTTTAAAGTAATTTTAATTTATTTTAAATCCTTAGTGTGCATTTTTAGAATAAATAACATTGTTGAAACTTTACTTTCTGAAACGTAACATCTTATTTGTAAATGAAGCAACACTTTCTCTTATTAATGTTTGAAACAAAGTGACACTTAAGTATGTAGTTTATATGAAATAAAAAATAAATTACATGCTCTTTGATTTTATTTAATTCAAGATCACTGTACACAGAGAAAAGATTTTCCAAGCGAATAAATTTTCTTGTCTATTGAACTGTGAATTACATTTCTTCCGGAAGAATTCTGCAACTCATTAAGGTATTAAATCGCTACCAATAAATAATTGCATTTATAATTGTGTATTATTTGAATATCAGAATTCACATTCTTTCTCAGTGAAGTATAATATCTCGTGGTTGTATAAAAGTTCAGAATAATGTTATCGATTAGAGAAAAATCATATTACATTAATGAAATGTTATCAAAATAGCAGGAAAAAAATCCTTTAAGCTAGCATGTGTTTAAATGCACAGTAAAGAATGCACAATGCACAGTAAAGAAATACTATGATATCCGTTTTAGCTATGCAAGCGATTGACTTAATTTTTTCGCTATATTTATGATGTTTCTATATCTGTTGCTAAATCCATATTTATTTTTAAGAATGCATACAGGGTGTTCCAAAAATAACGATGCATTTTCATGATCAGCATGTTTAATGAAGGAAACGAATAGATGCTTAGAACAAGTAACATATTTACATAGGAGTTTAATAAAGTTAAACATGTCTACCCTGCATGTCAACACACAGAAACCAACGTTCCGCCATGGAACGGGACACATCTTTTAGTTGATTAGGATCGTTATTTTTGGAACACCCTGTATTAATCAGACCTGAAATCACCCTGTTTACTCTGTTATAAATTTGGTTCATCATTTTACTAAAACATGGTGACAAAAAAGATGTCACCACAAGATTGTAAAACCTTAAAGATTTTCCCTCGTCTTGAGCCATTGTAGGTTGACCGATTAATTTGTAAAATGTTGAGTCTTAAATTGCTAAAAAGTTGAACAATAAACAATTAAAATGTTAAAGCATTCATTGGCTATGGTTATCCTTAACAACCAAGGGCTAACGAGACCACGAAATCTATTTAAAGTAGAAGATCTGACATACTACGGATATTCCTGTCAGGACCAGGATTCGAATCTGATACTTCTTAACAGTATTGTAACCACTAGACAAGCTGGCAAATAGCATCGACCCCACCTCTAAAGCAGCATTTTGGGAGCGCATAGAACTCTGTTCTGATTGACTATTGAATAGCTACACTGTCTGGTGAAAATATTTCAAGTTTAAACCACAAACTATTTATAAAATGTACGAAGAACGATGTTACGGCTCTTCTAATTTCTTTACCCCATGCAATAGTTTAACTTTGAACTAAATTTATAATACTCATGTTATTCCTATTACCTTATGATATGCATTCGTATGATTTAAATTTCAAACTAGAAAATTAAAAACAATTTTATTTTTTCTGTAACTTCTTTTCAAATATTGTATCACTATTTTCTGCTTGACACACTATTTTCAAAATGTATACTCAAATTAATTAAGCGTTAAAATTGTACAGAAGCTGACTCATTTTGAATAAAACTACGTTGCCGAAAAGATAATTAGTTTTCTTTCAAAATTTGAAAAGCTGATGAAAAAAAAAACATATTTTCATCTATTCATACAGATAAATGATTTCGTTTAAAGGCTTTTTTTAATTTATACCCACATTCTAATGTGTGAGATTATTGTAAATTACAGCATAATATAAATTAATGACGTGTAAGAAACAGAGCGGCTTTTTGTTATTTCAAATACATCTAAGATTTGCAAAATGATCTGTTCAAATGTATGTTTAAAAAAATGGGTGCTAACTAATTATATTCTTAAAACACACAATTTTTCTTGTAGTAAATGTTTTGCCATGTATGCAACACATCTTGTACATGCAAACGATCTCATCTTTTGAGCCGCAAAACAGGTCGTGTAAAACCATTCTCGACTTGTAACAACTTAGTCCATGATCTTGTGTAGCACAAAAGCTACAGAGAACGGTAAAAAACTCATAAATAAGAGAAATCCCCATGTTATTTTTCGCAGAAAGTCTATTTTGTTCTTATCTTATCTTCGTATACACAATACTCAAATGCTGTTGCGTTTTTGTTCTTAAAATCTAGCCACAGAACCGTTCATAAAACTTCACAGCCCTTTTCGGCCCTATTTGCACCGTTTTCCGACTTACACAGTCCATGTGTTAAGTGCGGCTTGTTGTTAATACTATTGTGTATTATCACAAAAAGTTGGTACCTTGTTAAACGTATTACTTTTCTTATCCTGTCAGAAAGTAAGCCAATATTTTATACACCGTAAGGTGCTCAGTACAAAACACTGTAGCTTATTTATAACATTTTGATTGAACAGATTTTACGTACATAACCGTAATTTCCGAGGTATAATACGCGGGTTAAAAATCCTGTTTTGACCCAGAAATTTTATTTAATAATTGAAGTAAAATATTTACAGCGATCTAGTAAATTACGTTACATAAAATAAAATAATTTTTCGGTCGAAACATAATTTTTTGATCCCCGAATTACAGGCCGGAGATTACGGTACATAAAAAAGAGGAGTGTATAAAACTGCAACTTATTTATAACATTTTAAATGAACTGATTTTACGAACATAAGTACTTTAATTTCCCGACTATAATCCGTGGATAAAACAATCATGTTTTAACCCTGAAATTTTATTTAATATTTGAAGAAAAATATTTACAGCGATCACGTTACATTACGTGACGGTACACCACGGTACGTTACATTATATGAAATAAAATTTCTGGGACGAAACATAATTGTTTCATCCGCGGAATATAGGTCGGAAATTGCGGTACATCAAAAAGGGAATTGCAGGCTAGAAATTCTGCACCATCCTACCTAGAGTTACACATTAAAGAATATCCACAAAAGAAAATATTCCCATATGGTGGACGTTATGCGTTAACATATTTGCTATACTAACGCAAATAGACACAATAATTTTTGCCATTGAGTCACAAGCTATTTATTTCAATTAGCAATTTTCCTTTGGTCTAAAAGGATGCGAAAATGAAGAATTCTGTCATTTAAATTTAAATAGCAATTTATTAATTTGATTTAAACAAAGTATTATTAATCTCTTATTTGTGTTGCTAGATTTTCCTTCTTACACTGTTAAAAATTTGCAGCAAACTGTTCAGTCATTTGACCGTTTTTATAGAAAACGTTTACATAACCGTAATTTAACTCTGTTCTGAAAATATTATTGCCCATATTATTGTCAGAATATTGTTAAATTACGGTTATGTAACCGTTTTCTATAAAAACGGTCAAATAACTGGACAGTTTGCTGCAAATTTTTAACAGTGTACAAGTATAATACAAATAATATGGAAACAGTGAAATATATTTTAAAATCTGTATTCGAGAGGAAAACGAATTGGATTCGGCCTTCACGGTAAACAGTCAAATATTGCACAAATCAAATTGTATTTATATAATCGCAATTAGTTTAAGCTTGAGCTGCTGGAAATGAATTCGGCCGACATGGGAATAGGGTTAAAAAACGGAACAAGAAAAATGTTTATTTTGTCATGTTTTCCTTCTGGGAGTAGATATTAAAATATTTTAAATGAAAGAATTTGTAATGAATTAACATTCCTATAAATAGCATAATAAATTCTGGAAACATAGGTTTATATTTTAATTTGTTGAACTGATGAGTTATATTTTTCTACTGAATATGAATTATGCTTTAAAACTCGATTACTATACTTGTATTTGTAAAATATAGTGACTATTTTTTCTGAGTCTTTAGATGCGCCAATTTAGCATATATTTTTTTAGTTTTTGTGATTAAAGGCAATATTTTTAATTAATTACTACCGTGCCCAAAAATATCGCTGTATAAAGTGTATAATTATGAAAATTACGCCATATGATCTAACAGATACAATAAGAGCAATAACTTAATTTTTTATTTGAGAATATATAGTAATTGAGTGTTAAAGCTAACACTACATTTAAACGTCATTTTATTTATCCGTCTCGTTTTTAGCAATTATTTAACGCTTTGATTACGGGGCTGGGACACCGTATGTCCCAGCGATTATTTTCTTTGTTCTATTCATACCACATTTTCAAACATAATTCATGCCATACACTTATACAAGGATATTATCAGTAGATATTTACCATAACAAAAATTATATGTAAATTGTGGTACCATTGAATATAAAAATAGTCACCAGTCCTGGCCCGTAATCAAAAGGTTAAGAGACATGTGAACAAAGTATTTAAGTAGATAATTAAAAATTTATTTCATTAGTTCAAGCTCCCACTTTCCAATTGAAAATGGCTAAGTATTTATACTTATATAAAATCGCGCGTTAAGTTATTTTGCATATTGACAACGAAAATTTTGTGATAAAAATGATACTTTTTTTTTTGTTTAGCATATATTGGAAATATCTGTGTTACCACTGAAGTAAATAAATATATTTATCGGTGTACTTAAGAAAAAAATAAATACATATTGATGCTTTGTTTTAAATTATGTTTATTATCATAGAATTTTATAAAAGAAAATTACAATAATATTCCGTAAGTTTTTTTTCCTTATAAAATTATTTATTTTTTTCTTTCTTTTCTCTACTTTTAGAAAACCTCATGAATTAGTATTGATATTAAAACTAAGAAAAATAGATAAATGTTTCTATAACAGAAGGAAAAATATTAAACATGCTTTTTGATTTCTATAGAAATCCTTTTTACAGAAAGATAAAACTATTATAGTTCAATTTTACAGGACCATACTTAATTCAATAAAAACAAAAATCCAATAAAACGATAATATATCTACGTAAATCTAATAACATCACATTTTTATCAGCAGTCTTGCATCATGAGAATTTTATAAAATTATATTAATATTTTTCTCCCTGTTATATAAACAAAAGAGATAAAATTGAATTTACTAATTTGATATAAAAATAACTTTCTTTTTTATAAAATTGGAAAAGACAAAAAAGATCACATCATTGCGCAGTTGTAATAAACTCCATCATTTTTTTTTCTGTAGATTTCTGTAGATTCTGTAGATTATTTTTTTTTAGTTTATGAGTGAACAGAAAGTCCAGTGCGCTTGCACAATGTAGAATTCTTAAACATTTAACAAATGTTAACTGTTAAACCTATTTAAATGCGGTAACAGATTGTACATACAACTCAGAAATGACACCCTATCTAGATCTCAAGTAATAAAATGAAAGAAGTTGTTTAAAAATGGTCTCGATGAATCTGAGAAAGGTGATCCTGAAATGGCGCACAAAACTGACACTGATCCAATGAATCAAAACGTGACAAAAAACTCACTAATAATTCTTTTAATTTACGGGATCTCGAATTTCTTTATGAACGATCTATAATTATTGTAATATACAATTTTTGGATAAGATTAAAGTAACACATCAAACTTAAAAACTGTCCAATGTTCAAGATGAATCAAGGTTAATGTAAAACGTCACGCAGCGTATGTAACAAAACAAAAATTAGATAAACTTCACTGAGCAGCACTCGCATATGCTTCTTATATTCTGAACCTATCCTTTTCTTGCTAGCATTTGCTAGGATCTCCATAAAGAAGAGTTGGAAAAACAAGAAGAAATCAAATAATTTTTGTGGATTTGGCTTCATACACGTTCTACTTCTTTTGATGATACAATAATAAAAAACTCAATATGTTGGAAAAAGTGTGTGGATGTTGAAGAAAGTTATGTTGAAAACAGAATTGGTATAAATTTCGTAAATAATATTTCAGAAATAATCGTTTAAAAGTCGTGTTTATATTGGATTTATTGAAAATTAGACAAAAGGGTTTATAGTTATATTAAAAGTAAAATCCTCCACAAATACTTCAAAATCGGGTGGCAAATAAATTTCTTCAAGGTGTGTTAAAGCATTTATTTTTATTATCGTAAAAGCTAAGGCGTGAAACACCGTTTTATTAAAATTTCGAACTTTAATCTCACACATTTCAAAATTTCGAGATACGAGTTTTTGAATTTTAATTAATTTTAAATACATTATTATTAACTAACACTTCTGTAATTAAACTAATTTCAATAGTGTTAAAGATTGTATCGTATGTTTAGACAATTAATAAAAATGTTCTTTGTACAAAACTTTGAAAAATTTATCTGCTTAAAATGTATATATATATATATATATATATATATATGTGTGTGTGTGTGTTTATTATATACATGTGGTTTTATCTATGAGGGGCAGTCAATTGAAATAGAGTGTCACCATGTGTAACTCTCTCGGTTCTCATATTGGTACCACTGGAATTTGATTGCTGAACTGACAACGTGTGCCGTTGAAAGACGAATCTCTAGCAGTACGGCCTCATCCTGTCTTCGATCCTGCTGTTATTACTGAGGTTGATGGTTTCATATGAAGAAATCGATTAATCACTGTTGAAGAAAGACAGTCATGGACACCGTTTTGCATCGGACGAAGTCATGTGTTACTGGATAAGAAATGGTTCAGAAGACAGACCACAAGCTTTTTCAAGAATGGGATTGATCGTCTTGTCTCACAATGGCATAAATGTAATAGGAACAGTTTTGGAGATTACGTTTGAGATAATAAATGTTTTATATGCTTTGTGACTTCTGACTCGTTTTCATTTGACTGCCTCTTATAATTATTTGATAAAAGAAACGTTTTATACGAAAACTTAATCAAACAAGGGATATATTATTGATTATTGTTGTTGTTGCGTGAAGAATAATTGATTTTTGGCTGCATTTGTAAGAAAAAAAAAGTCCTTCCGAGATGTACCGAAAGGAAAAGATAGAATATCTGTCCCTTGGTTTTAAGAATTCCGCTAATTTTACTTGAAAAGATGTAAGCTAAAATGCGTAGAACACTATTATAAAAGATTCCCAGTTTTCGATTAATGCTAAATTTGAATGAAAATTTCGTGAAATTATTCATCTATCGTCAAGTTGGAGGCTTCATTTATAGCAACTTATTACTGTCACCAACCATGGCTATAATTCGTCAATTGTCGCCCTTGCAGAGAATTTAACGCTGGTAGAACCGTTAAGCACGGACGTTTGCGCACGCATGTCTGTGTGCGAATATTTTATGAATACCAATATATTTGTTCTTTTAAATATGATGTCACTTCATAATATGAGAATGCAGATTGAAGCATATGAGAGTTGCAATAATAATTACAACAATGGAGTTAAATTTGCGATAAACTACTGATAAAACATAAATTAGTATTGAACACGTTTATAGAAGAATCTCTTTATTTTAACCCTTTGTCTTGTTTCAAAATGTCAGCAATCCTAAAATTTCATACTGCTATATCTTAGCCGTGTTTTATGATAGAGGGTGAAAAAATGCTCCGGAATCCTTGCTTTCAGGTCTAAAACTACACACAAACAATTTTGATCGAGTTTTTTTATTTCAAAATTTTTTGTTAATTTTTGGGAGTTTGAAATCTTTATAACAGGATGGCTGATCAACTGGCCAACGAACTGGTTCAAGATCTTGTTAAGCCCTCTACCCATATTCAGTCACATCCAAATAGGCTTATAAATACGAGTGCTATCGCATGATAAATGTCACAACCACACGCGCACACACACACACACACATATATATATATATGTGTGTGTGTGTGTGTATGTATTTATATAAACATTTGAACGGCGGATGGTTTGGGAGTCTGTGGATCATGATCGTTGAAAATACACCGAAAGCATATATGCATACACGAACTTTCATTTAAAAATAAAAAAATTCTTTAAAAGCTTCGTATTTTTTTTTCTAATTGAAAAAAAAATTCAATCTTGTTTTTACAGTACATGCTCTGTTTGTTAAGATTCAAATCACTTGTGCATAATAATCAACAGTTTTTCTTTAGTTAATTGGCATTAATGTTTACGCAACATATATTTAGCAGTCAAATAATGTTATTTATAAACATATAAGTAGTTTTAAGTTAAGTGATAAACCATCATTTATAAATTTTATATATTTATTTTTTTTATTTCTTATAAATTTCATGAGTTGGCAGCTCCGTCTGATTCTGACTATCATTTGATGCTGTAGAAATATTGTTAAAATACAAGTATTAAATAAAACATTCCTGAGCACGTTCTTCTGCGATTGGATTATTCTAATCGCAGTAATGGTAGTCTATTCATTATGGCAGAAATGCTTTAGTAACAAAATTTTCGTCTTTCACGGTCAGCATTATGCATCAACAAATTGCAAACATCAGCTGTGTTATCCCTAGTTTTTTATTTTATTGCATTTTTGGACATCGGTTGCGAAAAGTTTCTGTACATTTAAATTACGTTTCATAATGTCCACCTAATGATTCCTTAATTCTGTTTCGCAGCAACTCTTGAACCAAGTTAGGTATAGTCATGAATGTTGTGTCTAAGCATAGTAAAACGGTTATGCAGTACACGATGAGATTACTGGAAGTCTCTCTAACGGTAAACTATGAATTCAGAGCTCCTATCTCGAAAACGGTACGAGATACTGGAAAAACGCCAATAACAAGGTTGTGGAGCGTTTTTATTATTTAGTATGAAATGATGTCTTACATGTAAAAATAACTTTATCAGAAGCCCTAAAATATAACTGTTTAGGTCCAATCACCAACTTTAATATGCTATTAAATGCATGCAGAAGTGTGGCATTATCCCATTGTTGAAAATTGCATGCGTATATACGTTTTTTTTGGTTGAAAATAAACGAAGTGTATGTTATTATAACCCTCAAAATAACTACACAACATTTCTGATTAGTTTAAATAGCATATTAGTTTAAATTCAACAATTTTGTTTTTGTGACGAGGAAAATGTTTAACGCATAAATCACTTTTATTTCGTCTTTAATAAATAATGATCTTTCGTGCTAAAAATGAACTCCATGATAAATATTGGACCCCATGTTCTTGCAACATATTACTAATGTTTTAAGAATTTGTAGACGATAAAGATAATGAAAGTAAAA
Organism: Maratus michaelseni; assembly: GCA_963931845.1. Taxonomy (NCBI): domain Eukaryota; kingdom Metazoa; phylum Arthropoda; class Arachnida; order Araneae; family Salticidae; genus Maratus; species Maratus michaelseni. The sequence continues at coordinate 189,020,072 of OZ007590.1, forward strand.
TGAAAGATTTTTTATTTTGCAATTTCGCTGTAATATATGAAAAACAACAAGGTTTCGGGTGTAATAGATACTAATATTATACTAATGGGAGATTTGTCCATAAAGTGCTGGTAAGAACAAATATGGAGCAATAATGTTAATATAATCGTCACACATTCCCCAAGAAAGAGAAGCAGATACCACGAAAGATATTTTTAGAAGTTCTTAGATTAGAGATATTTTTAAAGTTGAAAATTCAAACATGTATTAGATAAGATGGAAATGCTTTTTTGAAATAACTTCTTTTAAGAAGATAATTAGAAACTATGCCATTGTATCAAGCAATAATGGGCTGCAACATCTCTCTGAAGGCATTTTTTTAAAATGTAGCATTCGTCCGCGTCGTACATTGAGTAATGAACATACAAAGCATTTCCATCCATTAAGATATTATTAAACATAGAAAACAAATATGGAAGACAAAGAAACCGTTCAATGCTATTAGTAATTATTGAGTAATTATTAAGCAATTATTAGATATTTGAAGAGCGAGAATGAAAGGCAATTAAGATTTTCGAACACAAAATAAAAATATAATTTTATTTTTACTGTTTCTATGCAAACAATGAAAATATATGCCTTATAATGTTTAAAATTTGAAATGTAAGGTACATTATTGTATTAAAGCCATATCAGACGAAAGAAGAATAAACAACAAACAATTTACAAAGCATGTTCATCTACCTATTTTCGAAAGTTTCAGAAGCTGAGCGTACAGTTTTTGTAGGGTTATCTATCATGGGTTGAATTGGAAAGGCTACCAGATGAGTACATATATCTTTCCTAGCTTTGTTCAGATAAGTTTATTTAAAAAAAAAAATCAAAAGTATTGGGAGAATGAGCAACATTTCATATGTGATGCGCGCCGCTCGTGTTGGGTAAGCAAGAATAAGGCTACCTTTAACAAGATCAAGCAACTTCTGCTGACAGAAATGTTGTGTTGGATGAAATGTTGGGCTTATCTGTACGGTTATTAGGAATCTTAAATTTTAAAGGAATTACGTCATAGGCAAAATTTGTCGTCCGGTGTATTTTAAGAAGAATAAAAATCAGAAAAGAAACTTGACATTTTTAAATAAATCTTCAATTTCTGACAGTATTACATTTTAAAGATTTTCTAAATGAATTATTAACATAAATAGTAGCATACGTTTAATTTGTTAGGAATTTTTTTCAAAGAAATAATGCACCAATTACGTAGACAAACGATATGCGTGATTTATCTTTCAAATCTTCCAAATTTGATGTGTTCAAAGCTCTAAATATATCACTTTGAATAATTATATTGCAATATCAAAATAACCAGTAACATTTCTAAAACACTTTTAAGAATTTATATTTAGAAATTATTATATTTATGTTTTCAAAATGCATTATTAGTATGGCAGTTCAAAATTGAAACTTTCTTTCCTTAAAAAATATCATTTGTTTTTCCATTGTAATCAAATTTAAATATATATTCTTAAATAACGATTAAATACAAAATAGGATAGATGAGAATTTAAAAAAAAAGTCCATAGAAAAATAGTAATATTTATTGCATTTCCCATTTCACATACACGAAACATTTTGAAAGAAGGAAATGATCATTTCATTTAAAATTCTTGATTCATTCAAAACAGGGAAATTCTATTACAATTTCATTCCTGTTACTCTGAGATAAGTACTACATGTACTTAAATGAAATATATGTTATTTGAAATACAACACTCTTGCTTATTTTAGAAACATGAATGTTTCAATTATTTATTTGTGAACAAAATAAAATATTTAACTTATACATTCTTCTAATCTAAGCTTTCTTCATTTTACTTAATATAATTTTATTTCTTTTGATAAATCTTTAAAAATGAAATGTATGACATTTTTGTCATCTTATATGTGGATAATGTCGACTTTTTTTTGCTACTAAATTAATATTAGCTAAATTTATTTTTCATATGATTGGACATTAAATCGCCTTTCAAAAATTACAATCATAAAGAAGGTGAAACTGCTGATTATCGTTACTTAATTTATTGTATTAACAGTTTTAGAAGATGGAATAATTAAAATTAATGAAATGATTTACAATTAAATAAGAGTTATGATATAAATGGAATAGCCTATTATCATATAAGAAGAAAGAACAGCGATACAACCAAGGGTATTAACACCTTAGCAACGAGCGTCCCGTACAGAAATCTTAATTATTTATCATCAATTTTTCTAATTAATTTCTTTGTCTGGTTCAATCTGAGTTGCCGAACAGTTGATGTCGGTTAAGGGGCTTCCGAGTTGCAATCAACTTTACGCCCAGGCTATAAGTGAGTATAGTGTCTTGTAAAAAATTGAGCCGTTGGAAAAAAAGTTAATAAGTAGTATTAACTACATGAAAAATGAATGCAAAGGATAGATAAAAAAATAATAAAAGAGATGAAAACAAATTTTGAAAAAAAAGTAAAGCGAAGGAGACCAAGGATAGAGTCTAAAAAATGGAAGAAAGTGAAATGGTATAGCTGTAGTTATACTAACTACTATTAAAAGTGAAAAAGTAAAAAATGGGGTTCGGAACTTGTTCGTAAAACAGCACATAAATGTCAGGTGGTGAAAAAGGCAGGCAAAGCTTAGCTTAAATAAAACAAGTTTGAAATTGTACGTCAAACGTGACAAATGAGGTGCGTTCGTACTATAGCTAGTTATATAAATATTCAGATTTTGATGATTTTTTATTCTGTGAAATGAATACATCGTCTGCAGATTAATTTCTGTAACAAAATAAGTATCTCGATCGCTTGATGATTAAATCTCGGAAGCTCCTATAACAAGAAAGCGCCGATTTCTTTTTAAAAAAATTCAAAATTCATAATAAATATTTTTATTAATATTTTCTAAAGGTTTGATTCGATTTTTATAAAATTTGAAATGTCTCGACAAAATTCTGCAAAGATAATATATCTTAAATTTCAAACCATTCGGTTGGGTAGTTTTTGCGTTGTTATATGTGGACGGACAGACAGACAGACGGACGGACCAGACGACGACAATAGGTGCTACGTATTTTTATAATTACGAACGCACCTAAAAAGGCAATTAAAAGAGCCGTGCATTTTTTTTTGGGGGGGGGGTATAGCTTAGGTAATAAATTTTAATTAAGAAATTAAGTATAAATGTGGAAAAAATGACAAATTACAAAATATAAATAAAATTATCTGATTAAATAAGCCAAAAATTTTAATACACAATTACTGGTAGGAATAATTAAGGAATCTGGGAACTTTATGCGTCAGGTATATGTGATGCTCTTTGTGAAGGAAATAACAAAAAAATAAAAATGATAACTTACAACGTCTTAAATTCATAAGTTGAAATTGTTTTGCCACAAATATCATGACACTATTTAAAGTGTTGTAAGTATCCTTTAATTTGACAAGTGACATCGTATGTACTCAACTACATTCGCGAAATTATGCAGCATCAAGATGACAACCAGAAATTTATTAAACAAAATACATTACAAGTACCATTTTGGTCGTTTGACGTTTTAATTTTATTCTTTTGATCTTTATTATGAGCAACACTGTTCAACATATAAGTAACATTGTTCAACTTACAAATAATAATTTAACTTTTAAGTTCCTATCTCGGAAACTAAAAAAAATGTGAAATTTTGTGTATTGTTAGGATCATGGAGATAATCCTAATGGAGACAATCCTAATGGAGAAAATCCTTATGGAGAGATCTAATACTCATTTTGAACAGAGAGAACTTGAGAGAACAAAATTTTGCAAAAATCACGTTTGTCATAAAATTTTAGACAGCGCGTTCGCTGGATGGTCAAGGGGTTTAATTTTATCCTCAGACTATTTTTCAACTTTATTTTAAAATTCTCTAATGGTAAGATATACATAAACAATATGTTTCTTCCCTCTTTTAGTTCCATTGAATGCTAACAAAATCGAAATTTTGAACTATGTTTCAAAAAAGTGTTTAACAAACATTAAAAATAAATAAATACAACAATTATCTACGTGTAATTTTCGGAATAAATAAACATGCTTTGAACAAGAAATTTTGTTTAATAAAATTTTACTTTTTATTATATAGTCTTTACTAACTTTATTAAGACTCAATGTGTTTAGATAAGAGAAGTTCGTCGTTATACTGCACCTAGACTAAAAATCGAATACAATTATGGGACATTTACGGAGATCAAAAAGTGATTTTGTTGAGTAATGATGTGCTTCTGCCCTGTTTGTCAGAATTCTGCGGGAAAAGTAATTGTTTGCAATTTTTAATACTGATTTAGTGTGTTTTATTTTTGCTGGTGTTATGCATATATTCATAAGACGGATCAAGTAATATATATTACATGTTTTGGTGTTCTGATAATCTTTCCTAAAGAACTTAAAGCGAACAGATTTACGAATCTATTATTTCAGCCCATTCCTCTCAGGAAAGAATAAATTATCAACTAATTGAGATATTTATAGAACTTAACAGATTTTATTCCGAAAGTTCTCTACCCACAAAACAGAAGTTTCGGTAAGGATTATCAGGTATGTGGTTGATTTTTGACCTGAGATGCTGTTATCCCAAAACTTTTAAATTATTATCTATTTATCATTATGTTGATAGTTTTGTTAAAGTTTATGTCAACTTTGATAAAATTCATTATTCCCCTATTGAAATTGCTAATCATAAGCTTAAACGATCTAGTGTTTCTAACAAAGTTAATACTAATGATAGGCTTATTAAACCTCTTAAACTGCAAAAGTAGTTAAATTGTCTTTACTTAATCCTGTAAATAATGAAAATACCTATGATAATGTGTCTAATATGGTAGATGTTAGTGATAAAGCTAATGCTAATGATAATTTTAATCAAAGAAAGAGATCTTAGACCTAAGCCTATCCCTCTTAAGTTAGTAATTGGCGTGAAATTAATGATGCAATGGATAAGTTAATCTTTTGATTACGGGCCGGAGGACTAAAGACTATTTTTATGTTCAATCGTACCCCAATTTCAAAAAAAAAAAAATCTTTTTAACAGATAGCTCTAGATAATATCCTAGTATATGTGTATGGCAGAAAATATTTTTACAAAAGTGGTACGAATAGAATAATAAAATAGGCGCTGGGACGTACGATGTCAAAACCCCGTAATCAAAATGTTGAGGAATGAAGGGCTATTCACAGATTTTTATCCTGAAAGAATTAGTACTTTTTCTTGGCTCAAATTAAAGAATTAGCACCCACGGAAGGTACTCATTAAGGATATCACCACTCATATTTAAGTCGAACAAATAAAAAATAAACTTCTTAGCCTAACATGTTGGAGTTTGGATTCAAACCATTTTGGAAAATATTTTAATCATATATATTATTTCTCCTGTCAACATCCCTTTTTCTCAGAAAATACGAAACGCAGAACGGCAAATGAGATACCATATGAAAGGATTTTGCAGAGGCTTCTGACATAGCACACTTAACATTTCGTTAAAACTTGTATTTGATTAAAATTTGCTGAAAATTAAAAATTAAATCGGCATTGCTTTCATGAAAGAAATGAAAGGTTTTCTCCAAATTATTGTTGCCACAAAAATAAAATACCACTATATAGGATGCTCAGCAATTATAATAAAAAACACCGCACGGGTTCATTTTATATTTATGAATAAAAAGCGAAATTGAAATTGAAATGTTTAGATTTATATTTCTATGTTCCATGTTTTTCCCGAAGCGGATGACGTCATCCTCTAATGCAGTTAAAATACGATTGTTAATTTTTTTCTCGCGCGTGCATTTTGCAATCTTGGTCTTGGATCAATTTTTACTATAACATTGATGGAATAAATTAGATGATATTCTGGCTTAACTAAAAACTAAATGTTGTTTGCAGATATTTTTATCCTTACTTTTTCTTTAGAAGTGTAAACCTGCATCTAAGAAATATTACATATTGATAAAAAATGGTACTTCTCTATTATCCCGTCGACCACTTTTCATAACAAAAAACTATCGCCAAATAAACGGAAGAACGTTGCCATTCGAATATCAAAATAAATAAATAAATAAAATAGAAGAATTTAAGGACACAATTGTTATTTTAATTAATGAAATAACTAATAAATCAGTAAAACATAATGAAAAATACACGCAAATGTCGAGTTAAAAACCACTTGATGACGTAACAAACACGTATAATGCTTCTGACATCAAGTAAATGGGACTGCATTTTTGGCGTTTAATCTTACAGTTTGGAGATAGTTTTTTGTTATGAAAAGTGGTCGACGGGATAATAGAGACGTACCTAAAAAATATTAGATTTCAGTGCGAAATCCTCGCACGGGCCCTCTGGTATTCATTATGCGCAGTATGTTTAAAAGAATCATGGCGGTTATGGGAGAAGACACCGCCACCCGCTCAGACCGTCTAGAGAAACACTCCCGTTGTACGCGTCCACTACTGTACATAAGCCCGCATAACCATTTGACATCCAGACCGCAGCTAAATATAGACTCTCACTCATATGCATGAAAGGGACCGGATCAGGTAAGGTTCCCGGAGGAGAGTCCATGACATCATCCTCTCCCAAGCACCTCTGAAAGCCCATAACAGCAGTCAGAGACCCAAGAAATAATAAAGGGCTCCCTACCAAGATTTATTTTACCCCTGGTTCTGAAAGAGGATCTCCTAGCAAGATTGCCTCATAGATCGGTTCCAGGTGACAAAACTACACAAAACAAAAAATTAGTAAAACTTAAAAACTAGATAAACATAAGAAGGTAGGAAAATTAGTCTCCCTCCATCGACACGGCCCAAAGTCACTAGGCTTGGGACGCCGTATAGCTGAGCAGAAATTAAAGAAAAATGGTAGTCCGGCCGGATCTGATACCGTCCATGCTCTGTTGGCTCGTCTTCTCCGAAAAACGACCACCTGCTTTCCATGTTCTTAAACGGAAGCCACCCCATAACCGGCTCCAACTTGCAACGGTTTACCTCCGACGCTCCCGTCAGGGGCCTGAGACCGGTCGAGAGAAGCACTCATTTCGGCTAGCCTCTGGAGTGACCAGAGCAAGAAGGATAAAACACAGGCCTCACGATGCCGCATCCGGATTCGACTACCCCGAGGAATACTTGAACCCACTAGACATGCCCAGCGAGAGTCGAGCACGGTCATGGACTCGGGAGTGGAGATTCTGTCGGTACATGCTCCCATCAGGGACCTCACTTTGGCTTCCTCTCGAAGCTGAAAGGATTTATCTATAAATCTACGGCGTCCTTGTCCAAGTTCCCTCTCATAAGACGGGTTGAGTCGGGACCACTTGGAAGAGCAGTGTGTTTTTAAAAAAAAATCATACACAGTTTAAATGAATACAACGTCGCAGATTATAATGATCAGGATCATCTTCAATGATCATCATCTGTAAAGGAGGACCTTTTAAAATAAGCTATCAAATGATTATGCACTATACTTTTTGGAATATTTAGTCTGTGTGATAGCTCCTGTACTGTGCAACATGGATTTTCAGCGTCCTCCTTTACAGATGATGGTCGTCCCGAGCAGGCTCGTTTTCGAGGGGGAAATTTCCTTGCCTAACCTTATCAAACCACCTTCAATCTATGTCATCTGAAACAGCACTTTGCCCATATACAGCATACTTTTTACGAGTAGTATGATTAGCATTTATACCTTTATTGAAATAAAAAAGCATATGAAAATGAACTTTTGGGTTCGCCATTCTTAGCACTGCACTGAAACAAAAACCATGCAACTATACAAGTGAAAATTATGCAGCGTAAGCAGAAAATACAATCACATATCTGGGTCATTGAAGATCACTCCTTATCAACAGTAACAAAATAACTAGACAAAACTGCGCTTCGCTTTGAAAAAAAACGCAGACATTTCTGGATGAACCAATAACTTTTCCAACGGAGGCGCTTTAAAATTGGACGGACATTTGAAAGTCATAACTCGCCAGGCACTCATGAACAGATTTATGAGCATCTTCATTTTCTGGGTTTCTTGATGATCGCGGTTTTTTGAATATCTTGAATAGTTCCATCTGCCTAAAACTTATCTTTAATTTTAGCGATTGTACGTTTCGTAGAGAGATCTGTTTTCAAACCGTCTCTGAATTTCAAGCTACGTTTTCGAACTTCCCAGTTTTAGGATAAATTTCCTTCGTTCAAAGCTTAGTCTGGTTTCATCCATTATTTCAAGGTAGTCAAATCTAAAAGGAAAAGAAAAACATATCAGTTGTAATCGAATAACATTTATAATGTATTATAATGTATTTGTGTATACATTTTCTTATTGATACTGTATATTGTATTTTAATTCTGGGTTTATTTAATGTGATAAAAATATTCATTGAAAAACTATAAATGAATGTTTTTAAAATAATTTAAAATTTAGATTTTTTGCGTAATAAATTACGAAATTTACTTCCAATTCCATTTAGAATATTTACAAATATATAAATCTGGGGTAAAAAATTATTTTAATTATAATATCATAACAAAACTAACAGTTACATATAATGATTTTTAATTTTTTTTAGAACATATTTTTTTTTTTTTACGAATACAAATGACATCTTTTCAGAATTAAATCCAAGCAAAATGAATGCTTTATATATTGATGCACATAAAAGAATTAAAGTATATAATGATTACAATTATTTCTTTTTTTATATATAAATTAATGAAAATTTTAAATCTACTTTTAAAAAATCCTGTAAGAATTATTTAAAATGTTTGAAAGTAAAATTCACAGGTATGTATCATATCAGTTAAAAAAGGAAATGTTTTGATAGATATTGAGAAAAAGCATGATATATTAAAGTCATTTACTGTTGATTTCTGTCTGTCAATAAATTAAAATATTCACAACTATTAATTTATTATAAAAAAATTATTATGCTAATGACGGTGGTTATTCCGTTTTTTATCTTTTTCTTCTACATTTAAATAAATGGCGTAAAATGTTGGTTATTTATAAATATTTTTGCATTGCTTTTTGAACTTTAAATGAAAAAATTATATAACGAAGTTACGAAATTCAATTTATTTTAAATACTTTCAACAATCTCTTGTAATGATGACTGATGTTATTGTAAAACTATTCCATTTTCCGAAAAGAGAGGAAATTGCGTAAATCATTAAACTATCTGATTTACAATTCAAAATCTCCCACTATATTTTGAAGAAGAACTGAACAATTACTACAAAAAGTAAACAGACCGAAACCTCTTGAAACAGATTTTTTTATGAATGTTCGAAAGCTTTACATTTACATTAGATGATTTCGCTGCATATACAAAACTCACAATGTATATAACTTTTTGATAATTTTATTTTGGGTCTAGATAGAAATTAAACATTGAAAAAAAATTACATTTACATGACGAAAATTGATTATTAACTATTCTAACAATTGTTAAAACGCCCAAAAACTGTTGTCAGATATTTAAAGTAGAAAAAACTTTTAAAAATAAATTTGACAGGACAATCTCATTTAGGCTCATATAAAACTAATCCTTCTGAATTATAAATTCATTACTAAAAATAACTTATATCATTAGCTTCATTAGGTACATTCATTAAACTTAATTTTGTCTTTCATCATCAGCTTCTTTAAAAACCCCGTACTTTATTGTGTACTTTTTCCCGTGTCTCAGTTTTTCCGCTCTTTCACACATCTGAACCTTGCCTTTCAACAGTTTAACCCTCTTCTCAACTCCATTAAACTTGATTCTTGCTGATCTTTTTTCTTTTTCTTCCTTTCTTTCTTTCTTTTTTTTTTTTTTCTTTTTTTTTTTTTTTTTTTTTTTTTGGTCATTGCTTGGTTGTTTTTAATCTATGAGAGACGGTTTTTTCCACCTAACGACAAGAGAGGGCACTTTAACAAGACCCAACACGAATTCGTCGTTTCTTTTTATAATCTTATGGGGGACGGGGGGTTAACTAAGGTTTTATTATTATTATTATTATTATTATTCTTATACTAGTCAGACAGTCTCTTCTTAAACATATAACGTTAAGTATCTTCCATAAATACAACAGAATGTAAATTGTGTGCTCTTGGAATTATAAAATACTCTTTTGCGACCCATTACATTAGAATTATTCAAAAGAGATAACTTAAAATATACTCAAGTTGAATAAAATATATACAAATTCTGTAGTATTTTAGTATTTATTTATTTTACTAAACATATTTTTCTTCAATGCTTTTACGTAAAAATAGAAATAATTCAGCGGTGCTTAAAACTGAAATTCTTCAGAATTTCTTGTATTATGTATGATCATTAGTGCAGTACTTATGTAATTCCTTTTCTTAAACTAGGAATAACATTTTACTTTATAAAAACAATATCTTAAATAATATTTTAAAACTGAAATCGAAATAAATGAGTGAATAGTTAACAAATGACAAATTTTATTTCTTTCATTCAATACCCTTTATTCCTTTATTTAAATGATTTTCTGTGTTTAATTCCAAACTATTATTTATTTAAAGTAATATTTTTAAAGATTCATTTTAAATCCTACTGTCAATAAATAATCCTTGTTTAATAAAGCATTAAAGATACACTGCGACTATTTTCTGCAAAAATCATTGTTTTTATTTTTATTATTTTGAAACGGAAAATGAAATCCTTTAATTATTGTTTGAATTAGGAAGTCAGAAAACAACTTAACAGTTAAAGGTAAAATTAGATAATCCGTATAAGAGTATATATACATACTGGTAATAAAATTGACTCGTGCACAGGATTTCTGAAAAACTCATACTTGGCTTTAACTTGGAATCTACCATTATCACCAATCTAGTGCTTAAAAGTTGCAGTTTAAAAAAGATACTTTTTGAGACGTTTACTCACCTAAATAAGTTCTTTAATATGTTTTGTATTGTGGGTTGATAGAGTAAAAAAAATTAGTAAGCTGTCAGTTATATTGTTATTGTAACATAAAATAAAATATAAACAATAGGAAATGAAATAACTATTATTTAAAAGAATTATAACATATCTAGAACAGAGGCAATCCTTAATTATGTTGCACTTCAAGAGGGAGAGGGCGATGCACAAAGTGTGACATAGTGTGATAAGGGGAGGGAGTGGACTGATACGATGTGACGTCACACCTAGAATGTGAAAACTGTTAGGTAGGCATTATTTGTGACCAGCATAATAAAGTTAATTAAAAAATAGGTACTTTTATTGGGATAGTACTAGATATATTTTCTCTTTTTCATTCAATTGCAATAGTTTGAAATAAAAGCTCACAGCATCTTAACGGTTTTAAAGTATTGATGTCGATCGGTAAGAAATACAGTGTGTTGAAATATAGTAGGTCCACACCACAAATTGGAGATTTCTATTGAATTATTCTATTACAATTTTAAATAATATTTTGTGCAATCTATAAATCTCTTATAAAAACAAATTATCAGAAACAAAAAATTATAAAAAGTTATATTTATATATTTTCTATATTTGGATATTAGTTATTTTCTTAATCAGAACATGACAAAATTGAGGTGGACGAATAAATTACTTTTACACGTTTAATAAACATCACAACACAAGTAACTACATCACATTACACATAACAGAACTACAACTATATTCTATGAGTACTGCAGTGAAACAACAACATCTGAACGATAGGTGGCAGTAGTGACTGGAGAATTTAAGATTAAAATTCTTAGAATTATTCTTGTGGTGCTACCATTTAGAATTTATTGTTAAAAGTAAAACACCGCAATATAAAAAAAAAACAACATATGAAAAATAGATGCGCAAAAAATAGTTCCACCAATTGAAATTTAGTAATAAAATTTGTTTTAACAGGGATATTTTCTCTTTTCTTCAGGATCATTTTATAAATACTTTTTAGGATTGAATTAATGGTTGTCTGAGAGTGGCGGAAGACGATAACACACCATTCAGACAAAATTGCTTGTTTTTGTTCATTTGTGAGATTTTATTGATTTCAACCAGAATACAATGCGCTCGCGAGTATTATATGTGAAGCATAGTACATCTTCTATGGAGTTAAAATCAGGACCTTAAGTGCGGAACTAAAGCAGAAGAGTCAATAAAATCTGCATCTTTGGATAGAAACCATTCAAACGTAAAATTTCCAGTGTGATAGGGGCATTGTCTTGCTAAAACATAAAGCGTGGCTCTCCAACTTCTTCACAAGCAGTTAACAAAATATAATTAAATATTTCATGGTAATTTCTAGCATTCATGCGATTATTTAAATGTATACATCTTTATGCAATATACAATTTTTACTTGTAATCCAAAGCCTGTCCAAATCATTATGGGATCACATCTCCTCATTAGGAAAAAAACTGTTCTTCTCTTCGCAAGTCACGATAGTAAAATCCCAATCAATGAAACATTTTTCCATCTCTAAAATTACGTTTCCCCAGCCTTATTTCCAAGGCATTTTATCTAATACAAATTTTAATCTCTTTTCTTTGTGTTAATTTTAAAACTGCTATCCCTTTTCCATTTCTTCATATTTCGATAAAATGCAGACTAAGAAACTTGACTGTCTTTTCTTCTTGCTAAATATCCCAATGAAATTGAGACAGAAGTAACTTCCTTAAAGATTGTCGTCATTGTCGTCATGGACAAATAATTTTTTGTCACAACATTATGTGATCGCTTTTAAATTAGTACTATGTCTCTAGTATATTTACCACATTCCTTAAATGGTGTAAGTTTAACTTTCTCCTTTTGCATACATTGATTATTGAGACCCAATACATCCGTAAATTTAAACTTGCTACTCAGTGATGAAAACTACATGTAAAATTGAATTTTAATGTCAAATAAAATAATCTTGAGTTAACGAAAATTTGCATAAATCAAGAATAGCAGTGTTGTAAATAATAATAAAAAAAAGTGAAAATGAAATAAAATTTTTGCAATACTTAAAATAATTGTCTATTTTTAAATTTTACAAATATTTAAAAGTAGTTTTTCTTTCTTACTCTCAGAAATTTACAGAAAAAAACGTAGAATTTGTTCTCAAGAAAATTTACGTGTTATTAATAGATAAAATGGATTTTTAAAGATGTACCTATAATTATACAACGCACTGTAAATCGTATATAACTTCCTTTGGCATAAAATTTCCTTTAAAATAATTCAAAATGTGATTTCAAAATAGGGGGAGGGAATTATTCTTCTGTAATGATCTGTTATGCAGGAGGAGGGAAAGATAAAAAATCAAAAATAAATGAATTTTCTCAAAATATAATTCAAAATGTTTTAAATTAAAGGAAAATCTACAAAATTCTAAGCATTCATGCACTCATTTCTTTTAAACTAAAGAAACTTGTTTTGTGAGGTTGAGTAACATATAAAGCATGGAAGGCACTCATAAGTAACACATTTTTCTTATAAAGATTCTTAAAATTTTATTTAAAGTACATGAACCTCAAATTGTAATCAACATACATAACCGTTGATGAATTTATTGTTTCACAAATCTTTCTAAGTTGTCAATAATTACAGATTATTTTTTCCCAAATAAAATATGCTATATTTCAAAAACATTGAATTTTCCTATTTTATGTCTATTACTGTTAACCCTGTCGTGTTCCAGGATCTTTCAACATACTTTTATGCTTCACGAAAAGAAGCAACATAAATATGCTTGAAATAAATCACTTAATATTCATTCTAATGCAACACAAATCCAACTTATGATGAGATAAACATGCATAGTGGATCATATATTAACTGCTTCAAGCAAATTTCATAGGGATTTTCTCCATGACATTTTAATTTAAATTTACTTTTCATTAACATAGCATTGCGATTGTTATTATTATTTTATTTTCAAAATTTTTTAAGAATGTGTAACAAATTAAAATAAACCTTACAATTTCACATTTTCGTTAGCTGTAATCCTATTTAGTCCGTGGACTTTCATAACAACTTTTGATATTATTTAACACTAGTATGCTACACGATCTGTTTCTCCTCTGATTAGTATTAGAAATGGGGTTCATTCCAGAAAGAGCATCCTTACCACCAGCCATCAAATTTTAATTTTAAAAAAGAAAAATTATATATTATCTATTATTTACTGAAATAAATACCATAAACCGTCGAGATCCTGTATGCTTTTACTCCAAGTTTCTACAATTTAAAGTAAAAGGGAAAATATACTACCTAAATGAAAATATCTATTTCACACGAAAATTTTTTTGCTACTTGCAAACAATGCCTATCTAATTGTTATCATATTATAGTTGTGACATTACAACTTGTGAATAAACTTTCTCTGCCCCTCCCCTGTCACACTGCATCACATATTGTGGGCTTCCTCCCACCTCTTGAAGTGTGATGTAATTAATGTATGACCATTAACTGCCTTGTAATTAAAAAAAATACTCATAATCTTCGAAAAATGATGCTATGTCTAAGTGTATCGTCTAATTGTAAAACCGGCCATCTCCAAAAAATAAAATTTTGGGGGAGAACTGATTTTTTGCCACGCTTAGCCAAAGTAAGATTGGAATCAAAACTCATTAGTTTTATATTCATTAGGACAGTATATTTGAAAACATGAAATAAGGTGGCAGGGGCACATGAAACGAGGGGGTTATTTAAGTATTTGTTTTGGATTTGGCCACCTTTGCAACTTACTTTGGAGTTAGCCGGTTTTGCAACAAATCAGAAATTAATTTTTGCTAAATTTAATGTGACATTGGATTTTTAGGGGTAGCAAATACACAAAAATGTTTGAGTAGCACTGGGAAGCTTTTGAAGAGTGCCCACAGCTTGGGTTTCTTGGATTACCAGTAGGGCAGTACCTGAAAAAAAAATAATGCCATAAATTATGAAAATGTAATCACAAATATATTCTTTCAGATTTTAAGTGTAACAAAAGCCCGTTCATTCTCCATCTACAATCCTCAAAATACTCAAATTTATAGAAAAAATTAAATGGAAGAATATTTTATTAAAAAATTAAATAGATTAAAAAATTCTTAACTTTATCAGAGAAGATTCACTTACAGTTTTATGAAAGCGAAGGGGGAGGGCGCAGAAAAGTATTTTGGCCTAGAGCATAAAAACATGTTACTCTGCCACTGGTTGTCACAAGGTGTACTTTACCTTTGAACTTGTTCATTTCCTACGTCGTAGGGTCACATATCCTCTTCTTTGATTGGTTAGGAGATACTTCTTCCACAAACTTTTTCATAATTGGAGAAAATACGAAACTAAATTATTAGAAACTTTGTATGCACCAAGGAGGAGCAGTCACAGGTGAGAGAAAACTTTATAAAATTAATCTTATCAGCAAGTGAGAGATTACTGTGGGGCGAAGCAGAAACGCCATCCAGTGGATATGGAGATGGCCGCTTTTGAACCTCACTGGTTGATGGATTTGGCCGGTTTTGCTGCACATCGTGATTTTCAAACGCATATAACAGAGCGTTTTAAATAGCTTAGGCTTTTTTATTGTTTCCAGATGGTAGAAACGTTTACTTAGAACTTAAAAAGCTGATAAAACACATTTTCAAAATTTGAGGAGTTGGTCGGTTTTGCAACTAGACGACACAAGTATATTGAGTATTTTAATGTATTATTTTAACAAAATCGTAGTGATTGGTAAACAAATCAAACGAGTTGTAATTTTTCCAGCTGAGTAAAAATGTGCCCGTGCCAGAAATTGAGCCCAGGACCTTGACTTAAGTTGCCAACGCTCCACCAAATTAGCTATCCTGGACATATCTGACAGACACAACTTCCTGAGACAACCTTTTGGCAAAGACATGGAGTTTGTTATGTTAAACACAGCGACAGAATGAACCACGGGTAAAGAAACTCCAATAAGCGTTTGATATATTTGACAGCTTAAACCAAGGTCCTTAGTTGAAATCCCGACCTGGACACTTTTTCACTCCGTTGGGAAAAATTCAACTCGTAAGAATTCTTCAATCACTATGATTGTGTTAAAATAATAAATTGCAATTACATATCGAACGTTTATTGGAGTTCCTTTACCTGTAGTTCATTCTGTCGAGCTGTTTAAGAAAACGGGCCAAATGTTTTTACCAAAAATTTGTCTGAGTTAATTGTGTCCGCCGGATTTGTCTAGAGTAGCTTATTGTTCAATTTAAGAAAATGTACTGTGTTCAAATCCCGGCCTGGGTACTTTTCACTCAGGTAGCAAAATAAAACTCTTGTATTTAATATATTGAAAGTATAGTTAAAATATATCTTCGCTATTATTAAAGGCAGAACGAAATTCCGGTTGAACGTAGAGTAAGACACCTAGTAGCTTTAACTAAATAAGTGATTTGCGATCCTGTTTCCTACACAAGATATCTTTGACCTGATGTGTATTACAACTTCTAAAAGTTGGTACGAAGAACTTTGATACACTAAGTATTTATTAAAAACTGTTTCATTAAATAAAAAAGAAGCGTGGAAAAAATTAATTTTGTAAAAAATCAATTTTCTACAGTAGTTAAACTTAAAGATTTATGTTAAGAAATAATAAAATTGAAACGTTATATCTGTCTAAATCACAATGTATGGCTGCTAAAGTTGCCTAACATTTTCTGATTAAAGGGCTTAAACTAAGCCGCATTTAATTATATTCTTTAATTGCATCTCATACAAGTAAATCACTAGATCATTTATGTCTTTTAATTAGAAACTTGTATTCTTAGAAAACGGAATTTTGAAAAAAAAAAATAGAAAATTTAATTGTCCGCTTCATTGGATCTGCGTCATCGTCTTTCTGATCGTGTTTATCTCATTTAAATGTTAAATCATGTTGAATTAATAGAAGCGTTTGTTAAAACACTCTATTTAAATTCGTACAATATTTTTTAGTGCCAGTGCAATATAAAATTTGACCGTTATTTCTAAATATAGAATGAAATAATGAAATAAGTAAAAAGAAAATTTTACTTTATTTAATAAAGAATTTAACAAGGAATTATGGAATTAAAGAATTAAGAAATTAAAGATTCATAATATATATACATATATGTATATAAAGGACGCAAAGGTAAAATATGCTTTTTCAAGTTTAGGTAAGGCATTGCATTTCTATGTAATAGATAAAAATAAAATTTCTACAGTTACACATCAATAGCAAATAATAAGTTAACCACTTCAGAGAACTCTGTTATACATACTAGTGTATCGTATGAGACGAAATATGAACTGAATATAATTTAAATAAATTTATAAATAACCATTTGTTAAATAAAAATGTTTATTACGAAAATTTATAAACAGATTTCACTGCAACACAAATGGTATCTATTTATTCGCATACATTTAACAAATGAACCATCTTCTTGTTACAGCGCATATCCATTGGCATTATTTGCTGGAAAAAAGCTGATTTTGATCGAAAATTAGTACATCATTTATCTTCACTTCTTGTCTATAAGATTTGCTAGTAAAACTATACTGCTAGAACAAACAAATTTCCGTTGCAGCTCTTAAAGGATAGGGCAAGATATGTAACTACACTGGGTACGGATTTTGAAATTTTGTAATCGGTTAAAGAAGGGAAAATAGACACCAAATTTAAGTGATTCTAATTTCCTTAATAGCAACCCGGCTGTTGTTTTATTCTTTTTTGGATGACAAACCCAAAAACTTGAGAAGAAGAAAAATAATTTCAGAGATAAGCACTGGAAATTATTGCGTCAGTTATGTCATTGGTGATTAAAATTAAATATTGCTCCACCTGGTCTTTCGTAGAGTGGCATATTTTGGAAACGTATGAAGAGATCACTCACAGTTTTGGGAGAGTGTTTTAGGTAGCTTTCAATACAAAAAAGTATAAAGCTACCTATTGCAGCCGTTCGGAGGAAAGCAATTCTGGAAAATTTCGATATATTTTACCCGATCATGACCCCCAGACCCCAAAACCACCCTCCGTTCAAATGTTGATATATATATATATATATATATATATATATATATCTGACCTATGTCATACGATAACACTCGTATTTATAAATCAATTTAGATGAAACTAATTGTGTGTATTAAGCTCACCAATGTCTAAACCGAGTTCGTTGGCCAGCTTAGTCCGCCATTTTGTTTCAAGATGGCGGCCATTTAAAAATTTAAAACTAAAATAAATATACAAAAAAGTTAAAAATTCAAATTTATTTCTTGCTTAAGTGTTCGGCTTGATACAAGGATTCCGGAGTATTTTTTGTTTTACCTCTATCTTAAAAAACGGCTGAGATACAGCAGTTTGAAATTCTAGGGTGGCAGACATTTTGAAACAAGTTAGCACATTACAAAAATTTTCATTGTTGTAATCATTTTTCCAGTCATACGCATAAAACTATATATTCATATCTGTTATTCTCGCCAAACTTGGCGACATTAGTCGAAATATCCCCAAATTTGGCGACCGAAATAAGTCTTCATAAATGAAACCAACTTGGCTATAGTTGACTAATTTGGCAAATTTCTTATTCAAATTTAGTATTAACGAATGTTCTGTAATTGGGTTCTTTGCATTTTAGCTTGCTGTTTCGAGTAACATTAGCTAAAATTTTAAAACGAAGATATAGGAAAGCTACTATTCCTCCCGGTACAGGCCAGAAGGACTTTTTTTATTTAATTAATGGATGTTGAATGTTTTTTTTTAATCGTCAAATATTAAAATGTCAGTGCCGGTTAGCGGAATGTTGGAATTTGTCATTATTAGTGCGATTGTTTTCAATAAAATTGTATTCGAATAAGCTGGCGACTCTAAATTTCCTTGAGCATGGATATATCTAATGGCTAACATTTTGTGTGAGTACCAGTTAAGTTTTTCTGAGTAACCAGAAGGCGAAGGCGTGTTTGGAAATATTTTTAAAAATCTGGTTCTCAGTGTTATACAATCAAACGATTGTTTAACAATTCAATATATATTTTGTAGCAATGTTTCATGTTTTTTATTTGTTACACTAAAATACCCTTTACGGTGTTTTCTAAAACTTCGCCATCTTGTTTTTGATTTTAATACAGGTTTATATTTGAGATTTCTAACCGTATTTTTGACAACCATCTAAAAATTTAATGAAGACTGAATTACTTAAAAAGTACTAAATTACAAAATTTACAAAACCTTGTGCAAACAATACTGACAATATTAAAATAGTGCGAAGCGCGTAAGCTACCCGCTAAACGGAGCAGGGGACCGAGCCCCGATGGGGTGAGTTCAGCAGATTACCAAAATATCATTACCTATAAAAATTATTTTGTAAAAAAAGTATTTTACTTTATTGTGATTGCCACATAAAATACATTTTCCTGTGATTTCTAATACGGAGTCATCTATAAATATGGTATTTCTCACGATTCCAAGATTTTAAGGTATTAGAAAATAGCAGTGTTTTAAAATAGAACCGATATGTGAAATCAATAGCTCAAAATTTGTAATGACTATTGCAAGCTATTGTTAGCGGAGTTTTCCATGGAAAAAGGGAAATGATCATTTGCATTACTGTACGTCGCACATATCTTTTGGAATTACTAGTTATTTACAGGATTTGATTTCAGTACTATGGTTTTATTCTAAAGAAAGTGACTTTCCAAAATATAAGACTGAATATTATATTAACATAATTTTACCATAGGGAATATTCGTGCAATTAAATGTCATAATTAATTATGTGTGTGTGTTTTTCAGATTTTTATTATCATCCCGGGTATTACGAGTAACGGTTAATACAAGGATTTCTATAATTTGCTTGCTTCCCGCATTAATCGAGTTCGACTGCATATATACAGGGTGTTTAAAAAACGACCGGTATATTTGAAAAATAAATAAAAACTAAACGGGCAGCGATAGAAATACACCGTTTGTTGCAATATGCTTGGGACAACAGTAAATTTTCAAGCAGACAACCTTTGGAAATTAATTACAATTTTTAACAACAGATGGCGCTGCAGTCTGGAAAAATCTAAACCACGATATTTTTCCCATATCCACCATGCGCAGCAATAATATAGCGTAATCTCTGAACGAAATTACCAGAAACCTTTGTAGACGTGTGACTTCTTTCTGTGGGGACGCTTGAAAGACCAGGTGTACCCATAGAAGAAAGAATATATACGGAATTTATATTCCTTCTTCTATGGGTGTACCGCCACAATCCAGAAACAATTGAACAACTGAAGCAGTACATCTCTTCTGCATGTGAACCCATCCCGCCTGACACGTTTACAAAGGTTTCTGGTAATTTCGTTCAGAGGCTACGCCATATTAATAAATAATGGAAAATATCGTGGTTTAGATTTTTACAGACTGCAATGCTATCTGTTGTTGAAAATTGTAACTAATTTCGAAAGTTTGTCTGCCTGAAAATTTACTGTTGTCCCAAGCATATTGCAAGAAACGGTGTATTTCTATCGCTGCCCGTTTAGTTTTTATTGATTTTTTTAAATATACCGGTCATTTTTTAAACACCCTGTATATATATATATATATATATATATATATATAGAGAGAGAGAGAGAGAGAGAGATATTTGTCGTATTAAAATTTTATGTAAAGATGTATTGCACATTAAAATGTATAAGCCTACTGAAAAGTTATTAGAGTGTAACACAAGCACTTTTTGGTGAATTTAATATCTAATTCCATATATTGAGCTTTATAATTAAGTTATTTATATTAAAATTACTATACGATGTTGGGGGATTTCATTAAATAGCTCGTATAGAATAAAAATCCAACGATTTTGTCTATAGTTAAAGTAAAATATCAACAATGATAGAAAGAAACAGGAAATTCTACTTGTGTAGTTTTAATTGTTTAAAACAAAAAATGAGTTAAACTTATTTTTTAAAATGTATTTGTAAAATTAAAATATCATAATGTTGAATATCATCTAAATTATAAGCATGTTAAATTTAATATTAAATTAACAATACTGAAATTTTAAAATCAGTTAAATAAAATAACTAATTAAGACAGGACCAAAAGCTAATGTTTATAATTATTTTTCAGACGTTTACAATTTATACATTCTGTTGTGTGTTTTAATGAAACATCGTTTAAGATTTAAAACGAAACTTTTAAATAAAAAAAATATTCATAAATGCAGGAAGCAGCTGTTCTGAAAATTATTCGGGATCTAAGAATCCTTTTAAAATCCTCTTATTCAATTAATTAACATACTTCATTGTTCGTTGTTTACTTTTTCAGTTGCAATAATGAATGGGGAACCACTGTCTTTTGTACATTTATCTGAAAGTTTTAAAATGTGCATCTTATGCTAGACTTTGTTAAGCAGTTTACTTCTAGAACTAATGAACGGCCTTATAAAGTACATGAACATTAATACAAGAATAATATATATATATATATATATATATATATATATATTAATTGCTTGTTAGGCATTGCATTTATCAAACATGAATTTACAGTAGTTTCAAATTCCAAGAGAATAATTATAATTTTCAGCCAAAAATCACTGAAATTACACATAAAATGAAATTTAATTCTCTTGAGTGAATGTTAAATATTTTTAGAAAAGTTGACTGGGAAGTCATATTCATTTGTCTATATATGTACCTCGGTCGCCATTAGTTGTCGTGTAAGTTATGCAACTTTAGGTGAATATATTTCTTAATTAAGTTGACATCTTTATGATGCTAAATATGTTAAATATGCACTAATTATCATGTAATAATTAATGATAAGATATAAAAGAATAAATGCTTCGTGTTTTCATGTTAGTCATTTCAAGTATAAAACAAATCTAAACATAACATGTACTGCGATCTAAAAGGTAGCATAACAAATAATTTCTAACAAGCTTATTTACAAGACCAAACGAATATTATTACTATTGAAATGTTAGCTTTAACAATTAACTTAACATTAATAGGTTTTATCGCCCTTTTACATAGGAGAAATCACATGCTTCAACTTCTCTATTTAATTTGGGCCGATACAAATATTAGTTGGCTTTAACTTTGTTAGAAACTACACATCTATGCGACGCATGCAATATATTCAAATTTATTTTCTTGTTGCTTTTGACACAACTAGCCCTTGTCCTCTGAATATAATACTTTATTTTGTAATACAAAGCTTTTCATTGCAATCCCAGTAGACTTGTGCAGCTGCTATTGTTTTCTTTTTCTCAGGCCAGTCTTTCTTTATGTGATAAATCCATCTTGTTAACTATCTCTTCCAAACTAATTATCATGTAATAATTAATAATAAAATGTAATAAATTCTCAAATAATAAATCCTTCATGTTTTCATGATAGAAAATAAAACTACAACAGTTATAGGTTACAGTTAGTCATTTCAAATATGTAGCAAATCTAAACATGACATGTACTACGATCTAGAAGGTAGCAGAATAAATAATTTCTAACAAGTTTTTTACAAGGCCAAACAAAAATTATTACTATTGCAATGTTAGTTTTAACAAATTCTTTCGCCCTTTTACATAGAAGAAATCACATGCTTCAACTTTTCTATTTAATTTGGGCCTGTAAAAATATTTGCTGGCTTTAATTTTGTTAGAAACTACACACCTATGCGATGCATGCAATATATTCAAATTTATTTTCTTTTGCTTTTGGCACAACTAGCCCCTGTCCTCTGAATATAATACTTTCTTTTGTAACACAAAGCTTTTCATTGCAGTAGACTTGTGCAGTTGTTATTGTTTCCTTTCTCTCAGGCATGTCTTCCTTTATGTGATAAAACCATATTGTTAACTAATTCTTCCAAACTAATTATCATGTAATAATTAATAATAAGACATAATAAATTCTCAAATAATAAATGCTTCATGTTTTATGATAGAAAATAATACTACAACAGTTATAGGTTGCAGTTAGTCATTTCCAGTATAAAACAAATCTAAACATGACATGTACTACGATATAGAAGGTAGCAGAGCAAATAATTTCTAACAAGATTTTTTACAAGACGAAATGAAAATTATTACTATTGAAATGTTAGCTTTAACAATTAACTTAACATTAATAGATCCTCTCGCCCCTTTTCATAGAAGAAATCACATGCTTCAACTTCTCTATTTAATTTGGACCGATAAAAATATTAGCAGGCTTTAATTATGTTAGAAACTACACATCTATGCGACGCATGCAATATATTCAAATTTATTTTTTTGTTGATTTTGGCACAACTAGCCCCTGTCCTCTGAATACAATACTTTCTTTTGTAACACAAAGCTTTTCATTGCAATCCCAGTAGACTTGTGCAGCTGTTATTTTTTTTTCAGTACAGTCTTCCTTTATGTGATAAAATCATCTTGTTAACTAATTCTCTTGTTAACTACTTCTCCCAAACTAATTATTATGTAATAATTAATAATAAGATATAATGAATTCTCAAATAATATATTCTTCATTTTTTTATGATAGAAAATAAAACTACAACAGTTATAGGTTACAGTTAGTCATTTCAATTATAAAACAAATCTAAACATGACATGCACTGCGATATAGAAGGTAGCAGAACAAATAATTTCTAATGAACTTTTTTACAAGACCAAACGAAAATTATTACTATTGAAATGTTAGCTTTAGCAATTAACTTAACATTAATAGATCTTCTCGCCCTTTTACATAGAAGAAATCACATGCTTCTACTTCTCTACTTAATTTGGGCCGATAAAAATATTAGCTGGCATTAATTTTGTTAGAAACTACACATCTATGCTACGCATGCAATATATTCAAATTTATTTTCTTGTTTCTTTTGGCACAACTAGCCCCTGTTTTCTGAATATACTACTTTCTTTTGTAACACAAAGCTTTTCATTGCAATCCCAGTAGACTTGTGCAGCTGTTATTTTTTTTTCAGTACAGTCTTCCTTTATGTGATAAAATCATCTTGTTAACTAATTATCTTGTTAACTACTTCTCCCAAGCTAATTATTATGTAATAATTAATAATAAGATATAATGAATTCTCAAATAATATATTCTTCATTTTTTTATGATAGAAAATAAAACTACAACAGTTATAGGTTACAGTTAGTCATTTCAATTATAAAACAAATCTAAACATGACATGCACTGCGATATAGAAGGTAGCAGAACAAATAATTTCTAATGAACTTTTTTACAAGACCAAACGAAAATTATTACTATTGAAATGTTAGCTTTAGCAATTAACTTAACATTAATAGATCTTCTCGCCCTTTTACATAGAAGAAATCACATGCTTCTACTTCTCTACTTAATTTGGGCCGATAAAAATATTAGCTGGCATTAATTTTGTTAGAAACTACACATCTATGCTACGCATGCAATATATTCAAATTTATTTTCTTGTTTCTTTTGGCACAACTAGCCCCTGTTTTCTGAATATACTACTTTCTTTTGTAACACAAAGCGTTTCATTGCAATTCCAGTAGACTTGTGCAGCTGTTATTGTTTTCTTTTTCTCACGCCAGTCTTCCTTTATATGATAAAACCATCTTGTTAACGCTTGGTTACTTGTTGTTAATTTTGTTTGCTCTTCTCATTTATTAATGAAGCTTGGGAAAACAGGTTTTTCTTAATAGTTCATTCGTGACATAATTCATACTCAAAAATGTCAGTAGCTGACTGTACTCTTGGAATTCTGACATAAGCAATTGCTTTACCATAACATACTGTAGTACAACATTGAACTCATTAAGCAGAAGTAACATCCGTTGAAGGCGAGGAGAGATATTATCATATGATTTCTTGCTGTCGATAACTAATGGCTTATGATTTGTTTGTACTTTAACATCTCTTTTTAAGCACAATAATTAAAATATTCTAAACTATATACAGCAACTAGTAGTTTGTTTTCAATTTACGCGTTTTTTGCTGCTGGGTTTGTGTCAGCGATACAGATCCAAATGCTAATGGTTTTCTTTCTTGCAAGAGTACGGCTCCAATTCAATTTTTACTGGTGAAACTGATAAAATTACAGACTTCTTTTCATCAAAATATCTACAGCAGGAAGCTTGCATAAATGTTTTCGTTATTAGCTCAAAGTCTCTTGGTATATTTTCATCCCATATCAAATCGGAATAATTTTTTAGGAGCTGCCTTAGTGAGTGAGTTCAACTTGATAATGTTATGTGAACTTTGCTAAGCATGTTACCATACCCAAGAATACCCTTGTATATTGCATTTTTTTTGCTTTTTCTGATTTACGTTTGATTTACATAAGGCATTCAATAACATAAAGAAATTTCTGTCTCTTTATACTCAAAAGTAAAATAATCCAGTGAAGAGGATTTCACATTGACACAATCAAAATAAACTAATTTATTTTTATGGATGAAAGGTATCATTTATTAAGAAAATAATGGCATTTTTACAACCTGTACCATCCGTTCTTTCTGCGATTAGGTCATCATTCAACGCAAAATTTTTCAAATGTGTAATGTTTATAAATGATAGTACAATGAAAGGGAAAATATGAGAGGAATAATGAGGAATATGAAGCGTGTCCCTTCTTATCGTTACCGATAGCTAATTCCTAAACTGTTGGTTTAGAATTTAGAGGTATAATTCCCATTGCAAAAATCTTTAAAAAGTTCTTCTTCATCAAATAAAAATCTATTTACACCTGAATAGTTATTTAATAAACGAAAATACAATATTTAATTTTGTGTATGATCCCTGGGTCCTATAAATTATGGTTAGTAAAACTTTCTCTGTACTCTAACAATTAAAATTTTATATTTTCATTCTTCCACAACCAAAACATACCTAGATATGATAGTTCAATTTCATAAATATTTAGTATTTTCTGGCACTAAAAACATGTGTTTACATTTTTCCTTAACTATAAATTTTAAAGAAACATATATGTGAATAGTATTTTCGAAGATAATGTTAATAAAGCTCTTTCAACATTCAGTGAATTAAAGTTTTTTTTATGTCAAAAATTATAGGTATGTTTTTTTTTTTTTCAAAAGGATTTCCAAATTCCGTTTATAATTTACTGTACTTTTAACTAATGATAATCTATACTGTAGATGAGAAATATATAGCAGTAGATCTCATTTTTCCTCCATGTTGTTAACACTCGGATGATTAATAGAGTTTCTACCTAAGAGAGAGATTGGACAAGGACATTGACGAAATGTACGCCATGTTTATCAAAAACAGATTGTTCACTGTAGAACGCAATTTATTTTCATCATTATCTAACACGTTTAATTTAATTAAAATCATGGAAAAGGCATTTTATATGTCTTCAGAGAGTCATGCTGAACATAAATATAATTGTATGTTCATTTTAGTGAGTAAGAATTATTAGAAAATTGTTTTATAATAATTCTTATTATACTAGGTGTACCGGTTAATTCCCGCTGTTTTTTTATTGATTTTTGAAGCTAAAATACATAGGAAATAATAAAAATGGATTATTCAAACCAGCGGCCATCGCTAGCTACACATTTTTCCATCTTTCTGGCAATTTGTGGATGCCTCGCCTAACAAATTGTTCGTTTTTTGAGCCAAACCAGTCATCGAGCCATTTTTTCACATTTTCGTACGAATCGAAGTGTTGCTCTGCCAATGCGTGCGACATTGATGAAAACAAATAGTAGTCGGACGGGGCCAGACCCGGAGAGTACGGCGGGTGAGGCAGCAGTTCCCATCCCAGCGCTTTTACGGTGTCCGTGACCAAAGTTGTGGTATGAGCCGGAGCATTGTCATGCTGCAAAATCAATTTTCCATGTCTTCTAGCCCATTCTGGCCGTTTTTCGATCAATTCATGGTTCAAATTCATCATTTGTTGTCGGTAGCGTTGGCCATTAACTGTTTCGGACTGATCTGACACGGATCTTCGTCGAGCAAAGCTTCCAATTCGGGATCTTCAAACTCTTTTGGCTGACCTGGACGTTCTTTGTCTTCAACGCTGTAATCACCACTTTTAAATCGTCGAAACCAATCTCTGCATGTTGTTTCTGTTAATGCATTGTCACCATGAACTTTCACAAGAGTTCTATGACTTTCAGCAGCCGATTTCTTGGAATGAAACAGAAACAAAAGCACAGTCCGCAAATATTTTTTGTAAGGAACGAAATTCGACATTTTTGAGCACGAATATTTATATGATGTTATTACTTTGAGAACTTTTGACATTTATGGTTTTCAAGCCTTATGTTAGTACAACAAAACACACTATATGCCAAATGATTGACCGTTGCATTAATAGCTGCTGCCATCTATTAAGTAAAACAGCGGGAATTAACCGGTACAGCTAATATTTATGTTCTGCATGACTCTCTCAAGGAATATAAAACAAATTTTCTATGATTTTAAAAGAATAAAAAGCTGATAATAATGTTAAATGCTGATAATAATGTTTTGCGTTCCACATTTTTTTTGACAAAATGTCCATCATTTTTGTTCAATCTACAATCTCTCTCTTATATAGGATCTCTAGAGATTAGTAGCAGAGAGTAGTTTCTTCGGAAATGGTAAAATATATTTTGCGCTGGTAGACTATAAAGAGAATGAATTTTCTTTGTGCATATAAAATTTCAGCGTTACCCTTTAAATTTTACACTATTAATTTTATAGATTACTAATTTAATAGAAAATGAATTTTTTTAAATGTACTTCTGTTAATCTTATTAATAATGAACCGAAAGTGCTAAATCACGATAAAATAAAAGCGATTAAAATTTAATAAAACTGAAATTTAATAAAATTGAAATATACATATAGAAATGCATTATATTTTGAAATACGTTACAAATAGTGTGCAGAAATTACGTTGAAAAAATATTGTATTTTAAGAAATACATATACGTTGCCACATAGTTGATATGAGTCTATACATCTCTCACACTTTAAAATAACAATTATATTACCTTTTAATCCGTTACAAATATAATTGATGGTATTATCTGATTCATATAATTATTACCATGTCATGTTTCATTTAAAGCGACCAAATTAAAACATTTTTTTTTTTTAAATTGAAGTAGCTGATATATTTCAATATATTCTGATATAGCTTGGTACCAGTTAATATAGCTTGGTAAATATTTTGAAAATTTTATTACAGTGTTAAGTTTATAAAATTCAGTCGGATAATTATTAGAAAATTTTGCTCTCTGCTTAAAATTTATTCTTAGATCGTTTAGATTGTTAATTTTTAGTACATTTTGCACTGCGACTAACACAAAATTCATTATTATTACTTCTAGCTTAAATTACTGATAATAATGACTTTTTTTTGCATTGTTTTCGTTTATTTATCGAATGAATGTAGAAGATAAAAGGAAAGTGGAGAGCATAAAATGTTCTTGAATTAATTTTAGCGATATGAACTTTTATTTTCGTCGTGTATAAAATATTGAACGGTATTGAATAACCTAATAGAATTTTTTGAAGTATATGAACAAAACCCCTCAAAGGACAGGTAGCAAAATAACTTGCAGTGTCACTTTTTATCGTTTAGATTAAATAATGAAAGAGTTTAAGGATAAATATATTTTTTTTTTCTGATTTTATTTTCAAACCAATATTATTTCTGTCAAATATTTATTCATAAGTAAAAGCAGACCGATAGAAAAAGGTACTGTCTTTATATGATTTTATGCTGAAAGCTCTAAATTTCTCTCTGTTGTGATTTCTGATGTGTGTTGAATGTGTATAAAAAAATTACATAAATACATAGTGCATATTTTGTTCATATGGTTTTTTATTCAGAAAATAATTAAATCGGACAAAATGAACATTTTCATGAGTAAGTAAAATATTATAGAGGACGTCTATAAAAAAGCGATGGAGCTAAATTAGACGAAGCAATGAAATAACAATTTACAAAGTATAACCCAAAATAATTATTACATATGGAATTTTGATCTTGAAGCATGGTGGTATCTACACATAAAACCCTTTTGAGATATCAAGGGATATTCCAGTTACATGTACAGTGCGTCAACAAAAAATCCGAACGATTGATATAACTTCAGTTCCAAATAATTTATTAAAAAAATCGTATAAAGTGATTTAAAACTGTATGTGGATTATTTTGGAATAAGGGGTCTACTATATACTCCATGTTTTTGTCAAATATGTTTTTGCAATGTTAACTAATCATTAATAATGTGATTATTAAAAATTTATGAACATAAATGTATACGTTTTCATCCCCATTAAAATCCCCATGGTCAAAATGCGCCTAGTATCATATTTCATTCACTTCTGACTTCTAGTTGTTAAGTCATTAGTGTATATCTAACATCGTAAACTTTAAGGCCCCATACTATTACTACTATTTCATGCACCAAGTGCATGATTTATGTATGGGCAGTTTAATGAGTATTGTCAGTCATTATTAATAAAATATTGCTACATCATTATTTTAACAATTTAGCTGCAATATCACGCAATTTAAAAAATGCATGTCTCAATACAGACATGGTCCCCGAACACTCATTAATTCACTCTTTAATTTACGCTTGTTTTTGAGAATTGGGATATGCGAATTTGTATTCAGGGTCAATGGAGTAAGGCAAATCGCTATGAAATAAAGAAATATAGGGCTTCATATTACGATTTTCAAGATTCGTATAAAAAATAATACGGATACGGCCTTTTAATAAAATTTCAACTTAATAGATTTGTAGAAAAACTTAACAGGAAACTTGGGTGCAAAAATATTTATTCTGTGACTTCGAATTGTATTTATTACACTACTGTATTTATTAAACTGCATTTATTACATACTCCGAATTGCTCAGCTTTTGTTGACGGGTTGTACTTCAGAATGTCTGGTGTAAGCAATAAGGACGCTTGATTGATGCATTCGTATAGTTTGTCTTTTAACTTTTAGGTCTACTTTTAATTGCATACACTAATACTAATAAATTTTTAAAGAACAAAAAGTGACCATAATCATGCTTTGCTTTTGGTTGCTGAAGACAATATGAAAATTATTTCGATTTAATTGAATTTTTATCTCAAAACCTTTCAAGTAAGCAAAATAGCGTATTTGAAGATATGCTGCTTAAAAAAGCAATTATTTGTACGATCAACATTCTGTTATTTCTTCAGGTAAAAAATATTGTTGATAAAACCCATTACCCACATCTATGTTGTACGTTTATGAAAGTAGGCATAATTATTAGCGTCTATGAAATTAAATATAAATATTTGAGCACGCAAGCTGGACCGCGCGCGCTTGTGTGTGCAGTTTTTTTGACTTTACCGCAATACTGATCCCAGCTTTAACGACTTATAAAAATAAATAAGGACTATAGTTATGAGTTTGCTATAAAATGCATTGGGCACCCAATTAGATTATCCAGGGCAATGACGATCGAGTCTGCCAGTATATGTACTGTACAAATAAATGAAATATGCGAATAAATTCACATAGGAAAATTTTTACCTTCTTTTATATATACATCTGTAATATATAATATGTTTATTTTGAAAATAACAAACAAAAAAATTTAAAATACATCACAAAAGTAGAGAAAAATACGTCTGTTCAACAGAATTGTATATTTTAAAATGTATAAATTAAAATTTCCGAATTGCTCTAATTGTAAGATAGGAAAGGCATGTTGGTTGGAAATGAAATAACTTTTATGTATTATTCATGAATGTTTTTATACGCAAAATGTATGATATTAAAGAGAAGTATTAACTAATACTTGCCTTTGTATGTAAAATAAAAAGTTTTGGCGTATATTTTAATTTTGAAAATATAACACTTTATTTACATTCTATGTTAATTTTCTAATAATTCATTTTTTCAACACATTTTTTCAACACATTTTTTCAACACATTTTTTCTCATTGAATAATGTATTTTTTAAATCACACGTTATTATGAATATGTAATTAATTATGTGAAAAACGAAATAGTGGTATTTGATTAATTAATTATTGATTGACCATTTGTTTGATGTGTAATTAAACTTCATTAGAAAACACGAAAAGAAAAGAGAAATGGGAAATTTATGTACGTTTGCGTCTCTTTTGTTGTGTTTTTATTTGCCACTTCTATTTTTTCATCCTATTAAAAAAAAAAAAACGAGGCTTCCGTTCACACATTTTGACAGCTATAAAAAATTGACCAACAAAAAATATCGCAATTATTATCTCTTGTGGTTTCAGAGTAAATTATTGATTTATATTAATAAAAATTCACAATGTTTCATTTTCGTTTTCGAAATAGAATTTCGTTTGTGGCTCTATGTATTAATAAAAAATATAACAAAGAATAGAGAAATACATTTGTATAAAATAATTTTGTAATTATATTTGTGTTCCATGTTTCGATCTGGATGACAGTAAAAGATTTATTGATCTTTATAAAATTAAAAAAATTTGTTCAGAAGTACAGATTAACTAATTTATTGAAGAAATATTATATTATATTATATTATCGATATTTTAACCGACGACTTGTATTCTGCGGAGCGAATAATCGATTTAGATTAATGAAAAGTTTCAATATTTCATATTCATTCAAGAAAAAGAGATATTTCATAGTACTACGGTGAAAGATAAAGAAATATCATAAGGAATAAAGATATGCATTTCAGTAAAAGAATTATGAAATGTCATTTGTGTTACAAGTTTCGATCTAGATTACAGTAACAAGATTTAGGTATCTTTGCAATTAAAAAAAATTCTAGAAACATATATATAACTAATTTATTGAAAAAACGTTTAGAAATGTACGTGTGAACACATTTTAATAAAGAGCAAAACACTTTTTGTATATTATTTTGGTATTACAGAAAAAAAGAGAGAGAGAAATTTTATGAAACGTCCAAAACAAGAATGAGGAAATTTATGCAAATTATAAAAATAGTTATTTTTGTTGTATTTTGAATTTTTATATTGCAAAAGTCAAACTTTAATTTAAAAAACGTAACTGGACATGCAGAAATTCTACATATGGAATGGGTTGCAAAATCTGCATTTGAATAAAAGCTTATATGTGTCTCTTTGAGCTTGTTAACAAGAATTATAATATTTTAATATAAGTGTATCTTAAGAAATTCAATACAATAGTTTGCATTGCTTATTTTAAACCTAACAATAAGCTTATAATAACATCCTACTTCATTTTTATGTTTATGAGTTAGAATACTTAACATCTTATTTCATTTAGAGCTGTAAAAGAATTTTGATAATATAGAAAATAAAGTCTTAATTTGTTTTGTTTTGGTTATTGATCATATATATATAGCTCGTTGTTAAAAAAGAAAACAATAGCAAATTATACAAGTTCCTGTCGTTACTTGTCGTTCCTGTCAAAGTATAAAAATATTTCTTTACAAATAAATTGGAATTGAAAAAATTATATATTTTTATCCCCATTCTCCTCTCGCTAAAAATTAAAACTCATTAAGTCACTTAGATCAGCTGAGTCTGATAAAGTCTCTTTAAATCCTTCTGTCCCAGATACTAAAAAGGATTTTTCTCCAACAGCTGCAAATTCATTAAATCCTAATGATTATGTTTCTAAATATCCTCCAATTGCTACAAAATGTGTAAATACTAATAATACATTTACTTGTTTGCCACGGATGCTTTTATGGTTGAAATAGAAAAACTTCTGCCAGACTATAGTATTTAGTGAATGAGATCTGTGGTATTAATATCTAAATATTATAGATGACAGAACTATAAATCTCTCCAGGGAAAATACAAGAAATAAATTCATGTACGAGTAGGATTACACTCCCTAAGAACAGTTTCTTATAAGTTTGTAACAAAGTTTAGAATGTTGTTGATGTTGTGAATTGGGCTCGTGTGTGCTGTATCCTGAAAATAAAAATGTCTTGTTTTGTTAATTATACAATAGTAATAATTTCACCCATGTCTACTTTTAATTATTTAAGTTGCCAAAATAGTAATAACCACTTATGACATTATTTTGAATCTATTTTTTAATCACTGTTATGAAATACAACATTATATTTTTTTTTTATTCATAGTTTTCTATTGGTAAATGCAATTTTTATATTTTTCAAATGTAGAATTGTTTTACTGGATTCTTTTATTAAAAGAAGGATGACCAATCCTGTATAGTACGAACAAAACTGTATATAACGACTGTAAACAGAAATCAGTTTTTATATAAAAGACATTCTGCGAATATCTTTGTTAAGAAGTTTATATATTACGTGCCGGACTAAAGAAAGAGCATTGAGAAATGGTTGAAATTATAAAATAGCAAAATACTACTAATAATAAAAATTTAAAAATGAATCACAAATAAAATAAAAAGAAGAAAATTAATTTTAAAAACTTTATTCATGTGCCATAAATTCCTAATTAGCTGTATCGAATGGAGTTAAACATGAGTGTGGCTAGTTTTTTTTATTGAAAATTTAAACTAAAATTTACTTTTTTCTATCTGAAAATAACAAAAAGCAGTTTGGTTACATATTTTGCATTTAAACAATCATACCAACAACTAATGCTAATTATAATTTACCCACACATCACAAGATTTCAAATGTTTAGAATAAATTATTAAAGATCCTGTTTCAAATGTTTAGTATCTACCCTGCATTATTAATTTTTTTTTCTTATAATTTTGTATTTTTATGTACCTCTCAAATAGTTAAATATTGTTATTATCTACACATTCTCAGTTATAAAACCATCTTTCTGTATACATATGTATCTTAAATGTTCACAAATTTGACCGAATATGACTGGTGAATTTCAAACTATTTTTCATAAAAGAAATTAGAAAGGTTTTGAAAAATCAAATTGAAAATTATTTCACTACTGGCTTTAAAATATTAAATAATTAAAACAATTCTTAAGCCTTAAATGCCTAGAGTATCAAATTTTCAACACTTTTTACTTAACTTTTAATAAATTTATCAAGTTCTTCGCAACCACTATATTTATATCGAAATATTAATCCTGTACAAATCACATAAATATGCTACTAAATAAAGTTAATAATATATCGTAAAATTTCTGATATCAAATCCTTAATATAAGTCATGAAAAATTCATGCATTGAAGGGTTGAGGATTGGACACCAGATATTTAAAAAAATTTATTTAGTAGCATATTTATGTAATTTTTACAGGATTAATATTTTTATATAAATATAGTGGTTGCGAAGAACATGACTTATTTATTAAAAGTTAAATAAAAAGTGTTACAAATTTGATACTGTAGGCATTTAAGGGTTAAAAACGAGTTTTGAGCGCGGTTTCATTCAATGGGTTAGTGAATCTTTAAACAAGACGCCACCAAGGACAGAGATACTATGTCATCCATTAAGTACTAGTGTAAGCAGAACTTTGATTTCCAATATCTCAAGAATTAAGGGCCTTTTGCAAGAATCCCTTGATCGGGTTAATTTAGATGGCTAGCCAGCAAAGTTTTTATTTAAGATATTTCAACAAAGCTGAAAATGTTTTGAGAGATGCTCAAAAACGTGAAAAATATGAAATCATTCGTTTCGACTAAGAAGTGGTGTTCTTTAGTTTTTAAGGACAAATAAAACGAAACAAAACTAAACAGTACGTATTTTAGGTATTTTAACATAGCTGTCTTTATAATATATTACTTAGATGGTCATTATAGCTTAGTTAACAAAGAGAAAGATCGAACACAGGTAACATACTCCAGGCAGACCACTTTATACAGAGTGCAAATTAAAATCCAAATACGTTTCAACGTTCATAAGTTTTACTCAAATAATGTTTAAATGGATAAAGATAATGTTGTAGAACAATTCTGCCAACGATGCAGGCAAGTGTCTGTAAACAATTATGCGGTATCATTTGAGGGTGACTGCAACACCCTGAGTGGCAAAATTCAGAAGTCATTGACCATATTTTGAAAACTATGAGTGATATAGAAAAACATCAGCTGCACAAGTGTATAGCAACCTCGATTTAGTATGAAATTATGGCTTACATGTAAAAATAACTTTAATATAAGCATTAAAATGTAAGTTTTAAATAGCAAATAGACGATTTAAATACATCTCTAATCGCGTGCAGAAGAGTAACATAATAAAGCAGAATTACTTATAAAAGTGCGTATTTAGTAATAAAAGTAACACGTGTAAAAGAGGTAACTTTAAAAAAAAAAAGAAACAAGTTAAGTATTGTTTTCACCTCCAGCAACAATTCACATACATTCGCATGCATGTACATCATTTTTGCAGATAGTGGAAAATTAAACATATACATAACTGAATTTTCTTATTAAAATAAATTGTCCCTGATTTCCATGTGCTAATTTTATTGGTAAATGTGCATTTTCTTCATAATACCACATTTCTTCACGCGATTAATGGCGTATATAAATGACTATTTGATATTAAAACATCCATTTTAAGGCTTCTAACAAAGTTATTTTTACATGTAATGTATGATTTCGTACTAATCAAGAATATCCTACATTTATCGCTTGTAATTCGCATTTTTCACCATGTCTCATACTTTTCGAGATAGGGTCAATAAAGTCCCAGTTTTGCCATGCTTCAATAACTTTCATATGATAGCATATAGTTTTTGTACTATATGTAGACACTTGTTCCTTAACTTCATGTTTATCCTTTCAATCCATCTATTTAAAGCTAACCTGCTATTTCGTTTTTCATGCAAATATGACCTTTATACGCGTGCGCGAGCATTCAGCTAATCAGCTGAGGGCCGTTACTATCCAGACACAGAACTCCCTTGAAATTTTGTTCAATACGCATGCGTCGGCATTCAGCCAATAAGCTGAGGGCTGTTACTCTGCACAAGCAGATTCGGATTGACAAAACATATCGCTATCTACAAGGCTTAATGCAGCTGATCTGTGTTTTGAAGGTATTTATTTTATTTATTATATAATTTGTATAAATAACTAGGTGTCGAAACTGAATTTAGGCTCATTTAATGTTATATCTAGGTATCGATTTCCATTCTAGCGTTTCGTCAAATCCGAATCAATCTAGATGGAAATCGCTTTTTTCCTTCTGTGATTTTGATTTGCAATAATTTGCAAATATACAATAAATCTACCCATATAGCACATGTGCTTCCCTAGGACGTCCCCAGGAAGATTGACATTCATCCTTGAGGCATCCCTGAGGATGCGAAAATTTGTCATCAGGAGGTCCTCAGGAACCGAAAATGTCCGCCTCATAGCATCCCAGGGAGCTCCCCAGGACCTCCTTCAGGTTCCTCCTCAGGTTGTTCTAGGGAAGATTTCAGGAAGTAATACCGGAGGAATTTGGGAGACTTCAGGGTCACTTAATGTGCATAAAAAACATCCGAAGTTATTATTATTCGACGTAATGTAAAAAGTATTTATTTTTTTTCTTTTATTTTTTTTTTAATTAATAAATACGGACATTATCTTTTAAAAATTTACATAATACACATTACTTTTATTAATCACGCACACAGAATCACATGACAGTTATGATACAGATTTTACGGTATAAACTTTCTTACCACCCACTGGATTTGAACCTGGGTACTTACGCATACGAGAAACACGCTCTAGGGATTACGCTACACGGCCGTTGTACTTGAATCGTTTATAAGGTATTCATGTATATCTTTCTCTTCTTATGAAAGTCAGTAAATAGAAAACATGCATATTTTTATGCTTCGTATAGCAGGAATTCTGTAACTTTTATTGCAAATAAAGATGCATACCGTTTGATATATATTCAATACAATATTAAATTGATAACTAGAAAAAAAGCGTATCAATTATTTAAGGCTGTTCTCAAACCCAAAGGAGCTGTTTTCTGACACATTTTTTAACTTGTGTTTGTTCGGAAATGCATTAAATTGACAGGTGGTCTTATTTAGAAACTATGTAATACTAGAAAAATGTTTTCCTTTTATTATTATTATTATTATTATTATTATTATTATTATTATTATTATTTATTTATTTTTTGTAAACGCAGATCTTTTAGAAAATACTGTGAAAGTCGTCGTTTTGAACCGAATTCCCCACGCGGCATCACAATAAAAGGGAAAAGGGAAGGGGTGTTTTATCATTTACAACAACAATGCGTTTTATCATTTTAGTTAGGAGCCACATATATCAGGGTCAGGGGTCTATGATAAAGGGGCCAATTAAATAAAAATATTTAAAATTAAATAAATTAAATTATAAATTATAAATAATCACAATTAAACAAAGTAAGTGAAAAATTGACGTTTTTATGAACCAAAAATTGAAAGACAAATTCAAAATGCACTTTTTTTTTAAATTAGAAATATTATAATTTTAAATTTAGAATTAGAATAAGCAAAACTCAATTTGATTTCTAATATTGATATTACCATATTACAAGTTGTTAAACGATATATCTATAAAAGATTTTCTGAGTTTATGCATGCTAGGCTGTTCTCAAATTCAAATTGGCTACTTTATGACATATTTTTTAGTTCATTTTTGTTCGGAAACGCTTGAAATTGGCAGGTGTTCTTATTTATAAGCTTTGTAATCAAAAGATGTTTTCCATTTTTTTTGGTAAAGACAGAAGATCTTTCAGAAAATACCGTCAAAGTCGGTGTTTTGAGCTGAATTTCCGACGCCGTAGCATGAGAAAGGAGAAAAACGTGTCGTCATGTAACATGAATCACTTATAACCCGATAAGTAATTTATTTATCAAAAAATGGAAAATTCATTTTGATCTCAAATCAATTCAATAGTCAGGCCAGCCAATTTTATGTCTTTGCGTTTAAAAATAAGTCAAAAGATGTGTCAGAAAGTTTCGCGTTGTTGAGCAGATCATTTGAGAAACACCCTAAGATACATAAATACATCGTTTAATTTTCAATTACCTACATGAAACTGCTGTTTAAAATGACAATAATATTTCTTTAGCTCTTAATTTTTAAAGTATGGGCATTTCTACTCTATATCTGTAACTAGTTAAATATGAAAAAAAGTACTGTTAATAAAATTTGTGTCTGTAACAAAAATATTTTTTTTTCTTGTTGTAATAAATAAACTAATTTACAATTAAATCTCCATTTAGCGATCTTTTGAAATCCTGTGAAAACATTCAATACATAGAAATTTCGTTATGCACTATTTTTCATTGAAATATAATTTCATTTTAGCTAACAAAACTAATATTTCAGGAGATTTAAAATACCTAAATGTACGGATACTTTGACATAAAATTTGAGTTCTTTGTTATGATTGTCAACGAAGTATTGTGTAAAAATTCTAAACAAGGAAATCCTTTAAAAGCAATACTTTTGTCTTTTATAGAATCATTGGTCGACTGCTTTAAAGATTATTTTTTCTATTGTACCGACAATTGTTTATTTTAGTTATCTCAAAGCTAAATTTGAAATAGCTTACTCCTTATTCTGGGAAGAAGAACGTTTCTCTCCTTTCAACCATGGAACTAAGTTCCATGCTTTCAACTACTTTTCTTTGCAAGTATTGCATGCAGTCCAGTAAGCATACATATCCATTCTTCATTCATCAAAAGGAATTGGAGGTTGCTCAGTACTATTAATGTTCTTATTGTAGTTAAAATTCTACCCTTACCTGACTAAACATATTTGCATTATGGGACTTTTGAAGCTGATTATATAATCGTTCTTGATATCTGGATAGAAGTATTTCCTTGCTTAAACAGGAGTGAAGAATTTGCACGAAAAATAATCTTTTATAAATATCCTAAACTAAAAAGTTTGCCAAATATAAAATAGGTTTCTTAAATGAAAGTTTTAACAACTAAAGCAAAACACAACTCAGTTTTAAATTCTGGAGAAATATTTGTTATTTAGAAAGATAAATATTTATTTATATTTTCTGAATCTGTATGTTGTTAATATTTCTTAAGTTCACTAAATTGAGATTTCACCTTCATTATTAAGAATTAAAAAATATATACCATGTCCCAGACAACCACAATCGTCCTTCGGACGATCTATAATGATCCTGAAAATCCTGTAGTTGTCATATCCTATAAAACTATCCAGTGAATATCCGGAAGATAGTTGACAACGGACCGTCTGAATACATTGTCCACAAAGCAGCCGGCGAATGTCATAGAACGCACATCCGCAAATTGACTTTCTTCCTTGGCTTCCTTCCTCTGCACGCTACGCTAACGTATAAACCAACCTACCTACCAGACAAGTTTATTTTGCTTTTTGGTGCATGAAGAAACGTGATCGGCTTTTCGGAATCTGATTAATAAATAGTAATCTGATGTCAATAAAGGTAAGAATTATCTTTTTCATTTGTAATTCTATTCTTTATAACTTCCGTTTATATACTTATATTTTCTTGTGTAAAAGCGAAGTGTATATCAGACCTAATTATTCATGTAGGCTTAATGGTAAATGTTAATAGAGATGGTAGTGTAAACGCAACAGTAGTGATTTGTATTTAACAGTTTGATAAATTATTAAAGAAAATATAACCACTTTGAGTACTTTCTGAGAATTTTCAAGTTTAGATTACATTTTCTGTGTGAAAATGAAGATTTACTTACAACTCCAGTTTGAACTCCTTTTTTTTTTTTTTTTTTTTTTTTTTTTAAACTTCAAACATTTAAAAAACCAAAAATATGTTTTTCCTTCATTCTTTTTAACTTAAAACGCTTTAAAAGCAATTAAAAAATGCCCCCCCCCTCTTTTTTCTTTTACAATTAATTCCCATTACTTTAGAAATACTTATTTCTTTACATAGATTTTAATGCATATTGATATATATTAATTAAAGCAAATGTATATATTCAAATATATATATAATATATATGTATGTATTTGCTAAACATTTTAATAATATTTATTAAATCTTAACAAATTAATACATTTTTAACCACTTTAAAATTATTGTCACTTAAAAAGAAAAACATACTTCTAAACGTAACAGTTAATATGTTTTAACTTAGATGACAATGTCAGATTTTCTCACAGTTTTAGAAAAGCGTAGAGTGCTGGTAGTTGGAAAAGGGCACATTTTTGACTCTGAAGGGTATTTTTTAGATCCATATGAGCACTTTTTATATTTTTTAAATTCATTCTTTCAATTTTAAATGCACTTTTGATATTTAAATGTTACAACACTCCTATCGAATTGCAACAATGTGTCAATTTTTACTATGCAAATAATTTTTTTTTACAAAACTGTAAAGGCTTAATTTTCTTGGTTGAAGGGCAAGAAGAGCACTAATTTTTTGATGAGGGGCAAGAAGGGGGATGTTTTTTAAACCAAAGGGCAGCCAGGGTGCAGCACCTTCCTGAAACTGCCTACAGGAAACTCTGCAATTTGAATATAAAATAGCTTGTGATCAAAAATAGTGAAATTACTGTAGCTGCTAATTATTTTCTTAGTTTTGTGTAACACGTTACTTTTTGAATAAAAGTGAATGGGGCGAAAAGCACAATACAAAATTTAGTTGTTTGTTTGTAGAAAGCATCAACATTTCTTTGAACACAATTTCCAGAAACAAATGAAAGTCTTCTTTAACAATTGTGTGGTCACCCATGGTACTATTATTTAGGAAATTGGTAACAAATTGGCAGTGGGAACTGCCATATATCTGTAAACAAATACCAGTTTTAGAGTTTAACAAAGCACTATATAACCATTGTATGTCAGAAATGTTCTTGTTTATGGGGTTATAATTTTGGAATGCAACTTTTGTGAAAAATGAACAAACATATTTTTAAATAAGCAATTTTTACTTTGAGATAGTGCTAAAACAGAAGATGCTCTGATGATCACACTAAAAACATTATTATCCTTTAACTGTTTTTTATTTTCATAATTTTCAGGGTTAAAGTTTACTTGTATTTTACACAGAAATCGTAGAAAATTTTTGAACCATCACTCAGATTTTACAACAGTGAGTCAAAAAGTGACTTGCAGATATATATTATATATCCCACTTCTCTCTTTTTTTCAAAACTTCAAACACTTGAAAAACAGTTAAAAGATCACCCCCCCCCCCTCCTTTCTTTCGCTTTCAAAACAATTTTTGAAAGTGAAAGTATCTTAATAAAAAAAACTTGTAATCAAAATCGAAAAAGTATAAAGGAGTGTGCATAGAGATTGACCTCAGCTATCCAATGCGAAAAAAATCATTTATAAATATTGAAATGCGAACGAGATATCATAAATTATTTCCCCCATAGAATTAACATTAGTGAGTGGGTGTTTTGGCCTAAGTGAAGTAGCCTCTTAAAGCTAAATAAAGAAATTGGTATTAAAATTTACTAATTTTTTTTCCTACATTCACTATGAGTTTCTCTTATGCATGTGTGACTTTAATACTGATGTTTTCAATATTGATAAATAATGCTATTAAATTCTAGTGCAATAAAATGCCTAATATATATATTAGTTCAGGGGTCGATGCAGGTTTTTTTTCTTGGGGCCCATTTTGGGAAAAGTAAAGGTTATTTTTGTGTAATTTATTATATTTTTGTGAAAAATAACATTTTGTAACGAAAGTTGAAATCCAGTTAGTCAAATTTAAACCAAGCATTTATAAACAAAAACTTTTTTTTAATCCTTTTGCTGAATTTTTCCTCTCTGGTGAACTTGTTTGTTCAAATTACACATTTTAAAACAACACAAAATAAAAAATAAATAATAAATATTAAGTTTTTATGGAATAGAATTTTGTGAAGTGTATGTTTTATCAAATTGATTTTTGTGAAGGGGCCCATTTTATCAAATTGATTTTTGTGAAGGAGTGTGCCTAATATATATATTAGTTAAGGGGTCAATGCAGGTTTTTTTTTCTTGGGGCCCATTTTGTGAAAAGTAAAGGTTATTTTTGTGTAATTTATTATATTTTTGTGAAAAATAACATTTTGTAACGAAAGTTGAAATCCAGTTAGTCAAATTTGAATTAAGCATTTATAAACAAAAACTTTTTTTTAATCCTTTTGCTGAATTTTTCCTCTCTGGTGAACTTGTTTGTTCAAATTACACATTTTAAAACA
Source organism: Maratus michaelseni (assembly GCA_963931845.1). Taxonomy (NCBI): domain Eukaryota; kingdom Metazoa; phylum Arthropoda; class Arachnida; order Araneae; family Salticidae; genus Maratus; species Maratus michaelseni. The sequence goes on from OZ007590.1 coordinate 189,062,065, forward strand.
ACACAAAATAAATAATAAATAGTAGTAAGTTTTTATGGAATTTTATAGAATTATTATTTATAGAATTTTGTGAAGTGTATGTTTTATCAAATTGATTTTTGTGAAGGGGCCATTTTATGAAATTGATTTTTGTGAAGGGGCCCATTTTATCAAATAGATTTTTGTGAAGGGACCCTAAATAACCCCAAATTTTCCCTGTATCGACCCCCGAGTTAAGCTATAAAAAATTTTATCTAAAGAATTATAGTTTATAAGTAAAATGCTTTAAAATGTAAAAGCTAATGATAGTTAAAACTAAAATTAGTAAAAGCCACTTTTTAAACATTTCAAGCTGACTTTTTTGTAATCCTGCTTTATATAATACACAACTAATTTGAAATTGATACTTTTAGCCTGAGCTGGTTTTTGAATTCGTACAAGTACATTATTATTAAATAATACTAGGGAATCGAACTTGGGCTTCCCGGGTTACAGAACATCGCTGAAAACTGTTTTTTTTTAATTTAAAATTCTAACAGATTTTTTATATTTAATATATATATATATACTAAAAATAAATGGCACATCTAGTATTTGTCGAGAATTAACAATTTTCTGACAAATACTTTACGAGCTATTAATTTTTTCAGTAACTTCAAATCTCTCATTTTCTGAAATTAATCTCTGGCAACGATAAGCTAAAAAACCAGTCATCAGCAACACGTAGCTTTTTATTAAAAAAGATTATGTAATAATTTATCTTTTTTTTTTTTCTAAATTCTGTTCTATAAAACTCAATCTATTTGAGATTACTTTCATAAAGAGAACTCTGTTACTTTCCTTAATTTCAGATATTTCAATTTCAAATCATAATTAAATCCTAGTGCTAATTAATAATTAAATAAAAATTGGAAACATTTCTATTGAAAACTTGGTTCTTAACCCGTCAGCACATGCGCCCCTTTCCATTACGTTACTACACGCGCAGGATAAATTTGACCCCAATGGGTTTTCTTGTGTCAATTTCCCCCCGGTTTGATTATAAGCAAAAATTTATATTTTGAAATAAACTGTAAATCAATAAAGAAAATAATTTAACTTAAAATAAGAGGTTTTTTCATATTTAAAGAAAAAAACAAACAAAATCTAGCACTAAGATTTTTTTCTGCATATCATTACATACAAAGTTTTTTCAATCCAAATTTAGCCATAAAAATACAAAAAAATATAAAACTGATATATAGAAACTGTATGTGCAAGAGTTGTTAACGTTTAAAAGAAAAATTATATTATTATTTGCACACTATATTTTTTACATAAACATTTGCATTAACATTTTCTTATCATTATGGGTTACGTTATAACACGCGTGGGGTAAATTTCCTCCCACGTGACATTTTTATAACAAAAGAATGGAAAATCTCACAACCGGAGGTAAATTCTTTTTGGCCACATCTTGATCTCTTTCAGCTTGAAAGGTACTGTAAAGCTCAGAATGATCCCGAACGATTTACGCACATTTTTAAGTAATAGTTCTGAGCTGGGGTAGATTTTATCCCAGTGTGTGTGCTGACGGGTTAAAATGTTAATTTGACACATTTATTTACACATGCTTCATTTCAAAGTTATTTCTTTATTTTAGAGACTATGCAAGTAATTTTTGAAAAATCCAGCTGTAAATTGAGCTGAATGCTGGAAAAGAAGTCTGCAATGGACTCTTAAGCAGTGGTATGTTTAATTGATTTATTATTATTATTTCTTTTTCTTAAAAATAAAAGAATATGTGAGCATGTAGTTTTATAGCTTTTATTGAATTGTCATATTTTTGCATTTAAGCATATTTATGAATTGTTGTGCTTTGGAACATTTTTACTTATTTATTTATTTAAATGGGCAATTCCATTGTAACAGACTAATTGACATAGCGGAAAAAAAGGCTTTATCTCATTTGAAAAATAATAATTATGTAATTTAAAAAGGGCTACAATTAGCATGATGATATTTATTAGAAGATAAATTAATATAGTTATTATGAATAAATTATTTAATGTAAATAATTATGGTTAAAAAAATGTTAATGTAACAGACAAACATGAATTACCATGCTTTTCAGATACCTTGATGTTTATCGATATATTACTTATAAAATAATTTACAATTTATTATTATAAAAATGTATTTTCATTCAGAGGGCGTTCTGAAACATATATCTTTCTCAAAATTTGACTGTTGCCATAAGGTAGTCATGAAAAATATGTAATCTTACCTGTAACAGACCAACATTTAACATGTAACAGACAAACAAATAAACATGTAAACAGAAGCGATTATAATGAATTTTATTGATTTTGACTATTCAAAATTTTATAAAATGCATTGCAAATATAAAAAATATAGGTATAATACTATCAGAAAAAATATATATTACCTATTTGATCTAAAATATAAAATTCTAGAAATGGTAAATTGGCTTGGAATTGCCCAAATGTTTATATTCCATGGCTTGTTTTTGAAAACTGATTTTTTTTTCCGGTAATTTCTAAAATATTCAGTTAACATTGATAGATCACACAAATTAATTTTTGTATTGGTACCCATACAAAAAAAAATTCAGCCCGGCCCGATACAAAAATTAAAAGTTCTACTAGCATACCTGTCAAAAGGCAATAAATATCTTTTTAGCAGTCATATAAGTATAGAAAATCTTTATTTTATCTTAAAGTACATTTAATTCAAACTATTTTTTTTCAGAAGAAATAAACCATAATTTTATGCTAAAGTTTTTGGTACTTTTCGGTTAGCCGGGTGCCAGTGACATATGTACATATATAAATACATATGTATATACATATATATAATATGTATTTGCAGATATATGGTATATATATACATGTACATATATCAGTGGTAGAGGTCTGCACGGGCCGAAATTTCCAGGCCTGGCCTGATACAAAAATCAAAAGTTTGGCCCGAGCAAAAAAAAATATTGGCCTGACCCGGCCCGATTTAAAAGTAAGTTCGTCCCGGTATAAAAGCTAATAGGCCGGCCCAAGTTAATTTCCACAAAACATTGATTTTTACGATGATTTGGTTAAAAATTTGCCTTGTAGGAGTAGATCTAACCAAAAATTCCTATCTAAGCTCTTTTTTTTTTTCATGTTTACAATCTTCATTTTTATAGAAGTGCCGCAGTCTGCGATATTTATTTTTTTAATAAATCTCTATTTGTTGTATGTATGTGTTTAAGTTATCATTAATATTGTTAATCCATATTCCATGTATTGAAGTGTTAAAAATCAGAAAAATGCTATACATTAAAATCTTCTTCTAAGACGGAATTGCATAGGGAAAAAAAAAATGAGTTATAGACAATTTGCCTTCTTAGCAGGTGTAAATATATTATATATTCTTTTCTTACGTATTAGTATATTCATTTTGCATGGATCAACACATTTTTCAGTTTAAGACAGGATTCCGTCATAAGCAGGTTCTTTTTCACACGTTTCACTATATTTTAATTTAGCTATATTTTAATAAGTGTACAAATCTACTTATCTTTAAAAATAATAAATTTTAATGTTTAATTGTAGAATAATGGCAATTTAAAAATATTTGCATTTTTTTCAAAGATTTTTGTGCCAGGTCTTATTTTACTGACCTTCGAATGGACAAGGCCAAGCCGAGGCAATGATTTTTATAGGGTCAAAACCAGGACTGAAAATTTTGGAGTGTGAAGATTAGGAAGGATGAAACCAGTCCCAGCTCTGTACGGAAAAAATAATTTTAGACACGGCCTGATCCTTCAGGAAAAAAGAAAGGCCCGAACCCGGGCCATAAAGAGTAATCACTAGGCCCAAGCTCGGCCCAAAACGATTGGAGACCAGGCCTAGCCCGAGTGCAGTGAAGGAAAATAGGCCCGAGCCCGGCCTGTGCAGATCTCTAATTAGTGGTGCCTGGCTAACCGAAAAGTACCAAGATTTTAAGTATATTGACATTTATTTTAAATGTAAACATTCTGCAGCACTTTTTGATTATTAATATTCAGGGCTGAAACTAAAGGCAGCACAGAGGGGGCATGTGCCCCGGGTGCCAGAATGGAAGGCATGGGGGACGACAAATGACCATTTGGTTTGTTGCTTGATACAAAAAAAAGTATATGAAATTTGGGCAAAAATGTTTTGTAAGTTGGAAAATTCAAAAGAAAAACTGAGAATTCATGGGACACTAAAAAATAAAAGGTAGAAAATTCACATAATAAAATACTTATTAAAAACTTAATTTTTTTTTTGTTCCGAGTCACTATTATAATTTGGAATTTAGGTTCAGGAAAGTATCTAAACATATTAGTCTATAAATAGGAAGTGCAGTATAAATGACAGCTCCATGAAACTGTATGTAGTTAACATACAAAGATGTTTTACAGTATTAGAATTCATTGCTATATTCTTACAGAAAATTCTGGTTTTTCAGTTCTTAAGACATTGTGACTTATAACACTAGGTCTTTAAACATCTGTTCAATTGTAATGTAATACTATAACTACAGTAAAATCTTTCTGTAATAGAATCCTGTCTTAAATGAAAAAAATACACGGATCCAACAGTAACAATAGCATCAATTCTATTTGCTAAGACGAAAACTTGTATAAAACTGAATTTTGTCTTGTTCCTTTTGATTCTGTACTCACAGGTTTTATTGAATAAGTATTTGACAAAGCACAGAGTTCACTATTACGTATTTTATGATTACATATTTTTCAGTTTAAAATAAGTCAGCTATTAAAAACTTAGTAAAATTATCTTTGTAAATTTACTTTGCGAGAAAGGTAGGGTTAGTGGGGGTGCCAAAATCCCTGTTTGCCCCTGTGAAAAAAAAGCTAATTTCGGCCCTGAATATTTAAATTCTAGGTATCTCTAAACTGTGTTATATCAACACTATTGTCGTCAAGCGTAATAGTTAGAGCCAAATGGGGAAAAAAATTGAGCTTCAAGCAAACGGAAAAAATAATTAAAAGAAAAAGAATGAAAAGCAAAACCTGTTTTTACCTTACTATTAAAAAAAATAATTGATATCTCCATCGTCAATTGACGAAATTTGTTCAAGTTTTCAGCAAGTTCAATAATAGTAAATTAGGCTGTGTAACAAACTTTTATTAAAAAATAATCAATTATTAGAAAATGAGAGCATCCCCACAAAAAAGCAACTGCAAAGAAAAAGGAGAGAACTATCTGTGGTTTTTGTTTTGTTTATTAAACTATTTGCAGTCGGAAGTCGCCGAACGTTATCAGAATAAGATCATCAGCTTCTGATGATATAGATTAAATACTGTATTTTTCTCTGTTTGATTATTGCTTCGGTGACGAAAAGGTGCTTTTAGCAGTAGTCAGGGGAGTTAACATAAAACTACATATTTTAAAAATGTTTTCATAATGGTTTATTACATAACATTTTTCAGTAATATTTTGCTTGTTTAAATTTTTTTGTCATTTGCATACCTTAAATCTAACATGTCTTTTGTCAAAAGAAATCTCCCTCCACCCTTAAAAAAAAAAAAAAAAAAAAAAAAAAAAAATACAGGAACACCGCTCTAGTTATGCTACAGTAGTTTCGGCACAAAGTCTCTATATGATATCCTTATATATATATATATATATATATATATATATATATATATATATATATATATATATATATATATATATATATATATATATATATATATATATATATACATACATTTTTTTTTTCAGCACTTAAGTTAAATTATTTATATATTACTAACTAATATTACAATAGTTCTTTATATTTAATTACTAGTTTAATTTTTTTTGTGTGTGGCATTTAAGTGAAAATATTTATACGTAAATTTGAGTTCCTTGGGTGCGGCACTATACATTTTTAAAAAAGAGATTTTTACAGGTGTGCCGCTTACGTGGATATACTTTTTTTGAAACAGATATTCATTGGTACAGCTGATATTCCCAATAATACGGTAGATATGTAAGTATATTAAGCCCTGACATTATTTTAATGGTTAAAAAAGCATTTTCTCACCATATTACATTTGCCGTGTGTTCAAATACTGCACACATTGTTATTTTCTTTTTGAATTTTTTACTCCATACAAAAATAAGTCTTATTTTAGAGCATTATAACTTATAAGTTTGATAAATCATAGCTTTTATAAAAATAAATCTTATGTTCTCATAACAAACACCAATTCAGCATAAGTGCAACAAGCATTTTAAAATGAAACACCAGGGGTCGATCCAGGAAAAATTTGGGGCCTATTTAGGGCCCCTTCACAAAAATTTATTTAATGAAATCGGGCCCTTCACAAAATTCAATTTGATAAAATGGAACCCCTTCACAAAAATCAATTTGATAAAATGGGCTCCTTCACAAAATGCTATTCCATAAAAACTTACTATTTATTATTTATTTATTATTTTGTGATTTTAAAAATATGTAATTTGTAAACAAGCAAGTTCACCAGAGAGGAAAACTTCAGCAAAAGGATTTTAAACGGTTTTTGTTTTTAAATGCTTGGTCTGAATTTGATTAACTGGATATCAACTTTCGCCACAAAATGTTATTTTTCACAAAAATATAATAAATTTCACAAAAATAACCTTTACTTTTCACAAAATGGGCCCCAAGAAAAAAAAAACCTGCATCGACCCCTGAACACACAAGTCGTAGTTTGTTAATCTGTAAAGTATAGGATTGCTGTACTAAATCTGGTGCAGCGGAACTGCAAATACCGTTTAGTGTCAAACCAATATTGATGACTAAAATTGTGCTTCTACAGAAACTTCTCCATCAAGTGTTTCCTTCACTAACGCAACCCGGTATCCGGACCCGAACACAGCGAAGTATAGAAAGGTGTACGCTAGGCATAACTAAGGCTCCTATAATAGGAGCTGACGCATATCCATTTTGTTTCGCATTATTCGGGTCTCAGTTCAGCATCTCAATCTACCGCTGCCGGAGCTGGGGTTGCCTAAGGCCTCGTTCCTCCACCTTCTGAAAGAGGCTGGATGTTAAATGGCGGAAAATTAGCTTGGTTTTTCGACTTTGAGACACATATCTGCGAGGATGCGTCAGCCTGTATTATAGGAGCTCTAGGCATAACTAGAAGAGACAGAAAGAGAATAACCTGGATGAGAAGTTAGACGAAAGTTTTTGACGTCATTGAAAGAATTAAACATCTAAAATGGAAAATGGGCGGGGCACATTGCAAAAAGATAAGACAGTAGATGGAGCACAAACACCCTACAGTAGTATCCCAGTGATGTAAAACGACCAAGAAGATGACCTCAAGTAAGATGGAGTGACGAAATAAGATAAGTGGTCAGTGTTAATTGGATGACTAAAACACTAGACAGGAAACAATGGAAAAATCTGGGTGAGAATCCAGCAGTGGATTGAAAACAGTTGTTGATGATGATGATATCTAATCTTTATTTAGCATACTTACGCCTTACACATTACTAAATACATACTTGATCTTTACTTTTTATATTTTAATCAAGTTTTACATTTTCTTAATATTTAGTACTTTATTGTTTTACTTAATAATTTACTTTATTATAGACATATTCATTGTAATTTCAAATGCATTATTACATTCGTATTACTGCTTAAAAAATGTAAATAAACCAGAAATCTGCAAATAATTAAAAAATTTGCACAATTTCAGTGTTATGATGGACTCATGTGGATTTGGGGAGTCTACTGTAGTACATTTTGCTTGTAATTACCATCATTTTTAATTATTAAAAATATGACATTACCATCAGTTATAAATATTAAGATTTTTTTTTTTATTCGACACAAAACAAGGCGGGTGCTTTCATGCTGTATGACGTTTTTCGACATAAAATAAGATGTGCTTTTACTTTTTCAGAGTTGTTCAAATATCCCATAAGGCTTAAATAGTAAAGTTCCTAAAAATAATAAATTTTACTGTAAGATCTTTTGAAGAAACAAACGGTAAGAAATTATTGTATATCTTGTGTATATATGCTGATTTATTCATTTTGAATGAATGTGATGCACTTATAAAGTTAGGTAGAAATGTATATTTTTTCTTTTCTTCTTTACAGACGTATGCCGAGCAGAAATTTCTGTGACAACAGCAAGGTGGAAGAAACCAGATTGTTGCAAAGAAAAAAAAAATTATGTTTTGTGATGTGGAAAGTTGTAAATAAATATTTGTTTTGTATTTTATTGTGGAAAGTTATAAATAAATATTTGTTTTGTATTTTATCGTGAAAGCTGTAAATAAATATTTGTTTTGTTTTTAATGTGAATTTTTTTATTGTGCAATTTGTAACATTATAGAATTTTTTAAAAATAATAAGATTATTCAACAGCGGTTATCATTTTCCCCATACTATCTTTCATGACATTGTGAAATTTATATTTTTATTTTTATTCCTTTACTGATTTCCAATTAAATTGGGAGTAAAATTTTAAAATTTTCAGGTATTCACTTCTGATGACTTTTGCATAAAGATTTAATTTTTGTATGTCATATAATTTAAGTTTATTATTTTATATTGAGCACTTAGTGTAATATGTGCAATTATTTAAAATACAGAAGTTCCATAAGATTCATTAAAGTTAGAACAATGAAAGCAAACAATATCTTAATATTGCTCAAATTTGTGTTAATACTTTGTGACATATATCAAATGCACTTTCTGGGCCATTAGCATTTACATAATCATGGTACTGTCTCATTTTGTTAAAGTAAGGTAATGTATTTAAGTACAAAGATAAGTAAAACAAATTGAATCTGAAGCTGTATAGCCAAATTATCACAGCAGTAAATGTGTGCTTCGGTCACTAAATATGAAAGGGCATACTTTTCTGTCCTTTATTTGTTTTGAATGCAAAAGTATTAACAGATGAACAGATGACTTATGCAGTAGCTTTATTCTAGAAAAACAATGTAAAACCATCATCAGAGGGACAAAACGATACTTTTAAATTTCATGTGGCACCTTATCAGAGGACAATCAAATGCATAACATTTGTTGTATATACCGGGTGTTCCTAAAGTGGATCAGGTGTTTACATGCTTTTTTTAGTAAGTAAAACAAATAATTGCAAAGTAAAAAAAAAATTGTTATTTAAAAAAAACTTAAGGCTGTATTCAAATCCAAACTGCTTATTTTGAGACACATTTTTAAATTCATTTTTGCTCGAAAATGCATCCAATTGGCAGGTTCTCTTATTCAGAAACTTTATAATGTCCGTGTTGTCTCGATTTTTTGATAAAGGCAGAATATATTTTTTAAAATGCTGTCAAAGTGGACATTTTGAACCGAATTTCCCGAAGCGATAGCGCTGGAAAAAAAAAAAAAGTACTTTGAAAATATTTGTTTGTAAATCAATTTCTAATTAATTGAACGAAAAATAAAAACGTAGGTCCCTTATAAATCTCTTCATAAATCACGCCGCCAAGTTTCATGTTTTTACTTTTAAAAATGAGTTTGAAAATGTGTCATAAAATTTTGAGTTGTTGAGCATGGAAAAATATTTTTTTTTAATACTGCCTTAAGTTTTCATATGACTTCTTACGACAAGAATGATAAGTTCCACTTCAGACATAGCACTTAAATAAAGGTCATGAAAAAATTTTAAATTGCATCATTTTATATAATATTTGCTCAAATTAAGAATAAAATATGTAAAAAATAATTATATACAAGTAAGGAATTTTACAAAATTTCTTAAATTTTCTTGAATTTTATCGAGAATATAAGATATCTTCTGCCTTCAATTTGCATTTTTAAAATTCATATATACCTCAATATATTGTTACTGAAAACATTTTTTATTAAATAAATTATATAGTGTATGAGATCTTTGTTAGATTGGATATTTTTTTTAAAAGAAAGATTATTCAATAACCTTTCTTAAAAAATAAAAACTTTTATTCCCTCTAATAAATGAAGATATTTTTAAACTATAAAATTTATTAAATAAATGTTTTCAGTAACAATAGATCTATGCATTGTCATATGTTTATGTACATATGAATTTCAAAAATGCAAATTGAAGGCAGTAATATCATGAAAACCATCCACAGGATGCTGACAGGTGTGACATTTTGACACCCAGAGGATGCCCTATAACCATCCACAAGGTGTTGTGTAATGACATCCATAGGATATTGACAGGTGTGACATTTCGACACCCAGGGGATATCCTATAACTGTCTACAGGATGATTTCATCCATCCGCAGGATATCAGCTTATCCTAAATATGACATTATGTGGATGCTTTTAGGATATCAATAGGACCATCCAGAGGATGTAATGCAAGTGTCCTATAACCGTCCAAAATGTGTCATGAGATGACATCCATAGGACGTTGAAAGGTGTGACATTTCGAAACTTAGGGGATGTCCTGTAACTGTCGAGAGGACCATTTCATTGGTCCACAGGATATCAGCTTGTCCTAAATATGACATCTTTTGGATGTTTTTAGGATGTGTTTGTGTTGTCTGGGGTATCGTAATTTGAAAGAGGTAATAGAAAATAACTAATTTGTATTTAAAAAATAAAATAAAATTAATATGATAAAACCTCCAGAACAGACGCTTCATAAAAATTCATACATAATTAAAAATTGACATCATTTAGCGAACATATGCCCATTACCAACACATATATAAAGTATATTAAATGAGACAAGTGGTATTGACCAGGTCCGTGATAATAATCAGCACGAATTTATATCTTTAACCCGATTTTGTAAGAATGTATATTTTTAAATAAAAATCTTTCAAGCAAAACTCTTATTCAGGGGGAGGGGGGGGGGGGTATGTTTGTATTTTTTTAAACCAAATGTGCCATTTCAATAGAGCATGTAATCTCTTTAAGTTGGTGTTATAATTTAGACTTAAAAGTAAATTATTGATTTGATAATGACGATAAATATAAAATTATTAATTAGTTGAAAATGTAATAATAAAATACATAAATATATATGTAATTTTTAAAAAGATCAGAAAAAATAATTAATAGAAGAATAATAATAAAAGTAAATATGCTCGATATGACTTAAATATGATTCAATTTTGAAACTTACATGAAAATTAACTTTTACAATCGAAATAAGATTTTTTTAAATAGATTGTTTAATTAAAAAATGCTTATCTCTAATCTATTAACTATCAAATTCTGAATAGATACAAATATGTAAATATATAATAAACTGTTGATAAAACCCTTATTTGTAACAAAATTTTGATTCCTTTTGATTTCTTACAGTTACGGAAAAAAAAACCTCATTTATTAGAAATAAAAAGAAATATATATTATATATATATATGATAATTTAAAATGATCAGCGAAAAAAAAAATAATAAATCTAATTTATATTTTAAAATTAAATATTGATCCAAAAATTATTTATATATATAATTCAAATTAATATGAAATTATTAATTATTTAATACAAATAATAATAATTCAATATATAAGACTATATTTAAAGGATCAGAAGAAATAATTTTTAGTAGGTATCTCTAATCCTTAATTTATAAAATATGGTTATATACAAATATATAAATATATATTAAACTTCGTGTTTCGAAAAAAATTACTCAGATTTCTTATAATTGAAAATACAAATAATTTATTAGGAGAAAGTAAATAAATTTTATATTTAAAATTAAATTTTTTCTATAGAAACAAATAAAGTATATGAGTGAAATCAATGTAAAATTATTAGTTAGATGAAAAAGTAATAGTAAAAATATATAAGTAATTGTTGAAAGTTCAGAAAAAATAATTAATGAATGTAATGATAAAATGAATTAATATATAAGTTAACTTTTAAAAGATCAGAAATAAAATAAATAATAAATTTTCAATTTATATTTAAAGATTAATTTATTTTAATTATTTATTTAACTACATTTTGATTGCATTTTATAAATTAAAAATATATCTAAATAAGGATAATTAAATATTATAACAATAATTAAAAGTTAAACAATAATCAGATGTGCTTATTAAATAAAATAAATCAAATAATAATATAAACTTTATTAATTAAAAAATCGAACCACATCAAATCAAATATTTTTTTTTATATAAAAAATTATAATAAGTTATTTTAGTGACAAAATCACCCATGAGATGGCACCAGCACTGTCTCTTCCTAAGTACTTCCCTGGGAATATCATCCGGAGGAGCTTGCTCCTTGGGAGGGATCTGGGAGATCAGTCCTGAGGAGCTTGCTCCCTGGGAGGGATCTGGGAGATCAGTCCTGGGGAAGTGATTAAAGTATCTTCCCCAGGAACGCCTGATAGCGTCATTACAGTTTCAGGAAGAATTTGGGATGAATTGGAACTCCTGGGGAGGTTTTCAGGAGCTTTGGTGCTATATGGGTAGAGACACTAAATTTTAACAACTTTTATAAGCCCAGCATTTTTTTTAAAGCTGCGAAATTAATCTGAGATGTCTAAAATAATCTGCAGCGCCTGCTGCCGTTTATATGAAACTCATAATTTGTCACAAATAGGTAATTTTATTGATTTCGTGCTTTGCCCATGAATGCGAAAAAAAAAACTATTTTTGACTTCAGGTGAAATGATTGAGGTTATTTCGGTTTTTCTTTTGTATATAAAAAATGTTATATATAAAAAAAAAACCTGGCCATTAATCACATTGTTTTTTGTATATATAAAGACGTTTACTTATTCTTTGTAATTATTTTTTTGTTGGGGGTTTTAGGGCGAAATAATATACTTCATAGATAGAACCAGTTCCACTAATCATTAATATTTACTTAATCCTATGACCGCCGAGCAAATGGGCAAATTTGTGATTTTTTTTTGTTACTTTTTTAATATACAATAAATCTAGAGACACACTAAATTTTTACAACTTTTATAAGCCCAGCATTTCTTTTTAAGCTGCGAAATTAATCTGCAATGTCTAAAATAATCTGCAGCACTTGCTGCTGTGCTGCACTGTTTTTGCTACCAGGTTAATATTTAAGAAATATTTACATTGTATTGTTTGTATGTATACAAATCTTGAATGTTTTGATTTATTACATTCATTTTTTACCAGATTGCATGTCCGCTCTTGGGTGATTCACATGAAACTCATAATTTGTCACAAATTGGCGATTTTATTGATTTCGTGTTTTGCCCATGAATGCGAAAAAAAATACTTTTTGACTTCAGGTGAAATGAATGAGATTATTTCGGTTTTTCTTTTGTATATAAAAATTATTATATATAAAAAAAACTGGCCATTAATCGCACTGTTTTTTGTATATTTAAAGACGATTACTTATTCTTTGTAATTATTTTTTTGTTGGGTGGTTTTTGGGCGAAATAATATACTTCATAGATAGAACCAGTTCTGCTAATCATTAATATTTACTTAATTATCTGACAGCCGAGCAAATGGGCAAATTTGTAATATTTTTCTGTTATTTTTTTAATATAAAAAAAAGATGAATTTTCAAACTTTGTATAAAAAACTTAATTACGTATATGAGTATATTCTTTGACAGTATTAATCATTAATCGATATTTTAAAACTGCATAATATTTGTAGAATTATATAAATTTAAACAATGCGTCTATTGCAGTGAAACCTGAGCATAGTGAACGGATATATCAGTTCACGACGATGAGAAGGTTAATGTTTTATACAAGATTTGTATACATACAAACAATATAATGGGTACTTTTCCGTTATATGGACACCATGCCAAAATGTATGCTAATGCATAATGTATGTAAATGTACGCTTGGCGACAATGATGTCCATATATCTGAAAAGTACCATATAATGTAAATATATCGTAAATATAAAGAGTTTGCTAAGATATTGAAGCATTAAGTGATGTGTTAGATGTATGCTTTTATCAAAACAATTATAATTTGTAAGTATGAGTTAAAAAAACAAAGAAATCCCCATTTTCTTACATATTATGAATTTTATTGTAGTAATCTGAACACCGAATGAATAAATAATAAACGGACTATAAGAGTTCCAATTTTGTATTATGTTAATTATTTTCTGTACTATACAAACAAAAGGACAGAGCTAAAAAAATGCAATTTCCATTTGGATCGATTTGGCAAACTATTAAATGAGCCTAAATTCATTTTTAACGTTAAAATTAAAATCGACACCTAGATATTTATACACAATACAACAAATAAAATAAATACCTTCAAAACCCTTTTGATCATCACATCAGCATGCAAGACAATTTTTTTACCGGAGGCTGACGAATTTTACGATTTTACCGCAAACGGTTGTTGAATTTTGCAGTTTATCGACTATTGATTAACGAATTTCATGATTTCTTCCATGAACGTTTGACGAATTGTTCAAAAAAATTAAGAATATAGTCTCGGGTAAAAAAAATTCAATATTGTAAAATGCCTTCAAGTAAAAAATCGCAAAATAGATATAATGATTATGAACCATGATTTTTCTGGTATTGGGCAAGATTCATGTTGTTTCAGCAATTCTTTGATGAAATTAGTGTTTTTTCAGCGATCCTTTGCAGAATTTCGCATTTTTCTCGCGATCCTTAACGAAATTTGCATATTCCAGCGATTGTGTGATAAAATACATTTTATTCTGCAATTCTTAGACTAAATTTAGTAAAAAAGCGTGATCTTTTGGTGAAATTTTCTTTTTTGCGTTTCTTTGAAAAAATTTGCTTATCTTTCGTGATCCTTTTGCATAATTCACGTTTTTTTTGTGGTCTTTTAACGAAAGTCATGTTTTCCCATGATCCTTTGATGAAATCAGTGTTTTTTCCTCAATCATTTGACGAAATCTGTGATTTTTTCCCCCGGCGAAGATTGGTTAGATGTTTTTAGTCTGCAGGTGCCCTAAAAAGTCTGTGACGCCCGTTGCTGCATCGCACACACTCTTCCATGGGGCATCAAACGAAGGGAATTCATCCTAAAGAATCATTGTTTCATTCCTGACATTTCTGGAAAGAAACAACGTTCAACTCATTGGCTGAATTGTAAAGGGCGAAATGTGTCAAACATTAGCAGACAGAAAGTGCGCAATTTGTTTGTTCATGGAAAAAATCGTGAAATTCGTTAATTGATAAATTGCAAAATTCATCAATCGATAGCGGAAAAATCGCAAAATTCATTAATCGGCAGTGGAAAAATCGCAAAATTCATCAACTGGTTTCGGGGGAAAAAGTTTTCGAATATCGTCGAATGGCTTCGAGAAAAAAAATCACAATCCGTCAATTTCGGGGAAAAAATCGTAAAATTTGCCAAATAGTTTCGAAATTTGTCGAGTGACAGCTGAGAAAAAAATATTTTTCCATTCAATCATCGCAATTGGTGAGTGTGACTATTATGTTTGACCAGTGGTGGCAATAAAATCCGTTGTTAAATTTTCAGTATTACTCGCTGTTTGGCAAGTGCTAATTTTGTCCTATACTTTCAAAACCCTTTTGATCATCACATCAGTGTGCAGGACAATTTTGTTATGGGAGACCATTTGATGAATTTCGGGATTTTTCCGTTATCGATTGACCAATTTTACCGCTATCGATTGTTGAATTTTATAATTTATCAACTATTGATTAGCGAATTTCATGATTTTTTCCATTAACGTTTGACGAATTATGCAAAAAAATTAAAAATATCGTTAAATTGTCTTGGGTAAAAAAAAAAATTAATATTGTCAAATGCCAAGTTGCAAGTTGAAGAAATGCCTATGACCTCTTTTTCATGTTATGCATCTCTGGGGTCCATTCCCCCCCCCCCCCAAGTGGGACACTTTTCTAAATTTTGTTGACACCCCTCATGTCATATATTGTTGGAATGGTCCGTGACTGCTTAATCATATTATGCATCTCCGATGTCCATCTCCCCACTTTGCCCCCCCCCAAGGGGTACTTTCTAAATTTTGCACACAGCCCTCATGTTATATATCATTGATAAGGTCTGTGACCACTTAATTATATTATGCATCTCCGATGTTCATCTCCCCACTTTACCCCCCCCCCCAAGGGGTACTTTTCTAAATTTTGTTGACACCCCTCATGTCATATATTGTTTGAAAGGTCTGTGGCCGCTTAGTCATATTATACATCTCTGATGTCCATCTCCCCGCTTTGCCCCCCCAAGGGGGTACTTTTCTAAATTTTGCAGATAACCCTCATGTTATATATCATTGGAAAGGTCTGTGACCACTTTATCATATTATGCATCTCCCATGTCCATCCCCCCTCTTTGCCCCCCCCCAAGGGGTACTTTCTAAATTTTGCACACAACCTCATGTTATATATCATTGGAAAGGTCTGTGACCACTTAATCATATTATGCATCTCCCATGTCCATCCCCCTCTTTCCCCCCCCCAGGGGGTACTTTTCTAAATTTTGCAGATAACTCTCATGTTATATATCATTGGAAAGGTCTGTGACCACTTAATCATATTTTGCATCTCTGATGTCCATCTCCCCACTTTGCCCCCCCCCCCAAGGGGTAGTTTTCTAAATTTTGTTGACACCCCTCATGTCATATATCATTGGAAAGGTCTGTGACCACTTAATCATATTATGCATCTCCAATGTCCATCTCCCCACTTTGCCGCCCCCCCCCTAAAGGGTACTTTCTAAATTTTGCACACAACCTCATGTTATATATCATTGGAAAAGTCTGTGACCACTTAATCATATTATGCATCTCCCATGTCAATCCGCCCTCTTTGCCCCCCCCAAGGGGTACTTTTGTTAATTTTGCACACACCCCTCATGTGATATATCGATGGAAAGGTCTGTGACCGCTTAATCATATTATGTTCCCCACTATGAAATTTGTCAAGTTAAAGCAACTATATAAATTTTATTTTTACGGTACTATCAAGTTGTTTGCCGTCAAATTTTGACGGGTTCCATCTAGTTGTTATTTAAGTGCACAAAGACTTTAGTTTGCACCCTGTATATGGCGATCTGCCTGGAGTATATCACCTGTGTTTGATCTGGGCTTTGCTATCTAACAATAATAACTTTCTGAATGATATACTAAAAAATCAGCCTTGTTAAAATTCAAGAAATGCTCCTTAACGAATAAAGGACACTTTAACGTCACCACTTATGAGTGATAGACACATACTCTCATACATAAATTTTTTAGCACATCTCATCAAATTTTCAGTCTCGAGGAAAGTTTTTGAATGAAAAGGATTCTATTTCTTGGGCTATTAGGGATATGAACTATGCAACATTCTTTAATCATATGAAAATCCATGTAGATCATGTTTGGAGGTCCCCTTAGTATTTTGCCTGTTACATATCTATTGAATCTGTTTGCAGATATTCTTTTTGTTCCCATAACTTTTTATTAAAAACAATAGTACTTTTAGAATACGTATTTCATATTGTAAAAAGTATTCACAAACTTCTATTTCATTAAACATTCTTCCCTTTTTGGTAATAAAAAGAACAATCAATAAATATATAAAAATATTTAATAACAAAATTCCCAAATTCGTTTTAATCTTTAAAAAAAAATTGTAGCAAACAAACTCATCGCTGTAAATAAATTATGCAAAATGAATTAATAAACAGGAGATGTGGTTTATACATTAATTACGCTTTGGAAATATTAATAAATTGTTTAATACCGTTCAATTCTGCTACGTCTGCACTGAACATTTATTTTCCGTTGCTTAAAAGGAGACACGAGTGGTCATTTTTTAATATTTATGAAAATGATAGATATTTTGTCATTATTTATCCATTTAATTCTACTTAAATGCGTAAAAGATGCAGGTTTATTTCGTGTAATAGCATTTTTCAACTATGTATAAGCATTTTGAATGTTTCTTTGCGATATAACTCATAAATAAAACCATTTGCAATTCACCATTAGTGACACATGTGGTTCATTTTTTATATCAATAGTGTGTAATATATTCAAAAAAAGAGAATTATTAATTTATTTTGTCGTTAATATACTGTTTTTATTGATGAAAGTTTTAAATAAAATTAAATTTATAACTGTAGAATGGTTATAATTTTATTTTAAAACTAATAAGCTTATTTAAAAGATCTCTTTTATTTGAAAAAGAATATTTTGAAAGACAAATTTATATTTTTGTTATCAGTAAATATATAATAAAAGGAAATTTACTGAAATGAAATATAATCTGTATTATAAAGCAAAAACATATCTTGGAGTAACGCTGACGTCATATCAACTATGGCAACGATTTAAAAAATCAATTTCGTTTTATTACAAATATATTAATTTCTAAGCATCACACAATTTCAATTTGTATACCGTCGAATAGAAACAAACCCTTTCAAATACAATTTCTTGAAAACTTTTATGATGCTATTATAGAGATATTTTATGGTTTTAAAAATAATTTTTAATCATGATTTTTTAAAAATATCATTAACTATATTACAGAACACTGTTAAAAAGATTGTGGTAAGTTGAACCAACATTTGGTACTTCAGTAGCTGTAACCATAACATGGTGAAACCTTGTCCCAACAGATGGAGGTATAGTTCAACCGTAGTTCCGAATGTTGGAACGAGATTTCACAATTTTATGGTTGCAGCTACTGCAGCACCAAAAGTTAGTTCAACCTAACACAACATTTTTAATAGTGAAGATTAACCCATTTGCAATTAAAACAATATTGTTCAGCCTTTTTTTGACTAATATTCCATAACGAATTTAAAAGTTCACCAACAAAAAATAAATAAAACACAAGTTTAAGTGACACTCTACGCTATTCTACACTATTAAAAATTTTAAGCTAGGTTGAACCAATTTTTGGTGCTGCAGTAGCTGCAACCATAAGATGGCGAAACGTTGTTCCAACATTTGGTGCTAAGGTTGAACCATAAATTGGTGAAATGGTGAAACATAAATTGGTGAAATGTTGAAACATAAACTTCAACCTGTCAACAATTAAGGGTTCAAACTGTCACCAAATTATAATTCAACCTTTAACCAATTTATCTTTCAAACTGTCACCAATTTATGGTTAAACCCTTCACCAATTTCTGGTTTAGCTTTTCACCAATTAATGGTTCAACCTTATACCAAATGTTGGAACTAGATTTCACCAAAAAAAAAAAGAAAAGAAAAAGGCGGTGGTGGGGGCTAAAACACGGAAGCTTTTCTTAAACTGCGGGAAATTTAAAAAATATGATATTAATCATTAAGGGATATCTTTACAAAAATTTGATTTTCAACATCGGTAAATTTGTGACCAATATCAAAGGAATGTGTTTTTGAAAATTGTTGCATCAATTTTTATATTTTGTACAAGACTTTGAAAAACTCAAATAAATAAAATTGGGAAAATTGACTTTAATAAATATTTAAGGAAATTTTTTAATGCAGTATCTGTGTATCTGATATAAGCGTTTTATGTTGTTTAGAATAGACTTTTGAAAAAGTGTATTATGTAATGAGTCATCTTTTTTAATTTTCTCATATATTAACAATAGCCGACCTGTTAATGAGATTTTATTTTACTCGCCCCTCTTCTTAAACTAATAGTGCATTCTTTAAAGTGATTTCACACAAGCCGATTTTCAATTTCCATTTAATTTTCTAAATAAACCTAAGTTTCTGATCTTCTATAACGCATGCAAGCAATCTTTAAACCATAAGAAATCAGAGAGACAGTAAATATCAATCCTAAATTATATAAAAACAATGAAAGCAATGAAAGCATTTTAAAAAGAAACAAATAGCCTTTTCCGGAAGGGGGGGGGGTGCGCAAAAAATCTCTGCTTATCAACCCCCCCTTTTCTTTTTTAACAAATTCAATCATTCTAAATAGCTGTATGTAAGAATGTTTTTTTATGTATGGTGATTTGTAATTGCTTAATTAAGTATGATTTTTAAAATGTATAATTTATGTGGAGGTGTGTAATATAGAGTTTGAAAACACCAACTTGGAGCATACTTTTCATTTAAGCCTATTCTTTAATCATGCTTTCAAATTTACGTCTTCTATTGCTGAAAAAGGGATATTAATACTATACTTATTTATGTAAAGACACGATAAGTCATATTTAATTAAAATTTTTCTTCCTGTAGATTTGTGAATCTTGTGAAAATGAGCTAAATAGATTTATGTGTGTTATAGGAAAAGATTGATCTCGTTTTTATTTTTTGTAAAAAGTTCACGAATCATTTTCAAACTTATGTATGACTGTTATCGATTTAATTTATTTCTTATCTGCTTTTGTTATAATAATATCAGAGTTAGATTTAAGACTCAATATGAATTGCACATTGATATTTTAAAATTCGATCCCTAAGGGGTGGGCAACGTTGGCCCAAAACTTGCATTTTCCCCCGTAGAAATAACGTTACGATGGTTTAATATTAATAAATTTGAAAAATAGCTCCATTGTTGCAACATTCATCCATTTTAACCCCATTGTTGTCCGCATCACTACCACGTCAGCTATGAGTGTTGTACACATTTGTGCTTTATAATATAAGTTGACTTTTTGGAAATTTTAATGAAAGCATGTTTGAAAAAAATGGTTTTACTTTTAATTTATCAATATTATGGTTAAATGAACAATAGTATTTTTACGAGTGCATTCTATTGAATTTCGTAAAATAGTTCTTTAGAAAAATGTATGATAATGTTTAAAAACGTACGTAAAATTCTGATTTTACGTGCTAAATTCATTACCTATAAATTGCAAAAGAGAAATCAATAATGAAAATGTTTATAGACCAAATAATTTGTTTTTACTTTTCTAAAATAATTAATTTATTATCTTCATATTAGAATGAACTTTCATGTTTTTATTATTTATGTTTTTATTATGTCTTCAAGTACAAAACTCTCAACTTTATGGGATAGGAAATCAAGTTTCGTTTTAATTTGAAAGCCTAATTTTTTTTTTTAAGTAGACGAAAATATTTTTTTTTTCATTTAAAAACAAAAATATTTTTAAAAACTAGTAATCAATCAAAGAATCTCGCATGTGATATGCGAAATTCTTTGATTGATTAATAAGGAATGAGGGCTATACCCATGACAGCAATGAGATCTGCATAAAATGTTTTAAACGAACAGACTTTAAGATGTATTTCACCAAAGAATTACTTTAAAGTTGTCTCCTTTTTTCTTTACTTGAGGAAAATCAGCGATCTATCTCATGCATTTGAATCTAACATTAAACCGAATAACAAACTTGCTTTAGAAAAGAACTATTAGGATGTCGGGTAGTATTTTTGTTTTATATATCAGAAAGTGATATTATTGAAAGGAAATATTGCGTAAAAAATATTTTAATCAAAGAACATGATTGTGAAACTAGAAGAAATGGTTTAGAAAAAAAAATTATTTTATCAAAGCTAACATAATTGATTTACAAACATAATTCATCCATCAGCTGTCTAACTTAGTTTTAAGAATTAGAAGCTAGTATTGAAGGACTTTTCACAAGACTTACCTAAAATATTTTGTGAATATATAAGTGATTTTAAAGTTTTTAGTAGTTTCAAAATAAATGTTTTTTTCCTTGTATGATAAAATATTTTTCGGTTAAACGTTCGATAAAATTTTTTTTAAATGATTTGCATTAAAACTACGCTTATATTTTTCAAAACAGCTAAAGTGATATTTTACAGATTTGAAATGATTTTTCGTTTATAAAAGTCACCGTTTTACTTAAAGTTTTTTATTTAAAAATATCAACAGTAACTAACATATATATATAGTTAAAACATTAGGGGAAATCTGTCTTTTTGGCAGATTTCATTAATGCGCCCGAGTGACTAAGATTAGGAAATGTATTTTAACTTTTAAAATTTCTCCATATTTTAATACTAAAAAAATCACTAACATATTTCGATACATACTAAAATACTTACATACAGACATCTTAGAATACATGCAACATACATGCATGCATTCTTACATACAATATCATGCAGTACATGTAACAAATTTACATTACGTAAAATGCTTACAATACATATAACGCTTTTTGTTCAAATTAAAGTAATAGACAGAAATCTGTCACTGACGAAAAATATTCCACAATATTGATTCAACTAAAAAATGTATATATATTTAAAACGAAGAATCCTTCATCATTGATGTGTTATATAATTTTTACACCTAGTAAGCCATACTTTGGGACACATTTTGAGATTTTTCTCACACTAGCTGGTCTGTTTTATATATACCTCAAAACTGAATATTGCTAAACATTGATATAGCGTTTTTCTAGATAACGACATATTACACTAATCTAAATCTTTAATATAAACTGAGAAATCTAGGTTTAAACATGTCAGATAGTTACCCCATTGGGTGGGATAAATTATCTCCTTGATCCTCGAATCTTAAATTATATGAATTTTATTCTGTTTAATGAACATTAACTGTCAAAAACATGTTTTTCCTGTTTTTCATCTTTCTATTCCTTTTTTTTTTTTTTTGTTTCCCGACAGTGTGATGCTCTTTAGTTTGACTTGTAATACATTCTTTTTTCATGTATATATTAGGATCGTCTTCAGCAGCATTGTTGATTCTAATGTTGATTACTTTTCGTTTTTCTTTTATTTTCAGCTTTGTGTATTATTTAAATAGTTCTATAGAAAATTTATATTAATTAGAGAGGTTCAAATGCATATAGATTTAATTTTGTATAGTAATTTTGTATGTATAGATTTAATTTTTACTTAAAATTTAAATCAATTTTTTTCTGTTATAATGTTATAAATTTTAACCTGCCAGACTATAAAATTTTACACATAGACAGCAATGCACAGTTGTTAAAATGTCACAAAGTATATCAAGGATAGTTAAATCAAATGTAAGACAGTATATACTGACAGTATATATAATTGAATATAAATGAACTGTAATTTGCGTGGCTTTGGGCTTGCATTGAAGCTAAAAAGCTATATGCATAGTTTCCTATGGTATTTATCCATTTATCCATTTATTATATATTTTAGATATTTGCTTGACACTATCTTATTAAATTTCTGTGTTTGAAAAATCTAATTTATTTATTTATTTTTTTTAATTAAACATTCTTAGCTAAATAGGCAAGATTTAAATCAATTCAAAACTTGAATCAAAATAGTTCAGAAATAAATTATATTATAATAGAGATTAATTTCATAATAAATCTACATTATCATAGAGTAAAATTCTTGTTAAATTATATCTCCATTATTGTCTAAATTGTGTCCATAAAATGACCGTAGTGAAAAAATATTCAGAAAGACCTTCTTTTTACTTCTTTGGGGTTTTTAATTTTTATAATTGATTAATGAGGTTTTGACAGGAAAAAGTGGAATTTATGCCACTTATAACTAATTAATTCTTTTAATGTTGAAACAAAATGCACTTTTATGCATAAAATATATAATTGCCTCATCAAAATATGTTATTAACCTGAGAGACTGGCAATAAGACAAATTAATAATATCTGACATTTTTAATCGATGTTCATATGATGCTTCAGTATAACATTTTCCAGATCGAATTTGTTACTTAGCTAATGATGACTTGTTTTACTGCCCTAGTTGGTGACAGTAGGGTTCTAACTAGGTTAGGAAATTTTAAATGAGGTAAAAAAAATATTACTGTTTTAAAAGGGCTTTTTTCATATTATTGGTAAAAATTTCCTGTAAGTGCATTAACTTATAGAGTTTTATTTATTTATTTATTATTTGTTTCAAATAAATAAATGATTCGTGATTATAGTTCTCCTTTTTAAGCTAGTACTTAAGCTATCTCATATTTAAGCGATCCAATTACATCTATTTTATAAAAAGCTTCTTTTAAAAAAAACTTCAAATTTAGACTTTCTTCGAATATGTAAATAAAAAGATAGATGCTATCAAAGCTTTAAATTTTAAACTAATTTCTTTGAAATGTATTATGTATTTTTGCATAGTGAAACTTATATTAACCAATTTATCGCATGTAGAAAATTTTAATATTTCCCCCAAAAAATGCCATTAGAGACAAATAACAAAAAAAAATAAAAATACTAAATTAAAAAATTTACCAAATGTTTATTAGTTTCCTTTCTATAAACTGTCTTATATGTAAAACGCAGGTACAATAAACTATTATAATATGTACAGTCGTGGAAGAAAAAAACTGAATACCCCCTAATAACTCTGCAACAAATTCTTATAGAAGAAAGTTACTGGTACCAAACAATTGGAAATAAAGTCTACTTTTAAATGATGGATATAAAATTTGCTTGGGGGGAGAGTTTGTTATCTACATAACTACAGAGTTTGTTATCTTTGGTTTTTGTTATCTACATTACAAGAACAGTTCAAACTTTATTATTTCAATGGCAACACCCAATTTTGACACGATATTTTAAATCTTCGGTTCAAACTATCCCTAAATGCCAATTTCAAGTCATTAGTTTTTAAATTATAAATATTCTAAATTTAGAGGTTCTAACGTTAAATTACATTTTCATATTTTAATTACTATCTCCTGAAATCATAATCCTAATGTGCTAATTTTTTGTTTGTTTGTAATACTAAAAAACCCAAACATAAATAAGTTGAATTTATTTGCAATTTCCATAATATTGTAATATGAATTATGAAATTACTACTTGAAAAAATTATTAATTGCAACATGCAATTTTTTGATGGATTTATATTTATTATGTTCTGCTTTATGCACAGTTGAAATTAAAAATATTTCTTCTAAGTAGTTTTCAAATTATGCTTAAAAACGGCAAGATGCGGGTTAAAGAGACCGTCTATGATGTACTGAAAAGCATAATTTGAAAAACATATTTTACTCATTTTATTGTTGATTGGAATAGGATTTTTGAAAAACATTTTCTGCGTCTGATTTAATTGTTTTAATTAAAATTACGTAAATCGTATTTGCATGAGATATAAATTTCTGTCACTTATGTAAATTAGTTTTCCTTTTATTTTTAAATTAATAAAGCTTATTTAAAAAAAAAAAATGAACCATAGAAAAAAAAATCTTACTTATTATTTTTGTCACCTTTAATTGAATTTCTAGTTTCTGCTACAGTTTAATAAAACTATTTTATTTTTTCTGCGGTATATATGTTTGAAGTAAGGTTTCTTATAAATGGATATATATTGTGTATTTCCTGAAAAAGTTTTAAAAATATGCCATTAGGAATCAAGTTAAGATTTATATTCAGGCGAAAAGCAATTTGTCTGGTTTTTTTCTACATCGTTAGCTGCTTCATACTATTTTTTATTCGAAATTTTGTATTCGCCGATATTCTTCACATATAAATTTAGAAAAGAGCAAGTAAAATAAATTCAAAATCTAAGGAAAATAATTATGAAAATACCTATACAAATAAAATCACATTCAAATATCCGAAAACTATTTTAATCACAGATAAACATATATTTTTAATCGGATAATTCACCTCTTGTAAACATTATAAATGAATGTTGAAAAATATTTTACCTTATATAACATTAGCTGAAACGTATCAAGTGAGTGAAATGGTCATATTGAGAAAAAATAATACGTTAATAAAAGTGACTTAGTCATTCTGTACCATTGCAAAAATTGAATACCGAACTTCAATTTGGATGCAGCCCCTAAAATATGCTCATTTTAAAATAATTAATTTCTCTAAAACTAACCATATTAATTTCATGAAAGTTGGTATATAGGCATAGTTTGAACTGAAGATTTAAAATAATTTGTCAAAATTGTGTCTTGCCATTGAAAAAAACAAAGTTTGGGTTTGTTTCGATGTGTAGACGCCCCCCGAAGAAAATTTTATATACATCATTTAAAAGTAGACTTTATTTCCAATCATTTGGTATCAGTAACCGTTTTCTACGATAATTTTTTGCATAGTTGGGGGGGGGGGGGGTTCAGTTTTTTTCCATCATGACTGTACATATATATTTTGCATTTACACAGGGACACTGGTTTTTTCTCAGCAACAATATAGGTAAAAAACTGGTCATAATGACATTTTTGTTGTTTTTTTCAGCAACAATATAGGTATAAAACTCGCCGTAATTACATTTGAAGAGAATTTTGTTCTTTCTCACTTACATATTTTAAAAAAAAGAGAGGAATGGTCAAATAGTAAAAATTAGTCAACTTCAAAAACCTAAAAAAGTGTAAATTACAAAAATTTAACTTAATAGGATTACAAGTGGTACTTTATCAAGATTAAAGCCTATTTTGGTAGCGGAGCAGAAAAAAAAATGCTACATTACCTTTAAAAATTCAATAAATCTAAACTATTATATATATATATATAGGACGATTGTAATATATGGTTTCTTTTTATTCTAAAAAAAATTGGATGGGGTAACTAACGCTGTTATCACGGCAAATGATTTTTTTTGTGACCGGAAGACTTTCTCGGCTAATATTAAGAAAACTATTGTAGATAAAAATATGAAAATTAGTAGTATTGTAGAGAAATAATTGATAAATACGCTGAAGAAGACAGTTTTTGAATCGAAGAATTATTTCAAGAGTTATGAAATGTTTAATGAACAGTCATGTTAAAAAAGTTTTTTTGGAACAAAAACTATGCGTAGTAATTTAACCAATATTTTGCAGGTACTTACTTGACAAGCTTCGGTGTGCAATTATTTTTTTACATTGACAATTTTTTGAGGGTTTTATTTTTCAATTTTTTATTCAACTTTTCATAATTTCAATTGAGTTTTATTTGATTTTTCCAAAAGGCCATTTTTGTTATATTGTTTTCATTTTGAAAATAATTTTCCTATTCAGTTAAAAATGCATTTACATGTGACTATTAAAAACATAAATAAAATTTTAAAATAATAATTAAATGATCACGTATTAAAATCAGCAAATGGGGAAAGTTATCATAAAAATGTACTTGCATGTGAATATTAAAAAGATGAATAAAACCTTAAAATAATAAATTAAACTATTACGCGTTAATAGCAGTAAATGAGAAAAATTGCGCCATATTTAAAATGCTCAAATAATAATATTTCGAAGCAGTTCCAATAAAAAAAAATATTTACTCGAGAGATTTATTTATTTGAAATAGCATTTTTACCTACAGTTGAAAATTTTAAAACTGCGCAAATAATAATATTACCTTTCAATTAATACATATATTTTCGCTGAATATTAAAAAGAGAAACAAAACTTTGACGAAAATTACGTCCTTATGAAAACAATATATTTAAAGTGTCTTATTTAAATCAATTTTCTTATAGCGTCGTTATAACATTCCGTGAGGTGGCGACATTGTTTACTTAGCTATTTTATGCAAGCTGTTTTTTAAATGTTTAATTGCTCTTATTTAATCAATCACGAAAACAACCGTTAGCTGTCGCGATAGCAGTTCATTCGGCCTGAAATCCGCCAGTCAAAAAGAAATGAATGGAAACCTGATTATAGAAGATCGCCACTAGTCGTTTCCATCTTCCATAATCTTTTTTTAAAACAGAGCAAATTAACCGGTTTTTAGAGGATGCGGTTTCTGAACAGGGATTAGCGATGAGTTTAGCCACCTAGAAAATTTTAACCGTGTAAAGAAAGATTCCAAAAGTATTCAGAAAGACCTTGTTTGATATGGAGTAAATTTGAAGCGTCTACAGAAGAGGAATTTATTTCATTAATAAATAACTCATTTTCCTAATATTGTGTCTAGATGTGTATTTTACATGCAGAAGCATCTAATTACGTTAGGCAAATTCATAATTTATGAAATAGATTAGATATAAAGCGCACTCAGAATATCGGAAATGTGAAATCTATACTTAAATGCAATCGTGGTATGAAATTTATGAGAATGAATTGGTTAAATTAGTCGTTTATCAGAATATGCATTATATCAAATATATATTCGGTTACACCCTTAGCTCGTAAACGCTTTCGTCTTAATGTACACAGAAGTTATTTACTTTCAGAGATTTATAAGGTCTTATATATTGGTATATGCAGCCACGTTCACTTAAAAATAGCCTCGACTATTTTTACTAAATGCACCGTGAAACATTCAAGAATTTTTCACAAATATTTGAGTAAATTCAGCAATCATTTAAAAAAATAGTCAAGATGTAATATGACTTTTGCATGGGGTTGTAATGTAAGCCAAATAATGTGAACTCTTTTAAAACAATATTCTATTTTAGTTTTACTATTGAAATTTAAATCTCCTTAGTTAAATATTCAACAAATAAATACTTTTAAATACAAAATATAATAAAATAAGTTGAAACTGGTGTGAAACAATAAAAGACCTATTAAGACCTATTGTCTCTAATATTGGTACTGTTACTTATCCTCTTGCCAAATTTTTAACTTCCATTTTTTCTCCTTTATGCATTTCTAATTCTCATACGATAAAAAATTCTTATGATTTTGTTGGTAAATTAAAAAATATTAACCCATCCAATTGTTTTATGCTTTCTCTTGATGTTAAATCTTTATTTACTAATGTTCCGATTGAAGGTGCTTTTTCTTGCTTGGAAACAAGATTACGTGAAGTTCATTTCTCTGATATTTAAGTCACAGATTTTGTTAATTTAACTAAAATTTGCATCTCTCAAACTACCTTTGAATTTGATAATTAATTTTTCAAACAATCAGACGGCTTAAGTATGGGTAATCCTTTATCTCCAATTCTTTGTGATATTTATATGCATTATTGTGAGGAAAAATTATTAAATCTGGTTAATTTTAAATGTTGGATGCGTTATGTTGACGATACTTTTGTTTTAGTTGATAATCCTTTTGATATTTCTACCATTCTTCAAACTGTCAATTCTATCGACCCACATATCCAGTTTACTTTTGAGTTAGAAAATTGTAATAAACTTCCTTTCCTTGATGTTTTGGTTATCAAATGTGATTCTTCTTTCAAAACTTGTGTTTATAGAAAACCTTTTTCTGTTTCTAACCAACCTCATGCTCTCTCAAATCATCCTGTCAACCAAAAAATCGGTGTATTTTATACGTATGTAAATCGTGCTCTCAAAATTTGTTCCGACTCTGCATCCCTTAAGGATGAACTTAATTACTTAAAAACTATTGCTGTCAAAAGAGGTTTCAATCCTTCTGTTATCAATAATGCTGTGAAGAAATTCAATAGACCATCTAATAAATCTACTCTTTCCAAATCTGTGAAAAGCAAACCTGATAATTTGGTTGTCCTCCCTTTTTATCCTCCTTTATGTTTCAAATTAGCTAAAGTTTTAAAACGCTTCAATTTTAACATTATCTTTAAACCTGTCAATAAATTCAAATTCCCCTCCACCAAATCTCCTGTTCCTGATCTTCGTAAATGGGGAATTTATAATGTTCCATGTAATGGCTGTGATTTATCTTATATTGGTAAAACTAAAAGAAATCTCGAAATCCGCTTAAAAGAACACTCTCGTTATGTAACTAATCAAGAAATTTCTAAATCTTCTATTACCAAGCACTCTTGGGATTCCAGTCATTGTTTTAATTTTAAAGATGCTAAAATTATCTTTAATGCCAATAGTATCTCTGAATTGGACTTTCTTGAAAATTTAGCTATTTATCTTAATCGTGATGTTATTGTTAATGATAAATCTGATTCCACAATGCTCTCTGCTGCTTGGAAAAATCTCTTCAGTACTACCATATAATTTTATTTTTGTATTAATTAATATTAGTGTTTTTATATATATTAATATATTTTGGTTACTTATTTATTTCTTAATTTTCATCTGTTTCCATTTTAATATATCTGTGTTTTTTTTCCTTCTATTTTGTATTCTATTGTCTTGATTTTACTCTTCTGTGATTGGCTGTTGTCCTCTCCTTCTGTTTTCCTATTGGCTGTTGATTTCTACTTTCTTATTGGCTATTGTTTCAGCTTGTTTCCTCTCCCTTATCTCTCATTTCAGTCTTGCTGCTGCTTTCATTGTAGAAGCACGTCTTTTTGCGCCTGACGAAGAAAGACTCAGATCTTTCGAAATGCCTAGCGCATTTTAAAAATTTTGGTGGTGTTTTAAGAAGATATTTTAGTTACAAAATATAATGTTATTTTTTAGAAAAAAAAATTCCATATTCGCATAGAATCCAATTCAAAATTATTATTCATGACAAATTTCAACTATCTAAATAAACGAAGTATTAAGAAAGACATAATTTTTTATTCTAGTTTGGTTGAATTTCTTTCATAATTTTCGAATGAAGTTGAGCTGAAAAAGTGGTTTTATTTTTTCATTATTGATTAATTCCTTCTTCTAATATTTAATCCAAACAAACTTCGAATGTACAAGACTATCTAATCCCGGCAACCAATTCAATTTATTCATGAAAGAGACAAGTGATAAAGGGAATTCAGAGTATCTGAAATGTGAAATCCACATTGAAATTGTGTCGTGGTGCGAAATTTGCGAGGATGACTTGGTTAGTTTAAATGGATATGCATAGTACATATTCAGCTAAATACTTAGTGGATGCTTTTTACGATTTAATATAAACTATAGTTTATTATTTTTATAGACATTTTTAACTGTTATATATTGTTATTTTTCTCGATATTTTTGCTTCAAATTAACTTTTATACATTTTTAATACATTGGTGATGGCTAGTTTTCGTCTTTTAAACAAGAAGTCCTTGCTAAGGACGTTATACTAGCATGTAACATTCTTTTACAAAAATATATTTTCTTTTAGTGTTTATATTATAAATGAATGTATATCATGATGATATTGTTTCTAATTGATTTTCTAATAAGTATTTATATGCATACATAACTCTAAAGATAAAAAAAAAGAATTTTGTGTACGTTTATTAAGATATAATCCTCTTTAATAAAAAGCTACGTGTTGCTGACGACTGGGTTTTTCGCTAATTGTTGCCACATATTAATCTCGGAAATTGAAACATTTGAAGGTACTGAAAAAGTTAATAGCTCGAAAAGTATTTGTCAGAAAATTGATAGACAAACTGCTTTAGACAGGTAAAAAATTGTATTTTTCTTGATATAAATTTCAAATCTAATGATTATGCCGTTTTTCAAATATTGAAATAAAAAAATTAACCAAATTTCACATTGGAGTACCATAGCGAAACCTTCACGCGTAAAAAGATAATGATAACGCCAATGTCTCCTAAAGTGTATTCTGCGGCTATAGCACGAGTCACAAACTATAGTAGCTTTATTATTCTGTTAAAATATAAAAGTGAATTATGATGCCACTAATGCATGATTTTTTTAAATTCCCGACAAATACTAGATGCGCTATTTTTTTTTAGTTGTGAATAATAAAGGTTAATTCACGTTTAACTTTTAAATTTAACTTTTTTTTTTCTTAAACTGAGTTATGTCAAGTCTTCTACAACAAAGAAATACCATATTGTCTCCTATAAAATGTGATAAAAATTAGTTAATTATTTACGTTTTTAATTATCAGGAATGAAATATTTTGCTTAATTCGTTTTTAATCATCAGGAATGAAATATTTTGCTTAATTCGTTTTTAACTATTAGAAATGAAATATTTTGCTTAATTCGTTTTTAATTATCAGGAATGAAATATTTTGCTTAATTAATGCATTTATTCTTCTTTCAATCTTGCGTGAACGAAGTCACGGGTAACAGATAGTATAACACATAAAATGCAATAGTACAGCCCGTGAGCAGAATTACACATTCCAAATAACTTGAATTCGCGTCTCCCGTCAGAAATGTGTTAAAATGCTCTATAAATTTCTAATAGGCGTTATTAATTATTATAACGTTAAATTACATTTTCATATTTTAATTACTATCTCCTGAAATCATAATCCTAATGTGCTAATTTTTTGTTTGTTTGTAATACTAAAAAACCCAAACATAAATAAGTTGAATTTATTTGCAATTTCCATAATATTGTAATATGAATTATGAAATTACTACTTGAAAAAATTATTAATTGCAACATGCAATTTTTTGATGGATTTATATTTATTATGTTCTGCTTTATGCACAGTTGAAATTAAAAATATTTCTTCTAAGTAGTTTTCAAATTATGCTTAAAAACGGCAAGATGCGGGTTAAAGAGACCGTCTATGATGTACTGAAAAGCATAATTTGAAAAACATATTTTACTCATTTTATTGTTGATTGGAATAGGATTTTTGAAAAACATTTTCTGCGTCTGATTTAATTGTTTTAATTAAAATTACGTAAATCGTATTTGCATGAGATATAAATTTCTGTCACTTATGTAAATTAGTTTTCCTTTTATTTTTAAATTAATAAAGCTTATTTAAAAAAAAAAATGAACCATAGAAAAAAAAATCTTACTTATTATTTTTGTCACCTTTAATTGAATTTCTAGTTTCTGCTACAGTTTAATAAAACTATTTTATTTTTTCTGCGGTATATATGTTTGAAGTAAGGTTTCTTATAAATGGATATATATTGTGTATTTCCTGAAAAAGTTTTAAAAATATGCCATTAGGAATCAAGTTAAGATTTATATTCAGGCGAAAAGCAATTTGTCTGGTTTTTTTCTACATCGTTAGCTGCTTCATACTATTTTTTATTCGAAATTTTGTATTCGCCGATATTCTTCACATATAAATTTAGAAAAGAGCAAGTAAAATAAATTCAAAATCTAAGGAAAATAATTATGAAAATACCTATACAAATAAAATCACATTCAAATATCCGAAAACTATGTTAATCACAGATAAACATATATTTTTAATCGGATAATTCACCTCTTGTAAACATTATAAATGAATGTTGAAAAATATTTTACCTTATATAACATTAGCTGAAACGTATCAAGTGAGTGAAATGGTCATATTGAGAAAAAATAATACAAATAATAAAAGTGACTTAGTCATTCTGTACCATTGCAAAAATTGAATACCGAACTTCAATTTGGATGCAGCCCCTAAAATATGCTCATTTTAAAATAATTAATTTCTCTAAAACTAACCATATTAATTTCATGAAAGTTGGTATATAGGCATAGTTTGAACTGAAGATTTAAAATAATTTGTCAAAATTGTGTCTTGCCATTGAAAAAAACAAAGTTTGGGTTTGTTTCGATGTGTAGACGCCCCCCGAAGAAAATTTTATATACATCATTTAAAAGTAGACTTTATTTCCAATCATTTGGTATCAGTAACCGTTTTCTACGATAATTTTTTGCATAGTTGGGGGGGGGGGGGGTTCAGTTTTTTTCCATCATGACTGTACATATATATTTTGCATTTACACAGGGACACTGGTTTTTTCTCAGCAACAATATAGGTAAAAAACTGGTCATAATGACATTTTTGTTGTTTTTTTCAGCAACAATATAGGTATAAAACTCGCCGTAATTACATTTGAAGAGAATTTTGTTCTTTCTCACTTACATATTTTAAAAAAAAGAGAGGAATGGTCAAATAGTAAAAATTAGTCAACTTCAAAAACCTAAAAAAGTGTAAATTACAAAAATTTAACTTAATAGGATTACAAGTGGTACTTTATCAAGATTAAAGCCTATTTTGGTAGCGGAGCAGAAAAAAAAATGCTACATTACCTTTAAAAATTCAATAAATCTAAACTATTATATATATATATATAGGACGATTGTAATATATGGTTTCTTTTTATTCTAAAAAAAATTGGATGGGGTAACTAACGCTGTTATCACGGCAAATGATTTTTTTTGTGACCGGAAGACTTTCTCGGCTAATATTAAGAAAACTATTGTAGATAAAAATATGAAAATTAGTAGTATTGTAGAGAAATAATTGATAAATACGCTGAAGAAGACAGTTTTTGAATCGAAGAATTATTTCAAGAGTTATGAAATGTTTAATGAACAGTCATGTTAAAAAAGTTTTTTTGGAACAAAAACTATGCGTAGTAATTTAACCAATATTTTGCAGGTACTTACTTGACAAGCTTCGGTGTGCAATTATTTTTTTACATTGACAATTTTTTGAGGGTTTTATTTTTCAATTTTTTATTCAATTTTTCATAATTTCAATTGAGTTTTATTTGATTTTTCCAAAAGGCCATTTTTGTTATATTGTTTTCATTTTGAAAATAATTTTCCTATTCAGTTAAAAATGCATTTACATGTGACTATTAAAAACATAAATAAAATTTTAAAATAATAATTAAATGATCACGTATTAAAATCAGCAAATGGGGAAAGTTATCATAAAAATGTACTTGCATGTGAATATTAAAAAGATGAATAAAACCTTAAAATAATAAATTAAACTATTACGCGTTAATAGCAGTAAATGAGAAAAATTGCGCCATATTTAAAATGCTCAAATAATAATATTTCGAAGCAGTTCCAATAAAAAAAAATATTTACTCGAGAGATTTATTTATTTGAAATAGCATTTTTACCTACAGTTGAAAATTTTAAAACTGCGCAAATAATAATATTACCTTTCAATTAATACATATATTTTCGCTGAATATTAAAAAGAGAAACAAAACTTTGACGAAAATTACGTCCTTATGAAAACAATATATTTAAAGTGTCTTATTTAAATCAATTTTCTTATAGCGTCGTTATAACATTCCGTGAGGTGGCGACATTGTTTACTTAGCTATTTTATGCAAGCTGTTTTTTAAATGTTTAATTGCTCTTATTTAATCAATCACGAAAACAACCGTTAGCTGTCGCGATAGCAGTTCATTCGGCCTGAAATCCGCCAGTCAAAAAGAAATGAATGGAAACCTGATTATAGAAAATCGCCACTAGTCGTTTCCATCTTCCATAATCTTTTTTTAAAACAGAGCAAATTAACCGGTTTTTAGAGGATGCGGTTTCTGAACAGGGATTAGCGATGAGTTTAGCCACCTAGAAAATTTTAACCGTGTAAAGAAAGATTCCAAAAGTATTCAGAAAGACCTTGTTTGATATGGAGTAAATTTGAAGCGTCTACAGAAGAGGAATTTATTTCATTAATAAATAACTCATTTTCCTAATATTGTGTCTAGATGTGTATTTTACATGCAGAAGCATCTAATTACGTTAGGCAAATTCATAATTTATGAAATAGATTAGATATAAAGCGCACTCAGAATATCGGAAATGTGAAATCTATACTTAAATGCAATCGTGGTATGAAATTTATGAGAATGAATTGGTTAAATTAGTCGTTTATCAGAATATGCATTATATCAAATATATATTCGGTTACACCCTTAGCTCGTAAACGCTTTCGTCTTAATGTACACAGAAGTTATTTACTTTCAGAGATTTATAAGGTCTTATATATTGGTATATGCAGCCACGTTCACTTAAAAATAGCCTCGACTATTTTTACTAAATGCACCGTGAAACATTCAAGAATTTTTCACAAATATTTGAGTAAATTCAGCAATCATTTAAAAAAATAGTCAAGATGTAATATGACTTTTGCATGGGGTTGTAATGTAAGCCAAATAATGTGAACTCTTTTAAAACAATATTCTATTTTAGTTTTACTATTGAAATTTAAATCTCCTTAGTTAAATATTCAACAAATAAATACTTTTAAATACAAAATATAATAAAATAAGTTGAAACTGGTGTGAAACAATAAAAGACCTATTAAGACCTATTGTCTCTAATATTGGTACTGTTACTTATCCTCTTGCCAAATTTTTAACTTCCATTTTTTCTCCTTTATGCATTTCTAATTCTCATACGATAAAAAATTCTTATGATTTTGTTGGTAAATTAAAAAATATTAACCCATCCAATTGTTTTATGCTTTCTCTTGATGTTAAATCTTTATTTACTAATGTTCCGATTGAAGGTGCTTTTTCTTGCTTGGAAACAAGATTACGTGAATTTCATTTCTCTGATATTTAAGTCACAGATTTTGTTAATTTAACTAAAATTTGCATCTCTCAAACTACCTTTGAATTTGATAATTAATTTTTCAAACAATCAGACGGCTTAAGTATGGGTAATCCTTTATCTCCAATTCTTTGTGATATTTATATGCATTATTGTGAGGAAAAATTATTAAATCTGGTTAATTTTAAATGTTGGATGCGTTATGTTGACGATACTTTTGTTTTAGTTGATAATCCTTTTGATATTTCTACCATTCTTCAAACTGTCAATTCTATCGACCCACATATCCAGTTTACTTTTGAGTTAGAAAATTGTAATAAACTTCCTTTCCTTGATGTTTTGGTTATCAAATGTGATTCTTCTTTCAAAACTTGTGTTTATAGAAAACCTTTTTCTGTTTCTAACCAACCTCATGCTCTCTCAAATCATCCTGTCAACCAAAAAATCGGTGTATTTTATACGTATGTAAATCGTGCTCTCAAAATTTGTTCCGACTCTGCATCCCTTAAGGATGAACTTAATTACTTAAAAACTATTGCTGTCAAAAGAGGTTTCAATCCTTCTGTTATCAATAATGCTGTGAAGAAATTCAATAGACCATCTAATAAATCTACTCTTTCCAAATCTGTGAAAAGCAAACCTGATAATTTGGTTGTCCTCCCTTTTTATCCTCCTTTATGTTTCAAATTAGCTAAAGTTTTAAAACGCTTCAATTTTAACATTATCTTTAAACCTGTCAATAAATTCAAATTCCCCTCCACCAAATCTCCTGTTCCTGATCTTCGTAAATGGGGAATTTATAATGTTCCATGTAATGGCTGTGATTTATCTTATATTGGTAAAACTAAAAGAAATCTCGAAATCCGCTTAAAAGAACACTCTCGTTATGTAACTAATCAAGAAATTTCTAAATCTTCTATTACCAAGCACTCTTGGGATTCCAGTCATTGTTTTAATTTTAAAGATGCTAAAATTATCTTTAATGCCAATAGTATCTCTGAATTGGACTTTCTTGAAAATTTAGCTATTTATCTTAATCGTGATGTTATTGTTAATGATAAATCTGATTCCACAATGCTCTCTGCTGCTTGGAAAAATCTCTTCAGTACTACCATATAATTTTATTTTTGTATTAATTAATATTAGTGTTTTTATATATATTAATATATTTTGGTTACTTATTTATTTCTTAATTTTCATCTGTTTCCATTTTAATATATCTGTGTTTTTTTTCCTTCTATTTTGTATTCTATTGTCTTGATTTTACTCTTCTGTGATTGGCTGTTGTCCTCTCCTTCTGTTTTCCTATTGGCTGTTGATTTCTACTTTCTTATTGGCTATTGTTTCAGCTTGTTTCCTCTCCCTTATCTCTCATTTCAGTCTTGCTGCTGCTTTCATTGTAGAAGCACGTCTTTTTGCGCCTGACGAAGAAAGACTCAGATCTTTCGAAATGCCTAGCGCATTTTAAAAATTTTGGTGGTGTTTTAAGAAGATATTTTAGTTACAAAATATAATGTTATTTTTTAGAAAAAAAAATTCCATATTCGCATAGAATCCAATTCAAAATTATTATTCATGACAAATTTCAACTATCTAAATAAACGAAGTATTAAGAAAGACATAATTTTTTATTCTAGTTTGGTTGAATTTCTTTCATAATTTTCGAATGAAGTTGAGCTGAAAAAGTGGTTTTATTTTTTCATTATTGATTAATTCCTTCTTCTAATATTTAATCCAAACAAGCTTCGAATGTACAAGACTATCTAATCCCGGCAACCAATTCAATTTATTCATGAAAGAGACAAGTGATAAAGGGAATTCAGAGTATCTGAAATGTGAAATCCACATTGAAATTGTGTCGTGGTGCGAAATTTGCGAGGATGACTTGGTTAGTTTAAATGGATATGCATAGTACATATTCAGCTAAATACTTAGTGGATGCTTTTTACGATTTAATATAAACTATAGTTTATTATTTTTATAGACATTTTTAACTGTTATATATTGTTATTTTTCTCGATATTTTTGCTTCAAATTAACTTTTATACATTTTTAATACATTGGTGATGGCTAGTTTTCGTCTTTTAAACAAGAAGTCCTTGCTAAGGACGTTATACTAGCATGTAACATTCTTTTACAAAAATATATTTTCTTTTAGTGTTTATATTATAAATGAATGTATATCATGATGATATTGTTTCTAATTGATTTTCTAATAAGTATTTATATGCATACATAACTCTAAAGATAAAAAAAAAGAATTTTGTGTACGTTTATTAAGATATAATCCTCTTTAATAAAAAGCTACGTGTTGCTGACGACTGGGTTTTTCGCTAATTGTTGCCACATATTAATCTCGGAAATTGAAACATTTGAAGTTACTGAAAAAGTTAATAGCTCGAAAAGTATTTGTCAGAAAATTGATAGACAAACTGCTTTAGACAGGTAAAAAATTGTATTTTTCTTGATATAAATTTCAAATCTAATGATTATGCCGTTTTTCAAATATTGAAATAAAAAAATTAACCAAATTTCACATTGGAGTACCATAGCGAAACCTTCACGCGTAAAAAGATAATGATAACGCCAATGTCTCCTAAAGTGTATTCTGCGGCTATAGCACGAGTCACAAACTATAGTAGCTTTATTATTCTGTTAAAATATAAAAGTGAATTATGATGCCACTAATGCATGATTTTTTTAAATTCCCGACAAATACTAGATGCGCTATTTTTTTTTAGTTGTGAATAATAAAGGTTAATTCACGTTTAACTTTTAAATTTAACTTTTTTTTTTCTTAAATTGAGTTATGTCAAGTCTTCTACAACAAAGAAATACCATATTGTCTCCTATAAAATGTGATAAAAATTAGTTAATTATTTACGTTTTTAATTATCAGGAATGAAATATTTTGCTTAATTCGTTTTTAATCATCAGGAATGAAATATTTTGCTTAATTCGTTTTTAACTATTAGAAATGAAATATTTTGCTTAATTCGTTTTTAATTATCAGGAATGAAATATTTTGCTTAATTAATGCATTTATTCTTCTTTCAATCTTGCGTGAACGAAGTCACGGGTAACAGATAGTATAACACATAAAATGCAATAGTACAGCCCGTGAGCAGAATTACACATTCCAAATAACTTGAATTCGCGTCTCCCGTCAGAAATGTGTTAAAATGCTCTATAAATTTCTAATAGGCAAACTTTTATTATTATTTTTTTGCAACTAATGGAATGAATTAATTTTAAATGCGTAAGTATTAAAAATTAGTAAAAATACAATGTTTTAATAGGTTTGTAATGTAAATAAACTCCATATCCTTTTAATTACGATTTAATGTAAATTTGACATTCAGAGCAAAATGTTTCTCTGGCAATAGAGTTACTGAAAATATTTCCCAGCCTTATATCTAGTACATTTTCCAGCTGTATATCTAGTGCCTTTCCCAAACGTTTTTAAAAAGTTATATGCTAGTTTGGTAGCTTGAACTGTTTGTAAATAAAATGAAGTTTGGATAGATACAGATAGAAGATAATATGATCGTTGTAATAATTTTAATTATAAGCTAGAAATTTTACATATGTTTGTGGTTCAAATAACACCTAATATTGCGAGAAAGAACAGTTTAACATTTCGTTAATATTAAAAAAAGTTTATTTCAAAAAACA
This sequence comes from Maratus michaelseni, assembly GCA_963931845.1. Classification (NCBI taxonomy): domain Eukaryota; kingdom Metazoa; phylum Arthropoda; class Arachnida; order Araneae; family Salticidae; genus Maratus; species Maratus michaelseni. The sequence goes on from OZ007590.1 coordinate 189,101,533, forward strand.
AAGAAATTGCATATATTTCTTAAGTGTAATGCTACAGGGCTCATGGACACATGGACAGGGCTCAGGACTACATGGAGTGTATCATTGTAGTGATACACTCCATTTTATGCATGCATATGCATAAAATTGAGTGTGCATTTTTTAAAAATTTGTATCAATTTAATTGAATCTATAATAAAATCATCAGTTTATAAATCTTAATTAGAACTTTTTAGTAATTCTTAACATATTAAGGGGAGATTAGTCCCCTGTTTTCCCTGTATACTTAACCCATGAACCCCCAAAACTAATCAGGGAAGTGCTTTTATAAGAATGAACCTTTATACAAAATTTCAAGCAAATTGGATATTTCTATGAAGAGTTATCACGTTACGTACATACGTACATACAGAACCTGCATGCATATTAGCTCTCAGGCTTTGATAGCCTGTGAGCTAAAAATCCTTTACTGTACGATAAACGGATTTCGTAAGTAGACTATATTGTATCTGTTTTTGTGGGGTGGCTGCAAATGAGTTGGAATGAAGAGTTCCTCATTAATTCAAGTATTTAATAAAATATGATTATTCCTCACGTTCATATTATGAGATACAACAATAGAGTTTTCTCAAAATGCGAAAGAATTAATATTATTTAAATTATCCGTAGTAGTAGTATACTTTCCGCCCCCTCCTCCCCCCCGCTTCATGCTACTAGGTACACAAATACTACTTGCATTTTTAAACAAACATCCGCGCTTTAATAGTAGTATATATTTTGATATTACTGTTATGTGATGAAAAATATTGAAACATAAGTTATTATAGAGCTTCATTTTACTATTTATTTGGAAAAAAATCATCTGTGTTACTTCATAGAAATCTACAAAAATTACTAAATTAAATTAATATATTTTCTTTTCAAAATTATTATAAAATTAGTAGGCCTGCAATTGGATTAACATAAACGCCAAAATTAGGACATATATGATAAGCACTTATAATAATAATTAATTATCGAAACTTTTAAATGTTAGCAGACATTTTTTACTACATAAAAATACAGGAAACACGTTAAAGTGTTAATCTTATATTTTCCATACATACCTAAAGTTTGTCAAATTACATTGGTTAGTAAATGCAAATACAGGTTGGTATAGAGAAATGAAAAATTTTAACCGTAATACCGGTACTTGTTCGGAACCGATGCAAAATAATTAAGAAGAGTTTGTCATTTAGTAACGAATGACCATTAGAGTGGTGCGTAAATAACGTAAATATAACGTCTTTCACAGACTACGAGAAAGTACACGTCGAGATGAAATACGTGTTTCCTATGTCATCCTAAAGAAATAAAGAAGTTTTGTAAGTGACATAGTTAATTTCATTGCTGATGGCATATTGGCTTGATGCATTTTCCTCATTAAATGTATTTTTTACCTCAGTATATTCGTATATTTTACGTCAACTTAAAATTTACCCTTTTCCAACAACATCCTGTATTTATTTTCTATTCAAAAATTAAAGTTAATTTATTTTTATGTAATTGTACTTCAATGTTTAGTTTTTCAGAATTATTTGTATGAAAAGTAGTTAATTAAAATATTAATTATGTGGGAAGCATTTATTTATATGACAGGAGGAAAAATATTACATAAATGGCTTCCTTCTGAATAAATTAGAAGTTGTGTTTTACTTAAAAAGTGCTAATTAACATGTTGTAAATAAGCTTGTGGAAAGTGAATTCTAATTAGCAATTAGTCATCCAGGATTATCTTAAATACATGTTTGGTTTTTAATATTACGATTTAATAAAGTCTGTTTATTCTTAGAAAGTGACAGTTGGCGAAATTTTTGCGAATAAAATATTGGAATTTAATAATAACTTTGATGTTAGAATTAAAGTTTTATTTTAAAATATTTTATTCGAATTTTAAGCATTGGACATTTATTTATGTTGTTATTATGTGATAAATACGGAAGTACAGGTTACTATAATATAAGAATCTAATTTATTGACTTCCATTTGAAAACAAAATATTTATCATCTCATGGATTTTTTAACATATGTTGAAATAATTTAATTATTTTTTATTATAACAAAAAATTAGCAAAAGCAGCAACTTTCTATATGGTTTAAGCTGTGAAAATGTTTTTTTACTGATGATTGAGCGCTACATGGGATCTAGATGACATTCTGGCGCCTACCCCATAACTAATCTAGTGCCTGACATTGGCACTACCCTAACAGCGATTCTGCCCAAAACGTAATAAATATAAAACGTAAGAAAGTTACGTATATTAAAATGATTTAAAATAATATTTTCTGAAATACAAAGGATGTGAATTATCACTTTACTAAACAGCGAATAACCAACAGAGTGAAAACATGTCCAGACCGATGTTTGATCCCGGATCTCTTGGTATAGGGCACCAAGTGCTTTACCAATTAAACCATCCGGACGACATCCGGTCTAGCATTCTCTCACTCTTATATGGCTAGGCTATAACCTCGCAGCACAAGATGGAACGCCAATCATGAGCACAACACCTATTGACATACATGAGACAAATCAAACCCAGTATCGGTGAATATTTATATACTAAATTATTTATGATTAAAGAGATGGTAAATCATACATATTATATAGGTAAATCATACATATACATAAATAATATTTTCAATTGAAAATTAAAAATATTTACAGACATTTCTAATTACACAAAAACTAAAGAAGCATTGTTATTCTGTTTCAGGGTACTCTTTACTTTACTCTTTACTCCTTAATTTATTTTAGTTCGAGGAATAAATAATATTTTCCTTTGAAAATAGAGGTATATACTTTTGTTTAAATTTACTTCCTTTACAGAAATTTTTACAATAAAAGTTCGTAACTAATTGAATTATAATTACGAGGAGAGCATTTATTCGTATTACGTGAGGAAAAATGCCGTTTAGATGGCATTCCTCTGAATAAATTAAAAGTTAAATTTTGTTTTATTCATATGTGCTAATTAGCGGCTTAAACCGGGTTAATTTTTTTTCCACTTAGCAATTAGTCACTCAAAATTATCATAAATTATCCCAAATATATATGTTTTTTTTTTCAATGTTATGAATTAATAAAATGCATGTATGACTAAACTCCATAAAACAGGAATTAACTTTCTTAGTTAACTCTAAGACATGAATTTAAAATACTTGATTTAATTATCTATATGTAGTATTATTTATAATAATTGCATATTTCGAATTTTACTAAGCAACGAAGAAATTGGAAGCAGAAACATGCCCATTGAAACATCTTTACCACATCTATTATAAATTATTGCGCTTGTAAAAATTACTATTTTCCTGATATGTTAATGCAGTCACATTACAAGTAAAATCTCGTATTTCACATTTACATTTCAATAAAAAGCTTGATTTATTAGTTCTATATTTAATATAAAAAGAATTCATTAAAAGTTTTTTTTCAGCTAATAAATTTGTGTTTGGCAAGCCTTTTGTAGAAATTATGTGGCAAGATATACTTCTGGTATATTGTTTTACAGATACTTTTGTAATGAATTTATAATCGGAAAAATAGTGAATAAATAAACTTTTTGTGACAAACTGAAAATAAAAATTAATTATTAAAAATTAATTTAATTTGTCGATCATTTCATATAAAAAAGATGCATGTAATAAGTAGCATGTAGACGTATCATTACAACTTAAAATTTTGTTGCAGAAATGACTGAAGATAAAATTACCTTATCATGGAATTTGTAATGAATAAAGAATATATATTAGGGCGGAGCGAAAAATAAAAATTTTTGAATTCAAAATCGGCCCGGTATACGAAAGTTGCGTATTGTATTGCTTATTATGTAAAAAAAAATCAACCCCTTCAGTTGATATCTTTATGCGCCCCAAGGGGCTCGAAATTTCCGAATTTTAGCTAAATCACGCTAATTTTCCTGAATTTTAAGAGCAATTAAATTTTTTGAATTTCAAATCGGCCCGGTCTGCGAAAGTTGCATATTGCATTGCTTATTATGTAAAAAAAATTAAGCCTTCTCAGTTTATATATTCATGCGCCCCAAGGGTCTCAAAAATTCCGAATTTTAGCTAAATTACGCTAATTTTCACGAATTTTAATAGCAATTAAAAATTTTAACTTGTTATTGGCCCATTGTAGACACAATACTATTAGGTCTGCTTATCATATATAAAAGGTTTAAAATTACTTGAACATCATCTAAATGCGCCCTAACAGGGTTAAAACAGTATTAAATCTGAAAAATTTTGACTTATTTCAGGTTTACTTGAAGATACTGTGAGATAATACAAATGAATATTTACACAAAACTTTAAATTTTTTATTAATTTTGACTACAATATGATATAATATATGTTCTTTTGTCACGTTTACATTTCACTCCTGAGTTTTAATAAGCACCAAATAATTATAATATGTAAGAGTAGTGCGAATTTTTAAGCACTTTCAGTTTGTACTTTGTAATCACTTTGTGTATCAAAAGTTTTCATTCTGGAACGTGACTCAATTTTAGTCCGAATCAATCCGTCCCTTCTTTCGTATCCACATACAACTTCTGAGGCTTCTGTTACTAATTTAACAATTCTCTCAGTTGCTTGTGTGTGACATGGTATTTTCATTAGGTTTGAAAGAGTTTCAGAACCTGCACCTAGTGCGCCATTTTTTAACCTTTCAATTTCTTCTATTTTTAAATTCCTCGTAATTGGAGGTTCCAATCGTTCTTTTACATCTCTCTCTAACCTCTGATTTCTATCAATTAACTCGACATAGTCTTTTGCTTCAAAATTTATGACAGGAACCCTAAACTTCCTTACATTTCTGTTCTGTAGCTGTCTTTGCTGCTGGCTGTAGTCTCTTGCTGCTTTTATGCGTCTAAATGCGAGTTCTCTAATGTGTTTCCTATCATCTGTTAGCATTGCAAGGAGTAAATTTTCTTCATGAGCGAAATAGCTGTTTCTCTGGATCACAACGTCAATAATATCCCTTAAATCTGGCTCTAAATACCTTGAATTATTTATTAAAGGCCATAAATGCCTACTTCCATCTGAACAGTATGGTTTCGTCTTTATCAGAAACCAAATAGGTGCATAGACTTTCATCACATACTCACACAGGACATAAAGATTCGTTGAGGGATTCTCACTTGCAATGTCTTGCGTTGTCACTTGCAATGAGACGCAGAAGTCTTATAGCTGTGGTTAACCATTTTGAGTGATTTAGTGGTCCGAGTTTCTTAAATGGGAATTCAGGAGTACTTTCACCTGATGAAACAATGCACCATGCTTCCTGAAGAATTCTTTGGTCACTACTCAGTTCTGAAAAGTCAACAGCTGGAATTTCATTGCCTCTTATAGGGATAAATTTAACTAATGGTAAACTTTCACACGTTTTAAGGGATTTCCCAATTGGTCCTGAATATGAACTTGTGCCAGAAATCTCTCCATCCAGATGTTGAAATAAACGACGGAGTGGCAGCTCATATATATGTAACATACAAATAAGCCACTGAAGAGGGCGTTCTAAGCTAACTTCAATCAATCTTATAACTCCATTATCCACACCGGTATTGACATTAGTGCCATCACATCGTATAGCTAAAAGATCATCAATCGCTATTTCTTTTCTGTTCAAATGTTCTATAATTTTCTCTTTGATACTAAAAGCCGTACCATTAGCAGGTGTAACATGATCAATATAATTAGACCTGGGCTCTTGTAACAGTGATACATGTTCTTCTTTTCTTAAGATGTTTCGGAACTTATTTCCTATTTTTTCTTGAACCAATGTATTGTCCTTACGGCCATCAAAAAACAATGCAGTTAAGCAAAAATTCTGATGTGATGATAACATATCCTGCCTTAACTTCTTACGTTCCCGTCTTACTTTATTTCTGTCGACAACCCTAGAAGTATCAGAGTCGTGAATGATATCAAAGTCATTCAACACAGCGCTGGCAACTTCTGCAGCTGCGCGATCTGGTATTCCATACCTATCATATGACATAGCCAAATTTGGGAGAGGTAAACGCATCTGAGAAGTGCTGGCAGTCTGTATTTCTTCTGTGTTAGAATAATTTTCATCAGTATTGCTCTCTTCATTCAAATTCTTACTCCAATCGTCATTTGAAGTTATCTTTGGTTGATTTCGTTAAGAAATCCCTTTCTTCAATAAGTACTTTTTTGTTCTTGTCACATCTGCAAGTCATGTAATCTGCGCATTTACAAAAACTCATATCAAAAAGCTTTCTCGTTGCTTCAGCACCAAAAGATTTAATCTTCGACAAATATGTTGGGTCATTTTGACGACCTTTGAATGGCTTGAGAATGTTTCGATATTTCTCATGGTATTGCTTGACTTTCTCAGCTATTTTCTTCTGTGTAATGCATGGTATAGAGGCTTTTAACCAGATATTTTTAACATCGTTTGCAACGCGTTCGGAAATTTCATTAATGGAAGGTTCTTTACTGGTACAATCTTGTTTGAGATTACTGCGTACAAAAAATAATGCTTCAAAATATCTGCATATGAAGCCAAAACACTCTGGGGTAAAGTTTCAGGACTACCAAATATTGGGCAGATGGTTGAACTTCTTGTTTTAGTTGATGACGCATTAGCCATTTCGAAGTCGCCAAGCTGTTTACTGCTCTTTACTCAAATTGCACAATAAACATAACACACGAAAAATTGAGCTTCTTTACTTCTCACACTGCTGGGAAATTAAACTTTCACTCCATTTAATTATGTCCTTTTGATCCTAAAAAGAACAAAAAATTATTTTCACAAAATAAGTCAAATTTTGTTACATTTTATGATGTTTCAACAATGTTGGGGCGCAAGAAGATGTTGTTCAAATGTTTTGAAACTTTTTACATATGATACGGAAACTTAATAGTTTTGTATCTACAATGGGCCAATAACAAATTAAAATTTTTAATTGCTATTAAAATTTGGAAAAATTAGCGTAATTTAGCTAAAATTTGGAAGTTTCGCGCCCCTTGGGGTGCATGAAGATATCAACTGAGAAGGCTGTTTTTTTTACGTAATAAGCTATACAATACGCAACTTTAGCACACCAGGCCAATTTTGAATTTAAAAAAATTAATTGCTATAAAAATTCAGGAAAATTAGCGTAATTTAGCTAAAATTCGGAAATTTCGGCTAGGTGTTATTCGTTCAAAAAATTGCTAACATATATAAGAAACTAACTAACTAAACTAAACTAAAATATAATATATCATTTAAAAATTCTTTCATGTTAGAATCCATTATGCATATTTTTTTATTAATTTTTAAAACATATTAAAGTTTTTGAAAAATCCTTATATCGTACTTAACCAATGCATATTTCTATATGGTGTATTATTTTGTCTTATAGTTATGAAGATTCTTAGAATTTCTTTCAAAATACCTTTCTGTGGAGCTTATCTATTTATATTACAGTTTTCCACAATAATTTCAACGAGAATGATATAAATTTATTCAAAACGATATTTTATGAAAGTAGAATAATTTCAAAATTTCAATAAAGGTAGTTAAAATGCAACAGTTTTAATGTGACACTGAAAGTTCAGTGTCTCTGTACATATTCAAAGAATGTTCATTGTGAGGCGTTAAGTCAAATGTTTATTAGCTGATTATACTCTTCGCCCATTGGAAACTAAAGTTTCTGGCACATTTGACTTAACGCCTTACGCTTGGCTCAGATATGTTGATGGTATTTTTATAATTTGGCAGTATAGTCTTGATGAACTTAAAATATTTATAAATCAGCTAAATTCAATTTACAATGACATTAAATTCATTATTGAAATTGAACATAATAAAAGTCTTTCATTCCTTGATGTAATGTTAACCAGAACAAATAAATCTATCGACAGATCTGTTTTCCGAAAAAGTATGGCTAACCAAACTACCATACCAAATAACGCATGTTCTCCATTTACAGACAAAATTTCAGCCTACAGATTTTTCATATGACGGGCCTTTATAGTATGTACTGAAAATAATTTGAAAAATAATTTAGATAATGTTCGTAAAATTGTTTGTAATAATGGTTTTAAGGTACACCATATTAATAATTTAATCACGGATATCGCCAATAATAAGAAACCAGAAAACAAAGTTGATTCGCAAGAATACAAACTTTATACTCTTCAATATTATACAAGCTTTTTTGAAAAATTAAAATACAGCCTTAAACGTTTCAATATCTGCTTAATAGCCAACCCCCCTCAGAAATTAAAGAATATCATTTGCAGTAAAATTGACCCAATTAATTTTAAGAATTATTCAGGAGCATATGAAATACCTTTTATTTAAGAAAACGGATCTAAGAATTACTATATTGGCATGACCAGCAGGAAATTTAGTTACAGAAGAAAGGAGCATATAGCTGATATTAAATATAATAGAAAAACCGAAGCTCTGGCAAAATTATATCAAGAAGAAACCATCCAAATAAATTTCAATGAAAGTAAAATATTTTTTCTCTCCAATCTATACTATTCATCCATAATAAGAGAAACCATAGAGATACTAACACGTAAAAATACAATATGTAACGATGCAGCATCTTTTAACTTACCGAAATTGTGGCTCGAGTTACTCCAAGGTTACATACATGAAAATACACAACCAAGTAAAAATAAAAGAAAACGTGCGTAATTTTTAAAAAAGTACATGAAAATTAAATGATAGCATTTTAAATAATAACTTTAAAGACCGTGAAATTATGGAATATTCTCATTTGTTTTTGAAAATGGCTCGGAGTGAGCCGAGACATGTCAAACAACCTAATAAAAGTTATTTTACTGTGTATTTATTATGTTGTTAATTTACACCTTTTAGCATTTAAAAGAAATACATTTCTGTATTGTTATGAAAGAAAGCAGCCTTAGGAAAGATTATTTATGAAATGACGATCCATAAAAATAACATTATAATAACATTTTGTTAAATAAACGTCAGTTTGTTTTATTTTCTTTTTCTAGTTCTTTTAGCTGTCATTTTCAACGATCAGCGTGCGTCATGGAAGATGATATGTTGGCATGGCAATGAAAGATCCTGTAATCAAATTTTCTATTTATTTAATTACGCCAGAGTAGAGTGGAATTATAATATTTATCATTGCTGCGACAGTATTTATTATTTATATATTCTTATGGCATTAAACGGAGGACTAATCATGCATTCTAGCTATTACAACAACAATACAAATTATACACTATTATGTCGAAAATGTAAATGCTACAATACACAATTCATAATTAATTTGACCTTTAAAACATAAAAAGTAAAATTAGCCCTGACAGTCTTATTAATAATTAAAGTTAAACAAGCAGCTATGCATTTAAACACACAAATAAATTCTTTGAAAAATTAAACATGTCGCTGGTGTCAAATAAAATCCTCCATTAATATTTTAAGACAGTCTCTCGGTATGTCAGTTAATCAGATTTTTGCTTTGGACTTTTGACAGGGGTATTATTTATAGAAAAAAACATTCACAAACTTTGAAAAATATGGTACGATATTAAGACAAAATGCCGTTGTCAATTACTGCAAAAGTTGTTAATGCTATCTTAAGATCTATAATTTTCGGCTATGTATAGAATTATGATTAAAAATAAGAAATATCAATAAAGATATTTAAATCCAAAATGTTCATGTAAAAATCGATGTGTAATCCAAAAAAGTCGTTCACAATATTTATTTCGGAACAAGTTCTGTTTAAAAATCTCTAATAAATCGGGCATTACAAATTTGCATGTGTAGTGTTAATAAATAATTGGGATTCCACATAAATTTCATGATATTATTACGAAAAAAAAATTAATAAAACTGATGATATCATATTTTTATTTGCATGTTATATATATTTTTTAAATTATGTTTAAAATTTTGAAGTTTCGCCAAAAAACAGTGTCATTCTAAACCGAAATCTGTTATCTCAAGAAACTATCCACTTGATTTACTTTTAAAATATTATTATACATAACATAAAATAAAAACACGAAAATGCCATTAGATCATTAAAAAAAAAATCATTTGGTTATTAATTCATGAGTGTGTGCATAAAGAAAGAGAGTAACAGAAATAGAAATTTCCCATAAGATTTTAAAGATATATATATCTTAGATTAAATAGATTAGCTAGTCCCATTAAAATAACACCTATCACTATAAATATGTTCTCAGACTTCATTCCCTTGCTAGCATTTTCTGTTCCTAAATCGCACAGGCGTATCGAACACATTCATCTTCTCTGCATTTTCTATTTCCGGAAGAGATGAGAGAATATCATAGGAGAGAAGGAGATACGATTCTTGTGGCGAAGTTCAAGAAGTCATTGCATCACAAGAATTCAGATAAATATATCTTTCTGAAATTTGGGAATAATCCTTTATTCTATGTTCTTATAAATTCTTCTTCTAGGGGGAAACACAACAAAAAGTAGGAACAAAAAAATCTCATTATCTCGTTAACACGTTGACGGACACTTGCGGCTATAGCCGTCAAAGCGAAGTTCACTATGTGGCATGACGGCAATAGCCGTCCAAAACGAAACGGTCGTTTTTAGACACTACGGCTATAGCAGCACAAATGTGCATTTACCGGCGTACAAGTAGAAGACCAGTGTCATGTTTTGGAAAAAATTTTTTAGGTTTAAGTTCGTTTTCCACCTGTTATACGAGTAGCAGCTTCAGTATGCACGTCGTGGTTGTGAAGGGAGTAGTGCAAACTAATTAAAGGTGCTGAATTAATCAAAATTAAGTTTATTTAAGCAGAAAGAGTAAAAATATACTTCTAATATTCTAAAAATTACAAAAACATATAGTGTCAATTTTCGAACTTCACTTGTTCCTACTGTCCGCCAATGTGTTAAAAAACAACTCTTGACAAATCATTTAAGATCCCATATATAAAAATAAACAGTGAAAAAAATGTGTTAAAGTCATAAACTTACAAATTTCACACAAGATTAAAAAATGAATATACATTAGATTAAATGGATTTTCTAGTTCCATTAAAGTAACACCTATCACTGTACATTTTTTCTCATATTTTATTTCTCGGCAGAATTTTCTGTACGTAAATCACACATGTATAGTGAACTTTCGTGTTTTCTAATCCCGTAAGAGGTTGGGGAATATGACTGTAGAGAAGGGGATACTATTCTATTGGCGAAATTTAAGAAATAATTCCATCATCAGAATTCAGTTAAATATATTTTTCTTAAATTTGGGAATAATCCTTCATTATGTATGTTCTTGTAAATCCTGTTTATAAAAGAAAGTAAAATCATGCGTCAAACGTAGATTTTGAAACACCTTTCAACACTTTTCAACACTTTTCAACACTTCCAGAATACTTTAAAAAAACTTAGCTGTTTAATAAAATAAATAAGATATCTATGTAAATATTTTAGAAAGAACATAACACATTTGAAAATCAGATTTCAGCAATTACCGTTTATAAGTGATAAAGTATTCAAATATTTTGTGCAGAACTATATTTGATCTATCGATTTGCTTGTATTCTGCACAGTATGCTAAAATTTAGCTTGACAAGAAAACGCATAATAAATTGAAAATTCACCTTGTGAAATTTCTGGACAACCCTGTATATTACCTACAGATTTTTATACATGCCACATATTAATCTAAAATTTAATTAGGGATAAATTACGCTTAAAAATACTGAAATCACACTTCTAGAAATAACCATCCATAAGCACCATGTATGCATATCTGTACGTGTCCCTGTCTACGATTTTATTTATTTTCTACAAACATCGCTTAATATACTAAATATAGTTCAACTTGAAATTGCATAACTAAATTTAAAATCACCTTTAAAGCAATTAACGCTCATACTCAGTAATGCTTGCGAATTCTTTCGTGTGGCCCTGTATATGATTTATAGCATTTATACACACCACATAGTACTTTAAAAATTGCTTAAATTAAAAAACGTACACCATAACTGAAAACACTTCTAGCAATCATTGCTAACTTAGGATACAGTACACTATCCGAAATGTTTTGTGTGTCCTTGTAAATAAGCGATAAATGCTAGTCACATCATATTCTGTATCACCTCAGTAATGTATATCAAGTTGATGTAGCGTTTTTGAATACTTGAAATAGTGTAACATAATTAAAATACGCTGCAAACAGTTTTTACACCAGTGGACCATTACGTAAGGGAGTCTTTTGTGTGGCCATGTAAATTAACAATAAATGCTTTGCATCCTATATTCTACAGAATACATGTTTCGAGCACTGCATAAATGCATATCAATTTAAGTATGTTTGAAATGGTGTAACCATCATTAAAATATATTTGAAACAATTTTTTTTGTCCCTGTAAATACCACATGCTTCATTTTCAATACCGATTGTGCTATAACATCAGTAACATATAAAAATTACAGGCAATCCAGATATATTTGCTAGAGTTAGAGCACTGCCAGACGGCCAGACGACTAGACAAACCGAAGTCCTACACACGTTTCAACTATGTTGAAAGTGTTAAAAAGGAAACATTAACAATCTCATGTCATAAAAAGAAAAGCTCTTGGCAAATCATTTACGATCCTGCATATATAAAAAAGTTAAAATGTGTTAAAGTAATTAAAATAGAAAATTTCTAAATTATTAAAAAATAAATATTTCTTAGATTAAATTGATCTGAGAATTTAATTAAAATAACTCCTATCAGTGTCAATATTTTCTCATTTTTACATTCCCTCCGTAACATTTTCTGTTCCCGAATCGCACATTCGTAGCGGACTTATTCATCTCGTTTAATTTTCTAATTCCAGAAGAGATGAGTAAATATGATTCGAGAGAAAGGTATGTGGTTCCCTTCACGAAGTTCAAGATGTCATTGAATCAGAAGAATTCAGTTCAATATATTGTTCTGAAATTTGGGAATAATCCTTCGTTTCATGGTCTTGTTAATTATTTTTCAGCAACAATGAAGTATAACATAAAATGGACTCACGAAAATCTTATTATCTCATAAAGAAAAGTCTTAACAAATCATTCAGGATACTGTATATAAAGAAAAGAAAAGAATTAGTTAAAGTAATAAAAAAGATATTTCCCACAATATTAAAAAGTAAATATTTATGAGATCAAATAGATTTTCTTGTTCGATTCAAAATAACACCTATCAATGTAAATATGTTCTCAGATTCAATTCCCTTGGTAGAGTATCCTGTTTCTAAATAGCATATGCGTAGCGAACTTATTGATATACTTCACATTTTGTAATCCCGGAATAGATGTCTGAATATGATAGGAGAAATAGGAGAGAAAGGGGATAGGATTATCTTTTCGAATGTCAAGAAGTTATTGCACCAGAAGAATTCAGTTATATATATATCTCTATCTACAATTTCGAAATAATCTTCCATTACATGTTCTTGTAAATCATTTTTCGATGGACAGGAGACATATTTTCCAAATACAATGTAACGTTTATGAAACTTTAATGTAACACTTCAATATTATTAATTCTAGACGAAGACATTACATAATTATTGTGACGATAACATTTTACAAATATTCTGAAACCAAAATTGCATTTCAGTAAAAACATTTCGATGCATTTCTTATGCAAATGCAAATTAGTTAATTGGTTATTTTTAACTTAGCTACTGAATCCTGTACTAAAATAATGTTTCGTGCTTAATTTTTGCATTGAATATTTATCATAAAAATTGATCTAAAGTGCTATAGTGAACAAGAAGAAGTATAAAATAAAAAGATTAAAACCAAACCTTTTATAAAGAAAAAGAATGATAATCCAATAAATTCAGAATATATCCGATAACCTCTGTATATCTGTATATCAATCTCTATTAAATTCAACGTTACAACTTTGCATATGTAGTTAATACATAATGGAGATTTCATATGAATTTGTCCAGACATGTTAAAATAATTTTGGTATTTTTTAAAGGGGTTAGGAAATTATTTTTATTGCTAATTTTTTTCTTACGTTAAGTCTTACGCTAAGAAATGCTTAAAAGTTCACCAAATTGCAAATGACTTTCTAACCAGAATTGTGGTAATAGATGAAACGATCTACTTGCTTTATCACTTTGAAGATTATCATGCATCGCAAATATTAAGAATACGAAAATTCCATTATTTCATTAAGAACTCATGGAAAATCATTTATGAACCTGTATATAAAGAAACAAATGTTTGGTTGGTGTTCTGGGAATGCTACGATCATCTTTTGCACATGATATAAAGGAAGAGACAAAAATGTGTTAAAGTAACAAAAATAGGAATTTTCGAGTATTAAAAAATATATATTTCCTTAATAAAAAAGATTTGCTAGTTTCAGTACAATAACACCTATGATTGTAAATATGTTCTCAGATTTTATACTTTTGGTAGCATTCCGTGTTCCTGAAACGCACATGCATAGCTAAGGTATTTATCTCTCGCATTTTCTAATTCCGTAAAGCACGAGGGATATAATCGGAGGGAAGACAATATGTATTTTTTAGTGAAGTTTAAGAAGTAATTGCTTTAAAATAATTCAGTTAAATGTATGTGTCATTCGCCTAGAAACCTACAAAACGATGTCACAGATTTTTTTTTTTAAGTAATAGTAATTAAAAAAATTTGGTAATGGAAATTCCGTGTGGTAGAAACGAACAATAATCCTTCAATATATGTGCTAACCCGCAACCAGACAGTATTTTTGTAACATTAGAACATGCATGAGGTAAATCTCCCCCAATTTTTCTCACGTTATATTTTTCACTAAACACGTTTTAAAAGCAAATCTATTGACGTACATTGTAAAATGCAATAGGTTCTACTTCTTTTTCGAAAAAAAAATCATGCTTTATATATTTATTTAAAGATCTTTTAGCAGTTCCTGTAAAAATCACGCTTCTTTTTTCCGAAGGAAAAGTGTGACTGGGGATGATATTTACCCCGTGCGTGTGCTAAAAATTATTTTTTGTCAAAGTCGAAATATTCTGAGAGTAAATTATAACATTTACGACGCTAGAATATAACATTTTAATGTCGATTCTTTTAGAAAAATAATACACATTAATTTAGTAAGGAGATAACTTTATATGATGATTTTCTTTTCCTTAGATGTAGCAAAATATTCCAAAATATTACAGAAACGGCTTTAAAAATATTAAAGGTGTAAATAAATACGCAACAGAATTTTTAAGAGTTTTTATTTTAAGTAAATATTACACGCTCCTGTACTAGAAAACATCAAAATGCATTTGAAATAAAACACTGTTATGCAATCTCTATGCAAATACAAGTTGGTTAGTTAGTTATTTTAAACTCAGCTATTCAATCCCGAGCTAAACAAAATGTTTTAGCGCTTCATTTTTGCACCATAAAGTTATTATAAGAATTAAACTAAATAATTATAGTTAACAGTAATATGTGTAAAACATACAGAACCGAAACATTTACGTAAAAATAGATAACAAATTCATTCAGGATATATCCAATTATTATTGTGAATTATTATTGTGAATATATTATGAATTAATATATCCAATTAATGTATAAGTCTCTAATAAATCCGGCCATGCAAGTTTGCATATTTAATCTTAATTCCTAAATCAGCTTTGAATAATAATATTAAAATATTTGTGTATTTTACTTTTACAAAAGTAATCATATGAATGTTTTTATTGCAGAGTTTTTTTAATCCTTAAAAGGTTATAAAAGGTTTAAAATGACTCAAAATTACCAAGCCATTCTGCCGTTACATCGAGCGATCCTGTTGCTTTATCATTTTTAAAATTATCATGTATGACATGGAATGTTAGCAGGAAAATACCCTAATATCATTAAAAAACTCTTAGTAATTTATTTATGAACGTGTATTATATATAAAGAAAGTGAAAAAATGAAGGAAACTGAAAACAGCTTCTCACGCAGGTATTATGAAGGTTTTTCTTGAAGGGTTTATACAGTTAGCACATTATGGAATCTAATTTGGATTCAAATAACTTCGTTGCAGGGCTGCGTAGAAGGAGAGGGAGGGAGGACAATAGGAAGCAATTTGCTTTTGGCCTCCCTTTCTATTATCGTCTTTCTCTTAGTGTTTCATTATTTAGTTATTCGAAAAGAAAAAGTTGAAAAATGAAAATTATGTTAGTTAAATTTCAATTAATTGTTCAAATTTCGAGAAGTTATAAAGATTGAATTTCCGTAACCTTTGAAAATAAAACTTTTTTGACGTAAATGAATTTTCTTGTGATGAAAACAGCATTTGAAATATTTCAAGAATTGTCAGTTGGAATTACACTTTTGAATCTGTACGTTAGATAATGGTCATGGTCATGGTCATTAGATAATAGTCAACGACAAGAAGGAACATCCCATAAACCTTTTATTTTTCGCAATGTAAAATAATGTTAAGAACTAGGGTTAATTTTTTCTATAAAATACTTGTTTTTTACCTTTTATCGTAAAATCTATAAAAGTAGAAGTTGTCGCACTTACTAAATTTTAGTTTTATGAGTTTTGTTTAAGTTATTTTAATCTGTAATCATGGTTCTCACGGTTCCTTTTTACATTTTACAAAAAATTTCGAGGTATGTTTCTACAATTTTTGCTAGAGAAATCTAAAAAGAAAATTATTCTTTGATAAATGTGGAATTAAAAAAAAACACACCAAGAAAGAACCCTATGTAATTGACAAGCTTAAATGTTGACATTTCACCGTGTTCCAAAGAATCTAATTAACTATTTTAAATTTTGGATATTTACTTTACAGTTACACAGGCTTCTGAAATTTTCTTATATACATTTAGAATTATCATTTAATTTGAATTCCTTTTTCAGACATTTACAAGACTTATCACAAATGTAGAAAACACTTTCTATATATCTATAATTTCATTACAAAGATTTTTGTACGAACTATTCTTACTTTCTTCGACCACTTATGCAAACGAAATTCGCTGTATTGATGTTTGCCTAAGCAGACATCGTTTTTTTTTTTATCGGCATAAAGCGAAGACTACAAACATGATAGTAAATAGAGACTTCTTTATTAAATGTTATAGTACGTTGAAGAGTAATTTCATTGTGAGATTTAGGAATTAAGAATAGGTTCTGACAGGAAATATTAACGTAATAACACATGGGCTGATAAGTTCCTGGTCTAATAAAGAAAACACAACTTTTTAACATATTTTTATAACTTTATAACTTTAATAAATAACATAACTTTAATAATAAATAATAATTTAATAATAATAATAATAATAATAATTTAATAATAATAATAATAATAATAATAATTTAATAATAATAATAATAATAATAATAATAATAATTTAATAATAATAATAATAATAATTTAATAATAATAATAATAATATAATAATAATAATAATAATAATTTAATAATAACTATTTAATAATAATAATTTAATAAATAAATAATAATTATAATTTATTAATAAATAACATAATTTATTAATAAATAACATAATTTAATAAATAACATAATTTATTAATAACTAACATAATTTAATAAATAACATAATTTATTAATAAATAACATAATTTAATAAATAAATAAAAATAATAATTTAATAATAAATAACATAATTTTATAACGAAAAAGCTCCAAACAGTGCTCAGAATCATCGACTCGTTGTTGTTTTTGGTCAAAAGCTAACACGCGCGGCAGCCACTTTGACAACAGCTTTTTCATAGACAAATGTTCATTCAAAATAAAACCTACACGTTCCTTGGATATCTTCAGAGTCTGAGCTATCTCCTGCAACTTCACTTTACGGTTCCCCAAAACGATTTTGTGGACTTTTTTTTTATGTTTTCCGGAGTAACCACCTCTTTTGCGTAGTGTGTGTACGACCACGTTTAAATTCAGCAAACCAGTCAATAATGGTTAATTTACCTGGTGCAGTGTCCGGATAACGCTTATCAAACCAAGCTTTTGTTTGAACGGTGTTTTTCCCATCAAATAACAGTTCTTGAAATTTTTGTTTATCCATTTTTTTATCAACAAAGTCATTGAACCAAACTCACTCTAACGTTTTATCCACACTGCGAATCGTCATGATATTTTTTCTGCTACCTTTTAAAGGTTAGTATTTACTAAAAAAAAAGCATAGGTTCGGCGATTGCAATGCCATCTGTGTGGCAGGCAGGAAACTTATCAGCCGATGTGTTAGCTACTTTTTTTAATCAAAACAAGGATGAAATTTCATGCGTTAAGCATGGATTGTGAAACACTTTCCAAAACATTCAGAATACTGTAACAAAACTTCACAGTTTAATAAGGCACAATAATTTACATGATGTCTCAGTAAACAGGGTACGGGCAGGTAAGACTACCCCAGAAAACCCAGCATGTCTAAGTAAACAGTAAAAATTTACTTCAGTTAGTAAACACATAGCATAGTTTAAAATTCCCTCTCAGCAATTTCCGTCAATAAACGGAAATGTACTCGAGATATTTTTTGCAGCCTGAATATGATCTATATGATTTATACCCATCAAGTAAAACCCAAAAAATAAGTTAAATTAAAAAACGTGTATCACGACTAAAAACGCACTTTCAGCAATTATTATTGATAGACAGTACTGTAACCAAGTTCTTTTGTGTGTCCCTTTAAATGAACAATAAATGCTAAGCACAACTTATCCTACAGCAACCATCGTGAATCTCAGTGGTGCATATAAATTCGATTATGTGTGAAATAGTGTAACATCATTAAAATACACCGCAAACAACTTTTCCCCATAGTCCATAATGTAGCGGAATTATTTGAGTATCCCTGTAAACGAACTATAAATGCTAAACATTTCATTTTCAATACCGAACATGCCATAGTAAACCTCAATAACATATATCAATTGTATGGAAATCAGAGTATATTTGCGTCAGTTAGGCCACGGCAGACAGACAAGTGGAATTCATAAACACTTTTCAACTACTTTTCAATAATTTGTTTAAAAAACTTTTGTCATCAATGATAAAAAATAAATTCCCTTTTTAATGAATTAAAGGTTATAATATTCAAACTTTATTTTAATTATAAACAAGAACAAAAAATCATGCGTCAAGGATAGATTATGAAACACTTTCCAACACAGCCAGACAACAGTAACGAAACTTCACCGTTAAATAAGGTGAAAGAAAATATGTAAGTAAACAATTTAGAAAGCATGTAACACATTGAAAAACACAATTTTCGAAATTACCTTCCAGTGTGCAGCCCTGTATGTGATCAATAGATGTGGATATATAGCACGATACAATTTAGTTCAGTTAGAATATTCACATTTATCAATTTTCGCCAATTGATGGAAATGCACTCAAATACTTTGTACAGTCCTGTATATTATCTGAAGACTTTTGTACACACCACATATTACGCTAAAAGGCAACTTTAACTCACTCGCAGCATTTGCAACAGTAAAAGACAATGTATATTTTTCTTTGCGTAGCCCTGTATATGAATTTATTTATATTCCACAAACTTCTATTGGTCTACTAAATATAGTTCAACAGGAAAATCCGTAAACACAATTAAAAACTACCCTTGAGCAATTCACTCCCATAGTATGTAATACTTACGACTTCCCTTATGTAGTCCTGTATATGATAAACCAAGTTATAAACGAACACGTACTATGAAAACTTTAGTTAAACATAAAAATGCAAACCAAAGTTGAAAACGCACTTATCACACATAGACTCTAAATATCGCACATGTACTGTAACCAATATCTTTCGTGTATCCCTGTAAATAAACGCAATGCACACAAGAGAGCAATTTATAGTGCACCTCAGTAATGCATATACAGTAATCCCTTAACATTCGCGAGGGCTACGTTCCAGGAGAACCTCGCGAATGTCAAATCCGCGAATGTTGAATATATCTCTCTGCACTGAAAAGGGAGTTACGTTCTATAAAATTTTAATTAGAGTGGTACAGCATTTCAAAGGACAAAAGAATATTATACTATTAACAATACGTTATACATAAATATATTTAGAAGGTGGATGTACACACATATTATTAAATATGGAATTTATTTATCGAATATAATTCAAATTAACTGACTAGAGAAATAATTGCAGCTAAAAATAATATAGGTTTTTGTATAAGGCATTTCTACTCTCTCTATTCGCAAAGATATGATAATGTATTAGTAGGTGATACAATATTAAAACAATGTGTGATACAATGTATGCGATAGAATATTAAAATACGATATTTAAATACAGCTAAATTCTTTAGAAAGGATTTTATTTTCCATATAAGATCAGTTTCAGTTCCATCTCTACGAGAACCTGCACATTTTAAATTAATAGATTGATGAGGCCGTTACATTACAGTACCACTTCTAATGTTCCCCTTGCAATTGAGTATTCTGCTGTTATTATTTTGCTTTCCTACAACACTCGTTCCTTTTTCTTTTGACAACTGAAAAATCATTTGTAAATAGATACCAAGAAAACGCAATGGAAATAATCTTTAACCACTATAAATTCTGAAAAAGAAAGAGATAATGATAATAATAATAATATGTTAAAACCGCGAATGTTGAGGGATTACTGTAATTTTCATTATATTTGAAATAGTGAAATATCTCGAAATTACACTATAAACGATTTTTCACCATAGAACGATGTGTAACAGAATTTTTTGTTTGAACCTGTAAAAGAATATTAAATGCTTTGCACCCCATATCCTACAAAAAGCATATTTTAATGCGCTTCCTAATTATATATCAATTTCATTATGCTTTAAATGACGTAGCGTCATCAAAATGCACTTGAAACAATTATTTCCTATTGACTGTAACGTAACGGAATACTTTTGACTGTCCTTGTAAAAAAACTATAAGTGCTACACGCTTCAGTTGAAATAGGGAACATGCTATAGTAAACAATAATAACATACAAAACTTTCAGGGTAATCCGAGCATAATTGCGGGAGTTAGAGCAGGGCCAGACGGCCAGAAAAACCGAAGTCATAAACACTTTTCAACTAGGTTGCAAAGTGTTAAAAATGCATTTAAAATATAATGAAACAAAAAATAAGATTGTTTACTTTTATGATTTTCCATAATTTTCTAAAACAGATGTGATTATTAGACAAACGATTAGACTATGAGATTAGAAAAGTATTTTAATTTATTATTATAAAAGTGTTGTCCAGAATCATACGCTGAGCATCCGTCACAGAAATGACCTAGAAAATAACTATTAAACCTCCTATCAGATTCAACATTACTTCGAGCAACCAATTTTTCAGCCGATTTTAACTCCAACTTCTCTGCGTACTAACCCAAAGAAGGTTTGCAATTGTTGTTGCAAAAGTTGGGTGAAAAATCGGTTATTACTATTACCGGTTTTTTACTGTTTATCGCTTTCTCATTGATGTTCCAAAATGCCTATATCTGATTGAATTATCAGGGGAGTTATTGAATGAAAAGTTGCTGCTAGGAGCGATTTTTATGAAATGTGGCCAAAAAATTAGGGATATTGCTGATCGCTATCACACTGGGTGTTGAGGTAATTTCTCGCGGAAAATCGGCTCAAATCAAGAGTTGGCTCAAAATTTGTTCGAAAAGTTGCTGAGTTTGATAGCAGAATGTCACCTAAGCGATTATCATTTGATAACGAAATCTAACGTTGAATTCTGAGAAAAATGAAATACAGGCTCAAAGCAGCACACTTTCTATTTTAAAACGTTAAAATACCATTCGCATTCATTGCAAAAACTTTACTTAGTTTAGTTTTATGAGTTTCCTTTAACGTATTTTAAGCTGTACTTATAAGCAGCCATAACAGTTAATTTAAATGTAAGCAATTTTTCGTGGTTCATAAATAAATCGATTATACAAACATATTACATTTTGAAAATTTGCATTACCGCTACATATTCAGTAGAAAATTTTTGACATCTATTTTGAAGTACAATCTAATTTGAAATGCTTTTCATACATTTACTAGAATTAGTACAAAAGAAGAAAGGCATTTCTGCATACATTCAGTTTCATTACAAAAGTTTTTGAGCTAAATGCGAAATGTTCTTGATGTGGAAGCTGCGATTTCTTGTAAATGAAAGTCGCTGTATTGATATTTGTTTAAGAAGACATCGTATTCCTTTCGGGATAAAGTGAAGCAGATTAAAGTATGATAGGAGTAAATAGAGAATTGTTTGATAAATTTATTTTGAAGAAGATATAATACTGAATTGCACACTAATTTCATTATGAGAATTAAGATTTAAGAATAAATTTCAACTAGAAATTTGGACGTAGAATCTTTTTTATTCGAAAAAAAAATCTGAAAGTGATTAATCTTTTTTTTTATGATTTTAACAGTTTTAAAATCTTTTGCCTTAAATATTTAAAAGGAACATTTTTGCATAACGAATGAAAATTTGCAATATCTAAACTTCACCAAAATTGGATAAAATTGGATTTTGTTAACCAGTATATTGCAGTCAACACAAAACTGTCGAACAATTATGAATAGGAATAAGCTAAAATGCATCTCAGTACAGCCCGATTTCTCTCTGAATTTCCACAATATTTCACTGAGTTTTTTCCTCACTGGTACTATCACATATAATTAACTACCACCACTACTAAAATATGAAAGACAAATGTGCGATCTTTCTGGCTTGCTCAATTAAAAATTAATTCATACAAATGCTCATACTTTATCAAATATTAAATATATTCATTTGTAACTTTTTCAGTATAATCTCTTTGTTGCCTTTTTAGCATAATTATTCTCTTGCATACTAAAAATGTCGTTAAATATGGTTGAAAACTCTGGATGTTATAAACAAAAGGCAAAAATGGGGATATTTCTAAGATAAACGTTTATATTTTCATGTAAATCTGTGTTATTTTTACACAAATGGTTAGAAACTTTTTGCCGTTTTTATAACAAAAAATAAATTTTAGTTGCAGATTGTTTCCAGCTTTTTATAAAACAAGGTGATGATCCCAAATATTATTATTCTTATTCAGTGTGTTGTTAGTCTCCTAATTGCATTCGGGACAAATTTTTCACTGAAGATTATAAATTCAAGCCAGTTCTTTACATCCCGATGGTCAAGAGCAATTTGTCAAATACTTTTCTAAATATTCGACAAAATGTCCAAAATCGAATGTGTTTGATGACTTTCAGCAGTACAAGGTGTCCCACAAACAATGACCTCGGCTTTTTTTCCTTAAGAATATACATATTCTTTTATATGCTGTTCAGTGTACTACATACATTTTAATACACTAAAAATACTTCATTGACTTTTCAGATGAAGTCGTAACACAACTAAACTATACAGCTGTCCCAAAAACATTGACCTCGGCGTCATTTCCTTAAATATTGATCACAGACATATATCATAAACTACAAAGTTACGTAAAAAAAGGGCACATAATTTTATGAAATAGATTAAAATTTACAGGGGATTCAATTTGAAGAAATACAAAATTTAAATTTTTATACGGACCCCGCAGAAAAAACTTCCCAGTGAGTAAAATGTGCCCCATACACTAATAAGGTTATGTACAAAATTTCAACATTCTATCATAAAAAGTCGCAGAGATATATTTGAACAAAGTTGATGAGGGGTTAATCATAAATTAAAATTTAAATGTTTACAGCTAGAATGTAGATGACGCGATGCAGACATGCATCATCAGCAAAAAAAATATGGCTCTTATCTTTAGTTTTATTTACAAATTTACAAAACTAAGCTTCCTGAAAAATACCTTAAACTTTTACATGATGGATTACAGAATAAACCTTGAAAATGGTACAGTCAATAAACATTAAAACAGCTTAGAAATGTTTGCATATGCAAATATCGGCCTCTGATCGGTGCGTCACATAATCGCAACAGACGTTAAGTTATTGGTTCTGCACAGTTTAGATATTTTTCTGCCATGAAAATAGCACAATTATTATTTATTTATGCAATCATTGTTTTCCTTCGCAATATGTGCACGACCCCTGAAACACAATCATCCGACATGATTTTTCCCCTTTGGGAACTCATATCCAAGCATCGAAAAGTGGTTTAAGTTACCATTTATGTATTGTCATATCGCTGTGACTTTGTATGATAAAATGCTGAAATTTTGTACATGACCTAATTAGTGTATGGAGCGCATTTTACTCATTGAGAAATTTTTATACGGGGAACGTATAAAAATTGAAATTTGTATTTCTGCAAGTTCCCCTGAAAATTTAATTGATTTTATAAAATTCTGTACCATTTTTACGTAGCTGTGTAATTTTTAATATATCTTTACGATCAATATTTAAGGAGGAAAAAAACGAGGTCAATGTTTTTGAGACACCCTGTATAGTTTATTTGTATTACTTCGGACTTACTTTGGAGGGTCAATGAAATATTTTTAGCGCATTAAAATGTATGTAGTACGCTGAACATTATACAGAAAAATATGTGTATTCTTTGAATTAGCACAGATCACCTTGTAAATGTATTTATATTTTCGTTAAATTAGCTAAGGGGAACAGGTGAATTTAGCAAACATCTTTTAGGGGAAATTGTGTCACATATGTGTTACATGTGACAACTTTCACTGTCTTTTAATGACGTTTATGTAACGATTTCATTTTTGTAGTTCTTAAAATATAAATACCGTGAATTTATGCATTAAACTTTGTAAAAAAATGTACCACCGTAAAAGATATTTTGATATTTCGTTAAGGATATATAACACTGATTTATATTCCATTATACATAATCCATTTTAATATTAGTCCATGAACAATATTATAAAAGGTCTTATGGATTAAAACGGTTATTTAATATACGTAAATTACACTCTTTGGTCGAAAGCATAAGAAAATATCTAATGTAAACGTTCTTCTTTTTAAAATTGTCAAAATAGACTTATATGAGTATATGTTTATTTGACTTAAAGAAAAAAACTAAAAAGTTCATAACTATGCAGTCTTAATAAAAGTCAAAATTTTGGCATAATGCTGGTATAATTGAAATGGTATAATTCACTGAAGGAATACGAGGGTCAGTACTTATTTTCTGTCTAGGAGTTTCATCGATTTCAAAGTGTGGAATTAAATGTTAAACAAACATTGAAAACAAAATAAACCGAATTAAATTATTTACGTTTTCAAATTTCTTTCTTCACTTACATGACATGTTTATTCACACTCATTGGTAGAAACACAAATCTCTATTCAGCAAATGAAAGATGAAGTCGCGCAATTTATTCTTCTAAGATGAGCATACGGGTGTTGAAATAATAAAGCATGTATGGAAAATTGCCAAAAGGCATTCGAGGTATGTTCTCTCTCTCTCTCTCTTTTTTTTTTTTCAAAAAGATATACTGTCAACGAACTGTATTTGCTTTTTCAACCTTCACATGCGTGCCGAATTTACTTTTTTATTTCATTAATGCATTTATGTGCCTTTAAAATGCAAATTTCTGTCAAAATTGAATTTTCCACTTTTGATCTGATATTACAGATTGATTTTGTAGCTTTCAAAATAAGTTTGAAATTTGTTTTTATCTTGATTATGACAGACTGACATTTAGCTTACAGATATTTGAATATAAGGAAAATAAAAGGTTGTACAGTGTTGAATTGTATTTATATTTTGTTTTCTGAAAATCCAATTTTAAATATTTTCCTTTAGTGCAAAACCTCATTAATGTTTTGAAACTTTGCTAAAATACACCAAAAAGATTGATTCTTTGAATAAACCTCTCCTATGATTTAATTTAGATTTTTTAAATAAAGATTTTCATTGTCATAAACTTTGAAAATGTTTTGTGTGTTTAGGATGTTAACTTGCGTAACTTTTTTAATATAAGCGTTAAATTTATGACATTGGTCATTATTTTAAAAAGAGGTTTTAGTCATCATATTAAAATGTACAGAACTAAAATATATCAATCTAATTATTAATTTACTTTGAGTGTCTGTTCTTTGTGTTTTTCTAAGCTGGAGTAATTCTGTAAAATGCTGCAGTATTCTAACAACGTATAAAATCATGTAAAAAATCGCCATATGTGGAAAATGCATGGTTGGAAAATTATGCGAATTTTTAAGTAGAAAATATAGACTAAAATAAACATTTTAAATATATAATTTGAGTACTTTATTTTAAAAAAAAGATGATGGAAAATATTTAGTTAATTTTTAACATTAAAAAAATTATAAAGACATGTTTGAACTGTTTTTACATTTAAGACAAAAATTTCCTTTTCTCTTACAACAGGCGATAAATATGAATGAAACAGCTTATATAGCTCTTATACAGTTCTTTGTGCAGTTGTTTTAGAAATATTATAGAGATAAACATGTCACAAGGAATATTTTCGATAATATGAAATACAAGAGACTCGCATTGTTATGGAGTAAATGCGCGTGCTATTGCATAAAAGAGAATGTTGTTTAAAAGATCAACGAAAGCATTTTACAACATTTTGAAAATTTTGAAATTACGGAAATCAGAAACATGAAGTTGGACTTGAATCACTTAAATTGCGCAAAGACTGTTAATCAATCTATCATGTACAAAGTCATTAAACGTCAGATAAAATTCGCAGATGTTTAAATTTATACAGTGCACGCTCTTTGGAGGGATTTAGAAAAAAAAACTAATGATATGCAACAAGTAATTTTTAACAAAAACGAAATCGACTTTAATGAATTTTTCTTTCTTATTGCGCCGAATATTTATTTATTTATTGACAGTATTGCCATTTTCCAACTACATTGTACCCCATATTCCCTTTACATCACATTGTTGCAAATGTCGCTCATTTTGATACGCAGTAGACTGTTCCTGTAAAAAACTACATAATGATGTGACGACTATTTAACAGAAATAAAACATTACTGTCTACATTAACAACATATTGATAATTTCGCAGATATTTACGAAAATCACGGCCGAAGGAAATCAAAAAACGACATAAAAACGGATAAGAAGACAAGTATATCATTTTTAGATACTACAGTATTTTGCAGTGGGATCACCTCCAAAATGAACCTTTCCAACAGCAGTTAAAACAACTTTTTTAGCACCAAAACTTTTTATCTTATCGAAGACTAGTTTCGCTAGCATTTAGCATACCTTCATCAATGCTAAGAATCCATCATTCTTTGCACTGATGAATGTACGCTAAATGCTAGCGAAACTAGTCTGCGAAAAGATGAAAAGAACTGGTGCTAAAAACGTTGTTTTAACTGCTTAAATATGAAAGTTGTTTTCCAGTATTGAAAAGGGAACAACTTTTCCTAAGAAACGACCATAGCTATTGTCATTAGCGTCACACTCGCCACATCATAGGAAATATTAAGCTTCACCCCCTCTGTCGGAAGCAGCGACGAGGTCCATATTACATAACAGCTCCAGATCCAGTCATCGAAAATCATTAGCTGAACCCCGACCTTGTCCGATGCTACTCGTGTAGAAGAAAATTTCAAGGCAAGAAATCTACGGTAGCTTCCTCTTAGAACTCTGTTGATCTGAATCTTTTATCTAAGCCTCCTACAACAAGTGACGTAATGTTTCTGTTAGCATGAAACCAACCAGTTTCCTGAACTCTTTATAATTAGGTGACTACGTTCCTTTATTCTGTTAAATTAAAAATTTCAGCGATGTAAACAAAACCCACCGGATATACTGATTCTTTTAGGTAGCTTTCAATAAAAAAGCTACCTATTGCAGCCGTTCAGAGGAAAGCAATTCCAACACATTTTGGTATATTTTCACCGATCATGACCCCCAGACCCCAAAACCACCCTCCATTGAAATGTTGATATATATACACGGTTGTTATAATTAAACTACTATTCAGGTGAACTCTAGATCCGGTTCTATGACTCCAAACGAAACAAAATTTCACTAGTACGTAGTTGAAGCGATGCGCTTTGCGAAAATCGAAAAAAAAATTAGTTAAAATTTTTGTCAAAAGGTGGCGCTGCGCCAATATTTAAGCCGATATTTGCAGATTCCTTTATTTTGTAAAAAACAAAATACAGGAAATTTTATTTCACAGTTGGTAAACTTTTTCAGATTCGTTATATCAATTCCGGTCAATCCAGATGAAACACACAAAGTCACAAAATTTCACCCAACGTGTGAAACGTGTGACATTTTATTAAAATTTTCGACGAACGACGTCAAAGTGACGTCACAACTTCGAAAACTTGAAATACCCTTCTAACCACCTGACGATTTAAAACTTGCTGATAAAGTGTGTCTGTGATGTCTTTGACACTGGAACAGTTGATTGTTTCTGAAAAGCATTTGAATCTACGCTTTGTGGAGAATAGTAACTTTGAAAGAAAAGGCACTTCTTGTAAAGTCATTTTATCAAAATAACAGCAACGCAGCTGCAGCTCTTCGAGAATTCCGGAAACTAAAAGATGTTAGACGTGGACCAATGTCGGATCGTGGAGTTCACAAAATGATTAAAAAGTTCGAGGAAACAGGAAAACTCGACATTCTTCCTGGCAGAGGACGAAAAAAGGTAGACATTTCTAGCATTGAAGATATTGCTACTGCTGCAGTGGATTTAGCAAGCCAGTCATAATTTGGTAATGCAAGTGTGCCAGCTATTGCGAATGAAGTCGATATGCCGATTTCCAATGTGAGAAAAGTGATGCGTCAAATTTTGCGCTACAATCCATACAAGATTCAGGGACAATTCTTGGCCCTGGAATATTATATGGAGTGATGAAGCACATTTTTATTTAAACGGACAAGTGAACACACACAAATGTCGAATTTGAGCGAAGAGAATCCTAATGTTGTCCAAGAAGTTCCATTGCATGCAGCTAAAGTGACGGTGTGGTGCGGTTTCACAGCTACGTTTATGATAGGGCCATATTTTTTTGAGGAACTAACATCCAGAGGACCCATTACATGTTCCGTAAATGGGAGAAAGTATCTCAATATGTTTTCAAATTTTCTGATTCCCGAGCTTCAACACCGAGGCTGCCTTCAAAATGTCGTGTTTATGCAAGACGTGCACCACCGCACATTACTAGAGCAGTTCGGACTTTCTTAACAAGCCATTTTACAGAAGACCGCAAGTCGTTATTTTCAAACAGTCTGGCCACCACGATCGCCTGATCTAACACCATGCGATTTTTGGTTGTGGGGATTTTTGAAAAATTCTATATCTAAAGACAGATGTCAGACAATCTCTGATCTGAAAGACAGTATTAGACTTCATATTCGGTCAATCTCACAGGACAGTTTAAGCAATGCTGTAGAAAGCACAATTCTGATAATGGAATGCGTTATTGAAAATGGTGGAGGATTCATTGAGCATGCGTAATGTTATTCTTCGTTGTTTCCTCGCTGCCGAGCGATATGTTTTATTTTTGTTGATGCAGATTACATCACATGAAATTATATTCATTTTTCTGTTTTGTTTGCAGTCATAGGTCAGGCTCTAGAGCTGTCTGATTAGGTGAACTTTAATTATAAAAATTTGCAGTTCGTCGAAGTTTGTTGAAACTTTTAAATTTGTGTGCTTCGTCTGGATTGACTGAAATTGATATAATGAATCTGCAAACATCGCCTTAAATATTGGCGCAGCGCCACCTACTGACGAAAAATTAACTAATTTTTCGATTTTCGCAGAGCGCATCTCTTCAACTACGTACTAGTGAAATTTTGTTTCGTTTGGAGCAAAAGAACCGGCTCTAGAGCCTTCTGAATAGGCGAACTTTAATTATAACAACTCTGTATATATATGACATATGTCATGCTGTAACTCTCTTATTTATGAAACACTTCAGATATGACTCAGTATGTGTACAAAACATACCAAGGTCTCGACTGAGTTCGTTGGAAAGCTTCATGCGCCATCTTGTTTCAAAATGGCGGCAAGTTAATTTTAAAAAAAAATTATAAATTGAAAAAGTTGTTTCCATTAAGTGTTAGATCGTGACACAAGGATTCAGGAACACTTTTTGTTTTGGCTTTATCTTAAAAAATGGCTGAGATACGGCAGTTTCAAATTTTAGGGTGACTGTCTTTTTTAAACAATCTGAATTTGTTATGCTGTAACTCTCAGACTGATATTCGCATTCAAATTCAGTATTAAAGAAAACCGGGATTGAATCTTCTATAATCAGGTTCCAAGCATTTTAGCTTCGGCTGTTTGAGTAAAATAAGTTGAATTTTTAAAAACATGGACTATGAAAGCTACCTTTTCTTCCCGATACAGGCCGGAAGGACTTTTAAAAAAATCTTATTTGATTTAATAAGAGGATTCACTGTAATAATGACCATGCTTACTAAAAAAATAAAAGTTATCTGCTGCATATTTTAGAAATGATATTACATAGATAACTTTTGTCCAACCTGTTTTTTGTTTTCTGGAAAATTATTTTATGTATGTTATAAATGTATCAAAATATATTTAAAAAACTACATGTATGTTTAAAATGCTTTGTTTAAATGCATGTTTGAAATTTTGTTTAAATGTATGCGTTTCATTGTAAGCGGGGAAACAACTATGAATTTTAAATTTTCGCTTTGTCGTTTTTAAAGGAGCTGTAATTTGTACACGTGTAGGCGACATCAAGGTTGTGCTTGGCACGCGCGCCGTTTTTATTAATGCAGTTACATTAACATGAACTAAAACTTCCTTCTCGTGTTTCGCTAGTGTTTTTCTATAATCGGGGGAATTTGGGAAGGTTTCACATTTTCCAAAGAATATTGTTGCAACTAAATGCTAATGAGGTTTTATAGGATATGTTGTTAAAGAAGTGCATTTTTGTGTTGACAAGGCTTTGTTTAAGCGTGAGTAACCCTTCTACATTGTGCTCTGATTTTGTTTTTTGTATTTCAGTTTGTTTTTTGTATGTCTAATTAAAATTATAGTGGTGTGAAAATTTTGAAATTTTATCATTGCATTTATCGTACTATTTGACGCACGCAGCAAAAATTGCTGTCTGTATTCTTCTGTAGATACCGTTGGACCTTCTCTCATTTAAGCAGAAAAGTAACTCGTGAAATTCCGTCTTGGATCTAGCACTCGGTATTGCAGAAAACACAACATGAATGTTTGACGTTATAATAAAAGTGAAGTTTTTAGCTTCTGAATTTGAGGTAAATTTTCAGTTAAGCTGAGTATTAGGAAAGTTGTTTTTGAAGTTATTTAAAGTTCCGTAGAGTTAGTGTTTCGCAGCCTTGGCAAGTATCGAAGTAGTTTCTGCGAATATATATATTTTTTCTAGGTGTTGTGATCTTAACATTTAAACATTTACGAGTTAAAATTTGAAAAGACGGTTTTTAAAGTCAGTGTCTATGCAACCACAGCATTGGTGGGTGATATTGAATAAAATGAAAAAAAAAATAATTTTGGACAAAAACATTTAAATTAGTTGCCTAACATATGTTGTTTTTTTTGGACTCTGAATTAAAAAAAAATATCTCGGATATGATTAGCTCACGATTTTTTTTCAGATTCCAGAGGTGTGTTGTAGCAGAGTGTCTAGATACTTTTTGATAAGGGTTCTCTAGTGAACGAATGAGTTTTTGTGATCTTGCGTGCGATCGTGGTGTCCTAAATCACATACACTTGGGCGTGAATGAGAAATCTATTTTGCCTCTCTTTAAGTTTATCAAAGTGCGTTTGTATCTTCCGGAATCTAGTTGTCACGATGATTTTGAAATGATATGTTAACTATGTGACAATGGTTGTGAAGGTGGCTATATATAATGGTGTGAAGTGTTAGCTGGATTCAGCAGATTTGGAATGGTTCTCGCCAAATTGTAATAAAGTTTCTACCTGCTATCCACGCCACTTTGAGTAATAAGAACGCAGAAAGAAAAATTTACAACCAGACTGTGAAACCAGTTTACAAGTGCCTTGAAAATGCGTAAACATTTATGGTGTAATTTTCATTGCTTTATTGTATTATAGATTTTATAAAATTTAATTCCATAATACATTGTAAAATGCAGGCAAATTTTCGTTTTATACATTGTGAAGAATGATGAATCCGCAAACTGAATTAAACACAAAACGTTTTTAAATTTCCAGAAAAGTAGCATTTTTTTAGAAGTCACTCTATTGGTATGTGCATATCAGTACAATATCTCAAAAGTCAGGGTATTGTATTTTAAAATCGAACTTTTTATTTTCATAATAAACAGTCATCAAATAGTGAAAAAAAGTTAAAGTAAATGTAAAAATGTGAACATAAGCATTTTTAAGCATTTTAAATTTTAAGTGTTTCGTTATAATAAGGTAATTTTTCATGAGAATCACCTGAATGCAATTTAACTAGACAACAGCCTTGTGGCTTCTTTAAGTGTCGTTATCTACTAGTTTTCACAAACATATTTGCGAAGTAAAAAAAGTCACATAATGCATAGAGGAAACACTTCAATAAATAGCTATGCAAGAATGTTCTTTTCATTAAGTATTGTCATAACAAGAACTTTAATTGTTAAAGTGAAAGCGTTTAGATTTATCACAAAGAAAATTTCTGTCTATATTGCTCCACAGAATATATTAGCCTATAAAGTGTTTTAAAATTGTTATAAATAAAAAAGCACTAAAATAAATTCTATATTATTCTTCAAAAATATTGCACATTTTGTTAACACAATATAAGTAATTAAATTTAGAGATTTTTCTCCAGATATGAAATTACATTTCTGTCGTTATTAATTCGCTGTCAAACAAAATTTCTATCAGTGATCTGTACCCGTTTCTTAGAAAACCGTTCGGTTAAATTTTCTCAATAAATCAACGAACAGCAATTAAGTTCTATCAGTTTTTGTAAAACCTTCTTAATTTTTATACTGCCAAATTTTTCTCCATCAAGATATTTTTCTTAAACAGAGAAAAATTCACATACTTATTTTCAAATAATAAGTGTTACCAGAAGAAACTGAAAGTTTGAATGGTGTTGTTAGAGAGAGAGAGAATTTTGATTGGAAAAAGATTTATGTCATTGGAATTTTCTTGTTCCGTTTTTAATAGAAATGATTGAATTGAGCTAAATAGGAATAATATGCTTATGCATATTTTGTTTTTTAATTTAGCGATTAAAACACTAAATGGACAGAAACTAGTACTTTTCGAGAATATTTTCTCGTGGAAGAATGCCTTTGGAATCTACTAAAACAAATATCAAAGTAGAAGGTGGGATTCTAGAAATAAATATCTCTTCATGCATATTTGGATCTTCGGGAAATTTATTCTGAAAAGTATAAAGAAAAATTGATATATTTCAAGATCAAGGTCAAACCGTGCTAGGAGGCATACTCTTCGGCTTAAGCTCAACCAGCTTTACATTTTCTCAAAAAATTTTATATATTTATATAGATAATAATTATTATAACTATAATAATTATAACTGTAATAATTATATATGTGTATTAGTGCAATGGTTGAGAGTAACGGTAATAAGGTAACTCTCATCGATACGACTACCTATGCTAACCAATGTTTTTGCTGACCAAGACTTTTTTTCATCGTTTATCTGACTCAGGAAACGATTATGATTCAGTTAACGAATATTTTATTGAATATACGCGGTAATATAATGCAGCGTCATTGCATTTTAGTTCGGCGGGAAATCACGTTTCGTTTAACGAAAATTTCGATAAATGTGATTCGGGCTTCTGCATGTATGACTGTATAGTAGGAAAGACCGTTGAAGTTCCAAAAAGGTGTTACCGGAGATGGTAATTAATTATTATGTATAATAATTATAACTATTATAAATAAAAATAGTTTTTTTTATTTATAAAAATACAGGATGGGCGCGTAGAAGTAGCTTCTTTTTTAATTCCACTGTTTTCAAAGAGCTTCGGTTTATTTAATCGCAGAATTCTTTCATTAAATGAGGTAAAATATACTATTTGTAAATAGTTGTTCTGGGAAACTCACACCTATACGCACTGTATCGGTTATACCGTGCGTATAGGTGCGTAAAAATATACATATTAGTTTGAAGAATTAAATGCTCCAAATTCGAATTTGTTTTAATTTTATACAATAACTGAAAATACTTTGGAAAATAACGTACACTTTCATTAATGTAAAATTAATTAATTTATTTATTATGTAGGTTTTTGTAATCTTGAAATTATTGTTTCCTTATTTCTAAGCATGATGATTGAAACAAATATATACGTTATTTAAAATTATATTTAGACTTTTGATCCTTAGAACGGCGTCTAATAAATAAAAATAATTTCGAAATGAATCAATACTCGAATATGTTATGAAAGGTTCAAACAAAATATAGTACTTGCATCTAAGCGTGATAAAACTGCAACGAAATCGTTTTTTCTCCGGAAAAAAAAATATACAAAGGTTTTCTCTAAAGCAGGAAATTTCTGACAAAAATCGTAAATAAACCTTACTTTATAATTTTTCAAACTAGTTCCTAAAATTTGTCAAATGAAAAATTATATAATTTTAGATGTACTTAAGATAATGGATTAAAATAATACTAGGATAAGATGGGCTTTGTTATGTCAGCTATAATAAAAGTAGTTTATAATATATAGTAAGTTCTGTTTTATATTAGAAACGTAATTCGCAAGTTATTTTTATAGTTTGGAAAACTCCCAGACGCACTAATAGCATTATCATCACAGATCATACTTAAAATAACTCAAGTTCAAACAGATTTCTATTTCTGGATCATTTTAGAAACAATAAAATGCGTAATATTCCCTCTTTTGGAAAATATGATATACATTTCATAAAACCATAAGGAAAGAAGTGAATAATTTAAGAGTCATGTGTACTTTTCTGTATATGACACTAACAAGTTTTATACACATAACAACTTAAATAGAGGGTAAATAAACAATTGTTTTGAAGAAAACCATAATTTTTTTATATGAAAAATATTTTACTTATCTTGTGTAAAATAAATTGCCAAGATCTGTATTTACGAAGCGGTTGATTTTCATTAACATAAAGTACAGTAAAATATAGTGATACCTCGACTTACGACTACCTATGCTAACCAATGTTTTTGCTGACAAAGAATTTTTTTCATCGTTTATCTGACTCAGGAAACGATTATGATTCAGTTAACGAATATTTTATTGAATATGCGCGGTAATATAACGCACTGCACTTTAGTTCGGCGGGAAATCATGTTTCGTTTAGCGAAAATTTCAGAGAACGTTTTCTAAAACAATGGAAATTTAAAAAGGTGCAGAAGTGAAAAACTTTTAAATCCAAATTTATGTGATATCGTTAGGAATAGAAACTTGAATTTTGGCATGGTAGTTACTTTTACGTTTTAAATACTAACTAAGAATTGTTTCTAATAAAGGAGAAATTTAAAAGTTCGAAACGACAGAGATCTATGAACATTCTAAATTATGATTTATTTGGAATTGTTAATGCTAGGAACTTTAAATTTGACATGCTTGTTACTTGTAAGGCATAAAAGTTCTCACAGAACAGTTTCTAAAATATATTCGAAATTTAAACGGACGCGAGAGTAAAAAGCGGGTTATCATCGAACATTATAACTAACAGACCAACAATATTTTATTTCGACTCTAGGCCTTTTTTTACTAAATTTTTATCTTCAGAAAAAATAAATAACGTATAAATTGAGAAAGACTGATAATATCAGAAACATTGCTTTAAAATGATTAATTACTCTAAGAAATGAATACGTAAACAAAATGTATACATATTGTATTTGCTACCTGCTTACAAAAATTCTACGAGAACTCATTTTAGTTCGAGTGTGTAGATTATTTAAATTATATATAATCGATTTAGAAAAAAGAAAGGATATCTACAAAAAACAACTTTTCAAAAGTAAAAAAAAAAAAAAAAAAGGCCGAAAGTTGTGGCTAAAAAATGGTGTGATATCAAATTTCCAAGCTTTTATTATGATACTTACATACTTACTTAACTTTTTTCCATTAAATAAGTTATCATATATGTATGTCGAGTGCCTACGTATATGTTAATAGAAATCGTTTTCTCCTGTACTAAATTTATCCTAACGTGTTTCTGAAAATTCTATTTTTTTTTTCAAATTACACATGATGGGCTTGGCGGCCATCTTTCCATATTTCTAAGCACCCAAATTTCTAAAGTAAAAGCGTAATATGTTTCCAATGTTTGCAATGTGAAGCATTGCGTGAGGAATTGCATTGTTTATGCAATATGGAACTTCAGATTTTAACTACGGACAGATAAATTGAGGAAGACTGATACTTTGAGAAACTGATATTTACTCCTTTGAAATAATTAATTACTCTGAAAAATGAATCATAAGATGAATCCTTAAGATAAGTCATCATTATCTTAAGACACAAATTTCAAATCATACAAGTCCGTAAATGAAAAGCTTAAAATATTTGCTTAGGTTACAATTTCGAACTTCGGATTTTAACTACGGATTTGGGTGCTTAGAAATTTGTGTATAATATGGAAAATGGCCGCCAAGTTCATCATGCGTAATTTGAAAAAAAAAAAAAAAAATACTGTATTTTCAGAAACCCGTTAGGATGTATTTAGTAAATACATCCTAACGGGTCAGCATGTCCAAGCTTGGCTTTTTTTTTTACTTTTGAAAAGTTGTTTTTTGTAGATTGAAAATACTCCTAACAAATCTAATTCCCTATAGACTTTTATTTATAAAAGAGATTTATTGAATTTTTCGAGTTAAAGTGAAGAAAAATTTTCTTCTAATTTGAAAATTATATTTCCTTTTTTGTTTTCTTTTAATACTACTTGCACGATATTTATATATTTTTATTATTTGGCGGCAATATGTCATATTCTATTTTTACCTCGACTTTGATCATAATAATGAGTACGCATGAGTAGTGTATATTTGACAGTTCCACATCACCTGAGTCGAGCAGGCGGAAGGCGGAAGGCGGAAGGTGCAGGTGGAGCAGGTGGAGCATAGGGGGGAGCAGGTGAAGGTGGCGATAAGAGCATGAGCACTGATAAGAACGGAGGGTTCGATGGGAGGGGGGTGCGATAAGGATTTCTACTATAAGATAAGGGGGTTATTTTAATTAATTTTAATTGGGGGACTTGAAATTTTTCGATTTTTTTTCGGTTTGTAGCAAAAATATGAATTAAAAATGGTCATTAATTAATTTTAATTGAGGAACTTAGAAATTTTTCGACGCATTTTTTTTTCGCGGAGAATTGGTGGACGAGGTGAATGTCAACGGATTTATTATAGCGAATTAGAAATTTAATTAATTTTAATTTTAATTAATTTTAATTGGGGAACTTAGAAATTTTTCGAAGCAATTTTTTTTTGTCAACGAGAGTATGCAGTTTGATTATGAGTATATGCAGTAGAAGTGAATGATTAATTAATTAAAAATATTAATTAAACATAGTAATTAATTAATTTTAATTGCAGAACTTAAGAATTTTCGCGAGATTTTTTTTTTCAACGAGAGTAGGGTATTCGATATACACGTTAGTGGAGAATTTTAAAAGTCAATAATGGTTTAATTAAAAATGGTGATTAATTTTAATTGGGGAACTTAGACATTTTTCGAAGCAAATATTTTTTCAACGAGAGTAGGCTATTTGTTATACATGTTAGAGTATATTTGAGGAGAATTTTAAAAGTCAATAATGGTTTAATTAAAAAGGGTCATTAATTAATTTTAATTGGAGAACTTAAGAAATTTTGGCGAGATTTTTTTCCCCTCAACGAGAGTACGCAGTTTGCATGTGCAGTAGAATGGTAGATGCTAGTAATTAAAAAGGGTCATTAATTAATTTTAATTGGCGGACTTCAACATTTTTGAGGCAAACAGGCGCGTTTTAATGAATTCAATATAGGTTGTGGTAAAAAATACAGGGTCCCGTATGAATTATACTGTATTCAATTTAATAGCTCCCCCCTCCCCCTTCCCCTCGCCACTTTTTTTACCCAGAGGGCCCCTTCGATAGACTAACAATACGCACTTCAAAAAATACAGATTGGTACAAAAGAAGAATTTTAACGTATATATAAAAGTGTAAATAAACAAGAATGAAAAATCATGCGCAGCGGTATAGTTTATGAATCACTTTCCAACATTATCGAAATGTTATGTGAACAAAATATAATTTTACCATCTAGTGCATTAGTTAATTAAAATAGTGAACAGTTACAGATCCCCTTTTTAATAAAAAGGCCTAAGGTCCTTCACAAAAATCCAATTATGCATAATATCCCTTCCTAAAATCAGATAATTTACACCTTACCTTTTTTTAAAATTCAAGTTAGGTTAAAAGTACAACTTACACATCGATAGGTTCAAAATACAGGGACCCTTCGAAAGAAACTGGAAACAGTTATAGGTATTAAGCTACCTTCATAAAATAATACGAGTATGTGTGTCCCATGACCCTTCACAAAATAAATGAGATACGTACCCTATTCGAAAGAGCCCTTCACAAAAAAATTGTAGGAGGCCCCTTCACAAAAATTGAAATGCGTGTTAGAGGAATCATATGATATAAGAAAATAATTAATATATTTTTTTTAACTGGGCCCTCCTCCGCCCGCTATTTTTTATATAGCGCCCCAGTATTTTTGCAGCAAACTCTTTTTTCAAGAGTGTATGAAAACTGTTAGGCTCATATGAAAAATTAGCCCTTAGACGAAAGAAATGCAACTTATGAAGAAAAATAATTATATTTTTTAAACTGGGCCCTCCACCGCCCGCTATATTTCTCATAGCGCCCCAGTATTTTTGCAGCAAACTCTTTTTTAATCCAATGTTTCATATATGAAAACTGTTAGGCTGATATGAAAAATTAGCCCTTAGACGAAA
The DNA here is from genome assembly GCA_963931845.1 of Maratus michaelseni. Taxonomy (NCBI): domain Eukaryota; kingdom Metazoa; phylum Arthropoda; class Arachnida; order Araneae; family Salticidae; genus Maratus; species Maratus michaelseni. The sequence goes on from OZ007590.1 coordinate 189,140,402, forward strand.
TAAATGCAACTTATAAAGTAAATAATAGTTATTATTTTTTACTAAAATCATCCAGAATTAATATCTAATTTTTAATTATTAATTATCTAATGTTTTATATGTGAAAATTAAATTTTCTAACCTTTCCATGCTACACAAGTCCAGGCAGGCTTTCTTATCGCTATTGTCATCAGAGGTATCCCCAATACTGAGTCACTGATAACAGATTGTATGAAGCCCTGTTTAAGGGCTTTTCTCAAATCCAAAACAGGCTACTTTCTGACACATTTTTAAATTTCATTTATGATTGCAAATGCATGATATTGGCAGATTTCCTTTTTCAGAAACTATATGTAATCGAAACATTTTTTGATTTTTTTTATAATTCTTCAAAAGATATGAATAAAGCACATATGTTTTACACTGAATACATTATTTAGCATAGCATGCAAATAAAATCTAGGAACTTTTCGAATAAACGTTACTAACATATTCTAACATATAAGAAATAATCGCATGCCTCAGATTTTTTTTTTTTTACTAGTGAATCAATAACAATTTTTTTAATTAGAATTCAAAATAATATGATAGGAATGAAATATTTGTTTAAATTTTTGTGAGAAATCTATACGGTTTAGTTTTAGATCGACACTACCTTACATATTAATTAGTAAAACAAAATTCAATTTTATGCTTACGAATACAGAAATTTTAATAATACTGCTTGAAAAAGATTTTTAAGTAAACTATATTTCTGTTTATTGAAACTTTACACTAATATTTTCTCAAGAATTTATACTAACTGAAACAGTGACAATTAAAAAATATTAATTACTTATGCAAGAAATTATGTATTTGGAGGTTTGCCTTTTTCATTCAATATGTAAACTTATAGCATTGATTGCGTATGTTATGAAAAGAAAACATACGCAAATAATTTTACTTAAAATAAATACTTTAAGATTAGAATTTGCATTTAACTTACCCTATAACATAAATAGTTTACACCAATGTGATTATAACAGCACGAAAATAAATTCATGAATAATAATAAGTAGAAACTATGTCACTATAATGTGGGCATATTTTAAACTGTAATAGGTTAACAGTTATATTATATGGCATAAAGATTTACATATGATTATATCATTTTACTCCAATATAAAAACACAATTTTAAAATAAAACATACATTATTAAAAACACAATTTAAAATAAAACATAATTATTAATAAAACATATATTATTAGGCTACAGCGTGACCATAAATTAAAAGAGTTCCCATTTTTTTTCCTAAAGGGCTCATTTTTCTAAAGGCCCCTTTGAGCGTAGTGAGACTAGTTCTATACGAATATATTTTAATATATATATATATATATATATATACATACTATAAAAAATTAATTAAGATACATACATATTTGCAAAATTATAAAAAAGAAATCACATTACCTCTTATTTTATATTCAGAAAACGGTAGAGGATTCATTCCCCACCGAACTAACTTGATATATGCCTTAGATAACACATACTTATGCTTATCGCATGACTAATAAGTGTATCACCCCATATTCACAAGTAGAATTTCGTGTAAAGTTCTTCTCAAATACATACAGACCCCTTTCTGACACATTTTAAAATTTATTTTTGTTCGCAAATGCATGAAATTGACAGATTTTCTTACTGAGTCACTATGTATTCGATACAAGTTTTTCATTTTTTGGTAAAGACAAAATATTATCAAAGTCGGCGTTTTGTTATCGCATAAAATATATTAACAAGTCCTGTAAAAATATATTGACAAGACATGAACTATTAATAGATGATTTAAAACATATTGGTTATAAAAAACATATATATAGATATATATATATATAAATTTATCATTACCTACAAATGTCAAGCACGATTTACTGGACTTCACCTAAATTCAACTAGATTCTTCACCACGTGGTTTGATTACGTCAGTGATCGCGATAACATTCTAGATAAGATTCACTGATAAGAACACATTTCAATTCATTTCTTCTAAAGAAAGTATACGAGTTGGTTGTAAGGTCTAGGTATGTAGATATATATAGTAGGTAAGTAGTAATATATTTTTAAAGTACTTTTTATTTTGTTTTAAAAGAAATGGTTATTTTTCTCTTTACGTAGGGTAGTCACAATTAAAACATAAACTATTAAATTTAATCTTTAGTAATACAAAGACTTACACCTACAGAAATGCAGACATCCTTTTCGTTATATTCATGCAGACTTTAAGATATATCACATATGTTCTTTCTTTTACCATGATACATATGGATTTTTTAAATGTACGTCACGTGACTATCTAAAGCGAGATTGATACTTAAAACCATTAATATATGTGAATTCTTTCGTATAGCTCTGTATAGATGCTACTGAGCAAATATATATTTATATATACTAAAATCTGTAAAGTTTTAAAATGCTTCAATGATTATTCAATGAAAAATACTAACTATGAAATATTAATTAAGATATATGCTAATGTTTAAACTTAAAAAAATTTTGGGATAAGAGATAGATTCATTAACCTATTTAATTAAAACCTTATTCGATACAAGTCTTGTTAAAACAGAGATTATAGTTAAAATACACATTAATTATACTGCATTAATGCGCTACCTCACCTATATTATCACAGAAATACCTTCGATAAAATTTAGACTATCAATACATACAAAATATATACAGAGTGCCCAGAAAAAGGGTAGGAATGAATGAAGAATTTTAACATAAATTAAAAAATAGGATCTACAGTAAGTGACTATAAATAAATATGAAGGAAAAATCATGCGTCATGGTATACTTTATGAAACACTTTCCAAATGGGACTATCGTTAATACTTTGAAAAATTATTGAAATATGTGAATTAGATTAAATAATTCATACTGGAAATGTATTTTAAAAAAATTACAGATTTCGTTTCTTTCTTTTTTTTTTCACTTAGATATAATTATAAGGCTTCTTTTACAATAAAGACCTGATTCTTGTGGAGAGATTGAAAACTAGTATTTTATTGAATCGGCCTATATATGTTGGGTTTGCTATACTAGAGGTCTCTAAACTTTGCATATATGATTTCCATTATAACTTTATAAAGAATACTTATCTTACCATATTCAAACACACAATATTTATAAGGATATAGAACAATATCGTGATTTCTTTAACTTCTCTAAGTATTCAAAACCACATCGTCTAAACCGCACAAGTTTCGAACCCACAAACATATAATCAGACTTGTCATTTTATACCCAGGACGCTAACCACAGGGCTAAGTGAGCCCCCGCTTATTTTATAGTCACCACGCTGACTATTGGGCTTAGTGAGTCCCAGGCTAACTTATACCCACCACGCTAACTATTGGGCTTAGTGAGCCCCCACTTATTTTATAACCACCACGCTAACCACAGAGCAAAGTGAGGCCCCGCTTATTTTATAGTCACCACGCTAACTACTGGGCTGAGTGACCCCCAGGCTGTTTTATACCTACCATGATAACTACTGGGCTGATTAAGCCCCAGGTATTTTATAGCCATTACGCTAACTACTGGACTGAGTGAACCCCAGGTTATTTAGTCACATGAATATGATTTCCAAGGTATATGTCCTAACTTGATTTAGACCATTGCCTATGGTAAGATAAAGCTCGGAAGTAAATTGGTAAACTCTATACATTTCCCTCGAAAACTCACTTGTATTTTATTAAATATCTGTAGAAATCAGCATAGTATATTAAAATTATATACATTCTTATTAGTTTATGAATCTACTAACTTATAATATCTATATGGTAATTTGGATTATTAGTATTCACACTTAAACATTTCTTTTGTAGATTTAATATGATAAACACTAACATGAGACTGACTAAACTTTTACCATTTTCATTTAAACTTAGTTTTAGGAAATTTATCTACATAGCTTTAAATTTTACTGTTTAGTAAGTCTATTATTTCAAAGTATTATTTTTTAGTTATAATATTCAAAACATATTCATAGCGTTTTACATAGTAGGTATCAAATTAATTTAAAGTCATATTAAAAAAAAATATATACAAATACTATTCTTACTTAACACGCCAGCTAGCTAAGCACCCAATCGTCTCACACCAAGACTCTGAGAAAAGTAAATGCTTGTTCAGGGCCTTATCAGCTAATATAATCAGTGATAAGATTTAAACAAGTGACGTCACTGTTTAAGTGATATCACGTGACCATGTGGTATCATTCAATATGTCACCAGTGACGTCAGAGATCACGTGACTAGGTCATAAAAGAACCAATTACTAATTGCAATTAACAATTTACCTCTAATTGATTTGTATAATATATATAGATAAGAGTTGCCAAGTCTCCGGCTTTTTGGATACCATTAATTTAGTACAGAAAATGTTGTTTTAATTAATCGGAGCATTTCGCGATTTCAAAGAACAATATTTTCTCTAAAATATTACTGGTGTGCAAAAAGCCGGAGACTTGGCAACTCTGATTTATATATATTATACAAATCAATTAGAGGTAAATTGTTAATTTCAATTAGTAATTGGTTCTTTTATGACCTAGTAAAATTAGCCTGGGGCTTACTAAGCCCAATAGTCAGCGTGGTGACTATAAAATAAGCGGGGGCTCACTTAGCCCTGTGGTTAGCGTCCTGGTTATAAAATGACAAGTCTGATTATATGTTTGTGGGTTCGAAACTTGTGCGGTTTAGACGATGGGATTTCGAGTATTCAGAAAAGTCGAAAAAATCATGATGGCGCTCCATATCCTTATAAATATTATGTGTTTGAATATGATAAGTTAAGGAATCTATATCCGTAAAAAGTAAAACTGCACGATCTTTGTATTTCTTTATAAAATTGTAATGAAAATCATACATAACTAATTTAGATAATTCTAAAATAGAAAATCCAACATAGATGGGTTGGTTCATTAAAATGCTAGTTCTTAGTCGTTCTACAACGGTTAAATATTCATCATATGTCTTGAATGATTTAAAAGTAGGCGAAGCTACTAATTTTAAAAAAAATACATTTCCAGTATGAATTATTAAATCTAATTCACTTATTTCAAATTCTTAACGATAGTCACATAGCATTGGAAAGTGTTTCATAAAGTATACCATGACTCATGATTTTTCCTTCATATTTAGTTATTGTCATTTATTGTAGATCCTATTTTATAATTTACGTTAAAATTTTTCATTCATTCCTATCATTTTCTGGGTACTCTGTATATATTTTTTAGGTGTGTATTGTTAGTCTAAATTTTATCGAAGGTATTTCTGTGATAATATAGGTGAGGTAGCGCATTGTGTAATACAGTGTAATGTTGTATAATTAATGTGTATTTTAACTATAATCTCTGTTTTAACAAGACTTGTATCGAATTAGATTCATTAACCTATTTAATTAAAACCTATCTCTTATCCTAAAATTTTTTTAAGTTCAAACATTAGCATATATCTTAATTAATATTTCATAGTTAGTATTTTTCATTGAATAATCATTGAAGCATTTTAAAACTTTACAGATTTTAGTATATATATATATATATTTGGTGAGTAGCATCTATACAGGGCTATACGAAAGAATTCACATATATTAATGGTTTTAAATATCAATCTCGCTTTAGATAGTCACGTGACATACATTTAAAAAATCCATATGTATCATGGTACAAGAAACAACATATGTGATATATCTTAAAGTCTTCATGAATGTAACGAAAAGGATGTCTGCGTTTCTGTAGGTGTAAGTCTTTGTATTACTAAAGATTAAATTTATTATTTGATGTTTTAATTTTGTCTACCCTACGTAAAGAGAAAAATAACCATTTCTTTTAAAACAAAATAAAAAGTACTTTAAAAATATATTACTACTAACCTTACTATATATCTACATACCTAGACCTTAGAATCAACTCGTATACTTTCTTTAGAAGAAATGAATTGAAATGTGTTCTTATCAGTGAATATTATCTAGAATGTTATCGCGATCAGTGATGTCATCAAACCACGTGGTGAAGAATCTAGTTAATTTAGGTGAAGTCCAGTAAATCATGCTTGACATTTTTAGGTAATGAAAATTTATATATATATGTTTTGTATAAACAATATGTTTTAACTCATGTGTTAATAGTTTATGTCTTGTTAATATATTTTTACAGGACTTGTTAATATATTTTATGCGATAAAAGAAATTATATTTTACTTAAGTAGTAGTATATATCGAATTCCTATCCTTCTTGTGGTCACTATGTATTTTTTGAAGTGTATATTGTTAGCCTAAATTATATTGAAGACATTTCTATGAAAATAGGGGAGGGTGCTATTAAATTTAGTGGAGTATAATTCATATATATTGTGGGGGGAGGACTCTGTATTTTTAGTGTAATTGCTATTTTAGTATGACTTGTATCGAATTAGATTCATTAACCTATTTAATTAAAACCAATCTCTTATTCCAAAAATTCTTAAGGCTATCTTTTAATTACTATTTTTAATTTTATATCTTAGTTATTATTTTTCATTGAATACACAATGAAGGATATATAACGAATCGAGTTGAATGTTTAGGAATAAATTGTGCGTTCTTAAGTCATTTCGAAACAGGGTCCTTCAAACAGATCCCTTCACGAAACTTTTAACCCTAAAACAGGACACTTCACACAATGTTTCGTATTAAAAATAGACCTTTCACAAGCATACTAATGTATATATTTTTAATAGGATTTTAAAATGTTACACGATATAAATATTAGATCTAAAAATAAATCATTTTTACATTCAGTGAATAATTCGAGTCAAAATTCACGCATGTTCGAGCCTGTTAGTTAAATATGACATTCACTAATAAGATTAGCTCATGATTCATTTTCTCATATGGTTAATAGTAGCAATCATTTCTCATACTGTAAGTGTTTATATGAAGTATGCAAAATTTATGATTTATGATTATTTTATTTTTCAGTCTTATAATACCTATTCATTCTGTATTCTACCATATGCCTTATCCATGACGTCACAATATCCCGTGGTTTTAAGAGATAAGCGAATATACGTTACCGTTCAGTTCTTTTAAGACAAGCATACATTCGAGTTTGGATGAAGTCCAGTACATTATGGTTTAAATATTTAGGTAAGATACATTTATATATATATTTTTTTCAATATTAAAAACAAAACTTTTTTAAATAATGCCCTAACTAAATAGTGCAATATATATTTTATAAAAACAAAGCTTAGTTATTTTATTCATTCCTCAAAAGAAATTTTTAAGTTATAATAGTATAAACCCAATTTAGTATAATTTTCTATACAAAAAAGCATAAACGAATGTAAATTAATTTTATATTATTTAAAATTCATATATCTTATAGCGGACCCTGTATTTTTTTTTTACCCTAACCTGTATCAAATTCATTTAAACCCGTCTCTTATCCTCAAAATTCTTAAGGGATATTTCTTAGTTCTTATTTTTCAATGAATACACAATGAAGCCTTTTAAAACTTAACAGATTAATAACTATATATGAAATAATTCGCATACATTTACAGTTTTAAATAGCTCATTTCATTCATTTACCTACCCAAAATGCCTCAGAAACTGATTAAATTTGAGAAAAAGCCCAATAGCCGTATTCCTTATCGCGAGTGATTCACCGTGTCAAAGCAAGATCTTCGCTTATCTGATAATGTGACTCATTATGATTGAGCAATCCGTCTGTTGATGGGGTAACATTCATTTCTTAGTTTCAGTTATAAATATGTATTTTAAAGCATAATCACACGAAATTCAATTATTTTTCATGAAACGCTCAACCCTATTTTACAGATTTGTATGATAAATTTGGTGAAATATGTATTTTTTTTCTAAAATCTATATTTTGAACGTTATACTAAAAAAAATGCAATCGTGTAAAACCTATTTTTACATTGCATGAATTCGTATTCATTTGAGAATAGCAGTCTATTTCTTAAAATATTTTTACAGGGTACATTGCGAAGGGGCCTTTTCTTTCAAACAGTGATCTTGGATTTTTATGAAAGGTCTCTCGTATTTCTGTCGCCGTAATATAACATGAATCTATTGGATTTATTTTGTGAAGGACGCTGGGATTCGAATAGGAATAGGGTTATATTATTTGTGAAGGGCTCTGGGTAGTCGCATTATTTTAGGAGCAGGGCTTAAATCTTTAACTTTTTCTAGTTTCTTTTGAAGGATTTCTATATTTTGAACATATCGATGTGTAAGCTGTACTTTTAGCCTAACTTGAATTGAAAAAAACAGGGTAAAGTGTAAATTATCTGATTTTAGGAAAGGATCTTATGCATAAATGGATTTTTTGTGAAGGATGCTTTTTTATTCCAAAGGGGATCTGTTCACTATTTTAATTATCTATGTACTAGCTGGTAAAATTATATTTTGTTCACATAACATTTCAATGATGTTGGAAAGTGATTCATGAATTATGTCGCTACGCATGATTTTTCTTACTTGTTTATTTTATATATACGTTAAAATTCTTCTTTTTATACCAATCTATATTGTTATGCTATCGAAGGACCCCTCTGGGTACAAAAAGGGAGGGGGAGGGGGGAGCTATTAAATTGAGTACAGTATAATTCATACGGGACCCTATATTTTTTACCACAACCTATAACGAATTCATTAAAACGCGCCTGTTTGCCCCACAAATGTTGAAGTCCGCCAATTAAAATTAATTAATGACCCTTTTTAATTAGTAGCATCTACCATTCTACTGCACATGCAAACTGCGTACTCTCGTTGAGGGAAAAAAAACTCGCCAAAATTTCTTAAGTTCTCCAATTAAAATTAATTAATGTCCATTTTTAATTAAATCATTATTGACTTTTAAAATTCTCCTCTAACATGTATATCGAATACCCTACTCTCGTTGAAAAAAAAAATCTCGCGAAAATTCTTAAGTTCCCCAATTAGAATTAATGATCCTTTTTAATTATTATTTTAAATTATTCATTCACTTCTACTGCATACACTCCTTTTCAAACTGCGTACTCTCGTTGAAAAAAAATCTCACAAATTGAAATTAATCAATGTCCCTTTTTAATTAAACCCTTATTGACTTTTAAAATTCTCCTCAAATATACTGTAACATATATATCTAGTGGCCTACTCTAGTTGAAAAAAAAAATATTTGCTTCGAAAAATTTCTAAGTTCCCCAATTAAAATTAATTAAATTTGTAATTCGTTAAAATTCACCTTGTACTGTAATAGATATTTCTCCGCGAAAAAAAGAGAAAAAAAATTGCTTCGAAAAATTTCTAAGTTCCCCAATTAAAATTTATTAACGTTAATTCCCTTATCTTATAGTAGAAATCCTTATCTTAGGTGGTGGAGGGCACTTCGAGCGGTGGGCAGGTGCTGCACTTCGGGTGGAGGAGCTGAGCTGAGCTGAGGAGCCCTCCCTCCTCCCTCCTCCGACTCCTCAGCTCCTCCACCTGACGTCGGACCGCCACTTTTCCTCTACTCGCATGTGTACACATGCGCTATGATATGTTTATATTTTCATCTATAAAATGTATACTTAGAAAAAAAATTATAGTTTTACTTAACAATTAAATTTATGATAATTATTGTCTACTAAGAGTAGTTAATGTATACATTTAATTTATTTTATCAGTTTACATTTTAAGTTTCACGATTAGGATTTATTTTTTATAAATAAAACTGCATTAAATTCTCATAGTCGTGTGAGTTAGTTGATAATATAGATTTTACTTTGAAGATAAAGTCAATATGTCGAAATGTGATGATGCATAAGCGCGACAAAGTTCTTGTACGTAAAATCTTAACGCAAAAAATCACATATAAATGTGACATAATCACTCATCTGATTTAAAAATAATCTTTCCTTCTTTTTGAATGCGAATACCATTAAAGGTTTAAAAAACCCCTCCTGCACCCAATCTAATTTAGTCAAAAGTGCCATTTGGCTATTGGATTACAGAAGATTCACAATATGTAAGATAATATTTATCATAATATACCTCACTTTCGCGCTACATTTGAAATCAGTAAACGGAAAGGCAAAAGACGAAATTAACATGAAGTTGAATTGTTTAAAAGAAACATTGTATCAGAATATGAGCCATAATTTTAACTTTTCTCCCATAATTTTAACTTTCAATAATAATACACTTGTGAAATTCAACTTAATAAAATAGCATTTTTAAACTTCCAGTTTTAAACTTCCTTGTTCTTGTTGCTATAATTAAACATGTTCTTGTTCAGCATTAATGTTTAATACGGTACAATCCATGTCACCCTCACCATCCATTTAATAGTCAAATAAACGAGGGACGTTAAAAAAAACTACCACTTAATTTTAGGAAATTCATGTTAAGCATAAATGGTAGCCACAATAGTCATTGGTGTTTAGCAACAGTTATTTACATTGAACTAAATAACAGGAAATAATGAATTTGCCTCTAAAAGCTCAGAAATAAATCTTGGAGACGTTAAGACTACCAATAATGCCACAATGCTTGAAATTGATATTTAAATGCTGATTTAAATTTTGCAAAAAATTTCCTGCTAAAGAACTTAGTTATTTCTTTTCCAGCATAGATCGGTATGAAAAAAAAAGTTGAAACAAACTCTGTTTCTGCATCTCGATTGATTTTCTGCATAATTTTAGCAAAAGGTAAGGAAAATCGCGGGACATAGTTAAAAAAAAAATAAAAACAGTAAAAAATCTGTGCAGCCTAATTTTTTTACATATTTATATAAGTCCATAGTTCCAGTTTCGTTAAAAAATTAAGTAGAACTACTTTTCTTGAAACAGTTTTATCCAGACAACTCCAAACTTACAAATCAGTACAGGAACATGGGATGGTAAGGAATTTAATGCTCCATTTTGAATCTTAAAATCGTTAAACACGTAGTGGATTCAAGGCAAAGTGGTCGCCTTAAGGTTTTGTGATTTTTTGTTACCCCTTAAAATGCATAAACAGTAATAAAATGGAAGTGAGAATTTGGTCTTTTCCAAAAAAGGTCAAAATTATCATTTTGCCCGACCTAGATGGGCAAACTGGTCACTCCATGACCACTTTACTCGACAGGTGTAAAAATATTAAAAACACTATTTAAATTATTAGAACATGTTTATTGTCATCAAAAATCGTATGAAACATAGCAAGATCAATGAAAGATAGCAAATGATATGAAAGTCCAATAAGAGCTTGACAAACACAAATAAAAAGATTTCAATCAAAATCAAACACTGAATTTTTCGCAAATGAACTCCACCTCATTCCCTTCGCAAAGTAAACAAGCCTTATGAACCCGGAGAAGAGAAAAATTGCACTTGGTCCAACCTTCACCACTTTGGAATCATCATAGGTTTCTCCACAGTAAGAACATGATGTCTCATCATTGTCCCGATCGCCAGAGTTTTCAACAACTGTGCGTGTAGGCCTAGTTTTCATCTTCTTCTTACCTTCCTTCTTGATTCTCTTGGCAGCGTTTTTTGTTTCTTTTTCTTCTCGAATTTTTATGGCTTCTCGAAGTTCGTTTTTGTAGCGGCTGGATGTTAATATAGCCAACGTCACTTCTTTATTAACGAGCGTTTAATTTCTTTAGCTTTGAGCACGGGTATGACATCCTTAGGGGAGACTGCAAAACATCCTGTCGACACTGAAGGGATTGGTATAGGTGGAGTTGGTTGTGGTTCAATTGATACATCATCTGGAAGTAGAATGGCTTCCTCATCATTTAGCTCTTCTTCATGTGAGTCTTCAAGAACAATATCTGTAGTCTGGGCAGCAACAAAATAAGCCTAGGTAAACACATCTGGATTTAATGGTAATGATATATAGATATATAATGACTGATTTGGGTGAAATTCTCAATTAAATTTAGTATTTACGAAAACTGGGAATGAATCTTCTATAATCGGGTTCCTGGCATTTTAGCTTCGTGTTTTCGATTAAATTTATCTAGAATCTTAAAATCATGAAATAGGAAAACTACCTTTTCCTCCCGGTATAGGCCGGAAGGTCTTTGTACTTTTTGTAAAGTAAGTAACCGAATAAGTTTGTGAATTGTGTTCCCACGAAAATATCTAAAAAATTCCAATGCATACATATTTTGGACTTGTATTAATGATTAGTGTCCTCACTAATATGTTAAATACTTTACGAGGTTCATTTAAAATGTATCCAATTCCAATAAAAGAAATATATTTGTAATAAATGTCGCTATCAATTATGAAAGAATATAGATTAAAGTGTTTCACCTCACGTTCAAAATATTTTCTTTATATTATCATTTTAAAAATGTGAAAACAAATATAACAGTTTTCTCGGGAACATTCATATACTCGGAATTAGTTTTATCTTTAGGACAGATGATTTACAATGTCGCTGAGATCTTTTAGTTTTGTATTTAGAGTCGAAATGGTGATACAGTTCCTTTTTTTTTTTTTTTAAATGTGAAAACAAATATAACAGTTTTCTCGGGAACATTCATATACTCGGAATTAGTTTTATCTTTAGGACAGATGATTTACAATGTCGCTGAGATCTTTTAGTTTTGTATTTAGAGTCGAAATGGTGATACAGTTCCTTTTTTTTTTTTTTTTAAATGTGAAAACAAATATAACAGTTTTCTCGGGAACATTCGTATACTCGGAATTAGTTTTATCTTTAGGACAGATGATTTACAATGTCGCTGAGATCTTTTAGTTTTGTATTTAGAGTCGAAATGGTGATACAGTTCCTTTTTTTTTTTTTTTTAAATGTGAAAACAAATATAACAGTTTTCTCGGGAACATTCGTATACTCGGAATTAGTTTTATCTTTAGGACAGATGATTTACAATGTCGCTGAGATCTTTTAGTTTTGTATTTAGAGTCAAAATGGTGATACAGTTCCTTTTTTTTTTTACTAGACTTTCTTTTTAAGTATTTGGATAGTCGCCAACAAAATACAGTCATTCGCAGAAAAAGACTGAATAAAATCTTTCCCTGTATTTATTTATTTTTACCTTCAACATATTTAACACTTCTGTCACTTCTTTGACCAAAAAGATATTTATTACACGTTTTGTTAAGCAACGTAAACTATATTTAATCCCTAGACACATAATCATTAGAAGACTCATGAAAATGTTTCCTTTTCTCGAATGGAAATACAACGATATAAAGTGAATTGAAATGGATATTGCAATAAAAATGTATCAATACAAATATTGTAAAAAAGTATTAGAATTTTTATGGACTTATTGTCTATAATACTTTAAAAAAGAGTTCTAATATTGAAAAAAAAAATCTGAATATGATGATAGTAAAATCAAGATTTAATCCACGAGTTTCATTTTATATAATTACTGCTGCGAATTAAAATATATCAATATATTTCATAAAAAATTGTTGCACAAATTATAATATTTATTGGGCTATTAAATTACTATTGAAATAAACCCACCAGAAACTGTTTTCAATATATTTTTTGTAATCTGATAGCATCACACTGTTAATCTAATTTTTAATTAATTTAAACATAATAAACATATGTAAAGAAACTTAAAGTCTTTAAAAATGCAGTATTTTAAAATAGCTAAATACAGTACCAGCCTACTACTATAAAAATACAACCATAAGTTATACACTAACCTTTATTGAAAAGGCACCCTTCAAATTAAACCGTTTTTTGTTTGCTTCTAATGTTGTGAAATCACAAATAAAAATTATACGAATGTTTCCATTTTTTTTTCTAGATGCTTACTGATGAATGAAGCTAATGATTATTAATGAATTAATATGGACTTTTACAGGTTAATATGCAAAACAATTTTTTTTAAGTCAATGTCAAAAGAGTCATAAAAGGACAGATTTAACGAACGTTGAATATAAAATGTATTCTAAGATTCAAATTTGAAAAATGACAATACGTGAATCACAATTTTGTTTTCGGAAAATTAAAGAAAATTAACTGTAGAATACAAAAGAAAGAAGGTATAACATTCCACTTTTTAAATTATTCAGCAAATTAAAATGAAATTAGAAGTAAAATTGTATTTATTAACTATTTAGTGTAAAAAAGTCATAAAATGTCAGGCATAAGAAATATAAAATATAATTATGAAAATAAGTGAATGAAACTGTTTAATAAAAACTTAAATAGTGCAAGCTTTAGAATATCGAAAAATGTATTGGAGAACGTTTAGCTTTAAAAAATATTCAGAAAAAGAAAAAAGCGAATAGAACTCAAATTTGTTTCTTATGTGAACTTTAGACTCTTTCCTTTTTTGTATATAATTATCCAAATGTTACGACCATTCAAGAAACACATGTTTCTAAAAGAACATATCAAAACAAAATTATTAAGAATAATCCATCTAAATAGTAAAATGGAATGTAATTTCATTTAATTGCATTTTTTTGCTATTATTATATTTTAATGAAAGTTGACATACACATCTATGTTACAAGAATTCAAGAAACATATGTTCCTATAAGAACATATAAAAACGAAATTATTACGAGTAATCCATCTAAATAGCAAAATAGAATGTAATTTCATTAAATTGCATTTTTTTTTATTTTTGCTATTTTATATTGTAATGAAAGTACAGCTACATATCAATTGATTGATGATACATAAATTTAACAACGTCTAAGAAACAGGAAATTACTTTAGACTAGGAATGTCTTTATCACTTTAAGTTCCATTAGCATCACATTGAAGTATTAATTATAAGCATGCTAGTGATATGATTATTTTAAGAGACATTTAATTTATTTTTATCAATGAGAAATGCATTGCATATTGCTTAAGATTTTCACTTCGATTAAATACGTATATTTTATTTGCGTACTTCTGAGCTTTCGTATAAATTTATTTTTTAAAATAAGTTGTTCATTACCATGATTTATTATTATATATTAGGATGGAATCTTCGCTTTTTTCAATAATAACAACATATTTATATAATTAACATGTAACAGTATATCTATATATAAAAATAAACTTTTAAATTTAATGCATTTTTAGTATTATTATTAACTAACATTTTTATTATCATCATCATTATCATCATCTATCTACTTTACCTATCTTTTTTACTATCATTTGTTCATCTAATGTACTGTATATTTTTTAAATTGTATATTTTTGGAAGTCCTTTTGGTAAGCAATAAGGTTTTTTACTGCTTACAAAAGGCAGAAAACTTATCATTTACGATGCATAAAAACTACATAGCTCATAATAAAAAGAAAACACTGTGGCTTTGTTGGTTTGTGGAGTATTATTATAAAAGATTAGTCTTTTATTTATTGTAAAAAGATTTTTTATAACTATTGCATGTGTTGAACATGGATGATGAGAAAGAGACATGACTTATAATATAACTTCTGTTAAACCGATGCCAAAGTTACTTTCGTTGTTAATTAGGCAATTTTGCGAGAATACTTTCAGCATGAAAATAAGATATAAAAATCTTTATGTGGTGTTTTGTCGTAGCGTTATGGCGATATTTATGAGGAGAACTAACAATGACAGAAATACTGAAGGCCAACCATAACAATTTGAATTAAAATCAGGAGATTTGGAAGAGAGGTGTCTTTTGTAACGTAATATTAAAAAAAATATTTAAAGTTAAGATTAAGAATTTAAATAAGAATTAAAAAGTCTTCGTTTCTTTTAACCACTCTGCAACTCAAATACAATCCGCCACAAAGACATTATTTTCATTATTGTTTACTTTTAAATTTCCAGATTCAAAATTATTTCGTATAACTATATCTTTTTTTCTTTTATTTTTAAGTTTTAACTAAATATATTTTTTAAAAGTCAATGAATGAATTTTATTGTTTAAAACTGCTTGAAACTCATTAACTAATATTTGTTAATCATAGTGTTAATGTGTGAGTAAGATTGTAGAAAAATGAGTTCCATGATATCGAATTTATCGTAACTCACCTTATCTAAATTAGGAATATAAAGCTGCCAGTTTATGTTTGAAAGCTCAGCATTGCGCATTCTATCTCTAGTAAAAATTCTCTTCTGTATTCTTTCTCGTATAAGAAGTAGATTAATGTTCTATATTCTTAACAAGTTCCATGTGTTTTGATGAACATAACCATTCTAAAAACTATGGCACATATTATTGAGCTGCGTTTTTAGTCACAGTTCAAATTATGTAAATAACTTTCAATTATACGTATTGTCTAGAAAGCATTATCTAAAAAAAAGTAATTGTAGGTAAAATAATTTAATTGCAGACACATTTCTTTTCAAAATTTACTAAGAAATATTTTTCAGAATGAATTTTTTTTAGGATAATCAATATATATATATATTTTATTTCTGTGTAGTTTGTGATCTAAGCTCTGTAACGTGATTTCAAACTATTTGTAAAAAATAATTATAACATTTTTTAACACATTTCCTCAATTCTAATAAAATTTATTTAAATTAGGTTTTTGCAAGCAAGGAATGTTGAAATTTAAAACAGTACTTGGGTGTTACTTGGGACCCCCCAACAAAAAGGTAAATAAATAAAATAAAATAAATCGGTCCTGACTCTACTGCATTGAGACTATTAAAGTGATTTTCCAACATTATAACAGTTAATAGCCTTAGTTCGCATCTGAGTTTCAGCTCTTCTCGCCTTATTTTAGTTGAGGGTATATTTCTTTGTGATGAAGAAAAAAATTTTGTGATCTGAACTTTATCACCTCCCCATCTTTGCACATGGCAGTTAAACAAAAGTTAAAAGAAAAACACATTTCACATTCAGTCCTCAAAAAAATAAAATCACAATTAACTAGATCTAAAATTATTTAAGATTGTAAAATTCATAAGTAATGAGTACTGTGTTGATAAACCTACAAATGGGATAACTGGAACCTTCTTCTGAGCTGAGTCCAAATACACCCCCAACCAACTTGTATTTGTTTAATTTATGAAACTGTTTTTTGTATTTGTTTTTAATCATTAATGTTTTGTAAATTTTATTTCATTAAATGGTTTAATCATCAATGTTTCACCTAAATTTATTTGCATTTATGAAACCAAAAAATCCCCACAATTACAAAAGGTGTCTGCAGCAGAACGTACGCCGATCTTACGGCTGAAAATTTAGAAATATATTCAAAATCTAAAAGCTCAGAAGAAATGTCTTAGTGATAAACATCATACTTTTTAAAATAAGTATGCCTGTGAGTATTTTGAAGATAAGTAGCGTGGTATGAAATAGAAAATTACTCAAACACACTTATTTAATTGTTTTTTGTTTTTCACATCCAATGTAAAATAACATTTCCGTGAATAATCCTCTCTTTTAAAGACTAGTTAGTCAGACACTAAAATGCTGCTAAAATATCTCATTCAGCTTCATACAATTTATGATGTATTCTTAATGTATTTTTCAAATTAATTTCAAGTTTAAATAAACATTATTGCAATTAAAATGACTTTCTGTATATTATTTACAGATCCTATGTTCTGTTTGAGTAGCTCCTCTATTTGAATGTTAGTTTTTATCGGGGTAGTAACTGAACTGAAATTACAATAATTTATCACATACATAAAAAAAAGTGTTTGAAATATGCCGGAAGTCTTAGAAAAATACCCCCAAAGTAGAAAAATTCAGTAAATTTCTTTTAAAGTTAATCTTCTTTAGTTTAGTAAGAAATGTAAAAATAAATCCATTTTTGTCCACAAGTCCAGATAACTCTTTTAAGCTAGGGTAGATAACCATATTTATAATGCCTGTAGTTGTCTCTGATGCAGAGATGGTTCTTAATATACAGTATGCCCACTAAAGTCCCTTGCCACCCCCTTAATTTTGTCACGTCACAGTGTAGGAAATCACGAAAAAACAAATGCGCTTTTAACCATTCTATTCTTCGTTTTAATGTCC
This sequence comes from Maratus michaelseni, assembly GCA_963931845.1. Classification (NCBI taxonomy): domain Eukaryota; kingdom Metazoa; phylum Arthropoda; class Arachnida; order Araneae; family Salticidae; genus Maratus; species Maratus michaelseni. Next base: position 189,158,328 of record OZ007590.1, read on the forward strand.
ACAAGGTGTCTTTTTGTACTAAATCGATGATGCTCTACAACTTTGCACTACAACTAATCACTTTTTTCTCTATCTCTTTCCGTTTTCGAGATAGGAATACTAAGTCCACAGCATTCAACCAGGTGGCGCCGTAGGCGGTTTCATTGAGTAGCGCATGGCTACTTTGCTATACCTAGACACAACTTTTATGAATATAGCAGCAGTCGTTCCCAAGTTAAGAGGGTGGCAAGTGACTTTAGTGGGCATACTGTATACATGACGCCTACATGAAATGTTTTCAATTCGCATTGCTGCATTTTGTCAGAACTTGAAAAATATAAGGAAAAGCCTTTAGTCATTTTACAAGGTTGTAGAAGTTTTTTCTTTTAGTACTACTATTTCCGAAAAAAAATCTTTGCCTAACACTGTTAAAAATATGCAGTAAACTGTCCAGTTATTTGACCATTTTTATAAAAAAGAATTACATAACCGAAATTTAACTCTATTCTGACCATATTATTGCCCATATTATGGTCAGAATAAAGTTAAATTGCGGTTATGTAACCATTTTCTATAAAAAAGGTCAAATGACTGGACAGTTTGCTGCAAATTTTTAACAGTGTATTGAACCACATAGTTATACAATTTAATAAAGATTTGAAAATAATGGTACCTAAAAATAAACACCTCTTTACGCCCTGTTAGATTAAACAAACATAGTAGCACAAAATTAGTTCATAAACCGTTCACAGAAATAAGACTAATGATTTTCTAAAAGTTTTTTTTAATAGAAAAAACATACAAATTGATTTGCAATTTGACAGATAAATTTATGGTTTTAATTTACGCATTATTGTCTTTTAATTGGAATGTTACTGTTATATATTTCACCTTTGTTGTTTTTGGAATAATTAGTATAAAGTATCTTAACTTGTTGTCACAAAAATGGCAGATACTATTTATGAAAAGTTTTCATGTATTAAACAGTAGCATGAAGCATGGTGTAGAGTACTTCGAAAGTTTTACTGTTGCTCCTTAAGACGTATACGGAACAACTCGAAAATGTTTAATTTTGATGAATCCACCGTCAGAAAATCAATTTTGTTGAAAAAATATTAAATTGTAGAATTTTGCTGAAATAAAACTGAAAATTCTTCTTCATCTTAGCATTTTTTACCGACTATTTTTAGTCTGTGCAGATAAAAGCAAAATATAGTAAAACTCTTGATTATTACTATTTCATTATATTCAACTGACAAAGATTTTTTAATTTATTTAATAAAATGTTTAATCCACAATATTTCTGAACATTTGTTGTTTCTCTTTTAATCACATCTGGATATTCTTCGACTCTAAATTTACGTGTTAATAATTATTTTTTAAAACTGCAAACATTATTTTTGTCTTTTGGTAAATACGATGCATATTGCAAATATTAATCATAACTATTTAATTCATAAATATTTAATAATGGTATAAAACAAGTGCTTAAATTAAATCAAAATTAAGAAAATATATCATATATATATTTTAAATAATCGAGAATAAATAAGATTAAAATTGTAATACATTTAGATAAATAATCGGATTAAAAGATTGACATATCTTAAAGAACGAAGTATTTCTGAATCTATAAGTTCTGAATATTTTGCTTTTTGATGTTTAAATATTAGTAAAGAAGTTGAAAAAGATTTTTTAAAAAATCAGCGCATGTGTAAAAAAAAAATATCGTGGAATTTTTAAAAAATTATTCTAAATTAATAATTGTTTACAGATTTTACAAACATTAAGTTGCAGTTATATGAAGAAAATGAAATCCTGATTATTTTTTTAAATGTGTTTTAGTAAAAAAATACGTTAAAAAAAAAAAACATGATTTTATTTTCTTCATATAATTCCAACTTACTATTTGTAAAATAAGTAAACGTTGAATTTTTTAGAATTTTTTTAAAAAGACTACATTATTATTATTATTATTCACATGTGTTTGCTTTTCTTTTAAGCTTTTTGAATTTCTTCACAAATATTTAAAAATCATAATTCAAAATATTCAAGCAAATGAATATTCAGAACTCATAAATTCATAAATATTTAGTTATTCAAGGCATGGTATTGTTTTAATTCGAATACTTATAGATTTCCAAATAGAAAAACTCATTTGTTCTTATATTTAATTTTCATTTCCGTTTTGTTTGTTGCATTACAAAAATATTTCCAGTTTACCGTCGATTTATATGAAATGAAAATGCTTTGCAGCTCCATTCATGTCATTAAAAAGAACATAAGGGAAATGGTTTTTTGATATATCATGTGCGTTATCGTTCCTGCACTTAAATAAAATAAGAAAAATAATGACAATAGAAAATATTTTAAATAAGGATAGAGTATTTTTTGTTACTAAAAAACTAGAATATATTTAATCATATCAAAATAAAATAAGTTATCGGTAAACATTAATAAAAAGATTTTTTATGTCTAGAAATATATGTATATATTGTCTGAGCGTAAGACTATCAATAAAATTTGTATCAATATTTAAAGAAAATATTGGAATATTTTTGGAAAAAAATTTATTTACAATACTGTAGAGCTTTGTGATTTTTTATAAATAAATGTATAATGTTATGCCTAAACAAAGGTTAAAATTCATCATAATATATGTTACAAAACAAGAAGCCTTGAAGGTGCCTGTCTTTATATCCGGACTAATTTCAAGAACTAACAGATGAATTTTTTTCTGGTTTACACCATTGGATAGGCCGTTTCTCGGGCTCATTTGTCTGTATAGTGTACCGATAACCGATATAAGTATATTTTTTTATAATAAAATTTAGTATTAGTTTCTTTTTTGGACACAAAGGTTGTCATTGGTCAATTTTTATCAACTTGATTGCAGGATATTACGCTATCGTTGGTTAACGAATTGAAACAGTTATACCAGTTAGAAAAAAACTGCAAACACATCGATAAATAAAATAAAAGTTTCTGAATTCATCTAAAATACGAAACAATAAACAAAAAAAATAAACTGGTATATACTTTTCATTTCCAGTTAAATTATTATTACTAAAAAAGGATTGCTTACAATATATAATAAAAAAATATTTGGTCTGTCAAAGATGGCGAATGAAACAATATTTGTCGATTTGTCGTATGCGCATTCGTAAGAATTTTGCATAGCTAACTTTGCTATGCTAGTCCTATGTGAGTGGTTTTGTTGTTGAAAGATACATAATGAAGTCAGAGGGAATTTGGTATTGTTTTAGGAATGCGTAAGTAACAACAATTTGTTATATATAATTCCGTAAAGGAAAATTTATTTTAAAATTGCGAAAAAAGATCTGCGCTTTTTATAGCTTAATAGACCGATCTGCGCTTTTTATAACTTAATAGACCGATCTGCGCTTTTTATAGCTTAATAGAAAGGGCTTGATTGCCTACCTATCTTCCTACCACTAAGTGCGTTTATAAAGATTTAAGTCTAAAAATAGGGATTTGTTTCGAGATATTTGAAAAATCGCATTTATTCGTTTATATCGCTCATGCGCGGCGGCGTATAACTGCTTATTTTACTGTTTATTACTGTTAATTTTACTGGCTGTTGCATTACTGTTAATAATACTGGCAGGTGGGGTGCTAGTATTATACTGTAAAATCAACACATTTTTTACAGTTTACACTGATTTTAATTAAAAAATTGTACCCACTCTATAACAATATACTGTGTTATTTCTACGTTACATTATTTCTACCAGAATCCTCAGATACTTGCTAATAATTATTATTCTAGAAATACGCGCCTAAAAATGAAATTGCCCACATGTTGCGGAAATACCCCACGTTTGGAACAAGTGCTAAACAGATGATTTAATTTGTTAAAAATATCACGTTTAATCAGACAATAAAAGACTAAAAACAAATATATAAAACAATTTCATAATACAGCAAACGCTTCAGGCTAAGATCGAGCCCCTCATCAGCGCAATGTCATAGGATAACCAAACCATTTCCAAACCTGTTTACAGTCAAAAGTTTTTCCAGTTAAATTCATGAAACATTACGGAGCTTACGTTAAATGAAGACTGTATACTCAGTTGGAATCGCACAAGGCTCATTAATCGGCGAATTCGGCGTGAAGAACAAGCCTTCCAGATAAACTGTATTCCTAACATTATTACAACTTAGATACAAATACTGCGGTACTTGCGAAATCTGGAGTAGGGCCTGGAGTATGGTAATTCGTAAGTGTTTTAGTAATTAGATACAGTTGTTATAACGTTAGGAGTAGAGTTTTTCTTGAATGCTGGTTCACGCGTTTGCAGAATTCGCCAATTAATGAGTCTTGTGTGATTCCATCTGAGTATACAGTCTTAATTTAACGTAAGCGTCTTAATGTTTTATAAATTTCACTGAAAAAACCTTTGACTATAATCATGTTTTGAAATGGTCTGCTTTATCGTATGACATTGCACTGATGAGGTGCTCGATCGTAGTTGAAGCGTAGTTGTTTTTTGTATTATATAATTGTTTTATATATTTGGGTATTTTAGACTTTTAATGTCTGATTAAATGTGATATTTTTAACAATTTAAATTTATATGTCACACGTAAAATGTTTAGTTATTTGAAATACTTTAATGTTGCTTATTCGTTTAAAGTTTCTATTATTTGCTTTTTCTTATATATTAAAAATAATTATAAAAACACGTCTTTTCTAATAATAATTTACCTGTTTAGATATTTTGACTAAGTTGTAAAGCATGAATTCTTAACTTTTTAAATTTTCAACGAGTTCGGAGAAATTTGTTCAATATTGAACTTTGAAATATTTATTTTTTGAGTGCTAGTGTTCGAAAAAGTTTCAAGCAAAAAGAAAATATTGCTTTAATTTTTGATTTCTTCTAAACCATCTTTATGTGGCCTACAAAATTCAGATCATGATTTCTTCAAAATGAAAAGAAAATGGCAAAAGCCTTTTAGAAAAAGAAACTTTATGAACTTTGTTAACTTTATCTATAATGCTGGGCTAATATACAGGCTGTAATTAATAATACTCTAACAAAAATATTGAAAATATATAAAAACGTGAAGAAATATACATTTCTGTAATATATAACATGCAAACTTACAAGTTATTATTAAATAAAAAACAATATACATACTTTACAGCAAGTATTTAAAAAAAAGAAAAATCATGCAACAAGCATAGATTATGAAATACTTTCCAATACTATAAGAATACTTTAACAACCTTCGCTGTTTAATAAGGTAAATAAAGTACCTAAGTAAACACTTTTGAAACGCAAAACCACTTGGAATACCAGATTTCAGCATTTACAGGACATAGCCAGAAATATACCCCCATTCGTTTGTACAGCCGTGTATAAAATCTATAGTTTTGTATATGCTCTATATAGTATACTGCAATTTAGAAATTAGTATAAGAAAACGCATAACACAGTTGAAAATTCACCTTCAACAGTTTCTGCCAATAGACAGAAACATATTCGAATTATTTTGTACAGACATGTATATAGAATTAAGATTTTTATACACGTCACATATTAAGCTAATGTTTAATTCAGGCAAAAACACGCTAAAAACTATTGAAACCACACTTACCAGATATTATCACACACAGGCGGCCATGTATCTAGTTCTTTGCGTGGATTATATGATTTCATTTATATTCAACAAACATATCTTAGTATACTAAATAGTATACTAAGTATAAAATAATGTAATACATATTTCACGTTCAACATGCATAACTTGATTAAAATAATAATAATAAAAAAAACATTTAAACAATTTACGCTGATACACAGTAATGCTTCCGAATTATTTTGGGAAGTCCTGTATATGATGAATAGCATTTATACATACCACATAGTATGCAAAAATTTAGTTATAAGCATACCTAACTGAAACCGCACTTCCAGAAATTATTGCTTATAGATAATGCTTCGGATACCGTACTGTATCTGAAATCTTTGTGTGTACCTGTAAATGAAAGAAAAAATGCTATGCACTTCATATTATACAAAAAGTATCTTGCATTAAAACTCAGTAATGCATATCAATTTCATTATACTTCAAAAAGTGTAACATAATTAAAATACACTGCAGACAGTTCTTTCCCGTAAACCATTATGTAACCAAATGCTTTTGTGTGGCCCTGTAAATAAATGATAAATGCTTTACTCTCCATATTCTACAATTTAATTATGTTTGTAATAGTGTAGGATTATTAAAATGCACCTCTAACGATTTTTCCCCATTTAGTACAGTAGAAATAGCGTTAGAGGTGGAACTAATTGCAACAAAAATTATTTTTGTTGTAAATGGTAGGTAATACACTCCTAATGAACATACTAAAAATATACATTCGTACTGTTGCGCAAAATGTAGTTTTTTGGGGGGGCATCTTGAAAAAAATATGAAAAATTTAAAAGAATATTTAAAAAATCATGTAGGGTATCAAATTACAGGAAATTGCATGCTGAAAAAGAGTATGATATTGGTTTTTAAAAATAAAATGTTTATAAAGATGAAGAATACGTTTTTTGGCGGCCATCGTGAAAAAAATATGAACATTTTTTAGAATCTTAAAACTTTATGTAGGGTATCAAATTACAGGAAATTGCATACTGAAAAAGAGTATGATATTGGTTTTTAAAAGTAAAATGTTTAGAAAGATGAAGTAGGGGAGAATTATGAAAAATTATACCTACATAACCCTGTAGGTAAACCTTAAATGCTTAAATTATACTACATTATATTACACCTATACCTGATACTATGAGACTAATTTTGATTTTCTTTATTGTCTGTTTTAAGTAGGTAAATTTTGTTTTGAGTCAAAAGAGTTTTATAAGAAAAATGGAAGAAGAAAACTGCATTTTGTGTTCCAATGTACTTTGTGACGATACTTCCCATGTCACATTAACAGCAAAAGGTTTGACGGGAATCATCAACGCAAGCCAACAAAGAGATGATACAATTTATGAACTTTTCAATCCTATGCTTACTGGTGCTGTTAAAGTGCACACAGAATGTCGACGTATATATGTCAATCCTATTAAAATTAAAAGTGATATAAAACTGAAAATATCGCATGATGATATTCTTTCAACCAGCTCGAGAACGCTACGAGGAAGTATTGGATCGTTCAATTTCAAAGAGAATTGTTTGTTTTGTCGCCAGATTATTACGGATTATCAGAAGCGTAAAAAATGTCAGTCATTCCTGTGCGTACTTTTCAATTTCGTGAAACAATTTTTAAAGTATGCTGTACTAGAAATGATCTATGGGCAGCAAATGTACACGCGCGCATACTTTCTGTCATAGATTTGCCTGCTGCAGAAGCTCAATATCACCAATTATGTAGTGTCAATTTCAGGACAGGAAAACCTATTCCTGTGAAGTATACTCTTAAAAGTAGTAGTGGTAGTGGTGGATTGTTCACATCACTAGGCCGTCCGGCTGACACTGACAGTTCTGATGCTTTTGAAAAGACAGGTGAGTGGTTGGCACACACATTAGATAGCATGAATGTCAATAAAATACAACGGTCTCTTTCCCAGCAAATTACTTACTATCTTCTTGATGGTGGAGCATTAATTTACCAGTTACCATGGTCCGCTTCTGCAGTATTTGGCGATGTCATAAGACAATACGAATCGTATGTCAAGAGAAGGTATGGAAAAGTGGCAATAGTTTTTGTTGGGTATGAAAAACCAAATATGAAAGATATGGAGCATAGATTACGAATGAAGCAGTCATCTGTTGTAGTAGTCTTTGATGAAAATTTGACCGTCAAGAAAAACAAATTTCTTTTTAATTCTATAAACGAACAACGCTTTATCAATATACTTGGGAGTTATTTTCAAGAAAGAGGTCATTCCGTCATTCATGCAGAAGGTGATGCAGATACAGTAATCGTCCGAGAAGCTTTAAACATAGCTCAGGAAAAACATGTCACTATAGTAGCTGATGATACTGATATTTTAATACTACTACTATATCATTTTTCTAAGAACATTTTCATGCAATCTGCCACACAATGTGATAATGTTCGTGACATCCAAGCCATGCAAAGATCTATTGGAGAGGAGGCTTGTAAAACTTTACTTTTTGTTCACGAATTAACAGGGTGTGACACCACCAGTGCTTTATTTGTTAAAAGTAAATCTTCTGCTTTTAAAAAAATCATACAATCCAAAATCTTATGCGAATGTGCTTCACATTATGGATCATCCGAAGATATTACTGTGGAAGAATTGATCGAAAATGGCTGTAAAGTTCTTGTGTATAATGATATATATATAAGGTAACATTGATACATGTTACCTAAACGTGCTTCGTTATGAACAATACATGAGGAAAATAGCTTCAGCTAGAAAAGATTTTGAGATAGCCCGTTTGCCTCAAACACAAAATGCATCAAAATACCATCTACTTCGAGTGCATTTGCAGTGTTTTATATGGAAAAATCTTAATATCCCAACTCCTGATCCTACACTATGGGGTTGGCAGTCGGTTGATGAAAAATTTCAGCCATTATTAACAGACTTGATCCCAGCACCAGACAAACTCTTAAATATGATTAAATGTGCCTACCAAACTACAGTTTAAGAAGCATGTAACACCACTAAATGTACATGTAGCCGATATGGACTCCCATGTTCTTTAGTTTGTAAAAACTGTTGTGGAAAGGACTGTGCAAAAACAGGAGACAGTTTTAATTTAGATGAAGATGAAGGGGACATTTGATTTCGATCCCTTTTATTGTGTACCAAATTTTCGAATTTGTTTAATAAAAAGATGTTTTTCAACATTGAAAAAGCTTTCAGTTTTTCGGCCACCAATTTGTTGTTTACTTTTACTTTTAAAAACCACTATCATATTTTTCAACTCGAAATTTCCTATCATTTGATACCCCATATGATTGTTTACGATTTTTCTTAATTTTTTGTTTTTTTTTTTCAAGTTAGCCGCCAAAAAACGCATTGTTTATCTTTATAAACATTTTACTTTTAAAAACCAATATCATACTCTTTTTCAGCATGCAGTTTCCTGTAATTTGATACCCTACATCATTTTTAAAAAATTTTTAATTTTTTTTAAATTTTTCATATTTTTTTCAAGATGGTCGCCAAAAACTACATTTTGCGCAACAGTACGAATGTATATTTTTAGTATGGTCATTAGAAGCATGTTAACTACCATTTAAAACAAGAATTACTTTTGTTGCAATTAGTTCCACCTCAAGGTATTTTTTCACTTATTTCTACTCCACTAATAGACCATAATATAACGGAATTCTTTTGAGCTATCCTGTAAACCAATTATAAGTACTACACGTGCTATATTCGATAGTAAGCATCCTGCATTTCACTTCAGCGATATATATAAATTTCAAAATATTTGAAATAGTGTAAAATCATTAAAATACACTGCAAATGATTTTTTCCCATAGACCATAATGCGACGTCATTCTTTAGAGTTTCCCTGTACACGAAGTGTAAGTATTACACACTTCATTTTCAATAACGAACATGTTATGGTAAATCTCAATAACATATATCAATTGCATGGCAAACCGAGTATATGTACGCGAATTAGAGTATCGGCAGACGGCAGAAAGACAAACCGAATTCATAAACACTTGTTAACTTCTTAAACACTTGTCATAAACTTCACAACTATGTTGGAAAGTGTTAAAAATGGGAAACAATATGAAGAAATATACATTTTTTAATGTCAAGTTTAAATATGTATGTTATTAATACTTAAAAAATTAAAAGCTTAAATATATTTTATACCTACAGAGACGCAAAGAAAGGCATATTTGTAATAGCAGAGTCACAAATTATATTTGCTCTTAGCTGAAGATATCCTATTGAAATTTAGTTAAAACATTCATAATGAGTTTTAATTATAAGAAATGCTTGGATTTATTTGAGTAGGGCTATATACGGCTGACCAAATTTAATCAGGATGTTCCAATGTACTTTAGGGGAAAATTATAAAAAAACAAGTGAGTCGTTTTAACTTTAACCGATCCCTTTAGAGTTTCAAACTTTCACCTTTTTCTTTTTTTATCTTTTAAAAAGGCAATGAAGGCAAGAAACTTAAAAAAAATATATATTATCCTTTTCTTATTCTTTTGCCACCAAATGGCAACAGACAAATTCAGAACTTTTTAAATATTCAGCGAGTTCAGAAAAGTTTGTTCGTTCTTGAGCTTTTAAATATTTATTTTCCAAACATTCGTGTTAGGGAAAAATAATTTTTTAAGAAAACGGACTGCACTACCAGAATTTTTAATTTCTTTTAAACTATATAAAGCATCTTCACTGTTCATAGAATTCCGCTCACGATTTATTCAAAAAGAAAAACAAAATTCATTCTTAAAGTGGAAAAAGTATGAAGAATTGCGACATTAACTTATGGTAAAAGTTATTCTGCTAATACGCTGCGTAATGTGCTTCTGTATAGAAAGAATGACCTAGGCAATTTTCTTTAGTTAAGGTATTTTAATTAATCTAGGAAGATCTAAATAAATCTCAATTTTTTTATTTTACATTCCAGACTGATGTGTTTTAATGGTAAATATTTATTTATTTAGTGAATCATAACTCAAACTTCTTAGGTAATGTTTCGTGGCCTTTAGGTTCTGGCATACAACATTTCATGTTGTGTTCGAAAACTAAACAAAAAATATAACTTCAAGAACTGTGTAACACGATTTTATCAAACAATTAATGTGAAATGAAACAAAATGTAAAAAGAGAATTTCGCCCCTGGATCCTTCCCCTGATGTTATATAGCCATGAAAATACATGAATATTGCATTACATAGACAATAAACTTGTGTGCAAAATATGTGCAAAATCAGATTGTTAAACATGTAATTTCAATCAAAAACATTTTTAAAAAAATGTCTTTATTCCTGGACCTTGCTCTGATGAGATACAGCCATGGAAAAAAAAAAAAACAAAAAAAAACATGGTGTTAAATTCTCATTGACAATGAACTTGTGTGCAAAGTTTGAGGAAAATCATTTCTTTAGATATGGGATTTCACCCAAAAGTATAAAAGAATGTTTTGCCCCTGGATACTGCTCTTATGAGGTACGCCCCTGAAATTGCGCGAATATTGTATTGTCATCGACAATGCACTTGGGGGCAACATTTGAGCAAAATCGGTTCATTAAATATGCGATTCAGTAGAAAACGCAAAGGATGGATTTTGTCCTTGCAATCCTGCACTTGATACGTTATAGCCCTGAAATTACATAAATATGACTGGCATCGACATCGAACTAATTTATATAGAAAGATCTAAAAAAAAATCTCACATTTTTGTATTTGACATTCCTGACTGGTGCTTTTTTAATGTCAGGATATATATATATATATATATTTATTTATTTATTTAGATACATATAACTGTAACTCCTTACGCAATATTTTATAGTCCTGACTTTCTTACATACCACATTTCTTTTTCTGTTCGTAAATTAAACAAGGAATATAATTTAAAAATTGTCAAAAATTTAATATTAATTAAAAAAGAGAGAATTTTGCCTCTGGACCCTGCCTGTGATGCAACATTTTCCTGAAACTGCGGGATTATTGCACTGTCATCGACAATAAACTTGTTTGCAAAATATGAGCAAACTTGGTTTGTTAGTCATGTTATTTTAATCAAAAACGTAAAAAAGTATCCCTTTATGCCTGGCTTCGATGAGCTTTGGCTTTAAATGTGCATGGATATTGCATTCTCATCGATAGTGAATTTATGTGAAACATTTGAGCAAATTGGTTCGTTAGATGAGTGATTCAATCAAAAAACGCAAAGGATTAATTTTGCCACTGAGACCCCGCACCTGATAATTTATGGACCAGACATCAACTGTATGAATATTGCATTATCATGGATAATGGACTTGTGTGAACATTTGAGCTAAATCAGTTCATTAGATATATGATGCACTGAAAAACGTTAAGGATTGATTTTGTCTCTGCGATTCTGTACCTGATAAGTTAGGCCCTGAAACTACATGAATATTGCATTTTCATCGACAATGACCTTGTGTTCAAAATTTGAAGAAAATCGTCTTATTAGATACGTAATTTCAATGAAAAGTGTAAAACAATTTTTTGATCCTGTTCCTTTGATAAGCCCGATCCTGAAATTACTGGAATAATGTAGCGTCATCGACAATGAACTTGGGTGCAATATTTGAACAAAATCGGTTCGGTAGATATGTGATTCAATCAGAATCTTAAACTATTGATTTTGTCCCTCCGACCCATGCGCCTGATACGATAGACCTAAAGCTACATGAATATTATTTTCTCATCGGCTATGGACTTGTGTGCAAAGTATGGCAAAAATTAGTTTCGTAAATGTCAGTCAAAAATCGATTGTAAGATTTGACACGGACAGACAACAAACGAAAGTAACATAAAAGCCTGTAAAAACAAAAGGAAGAAAGCCAGTTTTGTAGGGAAAAATTAATGAAACAATGATGGACCGTAAGTGCTTCTGCATAATTTATATTTTTCAGAGCATTCCATGAATATATTAAATGTAAAGGAATTTTTTTTGTAACTATTAAGGAACATGCAAATAATGAAGTCCTTATTTAAGAATAATTTTTACATTTCATGAAAGTACCTTCCAAAACTTCGTACACTAATTAGTAGACTCAAAAACTTAAGGCTTCCATTATCTTTTTAATTACACTGATACATGCATCATTTAAACATGTCTCGTTTCTATTTCTACTGAAATTAGCATAATAGAACATTCTCTAAAACTAAATAAAAATATAAAAGAACTATAAGAAAAATACGAAAAAAGCTAATATTAAGATTTAAATTAAACTTATATCAGAAAAATAAAAAAAAAAAGTTAAAGATATACATCGCTGATTGTATACATCCGGTAAACCTGCCAGTCCTTCTAATTTTTAATTACTATCCATTAATTAAAATTCTACATCATTTTATACATTGTAACTTTTTTACTAGAATTTCATTACATTATGTCTCTCTATGAAAGAGGAATACAAGGCGTAGAATTGTCAACAACTAGAAAACCAATCACACATCTCAATTGCTCAATGCTCACTTACATATCATGCAATTGTCTTCATATTATATTGAAATTTTAAAGGAATTTGTGCTTTTTACAGGGCTTGTACGGCTCCTGGAATTTTGCGACCAAGAAATTCTTCGGTACCAATATTTTCTTACAGAAAATCTTTGCTTAAAATAAGGCGAAATGCCACGAGTTTAACTTAGATTTCTTTTTCTATCCAGAAAATACTCGTGAAACTCTTGGAAAAATCCCTGATCCGTACGAACCCTGTTTTTAAATTAAATTGTTATTGATAGTATAATCAAGGATTACAACTCTCTGTCACAGATTGACTGACCCAAAGATCGGTTGGAACAGGATTGAAGAAAAAATTTTGTTGTCTACCTTAAAATATGATTTTAGTTCATAACAGTTAGAATATGTTTACAGGAGCACACAGAGCACATAAGTGTAACTCATGGCGAAAAAAAAAACATATTTTTCTAAAGGCAGCTTTAGACGCGCTTTTCTGGTGTATAGGGATGCAAGTCTATTACGATTAGCTTTAATGCATAGAATTTTAAATTCGATAATATTTTAATTAGTGTAATTGAAAACTTTATTAAGACAAGCCAACAGCAGACCAATTATACATTAAATTTCTAGGAGGTTGTTTGAATTAAAAGACTCACAAGCATCGTGAAAAAAAATAGTGCTAACGGAAACAGGAACTTGTAACTACGAAGAGGAAAATGCTTGTTCAGAAAAAAATTAAAAGCATGCTATTGAAAATGAAAATAGAGTTCATTTAGTTATTTCTATCTTTACAGGTGAGCATGCGTGATTATTGTTTAGAAACTTGACTCGTTTAGTTTTAGAAAATCTTTCAATTCTGTTATATATCTCTTTTTATGAACCTTAATGAACTTTATTTTTTCCTTTGAACTGTATTTAATTATATGCTTTAATTGAATTACAGTTACCTGTAATGGCCAAAATTAGCCTTTATTGTTATTATTGACATTATTAAAATCTGTAAAAGTTATTTAAAATGAATTAACCTTACAGTGCATGAATTTTTCTTTTAGAATTGTGTTTTTTATACATATATTAAGAATTCGACACCAGAAATTTTAAGATAGATTTTTAACTTTGTTTAGTAACATATTTACGTCATTTTTACATGATTAACATTTCTGTATAAATATAGTGGTTGCAAAGAACTTGATTTATTTATTAAAAGTTAAATAGAAAATGTTGCCAATTGGCTACACTATGCACTGTGGTGTTCAGTATAGCACTTTCCTATCACATATATTAACTAAACATTATGCATATTTGATGATTTTCTTTTGTGGGTCATACAGAATATGAACATTAAGATGAATATCTATTTTATCACCTAAAATCAGTTATACTAATGAATTATCACCAATAATAATTATTTTCACAGCTAAATACTTTTAGAAAACAAATAAACATAGGTTATTTGTAAGTCTTTCCAAACAATCTACAAGGTTTAAGACTCACTATTAGCTTAAGATTGGCCTATGTAAGTAAAATAAATTATTTGCGTAAAAGAATAAACCAATTTATTCAGAGTATAACTGAAATGAAAGGGAAGTGGCTATGTAAATGAAGCGTAAAGAAAACGTTTTATTAGCGGTCAGCGAACAATATAAACAAAAGAACGAAATGTCGAAATAAGATTATTTTCAATCTTGTTTTATTTTCAAAGTAACGTGGTTAGATTCAAAGTGGGAGTTACGCTTCTTTTTCCTCTTCTTTTTTTAAAAGCTAAATTAGTATACATATTTTAAAGAATAATATTAGTATAATAAATTAAATTTTAAGGATATTTAAAGGAATTAAAATACATGATAAAATACAACATCACAGGGATACAAAAGCATTATTTAAGTGTAACATTTTGATATGAATGTCTGCCACTTTACTATATTTTTTCTATATGAGAACTTTTAAACAAACTCAAATAAATAGATCAAGTAAATTTATCCAAGTATGGATACTGTTCGTTTTCTTAATGATATCCGGGTACATAATATCCATCAATTACTTTAGTCCAGCTCTGTCCAAAGCGGGTCCATGGGCGCAATGGCGTTTTTTGAATATTTTCCTGGCACACATTCGAATATTTCCTGTTACTATCTTTAAAATTTTTTTTAAATCCAGACTGCTTTAAAGGATCCTTTCTTTAAAATGAATAATATTGGCATATTTTTATTTATTATAGGTGCGATTAAAGTTTCGTGTTCTTTCCTGTACAAACCTTTTTGAGATATTACCCCCTTCCTTTTCCCCCCAAAATGTAATTCTAAATGTACTAAGATTTATTTTTTACGAATTTCTTCAATCGTAGGGACTATATGGCTATATCTACGAAATGTATGCTCATCGTGTGAGCCATGTGTGTGTGTGTGTAATTTTTATTTCACTGAGAAATAATTGTTGCGTATTTTCAGTCATGTTAATAATGCTGCCCTTCATTTTTTGCCAGTAGCTCTGCGGTACGGTACTGATTGCTACAAGGTTAAATAGGCCTGCTTTTGACTATTTATTGCTCATAGTCAGGGCTTAACAAATGCGGTCGCCAGGTCGCCACTGGCTACCAAGTTTTTTGATCTGGCAACCAAAATGATTTGAACTTTCAGGGTGATTTCTGTAAAAGAATTGACATGAGAAATGAGCACAAATGGCATTTTTTCTCTCCCCCACCCCTACTTGTGCGCGACAAGCAGTTATTTTACTCTTCTCTCGCACTTTTAATGGAAGAACTAAATTTAAAAGGCATTTTCCAACTCATGCATAGAAAACACCATTCTTTTCAGCTATAGCCAGCTAGTATACGTCACGTGATTCGAATGTGGGGAAGAGAAGAAATTTCAATAAACAGTAAGAAATAGTGTCAATCCAGTCTCTGTGGCATCTAAAATTGGATACGATGCTAAAAAATGCTTGAGTTTGCTTTTACGTTTCAAATCTGCTTTTTTGGTTTATATAAGTTGTCAAGATAATATAAGTGATTATAAAATTTGTAAGTTTCATTAGAAAACATAGTTTATATTATCTATCTAAATTATGTACTGTTCTAAACTACGTAAGTAATAATTCTAAACTATGCTTGGTATTATTTTTTCGCAATTAATTCATAAAAAAACTCTTGTGGTTTTTTTTAATCAATTAAAGGTAAGAGGTGGGGAGGAAATGTTTTTTTACTGGCGACTAGTATTTTTTTCTGGCTTCCAGATTTTATCGCATTTGTAAAGCCCTTCTCACAGTCATTTACATTTATATTTTATCTAATTTGACGGATTATTAAATAGTGACATTGTAATATATTTATATTTTATTTAGCTGCCAAGTCTGTGTAAAATTAAATCAGAAACTTATATTCAATTTTCAGAAAGTTACAAAAATAGAAAAATGTACCTTAGTAAAAATTTTAAAGATAAATACATTTAATTCAAACAATATAGAGACATGTATTCTTAAGGTAAGGCTCCAATTAATAAGACATCTTAGGGAAAAAATAAGTAAACACTTCAGAGAGTTAATAAGGAAAGGCCATCGAATTGCATTTTTAACTGCTAATTAAGAGTTTTTTTTTTCCTTCTCAGAAAGTAACTTCACAAGATAATGTGAAAAACAGAAAAGAATAAATGAATTGTTAGTAGTTGTATTATCTGTTCACTATAAGACAATTAAAAAAAATACATTTTTAGACAAATATTCCATTTTTCTTTTATTTTTTTTCGCGTCGTATACAAACATATAGGTGGAATAAATGAACATAATTCAGGGTGATATACTGAAGAAATATCTTCATTTCAATAATATGTTGATTACATTATGAATTGAATTTAAATGGATAACGATAAGATAAAAAATATTGTGATAAGTAGAAGACTTGCATAAGGAAAATTTGATCCCGGTTGTCCAGTTGCAGCCAGTGTGTAAATCTAAGCACTTTAATAATTCTCTATTAAAGTGTTCTACGAGTTGAAAGAGTTAGAAAAAGCTATGTTTATAAAATTATATCCAGATAATGATAATATTTAATGTAATTTAATTTTAAAACATTATTTGTATTAATTATAAAAAATAAATAAATAAAAATGCAATCCTTGATTTCAATTTATAGAGATTATGTTTCAGGCGGATGTTACAGGCGGAACCGCAATGAAAACGGAACTGGTTTATCATCGACAACAAATCAAATTATTACAGTAATTCAATGATTAATTTTCAGGTTGACTGTGTTTTATAGAGTTTCATCATTTAACCGAGTGATAAGATACAGATAAATTTCTGAACAAACTATGCTGAAGAGGATTCATCAAAATTTTAATAATGTATCTTATCATACTGGATACTGAATCTCAGTAAGTAACTTATGCCCCCTTTTAAGCTTAGAAAATTCCTTTTACAAACAAGAGAAACTAGAATTAATTAGATATAATTAACATTATAATAGGATATGATATGTTTTATAAGAAAATATGCTGAACAGACATGATTTCAAGTAGAAGAAATTATCATTTAGCTGTCATATGTTAGCAAAGGTTTTTCATTAAGCCTAACATGGCATTTAGCTATGGTTGATTTGCAGACCAGATTGGTCGAACCCGGCATGGTTACCAACACTTTCTTGCCTCTGGAATTTATTATAAGTGGTTAGATAGCAGATTTTATGTGTTGTATAAGGAATATGGTGTTTTAAAAATGACAAAAAAAATTTGAGATATTTTTTCAGATGCAGTAGAATTTTATTAGGTAAGGTTTCATCTATCCATAGTGTTTACACTGTAAAGAAGCCAAATGTTTATTAAACTACTAAAATATAATAAAGCCACGAACAAAAATACACAACACACAAGCTTCGATGGCTGTGTATTTTTTTTTTTATAATTGATTCTTATGTATTTTTTAACACTGAACCCGAAAACGACCTTCATTTTTTACCATCACATCAAAATTTTTCGTAAATTATTATTTTAATTGAAAATAGCAAAAGTAAAATATTATAAAATAAATGTAAAACTTTTTTTCATTATAATTTATAAAATTTTCGTCTTATACTGGGATTTCTTATAGATAAACTGTATGAGGAGTCTGATGAGGGAGGATCTTTAGAGACGATGGAAGATTCAGCTGTAAGAATGCATAGTATAAGCAAAAAAAAAAAAGAATAAATTATTATGGAAAAAAAGTTTTACTTCTATTTTATAGTATCAATTTTTCGCAATATTTTTACGTTTTAAAAATAAAAAAAAATTTGCTATTTGCAAAAATTCTTGACGTGATGGTAAAAAAATGAAGGTCATTTTTGGATTCAGCGCTAAAACTACATAAGAATCAATTATCAAAAGCTAAAAAATATGACACAACTCAAATTTTGCAGACTTGATTAATATATTCCAAGTTATCCGCGATTCTGAAAAGCGTTCGTTATCTTTAGAAACCTGAGAAACAATATATTTTGAAGACTGGAAAATATTTTTTTTAAAACAAAGTTTAATTTTCTGCCACTTATTTTCGAAAACGTTTTCGAGTAGTTTGTTTCGTATGTTAACCATTTTTCTCAAACCGGAATATGGATTTCCTAAGATGCTATCAATTCTAAGTTAGAAGATTTAAGCTGTTTAATTGGATATACACATGCAAGAGTAACAAAATAATACTAATTTTAATGTTAATGTGAATGCTGTTAATTTATAATTTTTGACGGCAAATTATATTTGTTAAACATGAAATTGTTTACTTGAAAATTGATAGCTCCTGAAAAACCCAAATTCCGATTTCAGAAAACGGATTAATACACCTCATAAACTACTAGCAAATGTTTATGAAAATCAGTGGCAGCAAAATCACCTTTATTCTTATACATGCTTCTTTACGTCTGAAAAATATATTGGTTTCTGATATTTCTAAAGATAAAGAACACTTTTTGAAATCGTAAGAATTACTCAAGAAGTTATTCTATGTTTTGATTCATGGTTATATTATATTTTCAGAGGTTAAGAAACACTTGTCTTTTTTTAACAGTGTAGAAAGCATTACTTTTCAAAATTAAGGGTAGACAACAGAAATACGTTTCAGACAATGACTTTCTTAGAAAAATCACTGAATATTTACAACTTTTTTAATGTAGTATATTTAAAGCGGAAAGTCCAATAATACGATTTCAAATTCTATGATTAAAACTATTATAAGAATGTTTGAAACTTTAAATATTTACTTCCCGTACGGAAAAGATTTATTGATGTTTTTTAATATTTAAAAAAGCTTTCTCAAAATCAGGAATGATGAGAAAGAACGAAGTGATATAATTTACGGTAAAACTATGATTTATTTATGCATTCTACACTATAAATTAAAAAAAAGTAAATACTTGGATATTCATTACTTATAATCAGTAGTGAAATTCTGATTGATTAATGTGGGCAGGGGAATTTACCAATGTGAAACTTTTTCAACTGAAATTGCTACATAGCAGAATAGTTTATAAATACATGGTAAAATCTTTTCATTTTACAATAAAATTACATTACAGTGACACATCAGGGGCAGCAAAATCAACTTTTTTTTTATAAATTCTTCTTTAAGTCTGAAAAATATATTGGTTTCTGAGATTTCTAAAGATAAAGAACACTTTTTGAAATCGTAAGAATTTCTCAAGAAGTTATTCTATGTTTTGATTCAATTGTTATATTATATTTTCAGAGATTAAGAACTTTTAACTCGCTTATAACATTATATTAAGGTTAAATTTAATTTCAAAATATCCTTTGGGAAAAAAGACTAATTTTTCTAATTAAACAACTATGGGTCAGTAACAACTATACGTTAGGGAAATTGTGAGGTATATTTTTGGAATTTCAATATTACAGGTGTGTTTAATAATTATGCAAAATAATTAATGTACACGATAATTTATACTAAAAATTGAGATTTAACCATGACATTCCGGTTTTTCTCTTAGTTTGTTTAAATCTTCATTTAAACCTAAAAATAATATAATCTATGCGTTACCTTTTAATTTGCCGAAGCGGGTTAATTAGGAGTTACAGTAATAATCTTGTTAATGTTCGATGTGTTTCAGCTGCGTTCAACAGGTAACAATTTTAAAACTCTAAACTACATTTCGCACTTGCTTTTATTTTACAGAATATATACCATTACAATTACATATTTAGAATTACAACTTTTAATTATCAGTACTTTAGTTATTAAAGAAATAAATATTCAAAATTATATCTTGAAAGGGAAACATCTTATGAACATAAGTCTTCAATACACACATAGCTCTTCACATCCCTTCAATATTTGGCCTTTTTACGCCAGCTCATCCAATACACGATTAATCAATAACTCCATTTATGGATTCAATAACTTACACGTCTTTTACAATTAAATTTGTGCAGAAAAGGGGCTGTTCTAATTATTTCTAGTTATAAAATCTTATTAGAAATATAATAAGACTAAGCCAATTATAAAACTCCTACTAGTAACAGCAAACAAAATTAAAAATTTTAATAAGTAATGAAAACAGATTAAAAACATTTTAGTCACACGATGTAAATAGGTTTAAACCTGAAAAATATTTAACATTTTGATGAACATGACTTTTTTTTTAAGTACTGCCCCATTTCCCATGGTAGGGAACTAAAATTGGAACCCCTTATACCAACAAAAGACGAGGGTATTAGATACAGAAATGAACTTCAAAAGTTTCTTGGATTTTAAAGGTACCAAAATTGTAATTTCAATTTAGATTTTAGAGTCACATATATATTTAATATAATTTATGTTAAAGATTTTTTTTAGTTCTAGAAATTGCCAAAATACGTTGCCTTTAGCTTTTGATTTTATTAAGCTTATAAATACAGATATATTTTGGGAAAAGTTCCTGTGTTTACAATTTGTATTCACCACACTATGTGGCAATAAAGAAAAAAAAAAACCCTTCCAGATGCTTCAATCTCCTAGTTCACCCATGTCACTTTATTTGTTTGATGTATGCACAGTAGTTTTGTAAAATTAGGTTATTATAATAATTTGCGTAGTTTCTTCTTAAACGGTTTATTATTTACTTGTTATTAGAAAAATAATGCAAAAATATCCCTTATTAAAAGTTCTATATTTTAAAATGAAGTATGGCGCATGCAACGGAATATTTCAAAAGTTTTATGATTGCTCAAGAAGATTTCAACGGAAGAAATTGAGAAATTTTAATTTTCCTGAACTTGCTGTTAGAAAATCAATTTTATGGAAAAAGGTGTGGAACTGCACTTAAATTTCACTCTCTCATCGGAAAACATTTAAAATGTGTTCTTTTTTTTTTTAGAATGTTTTGCAGATGATTTGAAAAATCCACGCAAATAAAAGAAAAATACGAGAAAGATTCTTCGCTATCGTTGCGCTATAATAAACTGCAATTACTTTGAAGAGCATAGTTTTTCACTAATTTAAAATTGTCTAATCCGCCACATTTAAATTAATACGTTTGTTAGAAGATGTCAATTAGTACATTTTATATAATTCCATCTAGATTCTCTATATTTTAAATTATACCCACTCTTTTATTCCAAAACTAAACGTTAATCATCTGATTTTCTAAATTGAAAACATTATCTTTGACTTCTGGCAAATACGATGCATCTTTTATATATATGTATAATTATTTAAGAAAAATAAAAACAAGAATAGAATCTGAAAAAATGTGAGAAAATATATCTGAATTAACAGAAAATAAATTTTAAAGTATAATTTGTTTATAAATTTCAGATTTATTGATGCTTATCACAAATAGATTTAAAATGAAATAAAGACTTCCTGTTTTTTCCTTTAATCGCAGTTGAGTATGAGTAAAATCTTCAAAAACTTGATAAAGCAATAATAATTTGTTCTTAACTGATCTTATAAAAGTTAATTTTATCCTTATTGTTTCGAATGAGACTTAAAGTCGATAATAGACCACCCTTGTTTATTTCAATTATAAAATTCGGCTGTAGCAAAGTACTTCAAAGCAACTTATAAAACATTACATAAAAACATTGTTACATTAATCACATGCTTTAACTTTTCCATTTTCAATCGCTTATATTTTATTTAATTTTAAAAATAGAGCAATAGGAAAAATATATTTTTTTAAAAATAATATTAATACTTTTTAACCTTTGCCACTACGTAATAACAGATAACTTCCAAATTTTTCCAATATTCAACGAGTTCCGAAAAATGTATTCGTTCTTGGGCAGTAAATTTTTTTCTCAAGTACTCACACGAGAAAGGAAAACTTTTTTAAATAACGGAATACACTACTAGAATGTCTATTTTGTTCTGAACTACGCATATGAAGTATCTTGAACTATCCACAGAATTCCGTTCACGATTTTATCAAAAAGCAAAAACACCCGTTATTAAAGTGGGGACTGTAAAGATGCGACGCAATTTTTTGTTAAAAGCAAGTCTGTTAACATGCGGAATAAAATCTAACTATATGCTTCTAAAAAGAAGGCATTTATCCAATGAGAAACTAATTTGATTTATTAGGAAAATCTATAAAAATATTACGTTTATATATTTTATTTATAACTGACTTTTCTTTTCTTTTCTTTTCTTTTCTTTTCTTTTCTTTTCTTTTCTTTTCTTTTCTTTCCTTTTTCTTTTCTTTTCTTTTTTTGGCTATGATGTCTTACACTCACGTGTTATTTACGTCACACTCACCTCCTGTCTTACGCACTGTTGTTTTATATATATATATATATATATATATAGGTTATAAAAAGGAAAAAGTCAAAATTTAGGGATTTTTTCCTTTAATGGTAATCTGGCTATTGTATTAAGTTATTCGCTTGGCGCGGGCTAGGAATTCGCGGCAACCAAAATGTCGCCAAACATTGGTGCGTGAGTGTAACACATCTGTTCCTTTTTTTTTTTTGAGTAATATGGTTGAAAGATTTAATATAATCTTACATTTTACATTACTTGAATTTATATTTATAACATTTCAAATTGTACAAGTAGTTTATAAATTAAAATAAAAACCTTTTTAATTAATGAATAAATAATAAATTGATCTTAACTTAAGTTACATAGTGTTTAATTTATCCTTCAATGCTTAGAATAAGCTTTATTATGACGTAACTTTTTTTTTAGATGTCAAATTAGACTTTGCTAACGAACTTCAATTCTAAGAATAAAATTATTACACTAATCAGATGCTTTAACCTTTCCTCATTTCTTTAAACTTTAACCATTTAGTTTCTTTTATATCTTTAAATAAAAGAATGAGGAAAATACTTCTTTTTTAAAAACAAGATTCTGCATGTTTTAACTTTTGCCCCTACGTGCTTAAAGGTGAAATCTTAACTTTTTAAAATATTCAGAGAGTTTAGAGTAATTTGTTTGTTAACGAGCTTTAAATACGTATTTATGGAGTGCTGCTCGTTAAAGAAAAATAATTTGTTTAAGAGAGCGGAAGACACTACTAGAACTGAATTTTGATTTTTTTTTCTGAACGATATTAATCTATTACGACTTCATCTGTTCACAGCATTCTTCTAACGATTTATTAAAAAAAACAAACAGCTTTCTTTAATCAAAATTATGACTTTTAAAGACGTGCAACAAAACTTCTGTTAAAAGTAGTTGTGTCACAGCTTTCAAAAAAATGTTTTCATATGTTTAGAAGAAGTGCATTTATGCATGGGTAAATGTCTAATTTATCAAGAAAGATGTACAAAAATTCCACACGTTTGTATTTTAAATCCCTGGAAAATATTTGTCCAGCTTTATTATTATTATTATTATTATTATTATTATTATTATTATTATTATTGACAAATATAATTTCAATTTTTTCCGTTATGTTACGTAGCTCTATCATTTTTTTGTGCAACATATGGTGATAAATGAAATAAATAAATATTATATATAGTACACAATCTGCAATATCTATGATATCATTAGAGGAGGAACAAAAAAGTAAAACATATGGTAAACGTTAAAGAGATCATAAAAAGGTGTAAATGATTCTTACAGTACTAAGTCATTGTTTACTCTGAACTGCAATTATAAAAGTTAAATTCTGCCTGAATGTTTACAATAAATGTTAAGGTAGATGAATACTTCGCTTATTTTAGTGAGACTAATTACCAAATCATGCTTTTCAACGTACTTTACTGAAAATTAAAAAACTTCACGTTAGTTTAACTTTTCCTCATTACTTTAATGTTTAAAACAGTGATTCTTCTTAAACACACACACACACACGCGCGCACACAAAGAGAATGTTTTAAAATTATAATTCCTCTCTTATAGACGTCTCGACTAGATTGCTACAAATGAGCTCGAAGCCTTTTATAGTATACTAGCTGATCCGTCCGGCGTAGCACGGGCCCGTGATAATAACCTTAAACAGAACTTAAGTTTATATGATTTTTTTTTTAAGAAGCTGCACCAAGGGCACCAATAAGGAGATAAATATTCAAAATTGGTGGTAGCTGAGGTCCGAATTTTTTTTTGTCTTTCAAGTAGTAGTAGCTGGAAGTCCTAAGAAATTGTTAGAAAAGAAGCTAGTGAATCGGACGATTTTTAAGGGAACTATAGTAGGTGGCACAAAAGGGGCCAACTGATAGTTTTGAGCAGGACCTAAGAGGAAAACATCTTAAAGTTCCTAGTACTTAACGCTTTAGATCTTCAATTAGTCGAAATTAAGCATAGGGTATAAAATAAACATTAAAATAAAATAAAATAAATGCTTAAAACGGGCCTTTGGGCTCCAGTAAAAATATGAGGGTGGTGACCCGGGGAAAGGAATGCAAGACTCAACTTTAAAGTTATGCATTGAGAGGGTGACAACATGAAGTAGTTGAAAAATGCATGGCACACATAAAATTCAATGGCACCCGGACCGGACACTAGGAAAACCGGACCGTAGCTAGGATGTAGAAATGGGGGAATAACTAAATGGAGAAAAGTTCGCAAAAACGAAGAATATCGGATTAAAAGAGGGCAAGTTATGAACAATTTAGGGAACAAAAAGTTCAAGGGGCCCTGTACTGAGCCACAGGGGACCAAGGTCTTAACTGGAATGTAGAAATGAGGGAATAACTAACGGGGCCCCAAAAATAAAGATCGGTAAAAAAAGGGGCAAGTTCTTAACAAGTTAGGGAAAAACATTTAAATGTGCCCCAGGATGCTCGGCTCATAAAAAAATTAAAAATATGAGCCTCAGGTGCATCAGGACCTGCTTTGTACTACCGGAATCCAAATTTTCAGACTTATATATGAAGTTGATTTTCCTAGCCATCGCACACACGCAGACAGACAGACAGACACACACACACACAGAGCGAAGAAACTTTCTTTTATTAGTATATATTTAACAAGTTCAGAGAAATTTGTTTGTTTTCGAGAATTGAAATATTTATTTCCCAAGTGCTAGTGTCAGAAAAAAAATAAATCTTTCAAGAAAACGGAGCTGAAAGAATTTTTTATTTCCTCTGAAGTAACTCCGCATGTCTACAAAATCCTGTTCACGATTTCTTTAAAAATACAAAGGAAAAAGAAAAAGCAAAATATTTATATAAAAATAAACTTTATGATTTTTGCTTTCTAAAAACGCTGTGCCTAAATACATGCTACAATTCCTAATACTTAAAAAGATCTTGAAAAATATAAAATAGCACGAAGATACATATATTTATTTAAAGTATAACTTCCAACATGTGTGCTACTATTGCACAAAAAATTATAAGCATATTTGAAAAATCCAAAATAATAGTAAGAAATTAATATTATTTAATGTTTAATTTGAAAACGTATGTTATTATTACACTAGAAAAAAAAAACATATATTTTTTTAAATACATGCATACATGCAAAATTTCAACAACCGTTACAGGTCAAAATTTATTTGCTATTAGATGAAAGGTATAGTATTTAAATTTAGGTTCAATATTTATAAAAAAACTTTAAAAGTGACAAACACTTAGTTTCATTTATTTTTTTAAATGAGGCTAATCCAACGTACTCATGTGAAAATGATAAAAGCTTTACCCAATTAAGAAGTATTAAATTTTGCTCATTCTTTTAAACTTTCAAACGTTCAGCTTTGTTTTAATCTTTAAAAAACGCAAAAAAATAAGGATATTTAAAAAAGTAATGTTCTTTTTCTCTTATCCATTGCTACGAAATCACAAGAGAGGAATTCGCAACTTTTTAAATATTCACTGAGTTCAGAGAAATTTGCTCAATCTTAAGTTTTGAAATATTTAATTTTAGATTGCTCGGATGAAGAAAAAGAAAATTAATTTACTGGTATACACTACAAGAATTTTTACTTTCTTCAGCACTGTATGAAGCATTTGCATTTGTTCACAGAATTCACTGATGATTTCTTTAAAAAACTTTCATCAGTGAAGTCGACGACGCGACGTTTGAATAGATGCAACATAATTTATGTTAAAAGCTATTCTGCCAACAACATGTTGAATAAACGTTTGCTCTGTATATATAGAAGAATTCAAGTTTGCGTAGTTGAACTGTTTTACTTTATGAATAGATAAAGATTTTACAAGTTTAGATACTTATGACTAATCGATTTACCAGTTTTATTTTCTTTTGAGAAATATAAATGGTTATTTTTGAGTAATTTTGCTTCAATTTTAGTTCCTATGTACAGTTCATGTTGTGTCTCTGAGCAAAACTTAGAAGTTTCTGTTGATAAAAAAAATGATGACACAATGCTTGACAACAAATGCTGACGTAATTTTATTAGACCATCCCAAGAAATACACAAACATGTAATGTAATAAACATTTTAGTAATGATTAATAAACTTGTAAACAATGAAGTCCTTTATTAAGAATAGGTTTTGTATTTCATGAAATTCAAAACTTCGTGCACTAATTAGCTGACTGACGAACTCAAGTCTAGCGTTACCATCATCAGATCATTTTCGAGAACATTCGAAGAAATAGATGTAGTATAATAAACATATTAGTAATTATTAATAAACTCATAAATAATGAAATCCCTTAATAAGAATAGGTTTTACGTTTCATAAAATTAGAAACTTCGTGCACTAGTTAGTTGTCTGACGAACTTAAGTACTCGTTAGACGTCCTCGTAACGAACTCGTTATCTATTTAATGATGCTGAAATGAATTTTATTCAAAAATGTTCCGTTGTTATTTTTACTGCAATTAGAATATTAATGAATTTTCTAAAGTTAAAAAAAAATAATAACCCAATAAAATTCAGAAAACATAATGCTGCGATGTAAGCGAAAGGGAGATTAGCAAAATAAGTGAGAAATATTAAAGGGAGGTTCCATTTTTTTCGGTCAAATTTTTCGATTTAGTTTTTCATTTTTTACATAATTCAAGTGTGTAGATCTTAGTCCTAAAGCGTTTCGAGATGTTCAAAATCCTTGCAAGAAAACGGCTTTCTATGCGCAAATCTTACGTTCGAAGTTTTTTGCGTCTCAAAACAAAGTAAGAAAAAAAAAACCTACTTTTCGAAACAATGTCAAAAATAATAATTACCCAAGGTTTTATAAATCTTTCACGTGAAAATTCAATTAGATATCGCCAGGTTTCTAAATTAACAGAAACTTTTCATTGTTTGTAATTTAAAGGGGCTTTTTATTTGAAGAAACCTTTTCGTAAATGTCATAAACCTAACTTGTCCTTATCCAACTGTTTTCTGAAGATAAAGCAAAGGCTTCAGGAATAGGGGATAACTGACTGGTTATATTCGACTTTTGTAAGTAATTCTGCTTTATTAGATTAATTTATGCAATATTTAAAAAAATTAAATAAGTTTCCAAGTTTTAAATTTTATTTTGTATAACTCATTACAACATATATATTTTTTAAAACTTAATTTCGAAATTTTAAACTATGAAAGAAACTTCGCAAGAAGATAAATGCAAAAACATTTAATTTTTTTTATTGTCACTTTAACGTTCAAAGTGTTTTTTTCTTTTCAACAAAAACTTGTAATGAATTAAAAGATTTTTAACGCAATAAATATTCCTACATGCAGAAAGAAGGCTTTATTCAAAATTTCGTTGTGTGTGGTGACATTGTAAAAGTTTGCTGTACTGTTTTCATTTGCATATATCATTGTTTTAAGTTTTCTCATATGACTTTGATATAATACAAAAGATCGCAGCTGCCACACATTTAAGGACGAATTCCAAACTAAATAATGCCTTTGTGGGTTTTTTTTCATATTATTAAAAAAAGAGAGCTGCGAAGCATTCTAAATTAAAACGGAAGTTTAAAAGTGTGGTTAGATAAATAAAATAAATTTTATGGAAATTCCTCCATTGGTGCATTCAGTAGAATCATTCATAAAAGACTTATTTTAATATCTAAAAAAGGGTATTTAATTTCACTGTAAAGCTAGTTTTCCAAAGCCAGAATAATTACAAAAAAGCTCGAAGAAAAAAATAAAAACAATATCAGATTCCAGTATTTATAAAATATCATCAGGATTGTTTAATATTTTATGGAAAAATGCAATTTAAATTTGTATCATGTGCTGAGGAATTTCTAAAATGGCTTTCGTAATATGCATTTTCTATTGGTAAACTCTAAAAATTCTTTGAAATATTTTTTTGTGTAAATTATCATAAATCTGTCAGTCGTAGTTTTTATAAAACATTTTGTATGACTGGAAGGTAAGTTAGAGAAATAAAAGAATTATACACAATCGTTTTTCACGCTGTAATGAAGAAATGTGCAATATACAATACAGAATCAATAGTCATTTTCTAGGAAAAAAGGTTAATTCAATCAATTAAGCTTTGTTTGATAATAGATTTATAAAATGTCATAGAAGATTTACAGCATAACTTATAGTACACCTGCGTCATTTTTAAACCACAAAAGTATTTTGTACAATAAAAATACAAATATCTGAAATGAAATAACCACCAATATACGGCGATTACTACGCACTTATAAACCAAAACACACACTTCTATTTGTTGATCATGTATACAAGTAATTGTATGAGCAATATTTGGAATTGTGAATAACACAGAAGAGGTTAATTATATTTGCGTAAACCTTCTTGCTAGATCACGAAAATATTTTTTTTATTGTGTATGCTTGTCAAATGCTCGATACCAAAGCACTCTGAGCGAAATAATTGCAAAACTTGTAGGGATTTTCTGTACGATAACTGAAGTATATTTTTAGCTGACAGGCTATCAAAACCTGAGAGCTAATGTGCCCACCGGTTCTGTATGTACGTAACGCGATAACTCTTGATAGAAATAACCCTTTTGCTTCAAATTTTGTTTATAGGCTCATTGTGATAAGGCGTTTCCCTGATTAGTTTTGGGGGTTCGTTGGTTAAGTATAAAGGGGGAGGGGGGTAACGCACCCTCTTAATTTAGATAAATGGGTTTTTCATGCAGAATTACCCGATATTCTGCAAATTTTGTATATAGGATGATTGTGATAAGGCGCTTCCCTGTTTATTTCATCATGTTAAACAGAAAATCGAAAAGGACAGAAAATAATAAAGGCTGTATACCGATTTATAACAACAATATGTTCAGAGTTCTTACTTTCATATTTTGATAAAAATACTATTTTCAACTAAGTGTATTGCTCAGGTCAACAGGTCAATGTTTCCAACTGTGGATATCGAATCGAAAAAGCATTTTTAAAGTTATAAGTCGTTCTATTGACTTTTAAATAATAGAACTCATAACTGAATTATACAGAAAATCATAAAAACAAACTTATATCAGTTTTCCTAACTCACAATTTAAAAGTTCATATAAATTTAGAAAATGGTTTAATACTTCAACAATTTCGTAGACGTACTTAAAATGATTCACCTTGTTAAAGAGACATAAGGATGTACTTACTGTAAATGTACTTACTGTAATTCATTAAATTTTCATGTTTCCAGTTGGGTACATTAAACTGTAAATGAAATATTAGCTTGCAATAAGTGCAATAAATAAATAAATAAATATTTCATCAAGTTGGTTTTCTGCAAACTTGAGTATATAGGTATAAAAATTAATTTTACGATTTTTTTCTTTCAAAATCATTGTTATTTTAAATTACAAATTTTAAATTTAGGTGTTACATATCCTTAAATTACAAAATAATTTTTTTCTAAATGTCTTACAATTTTGTTTATTATTACATTTAATAAAACTATTGCCAATAAAACTATTACCTATATTCCATTTTTTAATCCAGTGAAGAAATAGAATAATAATAAGTGACTAATGTCCTGAAATGAAGGCACAATAAAATTCATATACATACAAAAATTTCCTTCTTAGTCATTGATTACTTTAAAGTGAAATATTATAAAGAGAAATATGGGGTGATTCTACCGTTACGTGTGTGATTTTTAGAGAGTTTTTTTTTTTTTTTTTTTTTTTTTTTTTTGCAAATTGAGACAAATTTGGAAGTGAAATTATTTAGATAACGTTTTCCTTTTTTTATTGCTATTGCAGGACACATACAGAATCCTTTCTGTTGTGACACCTTTAGTCTAAAGCAGTGGTTCCCAAACTTTTGGGCTCGCGGAGCCCTTTTTGGGAAGAATTTCTAAGGCGGAGCCCTTTAACCACACGGTACTCTAATTTTTACATATTACTGTTTTTTATGCCTATGGAGCAGAGAAAGAACTGCTGGATAAGATTCCGAACCAGTAGTTTGTAACAGAGATCCATTGTTCTCAGTTTCGCCCTTTTCTTGATACAGAAATTCTGAATTCATACTAGAAATTTTGAAAATCATATTTTCTATTATTTAACCCCTTAACAGTTTTATTTAATAGTAATATTATTGGACTCGATTAAATAAAAATAAGGACTAAAAACCACATTTTTATATTAAAATATCTGCCTTGTGTAATCAAGATGTGTCCGCCAAATACAGCAAAAATTATAATTAAAAAATTGTGGTTTCTGAAAGCTTTTAGTAACGAAGAAAACAAACTCTTCTTACCCGAGAGACATTCGAACAATACTGTTAAGGGATTACTGCCATCTATTTTTAAATTAAAAATATTGTTTCGGGATTTCCAGTATGAACTCGGAATTAAAGATCAGAATGGTAACACTGTCTCAGGGGTCGGAAGCAGCGCGCTACAAGGAGCGAAACTACAGTAGTCGCTACTTTTTACAGTAGTTTGTAGTGTAGCAAGCTACATTTGGAACGATGTAATGTAGCGAGTAGCACGATACAAAAAATCAGTAGTTTGTAGCGAGAAACAACGCTACTTTTATCGCTACTTCAGGGGGAAAAAATCCATTCTGCAAATCACGTGGTCGAAACTTGCTTCTTCTGTGCAGAATTTGTTCTGCTCAACAATTTACGAATCGCAGTGGCAGATTTCAGCTGCAGTGTCTAGCAACGCATCACATGAAGTCAGATTTTTCCCATTGACACTTGCTGCTGAAATCGAGTACTAACCCACCAAAGGAATTATTTTTTTTGCTTCCAACACGTGTCTATTTACTAGCTATTAGGTATTGGTGTTTTAACGCCGGATTCCTTATTATTCGGAATTGCTTTATTTACAGATTTATTTATTGTTTGCATTTAGGATTGTTTTTCTGTAGTTTTCTAGACGAACACAAAACATTTTCTTGTATGGTATCTTTCTTAAATTTTAATGTCCTCTGTTATATCGCATTTATTTAATTGTATCCCGGCAGAAGCGACGTAACGAGGGGTCAGTTTATTATTTAATGCCTGTCTTCAATTTCTAGTGTAAATTGAACACTTTGACAAAATTTGAAAGTAGCGAAGTAGTGACTACTTTTGAAAAGTAGTTTGTAGTCGCTACTTTTTAAAACAAGTAGTTGTAGTAGTAGTTAACTACATTTTCGACAAAGTAGTTGTAGTTGCAATTCGCTACAATAAAAAAGTAGATTTTCCGACCCCTGGCTTCGTTTAACATTCCTTTCAAAACACTTTATCTTTTCTTATAGGGTTCCGTGTGATGAACGAAACCCTAAAAAGGTAAGTTGTACATGTTTCATTTACAAAAAGAGACTTATGTATAATTCCAATAGGCTACTCGCGAAAAAAAATAAAATGCATAGGCCCAGTTGCCCATGCGTAGTTATGTAACACGTCTTCGCTAGTCCTACCCACCTGTGATAGAATCATGTGATTACGGATTATTTTTTCGTTCTTCTTTACGTTTCTAGTACTTCTAAACATGCAACGAAAACGAATCGCCTCTGAGCTTCTTCTTTTGAACCAACTTTTTAAAAATACATTTAGAAGCAGATCATCGTTTTAGTGTTTAAGTGGGCTGGACAAAATCTATAACCTGTATTGTTAGGTGCAGCATCGTTCACTTTTTTTGGATGTTTTATTTGAAGTATTTAGCTATTAATTATAGATTTGAAAGAAACTTTCTTTCACCATTGTTTTTGCCTCAAAATAGATATACGGTTAAAAACTAAACATGTTAAAAGAGCTGCAACTAGTAGAAAAACTTTATTAACAAAACGTGATATATGGGAGGGGTTAAACTTATATCAGGGCGGGTACTCATTTACAAAAATTTTAAGCAAGGGGTGGAGCTGAGCAAAAGTTTAGATTGTTTGTGTGATGACAAATGTAAAGAACCAATATATTTTTTTAATTGCTACAGACTTATTTCTGATAGGAAAATGTGGCATCATAACATAAGACTATTAATTAGCCAATGCCGAAACCAATTAAAACAAAATTTTAAAGAGAGGTTGTTAAGTGATACTAGATGTTAAAAAAAATGCTTTTCGGCAACATACATTGCTTTAAAAATTAAGTACAATTATGTAAAACAGCATAGAAAATTTAAATAACTAAGAATTAATAAAAATGAAATAAACAGATTAAAGGAATTAAAGTTACAAAAAGAAAAAAGAAAACTATATACACAACGTATACATATATAAAATAAATGTAGTGAGGGGTTTATTAAATGATATAAGATGTTACAAAAAAGAGGAGTGACAAATATTGTTTAACTATGCAAAACGGTATAGAAAATTTAAATATAGAAATAACATAAACAGATTAAAGAATTAAAGTTATAAAAAAATAAATAAATATATATACACAAATGTAAAATGAATCTAATGAGGGGTTAAATGATACAAGTTGTTATTAAACAGATATTAATGAAATACAAAGAATGTGAATTATCATTGTACTAAACAGCGTATTTCATTAATTTATAGCGTAATTTCAGCTCTGCTGAAAAATTAATTAGTGTATAAAAAGATATTAGTTTAAGGAAATTAAAATTGCAAAAATAAAAATAGTACAATATACAATGTATACAAATATTAAATGCCAATAGAATTTTTTTTATTCTGCACAAAGTGTGACGAGCAATAACCTACAAATGTTTAGTGTGAAAAATGTGGTTGAAATGTTGTACACAGTTTTTTTATATCTGGTGCAATTTTTGACAACTGTAAGTGAATGTCTGGCTCTGCATTTAACCGGTTTCTGTACTTTGTTTTCATACTTGTGTAAGTGGAGAATCAAGCTTCACACAGATAAGTCGTTTAGAATGGGAGTAAAATTAATTTTGCTCTGTCTGATAAGATTTCTCAGTAAAATATATAGCAAGGATAAGCAAATATACGGTATAGCAAGTAATGGATTATAAAATACCTCATTTTAAAGATGCAAAGGGTGAAGCGAAAGAAAATAAACAATGTCAGACACACTTACCTTATTAGGAAGTTAGAACCTGGTTACTAAGCAAAAAATAACTAAGTATAAACATATGAATAGGCGGAGCTCCAAAGAACAAAACTGTTCTCCTTTTTGTTCGGCAAGTAGAGATAACTGCACTGGCGCGCTTTTGCTCTTTCGATTCACGTTGTACATTCGATTCAGAATACTATTTCTTGTAGCTTAGTTTGAATCGAATTTTAAACACATTAAATGCAGAAAGATAAAATAAAGTAGTTGAAACCGAAAATATTATATAGAAAATGGATAAATCTATATTGCAAATTTTTACAAGATTTTTAAACATATATTATAGTATTTTTTAACCCAGTCATAGATGTCATTTATTTTTGACACGCACACACACACACACACAAATTCATACATACTTTCGAAAAATTTTCCCTTGCAATATGCTAATTTCTTTCATGTTTTGTTTATTTTCCTGGAACGCCGCGGAGCCCCTGAAAAGTATAGGCGGAGCCCCAAGGGCTCCGCGGAGCACACTTTGGGAACCTCTGGTCTAAAGTATTAACAATTAAAAAAAAAAAAATAGTAAAGTCGTTGTTACGTGTGTGACTCAGAAAAATCACACACGTAACAACGACTTTACTATTTTTTAAAAAGAATTATTACTACTTTGGACTAAAGATGTCACTACAAAAATGATTCTGTATGTGTCCTGTAATATTAATAAAAAAAGTAAAATGTTATGTAAATAATTTCACTTCCAGATTTGTCTCAATTTGCAGAAAAAAAAAAACTCTTTAAAAGTCACACACGTAACGGTGGAATCGCCCTATGATAGAAAAATCAATATATCAAAATCTTACTTCGAAGATTAAAAGGTTAATAAAATAGTTAATTTAAATTTACATAAATTTCAATATAAGCCGTGTTAAAAACAGTAATAAATGCTTAAAAAAAGATTCATTTAAATCATTTGCAAAAAAGGATCAGCGATGAGCGGAAGTACTGATAATTTAATTATTATTTCCTTATTTAACTTTTTACTTGAATCATTAATTACCGAATACTACTTTACTGACTACGTGAAAATTATTAAAACTAACACAAACTTTTAAAGACAGCTTGCAAAATGTCTTTTACAAGAAAATTATAAATGTGCAGCTGAAAAAGTTTTAAACATAAGTACTTTCTACCAAAGATAAATATTGTAAATGAATAATAATCTGAAACTTTCGTACAGAGCTAAGTAAATATATTAAAATTCATAAAAGTTTTCATAAAAATTTAGTACATGGAATGTAAATATTTTCTAATAAAAAATAATGTATGTTTTCCAATGTCTTTTTTAAAAAAATGGTCTGCAATATAAGCTTTAAATGAGTTACTAGCGAGATTTTAATTTTCTTAATACATCTTGATAAGAATAACGAAGTCCCTTATTTGACTAACTTATAATTAAACACTTCTAAAGAAAAGAGAGTCGACTTTCCAGCGCAGAACACTATGAAACTTAATTGAAAACTTTAATAAATAAGAGCAAAATGGATAACAATAGAGCATGTTTAAAAATATTTTACTATTCTTTCTGCAATAATTTTGAATTTTTTTGTCTTGATTATTATTCTAAACTAAAACAAATTCAAGATTGTTTTACTCATTAAATCATTTTCGTAAGAGTTTAATTTTTGCTATTGTGTTCACAGGTGTACATTGTAAGCAGCTTTATAAGTAGGAAGAAGAAAGCAAAACCATGCGTTACGCATAGATTATGAAATACTTTTATACACTACTAGAATATTATTACCAGACATCGTCTTTTTATGCGGTAAAATGAGATAAGTATATGATTTACAAATGCATAACACGGTTGAAATCCAATTTTAGCAGTAACCCACCACTTTTTTGCATTCAAATACAGAATCTAAAAAAATTTATACACACCACGTAATATACGAAAATATAGTCCAACTAGAAAACACAAAACACATCTCACAGCGCACTTCCTGGTGTTAGACAGTTATAAATCCGAATTCTTTTGTTAAGCACTTTATATATATTTACTACTTATATTATACACATATCACACAGAATATTGAAATTCGGTTCAGTAGAAAATTGCCTTACAAAATTAAAAACGCGCTTTCAACAATTCACATCCATAGGCCATGACATATTCAAAATCTTTTGTGCAAGCCTGTATATAATCTACAGGGTTTATTCATATGAAATAATGTTGTAAAAGTTAGTTGAAATCGCAAAACACAACAGAAAACTTACTTTCAGCAATTATTACTTATAGATGATAAGATTTCTAAAAACTTTTTTGCGGCGTTTATGAGTTAAATATTACTTTAACTATATTTACTGGAAATTTTTTATCGTCTATATCAATAACGTATATCAATTTTTGAAGTACAACATGATTAAAATATACTACCAACACTGATCATCCAAATACCATAATGTGTACAATAGGGTGGTTCAAAAAAATTTTTTGGAGATAAAGACCAAGACACCCCTTATTTTTTTTACATTTATCCATAGTATCACTCTCTTAAAATTGTAGCTGTTTACTCCTACGGGAAGATGATGCTCAGTGATCAATCATTTTTACACATTTTGGTAATTTTACACATTTTTTAGATTGATGAGAATTTGTGATTAAAATACATAATTTTTAACCAAAAGTTGATTTCAAAGCTTACATAAACCTAGTATATAATTTAAAGTTTAGTTGAAGTATTTGGCAACAGTTTTTCCATA
Source organism: Maratus michaelseni (assembly GCA_963931845.1). NCBI lineage: Eukaryota > Metazoa > Arthropoda > Arachnida > Araneae > Salticidae > Maratus > Maratus michaelseni. The sequence continues at coordinate 189,194,897 of OZ007590.1, forward strand.
TAATGCATCTGGCAACAAGGCAACACTTCTGAAACAATAAGCTGCCATTTTGTAAGCAAGAGACATTGCACTTCCTCTTTCAAGAAGCACTATACAACGATGAATAACAAGAGCTAGAAAAAAATGTGTTGAGTCGGCAATTCGTACAAATTGTTTTAAGCGTCTCTGCAAACGAACTATAAAAGATTCACTTTCCATCTTCAGTCGGAACTCGTACACATACAATAGTCAACATTAGAAGAACAAATCCAATACCTAAGTATATTTACGAAAGTCACAGTGCGGAAAGATAGAGACAAACCGAAATCATGAACCCCTTCAATTATGTTGGAAAGTATTATAAAAGAACTATTTTCTTTCTAAATATCGTTATGGGTGAAATTAAAAGTGAATGTCTTAAAATTTATTTTGAGCTGATGTGTTGTAAGTCATGAAAAATGGGCGTGATATAGAACATACTAAGTGTGAACTGTCGTTTAGACCTGCGATAATTAGTTTATTGACTTAATAAGTTAATGCATTTAAACTTAAATATTTTGTGAGATGTTTATTACTACAAAGTTGACAAAGATGAACAGCTGTAATTTATATATGTAATAATTAATTTCCAAATAAAAGCAAATTTAGATTGAAAAAAAAACTTCTTCAGTTTTTTTTTAATTTAATATGCTACAAACTTAGAGAGCAAAGTAAAATCCATATCTACTCATATTACTTTTGAACGGATGAAGCTAGATTTGTCGAACAACTGTCTACCAGTCTGCATTTTCATTCAGTACAGACGGCAAAAGAAGAAAAAAAAACAAAAGAAAAAAGAAAAGAAAAGAAGAAAGAGAACACCCCATACATTTTAATCTCCAAATTGTTACAGAGACAAATGATAACAGTCATTTGACTGAAAATTATGTATTCTGATCTATTTATGTGATCTGAAATTGTACCAAACTGTAAAATGTGATTACGAATCTTTCGTCGGTAATAAACTCATTAATGAAAGAGTTTTGAGGAATATTTAGTTATTTAAAAGGGGTTTTGAAAAAACTATAATTTATTATATATCCTGATGTAAGTCCTATTGATGAGTATATCTTGTCAAATTTATATGGGTTAAAAACAAAAATGAAACTTATTGATTTTCAATAGGGCTGAAAGATTTATCAAATCTAAAGAAAAGGAAAGATTATTCTGCGTTAGAAATCAAATGTCGATATTATGTAAAAATATCAGAGCTTGTATTTTGATTCCATAGGTACAAAACCATTAAAGGAGGTTTGCCATTTTTTCCTCAGCCTTATTAAGTCATCGTTTCAAGTCATAATATTTAAAATTCAAATTAAAACCACTATTTCAATTTATAAACCTGAATATAAACCTGATAGCAATATGAATATAAACCTGATAACAATAATTTAGTACCAATTTGCGATAATGGAATGGGCTTTAATTTTTTCAACTAGAAACGCAAGAGGCGGATAACATTGTAAAGACAATAATTTAAAAAGGAATGAAGATGGATACCGTTTACAAGAAAAGGGTGGAAATAAAGGCAGAGCAGTGCAAGTGATCACTGCTTTCGGGCTACAGATTAGATATAGAACGATATAAAAGAAATAGTTTGCTCTGGTAACATGTTCTTGATGTAGAAAGCAGTAGTTTTTTGTGCTAGACCGATGCTGTACCGCATTTGTTGAACCCGCGTAAGAAATTGTACACTTTGCATTCAAAGCAAATCCTGTTCTCACTAGATCTTTTTCACATGTACAGTGTACCACTCGCAGTTCTCGACCTGGTACCTTGAAATTTTTATATAGGGTACTAAATGTCAAAGTTTTCTCTTTATCAACCAGCATCATTGCCAACTTTCAAAGATGTCCTATAGCAGCATGTGTTTGCCACACAAAAATAAATGATACCTAATGCTGCAAACAATCTTATGGTTTGTTTTATGGCTATGTTGCATACTGACCGACGGCATAATGAACATGTGTAAGTTTTTGCTCCGATCGATGCCTTATCCTACAAACGGTTGACTAAAAACTGAAACGCCATCTGGTTATCGAGAGTGAAGCTCTGCATCAACTAAATATTAGTATTTTTACCAAAAATTAGGTGTATTTCAATTCTTGTGCAAACAATATATTTTTATCTTCCTTATTTTTGAATTATTTATTTAAAAAAATTTGGTTCATTTTCTATCAGCCCGTTTTTTTGTGCAACAAAAATCAATTATAGTGTACTTCAAAAAAAAAATTAGTCTTTGATTTCAGAAGATTTATAAAACAACGAAAATAAATTCGCGTAGATAAAACAAATTTGTATAATTAATAAAACTGTATAAAAAGAAATTTACATTATAAAACGAAAGACTAATCACGAGAAACTTTAACATATTGACCGAAAGACTGAAATATGAACATTAAAAGGAGTTTCTACATGAAAAGTTTCAACAAAAAACAGTTTTTGATATAACATTTAGTTTTTTCGCAAACATATATTTTGTTTCTATTGAACAAATATGTTTAAATGTTTAAAAGATAAAAACAAATTGAAATTTTAGAAAGGTAGAAATAAATTAAAATGTGTTATTTAAATAAGAAATTTTTCATGGAAAGAGAGAACCTTTGATCTATATATATATATTTATTTATTTATTTATAAATATATGGATAGGAAACTATAAAAATATACAGTTGTTTGAATATGTTTTCTAAATAAAGGAAAACATTAACATAATTAAAGGAAGGGGGAAAACGTTTCTTTACATTTCGTTGAGGATAACTTTTAAAGGAATATCTTTTGGATTGAATTTCACAACTTTGAAATTGCTTATATTTATAAAAAAAAATATCATAACTGCAATACTTAATTTGACAAACATACAGAGAAAATTATCAGGACAACATGATGACATGCAGGAGGGGAAAATGAATGAACATTTTTAGATAGGTAGGAGGAAACAGATGACAGAATGTGTTCAATAACTTATGACCTTCGATCGAGTACGATTCCTGTAGAATTAAACGAAAACTGAAGAAAAAATAGTCATGTCTGTTTAAAAAATAAAAATGCTATAATTTTCACTTTTATTGTTGCATTTTTAAAAATATTTATTAAAATTCAAACAAAAATGCATCAGGCAAAGTTGGGAACATATTTCATTTTATTTCTCTTTTATTTGTCTAAGGTATAAATATCATTTGAAAGGAAATGTTTTTCTCTCTCTCCTTTTTTGAGCAAATAAATTTAAATGTATTTGTTTAATATAGTGTAGATATATCTTCGAAATAATATTTTTAGAAGTTTAAGTAAAACAGATGACAGTCTATGTTGAACGCTTTACAAAATTCACTCGACTGAATTTTCTGTAGATTACTTCCTTTAGATTATATGTATATATGTATGCATATTTCTTACAATCATAATATAGAAGCGCTATATGTTTAATGTGCGTTATTATACTTCGATATTTGTAAAGCAATAAATAGAAACTGTAGTGTACTGTACATTGAACATCTCAGAAGGACTGTACATAAAAGTTTCAAATATGAAATGTAACCAGAATATTCCATTCTCTTAAAATCGTTTTCCATACTTTCACAAAAATTATTTGACGAAGGACCAGTCCGAAACTTCAGAAACCAATAGGTTTCCGAGGTTTCCGAATATATTTTTTAAATAAAAAGTTAAATTCATTGCATGTAAGTTTTGTTCAAACTTATGTCATTCATAAGGTAAGCAGCAACAATAATCAATATCATAGTTAAATTCTCAAAAACAGAAGTAAAAAAGAAAAAAAAAACACAATTATTTGATCCACCAATATAACAGGGTGTAAAAACTGCGAAGATGGGCGAAGCCACTATGGATAAGATATATTTATATGTTTAATGGTTGATCTACGTGTTTATGTGTCGACTGGATTTGGTAATGTGTTTCGTCTACGAAAAGAAAATTTTCTGTTTGTATCTATTATTATGTACTAGTGTAAATGCCCGTCCTAGGACGGTGGGTAGAAATTGGGGTTTTCAGATAAAATTTGAAATAATTGATAAAAATATTCATATACTGTTTATCGACAATAAGGAAAACTGACCTGAACCGTTAAGGTAATATTAGGTAATATAGAGGGTTAATGGTAAATTTCACTGTTAATGGTAGTTATGTTAATGGTAAATTTTACGAAACGTAATCTTTTCCTTTATCTTTGTTTTTCAACTCAAAATTTCTAAATATTTTTCTGAATAATTAAAATCTCAATCCTAATAACGATCTCAATAATTAATTATGTTAAGTAAATTATAGGTATTTATTTTCGCTCTCAATAATACGAAAACGATCTTTTAGTTTCTTCATAATCTAAAGGAATGCATTAATTTTTACACAAAGTCAAATATTTTCCTTTCAAAATTAATAATAAAAATAATTTAAATCATTAAAAAAAGTTGATCTTGTAATAATTCAATACATCCTGAATGTACATACCTTATGTTAATGGTAAATTTTACGAAACGTAATCTTTTCCCTTATTTTTGTTTTTCAACTCAAAATTTTCAAATATTTTTCTGAATAATTAAAATCTCAATCCTAATAACGATCTCAATAATTAATTATGTTAAGTAAATTATAGGTATTAATTTTCGCTCTCAATAATACGAAAACGATCTTTTAGTTTCTTCATAATCTAAAGGAATGCATTAATTTTTACACAAAGTCAAATATTTTCCTTTCAAAATTAATAATAAAAATAATTTAAATCATTAAAAAAAGTTGATCTTGTAATAATTCAATACATCCTGAATGTACATACCTTATGTTAATGGTAAATTTTACGAAACGTAATCTTTTCCCTTATTTTGGTTTTTCAACTAAAAATTTCCAAATATTTTTCTGAATAATTAAAATTTTAATCCTAATAATGATCTCAATAATTAATTAAGGTCTCAATAATTAACTATGGTTAGTAAATTATAGGTATTAATTTTCGCTCTCAATAATACGAAAACGATCTTTTAGTTTCTTCATAATCTAAAGGAATGCATTAATTTTTACACAAAGTCAAATATTTTCCTTTCAAAATTAATAATAAAAATAATTTAAATCATTAAAAAAAGTTGATCTTGTAATAATTCAATACATCCTGAATGTACATACCTTATGTTAATGGTAAATTTTACGAAACGTAATCTTTTCCCTTATTTTGGTTTTTCAACTCAAAATTTCCAAATATTTTTCTGAATAATTAAAATTTTAATCCTAATAATGATCTCAATAATTAATTAAGGTCTCAATAATTAACTATGGTTAGTAAATTATAGGTATTAATTTTCGTTCTCAATAATACGAAAACGATCTTTTAGCTTCTTCATAATCTAAAAGAATGCATTAATTTTTACACAAAGTCAAATATTTCCCTTTCAAAATTAATAATAAAAATAATTTAAATCATTAAAAAAAGTTGATCTTGTAATAATTCAATACATCCTGAATGTACATACCTTATGCTAATGGTAAATTGGTTTTTCAACTCAAAATTTCCAAATTTTTTTCTGAATAATTAAAATTTTAATCCTAATAATGATCTCAATAATTAATTAAGGTTTCAATAATTAACTATGGTTAGTAAATTATAGGTATTAATTTTCGCTCTCAATAATACGAAAACGATCTTTTAGTTTCTTCATAATCTAAAAGAATGCATTAATTTTTACACAAAGTCAAATATTTCCCTTTCAAAATTAATAATGAAAATAATTTAAATCATTAAAAAAAGTTGATCTTGTAATAAATCAATACATCCTCAATTTTCTTATTCTAAAAATATGCTTATGTACATTTTATATTATTTTACAACTTTATTATTATGTAAATTATAATAAAGTTGTATTATTAATTTATTTATTTTTCCAACAGAAACGTATAATTTGTATTTATTGTCAGAAGATGGCGCCAGAATAATATTTACGAATGAAATCTAAAATGCTGGTAGATGCATCGCGCATCGCAAAGCCTCGAAAGGTATCATCGCTATTTCTGAAAAAGTGCTTCAGGAATAAAATGTTTACAGAAATAAATTTTAAAAAATCCTTTAAATATTTAAAGACGTTAAAATGCTTTTACAAATATTTTAAGAGCATAATTGGATATTTTAATGAAACGTTCAAAGAGTCATTCCTTTTTTATTTTTCTAGATATGGGATTTGTGTTTTTGAATGGCAACATTATTCGTTTATTTACATCAGGTAATCGGATGTTTAATCTGTTATTTTTAATTTAAAACTTAAAACATTATAACTGGATATGATATACATGTTTTATACGAAAATATGCTGAACAGACGTTATTTCAAGTAGAAGATATTATCATTTAGTGTTATTATGTGTTAGCATATATTTTTCAGCAAGCCTAACATGGCGTTTAACTACGGTCGACTCGCAGATCAGAGTGGTACAACCCGGTACCGTTACAGACACTTTCTCGCCTTTGGATTTTATTATAAGTAAGATTTGCGTATATATGTCCCAATTTTCTCGTCAATCAATGAACGGATTTAACCCTTTTTATCCTGGCGGTACTTATAAGTACCACTTTAACCCCTTCGCGACGAGCGTCTTTTACAGAATTTTTAATCTGTTACCACCGGTTTTTCAAATGAGAAATTTTCACCTAATTGAATCGTAAAAATGCTATGATTAGATAAGGGAAACCTTACAAAAAAAAAGTAACTGGTGGGAATAATCGAGGATTCTGAGCGTCTAAAAAGTAGCTGGAAAATTAATTCAGGATATAAAGGGTTAAATGTACTTCTTACATGACAATTCCACGCATTAAACAAATTTTAAACTAAAAATAGTCACCCTATCATGCATTTTTTTTTCACAGGTACATGTCAAAAATTTTAACATATGATTTTCTATTGAGTGTCAAGTGATAAAGTTACCGGTAATTAGAATGTCTTTACAGATAACAGAGTGGCGGCATACGAACAATAAAATTTGATTGATTTTGAGGGCTTTGGGCGAAAATTTGACGAGTTTGAAATTATCGCCAAGCGAATGTTTGTTGACTTGCCACACGCGTCTAATAGAACTCGTTCATGCAATATTGCTAACTTCTGGAATTTGAGTTGATACAATTTGGATAAAAACTTCCAATGTGAGATTCCATTCGTGCATATGTCGTCACTTTCTTATTTATAAAAGCGCTATATTGGCAACAAACAACATAGGTTAAACACAGTATGGTTAACAATAGAGAGTTATCACAAAAGCGTTCTGTTTTCAAACCATTCTCATCAACGTATTCTAAATGGCCATAATATGTAAATAACAAAACAGTTATTATTGATATCATGAGTATTTTTGAAAGCTGTGCATTAAGAAAAAATCATTGGAAGACGCTTGCACTTTTTGTTTAAAATAAATGCGTTCTGCTTAATTTTGTTTTGTCCCAGATGAATTTATAACCTATTTATCAGATTAAAAAATTACAAAAAATCTGCTACAAAGTAAAATAATTTCCGAACAGTGTGATTTACCATAATTTATACAAAATTAGATCTAATAATTCGATTTGAAAAACATTTATAAATTAGCATACTGATTTCTCATTTATGAGCCTCTGGTTTATACGCGTCTCTCTGTTATACGAGGAGTTTAAATGTCTTGGTTTTAGAAATAAGAGACTGGTGAGTTTCATCTGTCACTTATAAATATCACTTTAAATGTTTTTCCGTAAATTTCGTGCGGAAATGTTTTGTTTCGCCGTCAATGTTAATACAATTTTGAATTTCTGTACCTAATAACAAGAATAAGACAATTTTTCCTTATGTATTTTTCTAGATAGTTAACAAAACGTCTAAAATCGCAAGTGACCGGTCACCTTTGGCAATATAGTGTAGTAACCAGTTCTTGAGACATACGGCAGTAGTCCCTCTCTGCGAGAAAGATGCTGTTCCACGGCACATGTTGAGATCGAGCAACAATTATTACACTCTTCATTCTAAACAAATCATGTTCTCAGTCGATCCTTTACACATGCGCCGTTTACCTTTCACAGTTCTCGCCCTGAGTACCTTTTAATCTTTTGTTGCGGGGATATCCACAGCCAACTTCAGTACCGGCCAAGAAAGCTCTGGTTTGTTTCTCCCGCCTTAGGACGGAGTTCATGACGTCAGATCGCGTGATCTCTGCGGAACCAATCGGCCGAGAAAACTGTCCTAGGGAGGATGGAAACAAATAAGAGTTTTCTCAGCTGATTCGGTCGGCCGAAGATCACGTGGTCTGACGTCATGAATTCCGTCTTAAGGCGGGAGAAACAAACAAGAACTTTCTCGGCCGGTACTGAAGTTTGCTGTGGGATATCTGATTACAAATGTTTACTTTTATCCAACAGCGACATTGCCAAGGTTGAAAGATGTCTTTGTTCAACATGTGTTTGTCACACAAAAATAAATGTTAACTAATTCTGTGAACAATTTTATGGCTTGTCAGACAGCTGTGTTGCTGAGTGACAGACGTAAGTTTTTGTTCATCTCGATATCTTATGCTCTATATGCTTGATTGGATGAAAACTGAAGCGGCGCGTAGTTGTCGAGAATGTAAACCGTGCATACTATAGATATTGGTATTGGCAAAAAAGTAAGTTTTGTTTCCATTATTGTGCAAACAATATATTTCTATCTTCATTAGCTTGTAAATTATTGATTTTTAAAAATTTTCTTAGCTTTTATGTCTACCGGTGTTTTTGTACAACATAATTATATTGTTGATTGTACTTGACCAACAAATTTGTCTTTCTTTAAAATAATAAAAGAAAAAATTATAAAATCCCTCCACTAAGTATTTTTAAATTATTATGATATTTTCAAATACTTTTGAAACAACTATTCATGAAACTAATGCTAACATGTTTATTTTAAATTATATTTTTTTTATATGAATGTAATACCACAAGGTAACGCAGAGCAGAATTTATTACCAGTTACATTAAAACAATAATTCCTAATTTTTATAAAATAAAAAAGTAACATTGAATATATTTCCGTATATAATGTAATTCTTGATACAATTACGACAGTTTCTGAAATTATTAATAACAAGTTTTCATTAAAAGATTATGTGAAATTAATTACACAGAACGAAGCAAAGTATCATTTATTACCACGCTTCATAAATCAATACTTTCTAATTGTGAAGAATTATATATGTAACTTTAAATCCATTTCTTATTCTTTGAAATAATATTTGTAAATCAATACATACTTTATTTTCTTATGAAATATTTAATTGTTCTGAAAATTGCTCCAAGTACTAAATAAAATTTGGAATGTCTAACACATTAATAAAATCAACAATAATATTAATGAAATAAAAATTTATTGAAATAATTATGATGCATAAATACGTATTGAAGTTTAAAGACTCAAAATATCTTAAACAAAGGAATTATTGAAATGCTTAACAAAAGACTTTTAATTAAAATTTGTTTACTTAATATTACAGATATATTAACACGGCAATTAATTAATCATTCGTTTTTTATTAATGAATTATAACACTAATTAAGATGCATTTCAAAATAAACATTTTTCTGTTGGGAAATTAAAATATTTGAAAACAATACATATCAATTATTAACAATTACTTTAATTATTTGTTAAAAAGTAGCAGAAATAATCGTCTGCATTAAAACACCATCTGATTGTTTGGGATAAATTTAAAGTCAGAAGTGTATTGTATGACTATAATTATTCTGATATTTATTCCACTAACAGGAAAAGTATCTGCTTTTAAAAATATTCTATAATAACTGTTTTCTGTTTTGAATGGAATTTATAGATTAAATTAATTCAAGGGTTTAAGAATTTAATTTTTAATTAATGTAAATAATGAAACTTTTTGTGACAAGAAATTTGAATTAGCCGTGAATAATAGATAAAGCCATAGTTTAAGAAAACCTTAGAATTATTAGTATAGGATTACGAAACCAATTAAATATTTTTTTTGAAGAAATTTGGGTCATGGCCATCAGATGTACAATGCATGTCAAAAAAATCCCTGACGGCTCGGCCTACAGGCACAGGTAGATTTCGAAGACGCAGACCGTGGGGCGCATGTTTGTTGGGAATTGCGGAAGACATGACCTTTTTGCCATGATGCGGCAGTTGGTATCGCCTACTTCGAAACCTAACTTGTTTGCAGGCAGAGCCAGCAGGGATTTTATTATTATTATTATTATTATTATTATTATTATTATTATTATTATTATTATTATTTTGCTATAAGAGTTGGTCCTATAAAAAACTTGTCAGTATAAAAGTTTTAGATAATATTAAGAGGATTTATAATAAATTTAAGTGGATTTGATATCTTGTGAATTGACGAATTTATGAATTTTTTTCTTCTAAAACACCCCCTTTTCCCCCCCTTGGGGCTATTTTTAATTATATCAAAAATCTGTCATACATACATTTTCGGCCCTTCTCCTAGAAGTAATAATAACTTTAAACGGATTCGATACATATCATGATTAAGAAATTATGGATTTTTTTCTGTTTTCACAAAAGCCCCCCCCCCCCCACCCTCCCTCCCTTGGTTCGATTTTGCCCATTAACGAACTTGACCGAGATTTTATGCCTCTTGATTTTATGCATCAGTTTCGAAGAGATCTGTGCAGAATTATTGCAGTTATCGTGTCCATAAAAAAGTGACAAAGATAGATAGATAGATAGATAGATAGATAGATAGATAGATAGATATAAAGTTTTGAACTGGGGGTGGGTTTGGGTTCTGGGTGTCATAATCGGCGTAGATCTGCAAATTTTTTTTAAAATTTTCAACTTAGGTGAGAATGTAGTAGGTAGTATTTCTTACGAAATCTACTTAAAAGAGACACCTGTTTATTCGCAGATTGCTTGCAATAAAATCACGAAAAAGAGATTACTTTAGACTCAGAAAAATGTTTTCGTTCAAAATATGAATGCAATTTTTAAAATAGTGGAAACCTACATATTACAAACAGAGCGATCTCTCATTTGTCAAATGGTAAGTCCTCTTTTTATAATTTATTTGCCAGGAAAAGATTTAGTTTATGAACGGTTTTTAAATTTTATGTCTTCTTATAAAAGAAAATATTATTACAGGTTTATACACAAATTCTGAAAAATAAAATTAAAATGTTATAAGAGAACTACCAGGAAAATTCAAACTCTTACGAGAAATATTATATAGAAATTATAAATATAAAAAACCCACTAAATGATTGGATCCACTATTATTAAGCTAACAAAAAAAAATGCATTAATCAACTTATAAGAAACACTTTGGTTATTGATTGAAAAAAGATTATTCTATTGAATCTTGTACAATCAATGAGTGTAAGAGTGTGCAATCAAGTGTGCAATCAAGCATGCAAAAAAGGAAATGCTTCACTTACAAGTGTCACATTTTTAGTTACCACGACCTGCGTAGTCTCTGCGCTTTAAGTGCCACCAGTCTTTGAGATAAACGCATTCGATCCAATCCAGTAGGATTCGTTCTGTATATATTTCTGAACGGTCTGGACATATCCACGATTTTTCTTGGTGAAGTTTTGACTTCTTGGGTTTACCATTACTCTTTTTTGGTAAAAGTTTTTAGCTTTTTTCTGAAGCGTCATCTTCAAGCTGCTTTTTCTGTGGTGAACTGCTTAAAATTGCAGATCTTCTACTCCTCTTACTGTAGGATCACAGTTCAATAAAAGTTACCGAAACCCGGTCATCATCAGTGGAAAAAACTAATTCTGTTGAGTTGAGTTGTTACTTCTTTGCGTTTTCTTGCTTGCCCGAAATAAACTATTTCACTTCAAGGGTTTGGAAAAAAAGGTGGGATGGGAAAGGTAATCAATGATGCATTAATTCATTCCAGACTGCGTGGATATCATATGATAATACATCGTTACAGACTATTTCTTTTTTAGACATTATTTCTAGAGACTCTCTTATAATTGCTTCCAGGTGATTATTTGTGCGGAGGAGTTGTGTAGGATCACAGCACAGATGACTGTGGATACGGTGACAATTCTGTTAATTTGAAGTAAAGTGAAGTTGTTGAAATCGAAGCTATACCTTGTGAAACCGAGGTTGGTTTAATAATTACTATGTTATAATTCATAAAACAAATGATATTACGTTTAAAAATGGAGAAATTACTTTATTGAGAATATATACAGTTGAATTAGAATAAGAAAATATATTAAACAAAACTGTAAGTTTGGTTTTATATATATAGCTATAAAAATCCCATTTTATAGCTATAAGTGACAAGTAAAATAGATAATAGATATGTTGGATAAAAGTTCGTGCTTACTCTTGTACATATTGGCAGCACTACCGTCACCAAATAATTTTTAAATGTCCATAATGCCATCTATTGATAAGCAAATCCAAATCACTTAGGTGACAGGTAGTTCAATTACAACCTAATCGGAAAAAATGCAAATTATCTTTGCAATTTTTATTATGATCTTGTTTTCAACATAAAATATAAATATTATAATGAGAAAGTCCAAATCACTTTTTCTCTTCTAAATCTTTAAAAATTTCACCAAAATACTCATATATTTTTTTTAACAATAAACTTTTCATGTCATTACATCGTTTACAACTGCAGCTATTCGAAAAACTCTGTTTTGTGATTGGATAATCGTCTTGCGTACTCTTTAACACCGCGTACTCTTGCACGATCCTAGTCTTCTGTCAACTACATTTCAAGAGTGTCTAGCTGATCGTTGATTGTACGCTTATTGTGGCCTTTTCATTCCTTATCCTGATGCCGTTACTTCTTACACAGAGTGCTACGTTTGTTAGAAATTTCGTAAAAATGTCTTAATAATATTAAAATTTATTATTGGCTTGGTTTAAGACTCCCAGTATTTTGCAAGGAAAAAGTGTCGCGACATAGGTTTTATGGCCCTATATATATATATATATTTTTTTTTTTTTTTGCTGCGAATAATCACTCTTTTTCAATTATAAGAAATCCGGATCCCTTATTCAGAATATGGGATATTACACAGGTTTCCAAAAATTAAGGAAAAATCCCCCCAAAAATAGCGATAGCTCTAATTATTACATGTAGATTTTATTGAAACACAACCACAATATACAACGCATAGTAAGGTATAAAATAACATGAAAAGAAATTAGCAGACAATTATGGTGTTTCAAAAAATAGCATAATTATAAAATTAGCAAAATCAATTTGTCAGTTTGGTATAGGAAAAGTACCTTTTATATGCCGTATAATCACCCCTAGTAGCAATACAGCATATACAGCGATGTGTCATACTGTCAATTATGCGGTCTATGAGTTCGCTGGGAAGTGCGAGCCACTGCTCTTGCAAGACAGTTGTAAGCGTGGCAAAGGTCCGAGGAGGGAGATCAAGAGCAGCAACACATCTTCCTAAAGCATCCCAAACATGCGAGACGGGATTCAAGTCCTGTGATCGAGCTGGCCATTCCATGCGCTGAATTATCTGGTGCTGAAAATAATTTTCCACGATGCGAGCCCTGTGCGGTCTAGCATTGTTGTCCTGTAACAGGAAATCTTTACCTATTGCACCGGCATAAGGGCGCATATAAACATCAAGCATGTCATCTCTATATACGTAAGTATTCAAGGTTCGACGTGGAAAGACATGGAGGTCTGTGCCTCCACCCAAAGAGATACCACCCCAAACGCAGACACTGCCTCCTCCGTATGAATCTTTTCACGGATGTTTGATGGATGATAACGTGTTCCCTGTTCTCTCTGAATCAAACAACGCTTACTCTTGCTTTGGAGGCTAAACTGGGACTCATCCGTGAAGAAAACACGCCTCCGTTGATCAGCCGTCCAGTGGACATGCTGACGTGCCCACATCAAACGTTCCCTCTGGTGACGTGAGGAGAGCGTCACACAAATTGCTGGTCGCTTCGTGTAAAGTCAACCTTCGTAAAGCCTTCTACGCACAGTAGACATTGACACCAACCTTCCAGTGGCTGCAGTAAGGGAGGACCTAAGATGAGATGGGGTTGAGGTTCTACTCCATAGTGCACATAACCACAAATATCGGTCATCGGCTCTTGCCGAAACCCTTGGCCGTCCTTTACTGAATCTTCTTGAGCCCTAACTAGTGGTTTGAAATTGTTGCCAAAGCCTATGAACCGCAGAAGGACTTACATTTAGCCATCGAGCCACGTCTGTCTTACTTTGTCCTGCCTCCAATCTCCCAATAGCTCTAAATCTCAGTTCTGTGGGCACATGATGCCTTTAGGTCATTTTAATGAATTGGCTATCCCAGATTTATAATATCACTATCAGAACAACAACTGCAGCCTCACTGTCTAACGTGCAGTTTTATGTTCCTCACAGATGACGCAATGCGATTGCAGCGCTACTAATTTGCATTTGGTATTTTTATTCAGCACCTTTTATTTAACAATATATGCAAATTTCATGCGGATTGCTTTCTTTGAATGAGTTATAGCTATTTATGTGATTTTTCCTTAATTTTTGGAAACCAGTGTATTTCATACCACATGCATGAAACAAGTTGAAACTATTTAAACGCATCTAAGCAGAATGATAGAATGTTCAAACAGATAAAGTCATATTTGTTGGTTTCAAATGCAATACGTAATATGACATCACATATGGAATACAATGTTGTATATTCCATTAACAGAAAATAAAGTGGACAAATCTTTTCGTGAAATCAATGACAATGCAAGTAAAAATTTCGTTAACAATATATCAAACTTATAAAAATGTTCCTTTTTAATTTAATTTTTCTTTCGGTTTATTATTTTTGTTATTTTTATATTTTTATATAGAATAATAACAATTTAAATATACATTATTTGTCTTATTTTGCTAAAACCCCCAAAAAGTAAAAATGTTAAATTACGAAATGCTAAAAAGGAAATTAATACATAATTTTTAATATCTATATTTTTTTATATAGATATTAAAAATTATGTATTAATTTCGTAATACACTAATAATTAATATTTTTTTTAAGTTGTTATAACTAAAGGGTTAGTTGGTAGTCGTACATAAATAAAAACATTTACTCCATTTATACAAGTATTTTTATTGTTTTCAGTCACCTCATAACATTAGCGTCTATATTTATTCCAATAGAAAAACTGACGCCATTTATGCTGTATAAAATTTTTGTGCATTCGCTAATCGGCCTGTGTAAAATTTTAGAACAGCCTGCCAAAATTGGGAATTTTGAACACACTAACGTCTTCACATTTCTCGCGAAATACAAACTGTCAATACAAATTATTAAATTAAATGAGATATGGAGGAAGGTAGGTTATAGTCATGTAAAAAAAGAATGTACCACCATATGCTATTTTATTACCAAATTGTCGCGCATATACCTTAAGTACCTTCGGCTGTGAATTTTGTTTTTCTGAATGTAAATGTAATTTTTTAAAGAAAGGTTGTTGGCATAAAAAAAAATTTACTAACTTTCATTTTTTTAAATGAAATTTAGTTTTTCAAATAACTTTTAATAATATGCTTGAGTTCCTTAGATTAAAGCAGTTTGAAAATGTATATAATTTATATACAGCTATAAAAGAAAATGTATTGGAGTTTATCCATAAATTTAGATCTTATAGGGACAATTATCATGAACATTTGATCAATAACTGGAATATTGTACACATTTCAAAATATAAATAAACTAATACTATATAAAAATTCGATACTTCTCTATTATCCCGTCGACCACTTTTCATAATAAAAAACTATCGCCAAATTGTTAGATTAAATGCCAAAAATGCAGTCCCATTTACTTGATGTCAAAAGCATTATACGTGTTTGTTATGTCATCAAGTGGTTTTTAATTCGACATTTGCGTGTATTTTTCAATATGTTTTACTGATTTATTAGTTATTTCATTAATTAAAATAACAATTGTGTCCTAAAATTCTTATATTTCATTTATTTATTTATTTTGATATTCCAATGACAACGTTCTCCCGTTTATTTGGCGTTACAGTTTGGCGATAGTTTTTTTGTTATGGAAAGTGGTCGACGGGATAATAGAGAAGTACCAAAAATGCATTATAATTTCTTTCCAGTTCCGAACTAATATTTTATTTTCAGTGGATTGGAGTGATAACAGGAGACGTCGTAAAGACAATTTTCACTATATCTCCAAATGTAGTAATAGGAATGAGCAGTAAAAGCGCAAGTCATATGTTTTTGACAACGCTGATTTTCTTTATGTAAAACCAAACCTATATCATAATTCATATTTTTTATATAACTTTATTAATAACTTTAATAATTAAACTGTTGTTTTTAATATTAAAAATTCCTGGAATATGTTTGATTGTAATCCAGTACAAAAATCAAGCAAATTATTTTTTGGGTGGCAGATGTAATTTAAAATTTTTCACTTGAACTTAATATAAGCTTTCTCACATTTTAAACTTTTTAAATTGAATTAAGATTTAAGACTACATATTTCTCCGGGATGTTTTGATCCAAATAACTCAAACAAAGTGTCAATCAGTAGTGAGGGCCAGTGGGGGTTTGAAAAACGAAAATTTTGCATGCTTTAATCTGTGGACGACTTCTATTTCAAAATTGCATTCATATTCGAAAAGAAAGCGCAATTTGAAACGTAGGCATTACACCTCTGGCCTGCGATTATTTGGTGATAAAACATAAATGATTTTTCTATCTTTTTTCAATAACTGTACATGATTCGAGAAATAGCTTAATATGCTACAAAAGGAGGTTAATTTTTTTTTCTCGGAGTTCAATTAAGAGAGTTTAGTAAAAACAGCATTAATATTTTAAACATATGTTTTCGAAGAGAAAATAAATAAATAAAATTACAATACAAATATATTTCATTTAAATTTTCTCGAAATTTAATTTTTATTACTTAAAATCACCCTCCAAACATGTCTTTAATCAATTATTTGATATTTTTTCTTTTATTCTGTAACTTTGATGTACTCAAGATTTGACCCTTTGTTCGGTAGCCTGGAAGCGCACAGTGCTTCCGCTGTTCAAAAAAGTCACATTCCTTCTTTTACCCTCTTTCTTATTTCGTCATTTGCTTCATTCTTTGAGTATTTATTCTGCGTCCTTTGAGACGAAATTCTTGTATGAAAATTTATAACTTGCTACCAATGTTTAATGTTCTGTTTGGACTTGCAAGCAGTGCTGGCAACATACCCCGTTTTTATATTTAAAACAAACTACCATCCTTACAGAATTTTTGTATATGTAGTAATTTTTTTTTATTTAATCACATTATATCTGTCTACAAACACATCAAAACTGACTTCGCGGAAATTATGAAGGATTTTTTTTTTTTAAGTTGACATTGCTTACATGTCTTACATTGAAGATATTGCTTACATGTTCTTACATTAGAATACACTAGGCATTTTTGATCATACGCGAATTTTGGCATATTGCCTTTATTTTCTTAAAATATATTTTAAACTGATCAGCAGAAGATAGAAGCACATTACATGCATTGTCTATTTATTTTTATTTTTAATAGTTATTGTTGTTTTAAACCATTTGTGGTGATAATAATAAAAAAGTTGTAATTACCTCCTAAAGAGGATTTTTGCATTTCCCAGTCGCAAGCTCCTATGATTGTTGTAAATAATATTACAGAAGGTTTCTTTCGTTTACAGTGTACTTTATTTAATTGTCTAAAAGATAAAATAATTAATTAGAAATTGGTATAGAAATTTCTATGTGTTTTTATCCTTTTGTTTAAATGGTCATTGAAGGAAGTTTGACCCACTGCATTTGTGAATGCAAGGAGGGTAAAATCTTATTTATGTACTGCAGGTGTTCCCAACAATTTTTTAGTAATTCCCCACCTTAAAAATCTTGATGCCTGCCTATAAATCGCATTATTTAAAAATTGAACTCTCATTAGCACAAGAGACGCCTAAAAGAGCATTATCCTCGAAAAACACGGATGGTCTGTGGAACATAAGAACACGGGTGGCGGAATCTGTACGCCCAGACATTTTAAAACCTAAACAACTTTTAATGGTATTCTTTTTTAATGAAATGTTCAGTAGTAGTATGTAAAATTAATAAGCTTCAAAATGATAAAAAAGAATTATTTAAATAAAATTAATATAACACGGACGATTTGTAGTGACTTAAAAACACGGGCGGCGCACTCCATACGCCAACGCTTTTTAAAGCCTAAATATCAACTTTTGATGATATTCTTCTTTAATGTAAATACTAGTATTAAAGTAATAAACATCAAATTTATATCAAAAATCCTAATTTAATTTAGAAGAAAAATGGAATAAAATATAGAAAGACATGAGGCATATTCCATTAGAAAGTGATGACTCACGAATAAAAATAATGGAAGAGAACAGACAAATGTGAATTTCGACATATTTAAGCACCTGTTGAAAACGGAAGAGTCGTTGTAAAGAAGATAAAAGTGGTGCAGGTGTTAATCACATTATTATTTTGGAATTTGAAGCTCTTTTAACTGAGAGGCGCACTCAGTACGCCTTCAGTGTTTTTGAAAGTTAACAATAAGAAATGAAGCCGCATAAGCAAATTCAGATTTTCGTCACAAATATACTTTTGTCTATATAAATGAAACGATGCCAACGAAATCTTTAGAGAAAGGATAGTTATGCCTTTACTTGCCTAATTCAAAACTCATTACAGCCTGGAGCAGCTCCTTCTTGCAAAGCTAATCAAGAGTGAATATAAATTGTAGTACTGATATGATGTCGGATTATATGAGAGTGCCGTTATAAGAGAGTGGTGACGTACTCTGATTGGAAGTTCTTGTCCGAACTGTGACAACACATATTTGAAACATGCCGATACTCACCAGAACAAGTTAGTTTAGACGAATTTGATTAAAAAAAACTATCTTGGTGATACTTTTTTCTTTGGAAGGCTTGCCAAGTCCAAGATAAGAGCAAGCTCTTCAAAATTTTGTCCAAGACCCTCTCGGCGAAAACAATTTTTTTGCCCGTATGACGCCACTCTTTTATAAGGACACTTCGTTATGTATGGGTTTGGATATATCAAACTAAAGAAAGGGTACAGAAAATTCTAAAATCAGAAATTTTGATTTATAGAGAAATGTGGGGTAAAATATTAACTAAATCTTATCAAAATAAACTACATTAATATGTGATTGAAACATTTTCTGCTGAGCTATGCGGAAATTTAAAACGGCTTGCGTATATGCATCCGATAATTTCATCTAATTTCATCTTCGTACGAAGAATTACAAGCCCTTACTGAAACTATCGGAGACTGACAACCCAAAATAAAATTTTGCATTCTTGGATTCAGGATACTGGAATAAAAATTAATAATACTCTAAATTTACCAAAATAATATAAATGTTTTTATTTTAACATAATTCTTACAAACACAACATTCATGAGATTTTTATTTTATACATTTATATCTCGGAAACATAACACCATTGAATATCTCTTCTGACCAGATACAACAGTCATAATAGAAATACAGAAAAAGCTCGTTACATGGAAAGATTTTTTTATGCGTTTATTTTTTTTTATTTCACAGCATGCTTAAAAAAATCATAACAAAATACATTGTTGTGAAAGACAATATTTAACACTGATATGTACAACAGCTCATATACATTATGAAAACATTAGTATTTTCACTAAAACTGAAAGTTTGCATTAATGAGTTGCTAATGATATAAGTAAGAAAGGCTTCTGTTTGCATTATTTTAGTCTGACTGTCATGAAACTGCCATGAAAAATTTAATATAAAAAAAGTAGAGAAAACATTTGAAACTAGAACGTACGTAGCTGCTACCCTTCAAGTTTTATTTTTTAATTAACAAAACACAGGAAATTTGGCTAAATAAAAGAATTTAATTAATAACCGCATAGAATGAAAAAACTTTTTATTAAATATTTTTTATGATTTAAATTAATTTTATTTAACATTTCAGAAACATAAATGTTGGCAGCTGTGAACTTAGATAAAATTATTTCATTTAATTATCTAAAGGTTTTTCTTTATTTAAATGCTAACCAATAAGTTAATACAGAAAAGTAGAAAATCATTTGAACGTTTTAGTGAATATCTTTGGATTTACGAAAAAAATGTACTAATATTTATATCAAATTTTAAGAATACTCTAACATGTTCAAAGTAATACATTTAAAAATTATTTTGTTTTAATATTAAGTTTTCTTTAAATTAAAACAAATGTTAAGAAAAAAAAATTCCAATTTAGTACCATATCATATGTATTTTTTTTTTATAAAGCTTTTGATTTCAAGCATTTAAAGCGCTTCTAAGGAAAACTAAAAAAAAACACAATTTTATTATATATATCTTAAAAACAATAAAAAATATCAAGAAATGTACAGAAAACAAAAAAATAATGGAAGATCTCAATATATCTACGCATAATCTATACATTGGTGTTCAAACATCATTCTTACATTAATCACAGATTCGCTGTACATAAACATTTTTACACAGTCTTTCGTAACTATAAATGTAATATCAAATGTTATATATAATTTTAATTATTTTAATTTATATATAATCAACATTGTCATAAGTTTCAATGCTCTTCATTTGAAAAACTTTAACTACAAATATGACATTGAAATTAACGAGAAAAAATGACGAAAATACCAAAAATTACATAACAAAATACATGTGGTTCACTTTGAGGATTAGCATGTAAAAACGTGTGTTTGACATTTCTTAATTCATTCATTTTCATTTCCTTTTAAAAAAATGAGTTTTAAATATTTAACAAAATATATATTTCATAAGCAATTATAGAAAGTATGGTAGTTACATCTTTGGAATGATTATATGTAGGAATGGAATACAACGCTGGGCGTTTTATTAGACAGTATAAACACGATTTTTCCATGGGCACCAGTAAAATGAAATACAGGGAGATACAAGACTTCAAAACCCATCAACTACTGGTTTGCACTAAGCAATACAGAAATTTTAAAATTTAGAAGTATTAATCTTATTATATATCTTTTTTTTCGTCTGAGAGTCTCAGTCATCCTGAAAGAGGTTTAAGATAGTTTTTAAACACGTGGACGTAAGACAAACAGAAATAAAAACTTGTGTTGCATGGAACATTCATGGAGGCAAAGTTCCCCCTGACGAAATTTTTTCTGTCCGTGTTTAAATATTTCAAGTCACTTGATATCAATAAAATCATTTTATTTTTCAAAATCATGAGAGAGAGAAAAAAATGAGTTAATTAAATTTTAAAATATTTGGAGGGGGAATAGCCCTCCCCTACTTTCCCTTGTGGTTCCCATGGATGTTGCAATATATTACCAAAAGTTATTTTGTCAATAATGACGTCCAGTTTCACAGGTCTCAATTTCTAATTTTTCATGAAAACCTTTGAAGCACCTTTCATTCATCTGTCGTTTATCAGAAGAATGTGAATTAACCAAAAGCCTATTGTGGAGGTGTTTCTTCTTCAAACGTTTCTGGGAGAACTTCAAAGAAGGCTTTCTGCTTGTGCTTGCCTCGCAACTGCTTCACCCCAGTTCTGCTTGTCATTTGGTGTCGTTTCGCCATTCTTCCAGTTGTCACGTCTTTCTAAAACGAAACAATCATCTTAAGAAAATATAAAGAAGCGGGAACATTGATTTATCGAAAGCCATCTTACGTTCCTATTTACCAAAAGTGTTACTAATTGAGTTCATTTTTAATTTAAACGTTTACCAAAATTTCCGAATAGGTAAATTCGCTTTATTTAATCTGTCATTAAAAAAGGCGAATATTACTATTCTTTAATAGTGATAGATTACTGAATAAAATAAACCACCCGATTGGTAACACCGATTCTCTATTCACCAATTCAACTGTCTGTTAAGTGTTAAAAACTCATTTGAACGCTCAAATGGTATTCTCTGTTATTAACCTGATTAGGCTTCATCCACGATCCGGTTAAATCAAACAAATGGTGAATACGAGCGTTAAGGCTCCTCTTCAGTAAACTTCCCGATTCCCCTCGCTAATGTTATTCCTATGGGAGTAGGATGCATTCGTATTTTTAAAATATATCTTTGGAAAATTAATATTTTTAACTTCTGTTTTCTTTGTACCGTTCTTAAAGCATGTTTCTTTTTTTCTTAGTTATCAAAATATTTCTAAATTATATGCTTAATTTATATTTTTATCCGTTAAAATCTTAGCGAAACTGAATAAGATTTTAACGTTTCATATAAAATTAAGTATATATTTTAGAAACAAATTGACAACTAAGGAAAAAAGAGACATTCTTTAAGAATAGTACAAAGAAAACAGAAGTTAAAAATATTAATTTTCCGAGGAGATATTTTAAAAATACGAATGCATCCTACTCCCATAGGAATAACATTAGCGAGGGGAATCGGGAAGTTTACTGAAGAGGAGCCTTAACCACTACAGTCCAGATGTTCACATACTTAAACCTCTAAAAAAATTATTTTTCTTGGAAAAACTAAACCGATTGATTTTCTGCATTTTTTATTTCACTTCTATATAGCTGAACGTATTTTCTTTAAAACTATACCAACAAATGCTAGCATTGATTGTCATTTTCTTATCAAATAAATGTTGATTTCACCAGACTTAGCAAACATGCCTCTTAGAAAAACATGACCTTAAAGTACATAATTCCCATTATTATCTATCTGTATATTATTATTATTATGCACTTTATAATAAGGCAAGTTGGTTGTTTTTTAAATTATATATTATGGGCTGGGGATAATGTAACTCCCGTTAAATACAGAGCAATCTTGCAGATTTTTAGAAAAAAGAGGTTAAAATTTATTTTCAAACAGAAGGGATCATTATATTAAGCAAATACTATTAAACAACAAATTGTACATAATAAAAATTGTTTCTATCAGAATGCTCAGAACAAGAAAACAATGCATAGTGTCCATCCCAGACTATTGTGGGCAGTACTGCTGGGCAGCGGTGGTTCTAAAACAGATAAAGAAGAGTTTAAACGCCTTAAATTGAATGTAGAAATATGGCAAACTATTAATTTTTACAAAACTATTTTGTTATTGTCGTTTTTATTTTTACTGTAATGCACGAAAAAAACATAAAATAATTTTTTAGAATCTACATTTCCGCTAAAAATAGGAATTGTAAAAAGAAAATTAATGGTTCACCTTATAAGTACATTTATCTTTTAACTTCATTCCATATTTGAATTCCATAGTTTAATTGATAAATTTCCCACAATGCCTACAAGTTCAAAACACTCCATTTTGTTAAAAACGCATTTAAAAATTTTAGAAGATATGTTGATGCTTCGGAAGATGATGCAAAGAAATGCATGTAAAGTCGGGGTTTTATTTAAATTGTGAGCTGACCAAAGACCGTGAGAAACGGAAAGAAATGTGGAATGTTTTAGGATAAAGATAAATAAAATGCTTTTTTTTTACCGGCATTCCTCCCCAAAGATCATTAAATATCTCATTGCACGAATCAATACTATCAATAACAGTATCAATAGTATCAATATTTTAGGGAGTTAGCAAATTTAGGATCAAATGTTTTCCTACAATACCATTCACTTACAATATAAATTTCCGAATTTTTTTCTGTGATTTATGGTGTTATTACATGTGCGAAAAAAGCAATGAATGATTCTTTATAGTACTATTCTAATTTTGATACTGAAGAGTTTAAATATAGAAAGGATGTTAATATCCGGAAAACATCGTTTATATGAAAATACATTAACAACTTTCTTAAGGCATCATATAAAATAAATCATAGTAGATTTTTGGTTGAGCTCTTTTGACAAGTTAACCAAAAACACCTATGTAAAATCTTGTCACGCCATGAACAAAGTCGTGCATTTTTCAACATTCGCCGTTTTTTTTTTTTTTTTTTTTTTTTGCACGCGTCTATTTTTTACTGCCCTGAATCCTTTACACACCTGTATGCTTTATATGGTGTATCTTAACAAACATTTTAATACATTCAAAAATTGATCCCAATGTCTTACTTACCTAGTTTAAATTTTCGATCATATGCATTTTTAAATTATCATAGTCTTTGTAAAAATCATTACAATACAAAGTATTAAGAAAAATTAAAGTTCTTTCACAATTTGAAATCTTCAATATTAAATATTTTATCTAATATTTTAATATTTTTATTTGTTCATTATAGGTGTCATCATGACAAAAACATATTTTGCAAGCATTTAACTATTTAAGGTTTCAAAATTTTAACGTTAATTCCTTATATTTACTGAATACTATTTTATTACAAACTCAAAGTCAATTCCTGTAAAATAACATTAGTTCATGGCTCATTTTTTAGTTTAAGTTTAAAGTAAAAGAAAACGGACTTGAAAAATGTTAGCCCTACCAACAATTTTGAAAGCTCCACCTAACTATGTCGGCTCGATGTGAACGTGATTCATGCCCACATAAATGCTTTTGAATGTGTTCTTACCTGCGACAGTATGCAACGACTGAACTGAGGCTCTTCCTTTGCTCAAATATGTGAGAGACTGTGTGAGAAGCGAATGTTGAGTATTGTGTCCACCTTCTTTCTCTCTTAGACGATCAAGCAATTTACGAACTTCCGCTTTAACCTGGAAGTGCAGAAAAACATCAACATGTCGTTATTGAAATGTTAAAACAATTCTTTAAAAATATAAACTTATTTATTTGTGAGATTTTGCTGGAAACCTTAGTTATGACAAAAAGCTACTTTAAAAATATATAGAAAATTCCATATGGTAAAAACGTCGAATTCACCTTCTCAAACTTGAAAAAAAAAACACAATGCAAACACATTGATAAAAATTTATTTGTTACTATAATAGGTGCAAATACTAAAAACGCATTAAAACTATTTATGATAAAAAATCAGATGTCGAAGTACCTAAGCGCTTTCGGCTAAACATTAGCCATGGATAAAAAAAAAACAGTCGAAAAACACAGTTCTGAAGAAGTGCACTGGACAGGTGGAAAACGGGCGAAACCAACAAACCATGAAATGAAGGCAGTGAAGGAAGATTTGACGATACCACTAAAAGCGGGGGGGGGGGGAGGGAGATCAGCAAAAAACAAAAAACACCAGTGACATCAAACACATTATGTCAAATACGTGGAATTTGATAAGACATCATTACATGTATTATTTCTGAAAAGAGGTGATAATGGTGTTTTTAGTATTTTAGACTGTGCTTTTAGTATTTGCACCTATTATAGTAAAAATAAATTTTATCAATGTGTTTTCATTGTGTTTTTTCAAAAAACTACTTTTATGCTGTTAGAGTCACAAGAAGCACAAAAATCAATTAAAGAAATTACTATGATATCAAACAATGCGAAATATTGCATTTCATATGATCAAATCAGTTCACGTCAATCAAATCACGTCAAATCAATTGATCACGTCAAATGCATAATTTTTTCCCATATTCTCTTTGAAGTAAAAAAAAAATGTCTTTATAAATTAAACTTATTTACTATTAGAATTTGCTAGATTGAGTACTCCTTACATGCGGCAATTATTTTTCATTTAAAGGCAATATAGCTCCGAAAATAGATTAAACAAAGTATTGTTGAATTACATAATCGTACAATGTCCCCATTCCTCCAGTGATATATCGCAGAAGTGGAGTTCTACAAGATAAATTAAATAAAACTTGTGTTAAATAAGCATGGAAAGCCAACCGGGTCTTTCAGGGTTACAGAACATACTCCTTACATACTCCTTAATACAGAACACAGTAAAAAACGTTTTTAATTGAAAACTCTAATAGATGTTTAAATATCTATATTTTTTAGGTTTAGCACCTTGATATTTATTGAATAATATACTTTCGTATTAGCCACATGCCAGGGATTATAGCCGAAGAAATGGCCAAAAATGTCGCTATTTACAGTCGCCTTTTTGATTATGATTATTTCAGCATTTAACTGGGTAGTTCGATTACATATTTAATTTAATTTTTGTTTTATTTATTTATTTATTTATGATGTTTTAATTCCGTTTTAGTACATCAGACAGTGACAATTTCTGGACTATTTGTACTGTTTTAAGTGCAAATGGGTTAATCTTCTGTAATTAGGCTGCACGCAATAGAGACAGATTTGAAAAACAAAATGCTTGAAAATTATTTTAAATACCATAAAAATCAGTAAGTTCAAGCACAGTTTTCAAACAAATTGCATTTTAAAGTACTTTTTTTCGACGGTCTAAAAATTATTATTATGCGCTGATTAGAAATTTAAAATATTGACGTAAAAGCGACATATATTAGCCAAGTCGTTGTCACCGTTAAAATGACGTCACCTTTACTCATGGACATATGTTTGCTTTATAATATGGATTTGTCTCTATCTCAAAGCACATCACATTTAAACATTTGACGGGAACTATTTTAACATGTGTTTACTGATAGCTATTTAGTTGCTTAGGTGTCAAAAAAGAGCAGCTTTTCACCTTCTCTCTAAGTCATAGCATATATTTTTGTGCCTGAAGACAAAAGGTTCATTCTATCAAAATCTGTTGAGCTTTTTTCACTTTTTATTCTGTATTCAAGGAATGTTTTTCAATTTTATTCTTTTTTTTTTTTTTTTTTTTTTTTTTTTACATGTTTATGTTAGATCATAAATTTTCAAAGCTTGTGTACCATCACAAACTGAATTTAATTATTTATCTTTTATTTTAAATATAGAGACAGAACATTTAAATAATTTGATTGATAAATTTTGGGATTTACCATAAAATGTTTTTTTTTTTTTTTTTTTTTTGTAAAAAAAAAAGCTTAAATGTACTATAAAATGCAAACTGAAAAGTAACTATCAGTTATTTTTTTTTTGAAACTGAAAAAAGTAAGGCATTGATATACATAAAACACTTCTCTTTCGCCACCAGAAAAGTTTTATGTTCTTAACCTTTATAGTGTCTGATGAATAAGGACTAACATTATCATATACTGTTATTTCCCTCAAACTCGAAAACATACTATCAGTATTTCCGTTTTAAAGCCAGTATAAAATTTGAATTTTGAGAACACCTATCGTTATATATCAACTTATTAAATTTCTTAATTAAACTAACAGAATATTTTATAGCTTAACTTAATCACATATATCAACATAATATCATTATTTAATTTATAATACATGCAAACCCAGTCTAGGTAATGATTCTATATATTAGTCTATCCTTGAATCTATATTAATAAAAGAAAGTTTAGCTCAATGTGTGTGGGTGTTTGTTTGTTTGTCTGTCTGTCTGCGATGGCTAGCAAAATCTAGCCCACCTACAATTCTAAAAACTTAGGTGTGAATAGTCCAAGGTCTGGCCATGTGCACCTCAGTCTCAGAATTTTAATATTTTGATAATTACCCAAGGTATTAATTAGTTTCTCATTAACCATCGCTTCTAAAATGCCATATTTCTGAAAATGGTGCAAAAGAAATGTGAAACCGCAAACTGAGGTGTGTGTTGATAGAGTGAAGAAAAATTTTAGGTTTACTGGAAAAAGGTTGGGTTACCACAATGACTTTTAACTAAGCCTTTTCGACACATGTCGAAATAAACTATTAGGTCTTTCGACACGAAAATTTCCAGATCTATATAAACAAACAACCGCAAATTCAAAAAGTCAAATTTCAAAAAATTCCATCCACAATTTTCAGAAATATTATTTAAAAATGTTTAATTTTTCGAGCAATTTAATCTTGCAATGATCAACACGTTTTTTGATAAAAATTTAAACCTCCGCAGGTGTGTCGATAATGAAACCGCAAAGAAAGAGGTACTAAGAGATTTTTTAGGTGACTCAAATTAACAATTCTAATTAAGCTACGATTTTAAAATGAACACCTTTCGAATCCTCTCTGTTTCCCTATTACAAGTTTGTAAAAATTAAGATTATCCGATTCTTATGACCGCAGATATTTATTATTTCGCATTAATTTGACTGCAGGAAAAAAATAACGTGTTTCTTTTTCTTTTTTTTTCTTCGAGCAAGCATAGCAGACAAGATCCGTTATCTCTTGAATAAAGAAAGATACAAAACAAGTAAATAAAAAATTTGGAACGGGGCTATTAGAAGCTGCATAAAGTTATTAAAAGTCTTGGATTTTTTTAATTGAAAATTATGCATCCATATCGAGTTAAAGATATAAAATCATACAAACTTTTGGTTTGTTTAACTTTATTATCACGGGCCCGGGCAACGTCGGGCGGGTCGGCTAGTATATTATAATATACACTGCTGGCCATCCAAAATGCAACACCATGAATGAACGCAAATAACAGAATGATATTTATTAGACAAATACATTATATTGGGAAAGACAAGTGATTACATCTTCAGAAAATTTGGTGGTATAGTTCCTGAGAAAACACCACCCAGAGTTGCCACCTCTGGCCGCAATAACAGCAATTATCTGCCTAGGCATGGAGTTTAACAGAGATTGGATGTCATGTACAGGTACAGCAGTCCATGCAGCTTCAACACTATGCTACAGTTCATCAACCGTAGTGATGGGCGAGTAGTGACGGGCCAGTCGCTCAGAAGCCATTGACAGGACATTTTACTCAATCACAGAACTTCGTCAATAGATGTAAATTCAATTGGATATGTGTTTTTAAAAAATCGTTCTTTTACGGATGTTCAGTAACGTAAGCTTTTTGCAGTTGCTTTTCAGATTGATACAATATGTACGTATAATATCTTTGCATGTTATATTTATTTGTTAGTGAAAGTTTAACTAATTAAACGAAAATTAAAATTATATAAAAATATAGAGACTAGTTAAAATTAATCGAATAAAAAAATTCGATTAAACCTGATACAAATTTTAATCAATGTCTACCCCTAAATAAAATATGTAAAAAAAAATGTAGTTGTAATTTTAAAACATTTCCCGGAATAAAAAATAAAATTGCGTTTCAATTAAATTATAAAATATTAAGAAAATATTGAAACAATAAGAATATTAAAATTAAAATTTTCTGAAGCATAACATTAATCCTATCTTTTTAAAAACTTTGTAAGGTAACATAAGTGAAAATGTAAGAATATTCGAAGAGTAAATGTTACAGAACGAATATTTATTTAATTCATTAAATTATTAAAGTTTTCACAACCATTTATATTTTTTTATCAAGAACTTTTCATTTATTTTCTTGCTATGAAAATATTTTTTTTGTTATATGCTTTATGTTTTTTATTATTATTTAATTCTTTTTCATCATAGAAATTTTATCATGAAATAAAAAAATAAATGTGACTATTCATGTACAAATATAGTAATAATTTTAAAAGAAAATGTTTAATCTTTGAAAAAATCACTCACCTCACCATTCAAGAAACAGTAAAGGAACGCTACAAATGAACCCTGAAAAATAAAATTATAAGTAGAATAGTCTATGGTTTATATTGGAAAACAAATGAAACAGGTTTATAGATATAATAAGGCTTGGTGCATAGTATATGCAATGTGTAATGCACAAATGCGCCATAACGAAAAAACAGGAGAAACAGCTCTCATTATAATACATAATATTTATTAACTAAATAAAACATATATAAATAACGCTTTATTTTGACGAAAACGAAAAACATTCTTTTCAATGCTGTTCATTGTTGTCATTGAAAAAACTATTGGGGGAGATCAGAACCCCTCCCCCAGAGAGATGCGCTGAACTCTAAGGAAAGGAAAGGTATAAAATACATCATTAATACTTAAAAAATTCTTTAAAATAGATTATTCATACACGATCTAAAGAAAATCTTACTCTGTACACTTAAAAAAAATGTGAATTGTAGGGTTTTTTCCGTTGTTTTGATTTTGTTAAAACACGAAGATTCCGCTGTGATTTGCCAAATTTCCGCCAAAATATAGCAAATTCCCCAATCTAATGCAAAAATTAACTGAAATTTTGCAATCTGAAGTTAAATTTTCGTAAAATTACAGGAGTGTTCCCGCAATTGGGCTGGCTGCGACTTTTTCGCATTAGAAACGGAATTTGTACGAATGGCCCTTTTCCATCATATTACGAAAAATTCGTGAACCGAAGCTCAAAAATTTCTGAAATTCTCCAGTCAAAGGACGGAAATTTCTTCAAATAACAACAAAAAAAAATTCTTCCAATCACAGTCGACAACTTGCTGCCTGCAACTTTTTACGTTTTTAGACTAAAACTTATTTCAGAGTGTGCACCATTCCTACTAAACTCGCTTTTGATTCTGAATATAGGAATTTCTCATCGGTCGTAATTTTTCAAATGTGTTTACCGCTTGATCTTCCAACTCCCGACCCTCATTTGTATAGCTGCCATTTTTTAACTTATCAACAAATCGAAAGTGCGTTTCTCTACTTTAATATATGCATAATAAATTACTGTAAATGGGAATTTATAAACATTTCGCGTCAAAATGGTGTTACCTCTTAAATAAATTCATATAAATAATCAAAGAAAGCACAATATATCCAATGAAAGAGGTAATAGTAGCAGAACAATCTTACGCCAACAATGTTTATATTGCCAATATCTTACTAATATCGGCAATAAACATAAGCCAACATTTGGGTATTCACATGTAGTCTTTTATCGAAAACCAATATTAGTAAGAAACATTTTGCACTTTAATTGATAATATTTCTAATTGAAGCTGATATTCCTACAACACTGGCATTACACTGTAAATATTCCAGATATATCAAGCTAATATCAACTGTAATAGTAGTTTTTTTATTCAATATACTTCCAATTCCAAGCAAAAATATTCAAATAATATTGGTATTGAGATGTAATCTTCCCAACTGAGCGAAAAAGTCCGGGTCAGAATTCGAACCCGAGATCCCTTGGCTGAAGATGCCAATGCTCTACCAACTGAGCAATCCCGGACGAATATAGCTGAACTTATTCACCTAGTTAACCTTAATAATCACAGCATCTGGTCTCATATTTGAATCTGCACAACAGAATAAATCACAGGTAATGGGACCTCCAGTAAATGCTGGAAACTTGATTACACTAGATTAATTAAGACACAATTATCCTAATTGGTAAAGAAACCATATGAGATGTAATCTTCCCAACTTAGCGAAAAAGTCCGGGTTAGAATTCGAACCCGGTATCCCTGGTTCCGATTACCTGTGATTTATTCTGTTGTGTTGATTCAGATATCAGACCAGATGCTATGATCATTAAGGTTAACTGGGTGAATAAGTTCAGCCATATTTTCCTCCGGGATTGCTCAGTTGGTAGAGCATTGGCAGCTTCAACTAAGGGATCCCGGGTTCGAATCCTGGCCCGGACTTTTTCACTCAGTTGGGAAAATTACATCTCATATGATTTATTTACCAATTAGAATACGTAATGTTTTAATTAATCTAGAATATTGGTATTTCATTAGAATCATTTACGATTAACAGACTATTGGTGAAATATTGAGGTCTTGATATAACTAACACAGAAATATTGGTTTGCTATAGGGGTGCTATTATAATTTGTTTATAATCTTGTTTTGTTAATAAATAGTCATAAATTAAACAACATCAACATGGATATATTTATTAGTATAAGATTCTAAGTAAAGAAAACATTAATGATTTTTATACCTGAAATGATGTGAAAGTTTGATCAATGTACAACCAAACTATCTCCAGTGTTTCATTCTTGCCCGAGGCAAAACTGAAGCTGAGGAAAAGAGCATAGTGCACACCAAAAAGCGGTACCAAAACGAGTGTAGACTTGAACCACTTTCTGCAAAAGTAATCGAAACTTATTCAGACATTCAGGTATAACATGTAGAAACAGCCAACTCTTTCTGACTTAAAAGATAGCAAAATAATAATATAGAAACTAGTTAATTGAAAGTAACGGTAAGTTCTTATTGATACTTAGAAAAGTTTGTATGAAGGCAATCTCCTTATTAAAATGAAGAAAACTAATAAATTTTTCAATAGTAATTCTGGAAATACCATGCAGAAAAAAGGTTCGCATTTCAATTAGTTTACATGCAAAAGTTCCTGACGTTTCTGCAATTAATTCCAGAGTTAATAAATTTAAAATAAACGAAAATCAAGAAATAAGATAGAAGAGTTTTGTTGCTTGTGCCGTTCGGGAGACAAAAATCACCACCTCAATGTCACAGAGATATGGCACGGACAACGTTCGTTCGACTAGCAATTGGACCTACTTTCCGAATATGACTACAACATTTGCAGTAGGGGTGGTCTAGTTAATACAAATTGTACAAACGTTGAATTTTCAAATGGTAATACCTACAGTAGACACCATATTTGAGGTCTTAGATCAACGCAGCCTGGAAAAAAGGTTAGTTTGTATACTTTTTCATTAATCCCATGTACTTAGAAGAATTCAAAGCTTAAGGGTGGCAAAGTAAAATCCACTTAACAAACTTTAATTTATATCGTCCAAAAAATCATCGGATTGAATTTTGTTTCTTTAATGGTGTGCAATGAATATACCAAACATATTCCAGGCATTTTTTCGATTAAAAAGCATATTTTAAATTATCTTTCTTAATAAATTCACATTAAAAAATTATGAATTATGACCAATCTTTTTTTTTTACATAAATGAACCAATGTCGTCAAAAACGTGTGTGTGTAAGTTTACAGTTTTTTACAATAATGCATTTTGGATATGCAAATAATTTTTACGTTAGGAGGATCTAAAGTAGGTTTCTCCATCCTGTCTGTTTCAAGGGCCCCATCAGTAAATTCATGAAGTTCTGCGGGCCAACCATGAGTTAGGTAAAAAGTAATAAAGATATACATGCTTAGATTGCAAGACCAGGAACGAGTTATGTACAGACGCTGCGAAATTTCAGAATTCCTATTTCATCCAGATTCATAATAAATAAATAAATAAATAAATAAATTCAAACACTTATATTTGGTTATAATACTCTGACCGGAAATTCTAAACAATTATGTCATTTAGTAATAATGAAATGTGTATCCCATACGTTAGCATACAAGAAATTAAAAGACGCTACACTTTTAAAAATCTGCAGCAAACTATCCAGTCATTCAGTCATCATTATTTGTAAATAGCGATTATTTGACCATATTATGAAGGTATAACGATCATAATGTTGACCATAGAGTAAAAACACGATTAAATTGCTGTTAAGTAACCCTTATCTCTAAAAACGGTCGAATGACTCGACGTCGACAGTTCGCTGCAGATTTTAATAGTTTAGCAACAACATGTTTACTGCAATACCGTATCCGTAAGTCCCAAAACTTTTGAAAACTTAATCATTAGAAAGCAATAGAAAGATGTAGTTTTTACAGAAATGCTTAGAGACCTGAGGGATTTTTTTTTATAATACTATATTTTTAAAATGTTATAATAGTTAAATTTTTACCGACAGGTGGTGCTGCTGTTGCCGAAATAGTTCTGCAGTGGTGTATAGTAGAGAAGAAATAATCAGTATCTAAATGTTATAACTTTTCAATGTGGTCTCCATCACTTATAAGTACAATCATCAGACAATGCACACCCTGCACAGCAACCTTTTTATCATAGCTATCACATTTCTAAGAGTCGTCGTCATTTTTTCTACTTTAAACTCTGCATTGCACGATAGTAACGCAAAGCTAAACTTGCCGATTCAACGTTTTTATAAGACTGTTTAACTAATAACGCGTTATAATGCAAAGATAACGTGTCTAAACATAGCATTTACAGGTAAAAATGTATCGAAGTGTTTTTAAATTGCATTTTACTTAATCTTCATAAACACTTTTGAACGTTGTTTACAGCGAAATTTTAGCAACATCCTTGTTTCGAACGTTGCGCCTTCAAGAATATCTGCTTATATAACACATGGTATATATACTTTCGGCATTGTACAATAGTGCTACCTGTTAGCACTTCTGGGTCCTTTATTTATATTCCACAAACATCCCTTAGTATACTGAAATATAGTTCAACTGGAAAATGTTGTTTAACTCAGTTCAAAAGACTATTTTAAGTATTCTCGCACATAGACTGTAATGCTTACAAATTTGTTTGTGCAGATCTGTATATATCTATAGAATTTATACACACCACGTAAAATACTAAAATATTGTTAAGCTTAAAAACGCATAACACAACTGAAACCGCATTCCCAGATATTATCGCTCATAAACGATACTGCAAACAAACAATATATACTGCGTGCACTATATGCATGGTGTAGTACACCTTAGCAATGCATAAAAATTTCAATATGTTTGAAATAGTGTAACATTATTGCAAGTAATTTTTCCCATACATCATAATGTAACGCAAATCTTTTGTATGTCCCTGTATAGATACGATGAATTATAGATGCAACACGCTCCATATTGAATAGGAAATTTCCTTTAGTAAACCTCAATCAGATATACCATTTATGTCAAAATCCAAGTTTATTTACGAATGGCTGAGCGCGGAAAGGAAGCAGACGGCGGAGAAACGAACCGAAGTCATAAACACTTTTCAACTATGTGTAAAATTGTTAATAAAATACATAAAAATAATTTAACATTAAAGGGTCAAAACATTGGGAATTTTAAATAAAAAATATTTTTGGTATGACTTGAAATTTGGTGTCAGCGTATAAATAATTACGCAGATTAAAAATAATGTGTCAAAATTGGTTGTTGCTATTAGAGATTTAAATGTTAATTCAATTTTATTATGTAGACGACCCCCATAGCCTAATTTATTCATACCAGTCAGACATTTTCCTATTCCAATCAGTACCTTTATTTTTCCTCTACCATAAATTGTGCTTAGTATAGCAAATAGTGTACGTTTTCCACAATTGTCAATTACCTTAGAGAATATTCCATGTATAATTGCTTTGCTAGTATGTTAAAAGGCTTAATATAATGTTACAGATAGGCGAATTTTCCCGAAAGCTTGTCCAAATCTTTCTCTGCTTTTCTGAGTCTTTTTCTAAAACAAGCTAATAATGAAAATGGAAATTTTCAATTTTAAATAATTGGGTGATTTGTATTTTATGAAACGTAGCGTTAACATATATTATATAGTATAGTGTTATGAACTTTATTAAAAATTAAACCATATCGCGTATTTGTTGAGTAAAATAATTAAATATTAAAACAGTATTTTTCTCAAAGAAGCAGAAAGTGGCTATTCAAATTATTATGTCGTAAAAATAAAATTACAAATTGATTGGTTTTTTTTTTCAGAATTATTGTTAAAAATATGGCATCAAAAAATTGTAAATGCTTATGATCGGCTTCTGATATATCTTTCTTCATACACAGTCAATGTTAAAACGCTAAAACTTCACCAGAAAAGATTAATTTTCAGCGAATCGTTTTGAACAATGAAGCTAATTCGTTTTCAAAATAGTCAATATCGCGATGGTATCACTTAAAATAAACAAAAATTCAGTTTTATTACGCAATAAAAGTGAGCTAAACATTGTTGCAAAATGAAAAGGAACCACCAGATGGCGCTAAGCGCGTAGAACTTTAAGACTGACTGACTGTTTTGTTTACTTTACGTTTGTACATAGCTTGTCGTGTATTCGTTCTGTATCGTCTTTAAGTGTGTCTACCTGTCCAATAAATAATCTTCATTAGTAAAAGATGTTTCTACCTTTAAAGAAGCTCATAGAACACGAACCAGAAAATTAGGTGAGATCAAACCTTTTATTTACTTTTATTGTCTTGTATAATTTAAGAAAGTTTACAAACTTCTCTTTTATGGTGCCGAAATTCCCAAAAGTTGAAATTTAGAAAATGGCGCTACCTAGCGAATTAGATAAATCAAAAAGTATGCGTAAGTCTCTTAGAACATCTTTAACGAAAATTATTAACAAAATAACTGAATATTTGGCAGGAGACGAAAAAGATATAGACGAAATTGAAGATCTTAAAATTCAATTAATCGAGAATGCAGAACAAGTTTACAAATTAGATTCAGAAATTCAGAAACTTGTAGATAACTTAGAAACGCTAGAAAAAGATGTATCATCCAGTCAAGAATATCGCGAAAAAATTACGAAAACGAAAGCTAAAATTGATCGATATTTAAAGCGTAATGCTCCTAACGAAAGTAAAATAAACTCTTCTATTCTATTGTCCACAGGACCTGATGAATCAAAGAATTATTCTCACGTAAGATTACCGAAGTTTACAATACAACCTTTCGATGGGAAATATGAAAATTGGCAGGAATTCTGGGGGCAATTTGAAGTAGCTATACATGAAAATGTAAAGTTAACTAACATAGAGAAGTTAAATTACTTAAAAAATTTCTTAACAGGAGCAGCTTTAAAATGTATTCAAGGTTTAGCTTTAACACAAAATAATTACGATGTCGCGATCGGATTGTTAAAAGAAAGATTCGGAAAAAATGAATTAATAATACGATCGCATGTAAACAAGCTATTAAGCCTAAATCCTGTAAAATCTGGAGCGAATTTAAAAGAGCTTAGACAATTGCATGATACCTGTATTATTCAAATCAGAAGTCTCGAAACAGCCGGGGTAGAATTAAATAATTATGGGGGAATCTTATTTGCTATTTTAGTCAAATTAATCCCCGAAGAAATTGTGCTCGGATTCAATCGTTCCGCTACAGGCGAAGATTCTTGGAACTGTGCCAAATTATTAGAATTTCTAAAACATGAAATCGAAACGCGAGAAAAAACGTATATGTTTCGAAATGATGAAGTATTTGAAAAGAATAAAATTAAAGAATTACCTTATCGAAAACATGAAACTCATAATAATATACCCACAGCAGCTACATTAAATACACTTATCAAGAAAGACTGCCTATTTTGTGCAGGGGAACACGAAAATTTTAACTGCCCCTTAACCATTAATGAACGAAAATCAAGTCTTTTACGAAAGGGTTATTGCTTTCTTTGCCTTCGCAAATCACATGTATCAAAATTTTGCCGCGAAAAAATGCGTTGCAACATTTGTACTCGAAGACATAATGTTTTAATTTGTGACGAAACTGAAAAGCAACATAACAAAAAGGAAAGCGTCTCAAAGTCTGAAAGAAAAAATGATTCCAATGCTCTGAGTTGCGCAACAACTGCAGTAAACGAAAATGTATTTTTACAAACAGCTGTCGCCTTTTTAAGTAATAATTCTCAGAAAAGAAAAATAAAAATTATCATGGATTCGGGGTCGCAAAATACGTTCATCGATAAAACGTTATCTCGTAAATTTAATTTAGAAGTTATAGGAAAAGAAAAATTAGCAATTTATGCTTTTGGGTCAAAACCAAAGAAATCTATTGTAAGAAATAGGGTAAAAGTAAATTTACGAAGCATTTATGATCCAAAGAAAATTATTTCTATAGAAGCAATTGAAACATCTTCCATATCGGAAGCTGAAATTCAAGGTCCCAGTAAAGAAATTCACAAATTTTGTAATGAAGCCAAAATACAGATAGCTGATATTGAAGGGTCTGA
Source organism: Maratus michaelseni (assembly GCA_963931845.1). Classification (NCBI taxonomy): domain Eukaryota; kingdom Metazoa; phylum Arthropoda; class Arachnida; order Araneae; family Salticidae; genus Maratus; species Maratus michaelseni. The sequence goes on from OZ007590.1 coordinate 189,232,409, forward strand.
AAATTTAAGGGTTTCTCTTTTAATTGGGTCAGACTATTTCTGGAAAATCGCTACAGGGAAAGTCAAAAGAGTGTCCGGTGCTTTAGTAGGAATGGAAACGAAACTAGGTTATGTATTTAATGGTTCTGAAGCAAAACGCAAGGATTTTAAGGATGTTAGCGTAATGAATGTTATAGTGCGTAATCAAAATTTAGAAGAATCAGACATTTTGAAAAGATTGTTCGATTTAGAAGGTTTGGGAATATTGCGTAGTGACAATCTGAATGAAGATGACGAAGTTATGAAAGAATTTGAAAATTCTACGAAACTAATCGAAGGTCGCTACCAAGTTAAACTACCATGGAACGAACATTCTAAGTCGCTACATGATAACTATAGTAATGCTAACAACCGTTTGCGAACACTTGTCAAAAGATTTAAGAAAAATCGAAATTTTCATAGTCAGTACAAGGACATTATTTCAAAGCATCTAATTCAAGGAATAGCTGAAAGGGTCAATGAAAATGAATGTGGTGATAATTCTAAGATCTATTACATGCCACATCACGCAGTAATACGCGAAGATAAAACAACGACGAAAATGAGAATAGTTTTCGATGCCTCCTCGAGTGAACATAATTTTCCGTCCCTTAATGACTGCTTGAATCCAGGTCCGAATTTAACGCCCGATATCCTAATACTTCTTTTGCAGTTCCGTCTGAATAAGGTTGCCATAACGGCGGATATAGAAGGTGCATTTTTGCAAATTGCCCTGGCGCCAGAAGAAAGAGACGCAGTTAGATTTCTATGGGTTACGGAAGATTTAGACGCTGAACCCGAAGTTTTGAGGATGACGCGTGTAATTTTTGGAGCAAGATCGAGCTCATTTTTACTGAACGCGACAATTAAACATCACATCAAGAAGTATGAGGATGTTTATCCAACTGCCTTCAGCGTTTTGAACAGTAGATTGTATGTAGATGACCTTATACACAGTTTAGAAGACACAGATTTAGCGTACACCGTCCACGAACAAATAAGGCTCATTTTGAGAGAAGCAGGCTTTAATATGAGAAAATGGAAAACAAATGTACGCTCATTGCAAGATCAATTTAAGGAAGAAGTTAACGATGAATCCACGTTATGCAAGGTCCTTGGCTATTGCTGGAATTCATCAGATGATGTCTTAAGCGTTGATAGTGATAAACTTTTAAGGGATAAGGATATGGCAGAATTAAAATTTACGAAGAGAAGCGTAATAAAAACTATGGGAAGAATCTACGACCTGTTGGGCTTAATATCACCATTTGCAGTTCGAGCTAAAATACTACTGCAAGACATATGGAAGAAAAAACTCAATTGGGATGATGCTTTACCAACCGACTTAGCAAAAATATTTCAAGATTGGTGTGAAGAATTGTTTTATTTGAAGCAGATATCTGTACCAAGACATCTATTCTCAATGAAAGGAATGGAAGAACTTACGGGCTGTCAATTTCACGTCTTCGTAGATGCCAGCAAACGAGCTTACGGAGCAGTTATTTATGTACATTTTCGCAACTCTGACAGAATTTTCCATTCCAATTTAGTCACTTCAAAGACTAGGGTTGCACCAGTTAAAGAAATAACTCTGCCGAGGTTAGAGCTTCTTGCTGCACTTATAGGAGCCAGATTGTTCGATCATATTCGACTACATTCAAGTACACCGAAGGATACGAAGACTATATTTTGGTCAGATTCCACGATTGTTCTTCACTGGATCAAGAATAATTCTCGAAAATTGAAGATGTTTGTCAAGAACAGAGTAGATGAAATCAAGAAAAATGAAGAAGTGAAAAATGTGTTTAGTGGATTGTCCATCAAATGGAATTTCATAGTTGAAAGAGCAGCTTGGTGGGGAGGTTTCTGGGAGCGTCTTGTAAGATCAGTTAAAACGTCTCTAAAAAGAATTCTTGGAAAAACTTCAGTTTCCTTTCAAGAACTGGAAGTAATTGTCATTGAAGTAGAAGCGATTCTCAATTCAAGACCTCTCACCTATGTATTCAGCGATCCTCGTGAGCCAGAACCCCTCACACCTGGTCATTTCTTAATTGGCAGAAGATTGCTAACTCTACCTCAATCAAAGATAACAGTTCCCCAATCCAATGAATACCAAATAATAAAAATAAGAAAATATCAAGAAAATATTTTGACTCAAATTTGGAAACGATGGAAATCCAATTATCTGTTAGAATTAAAATCTGCTCACCAGCACCAACAGGTCGATCGACCAAGTGAACTAAAGGAAAACACCGTCGTTCTTATAAAGGAAAACACCCCACGCCTCATATGGAAAATGGGTGTTATAATCCAGACTCATCCCGGACGTGATGGTTGGACAAGAGCATGCACAGTGAGGTTGCCAAACGGAGCCATCATCAGAAGACCGGTGCAGCTTCTTTGCCCTCTTGAACTTTCAACACTTTCGTCTCCAGACGAACTTCGCCCGGCGGAAGTTGTTGCAAAATGAAAAGGAACCACCAGATGGCGCTAAGCGCGTAGAACTTTAAGACTGACTGACTGTTTTGTTTACTTTACGTTTGTACATAGCTTGTCGTGTATTCGTTCTGTATCGTCTTTAAGTGTGTCTACCTGTCCAATAAATAATCTTCATTAGTAAAAGATGTTTCTACCTTTAAAGAAGCTCATAGAACACGAACCAGAAAATTAGGTGAGATCAAACCTTTTATTTACTTTTATTGTCTTGTATGATTTAAGAAAGTTTACGAAATTCTCTTTTAAACATATTCTAAAGACATTGCTATACAGTTATGCAAAGTTGTGCCTAGAGTGTAAGTTTTAATCCCGGGTTGTAGCCATTGCATTCGGAAATTTTACCAATGTAAGTTGGCAGAAAAAGGGTAAAAGTAAAAACAGGTAAAAAACAAGAAAGAAAAATCATGCGTCAAGCATAGATTATGAAACACTTTCCTACACATTCAGAACACTGTTACAAAACTTCACCGTTAAATAAGGTGAAAGAAGGTATGTAAGTAAACAGTTTCGAAAACATATACCACATTTAAAAATACAGTTTTAGCAATTACCTTCCAGTGCCAAAAAAGTAGTCGAATTATTTTATGCAGCCCTGTATATGATCAATAGATGCAGATATACAGCATGATAAAATTAAGTTTAGTTAGAATATTAACATTTAGCGATTTTCTCCATCGATGGAAATGCACTCGAAATCCTTTGTACAGCCCTGTATATCATCTGAAGACTTTTGTACACACCACATATTAAGCTAAAAGGCAACTTAAAACTAACTCGCAGCAATTACCAATCGTAAACGACAAAATATTTCTCTTTGCGTATCCCTGTATATGAATTTATTTATGTTCCACAAACTTATATTAGAATACAAATATATTATAGTCCAGCAAGAAGATGCGTAACACAATAAAAACTACCCTTAAGTAATTCACTCCCATACTCTGTAATACTTACAGATTCCCTTGTGTAGCCTTGTATATGAACAACCGAGTTTATAAACACACACGTACTCTAAAAAAAATAGTTAAACTTAAAAACGCAAACCAAAGTTTAAAACGCCCTTATCACTTTTAAACTGTATATATCGCACATGTACTGCAACCGATATCTTTTGTGTGTCCCTGTAAATAAACACAATGCACCCTACACTTTCAAGAGCGCAATTTATAGTGCGCCTCAGTAATTCATATAATTTTCATTATGTTTAAAATAGTAAAATATCACTAAGTTACACTGCAAACGATTTTTCTCCATAGAACAATGTGTAACAGAATTATTTTGCTTGACCCTGTAAATGAATAATTAATGCTTTGCACCCCATATTCTACAAAAAGCATGTTTTAATGCTCTTCATAATTATATATCAATTTCATCATGTTTCATATGGCGTAGCATAATCAAAATGCACTTGATACGATTATTTCCCATTGACTGTAATGTGACGGAATACTTTTGACTGTCCCTGTAAAAAAACTATAAGTGCTACACACTGCAGTTGAAATAGGGAACATGCTATAGTAAACGACAATAACATACAAAAATTTCAGGTTTGATCCTAAATATTTTTACGCGAGTTAGAGCACGGACAGACGGACAGACGTACAGACGGCAGACGGCAGACGGCAGACAAAACGAAGTCATAAATACTTTTCAACTAGGTTGGAAAGTGTTAACAAACACTTTTTAAAAAGTATTCAAAGTTTTATCTTGAAAAATCACACCTAATTTCAGGACTGCAATTGATATTTGCAAAATACATTTCATTTACAGTACTATTAATTTGGCGTGGGCACCGAACTCGATTATGGAAAATTCACTAGTATTTTCTTACGCATGTTAGAAAGCCCAAGATAATGAATTTATTAGAAAAAAATTATAACTTTGATCTGTTTCTTTTTTAAGATATGGCAACAGGAAAGAAAAAAAAATATATTATTTAAATTATATTTTAGAATTTCTAAATTGATTTCTCAACGTATATTCATAATTTAATTAATGTAAAACTATTAATTAATTAAAGAGTATTTTATGAAAAATACATTACATTCATTATTTTTTATTTATATTTTCTACTTTTTAATATTTAAAATGTTTCGTTGTTTCACAACCAGTTTTACATCCAATTAGCTTATTTTGGCGAGCGTGATTTGACGCTTAATGTAACCTATTGCTGTTGTAACTCGTGTACAGTTGTAGTCATAAATAATATTTGAAGATTTACCACCTGCTGCGGGATAAAGGAAAAATGCATTAAAAAATGTTTTTAAAATATTAAAAAGTTGAATTGTTATCAGAAACAAAACTGTGTACATAATTTTTGAAATTCTAGCATATCAGGAAGCGGAAGAAAAATCGATTACAAAATGCTATCTTTACATACAAAAACCAAGTTGAGTTAAATAAGAATGTAATTAAATAATTTTTGAAATTTTGCATTTGCTAAGACTAAAATCTGTCTAAAACCATAACTTTCTCCACTTCTTTGTGATTTCTTGTGAGTTCTACTGTATAATTTTAAGTTATATTTATTTCTGTCACGTTCTTCTAATTGGTCACGTTACTTAGATCTTGAACCCGTAATTTAGGGAAAAAGATAATTATGTGGCGTGTGTTATCTGCGTGTACTAAAACAGAAATTATTTAAACTAAAGACTATAATATTTCTAAACTTACCTGTACCTGTATCTCCTATTTTGTACAGTTTCATTCGAAAACATTTTCAGAAATAAAACACGAGAAATGTTTAAGAAGAAGAAGAGATTCAACTGTAAGAATAAAAATTAAGTAATTTTCATTAATGCAATATTTTATAAATAATAACTTTTTGCAATAATTAAACTCATTACAAAATGATAAAATATTTACCAAGATAGAGGCTGTGATTGGTCCTCTTATCACCCAAAAAATGTATTGGTTTTCATTCACAGTCCAACATCTGAAATAAATTTAACTAACTACAGTAGCATTTTAAAAGATAAGAATTAAATAATACAACATACAAAAGTTTTGGCTCTTTATGCCCCAAATTATGAATCAAGAAATTTCCAGACCTCATTACTTATCTTCCTTAATGTCTGGAGATATATTAGAAATTTTATACAATAATACAGCAGCTGTTCGCACATTTGTTAGACGAGTTTGATAAATGATTTTAAAAAATGAATTATTTTGGAAGAAAAATTCTGCCAAGAACTTATTATTTGCAATTCATATTATCGGCTGATACTTTCCAATTTATTATTCTTTCAAGATGGCGTATGCAAATAAGCTGTAAATCGTAGGTCCCCCACCCCCCATCCCCCCTTTTTTTTCTTTTCCTGAAGAGAAAGATTCTTATTCGGAAGTTTAAAATGATTCTAAGGGCATAGTATAAAATTGTCTAAGTACAAAATAAACATCACTATTAATTGGAAAGTGCTATCCAGAAAATCAGTACGTATACATAGTAAATCGACTCTAAATTGAAAAAAAAAACATGAAAAAAGACTCCATTTCAAGGCTGAAAACGAAGTTTCATGTAATGATTTATGATTGTCAAAAGTTTTTCTTGCAATGGGAAAATAAAAATAAGAAGATTGGACAAAAATGTTACAATCATTTCATCGAACTATTAATAGAATGTGTTATATGGAATATTTATGGAAAAATTCTATTTTTAAAAAAAAATTAAATGACTTTTAAAGAGTGAAACTGCACCAAACTAAAGTCATAGCCCATGCTTGAAAAACTAGCTTTTTATTCATTGAAAAAAAATAAAAACTCACACAGGTCATAGCTTTCAACATATTCCTAAGAAGTCACCTGACGCTTCACTTACGGTTTATTGTGCATTCGGTGTGCTGAAAAGAGCTTTTTCAAAGTGCAAAACCACCATGAATGATGTACTCAAGATGCATGGAAAACAATATCCCTGTAAATTTGACAATAAACATTCTATCACGAAAAGCATGACGCAGCATTATAGTCCAGAAACAAAATTATCAGATAGATCATTAAAAGAAAAATATTTACGTTTTAAACATTAAAAAATAACCCCGATATCGAATAAAAAGTGTGCAAATGCTCCGTGTATTTTGAAATTTAGATACTTTTTTCATTAATACTGATTTAATAAATGGGTAGTTATAGCTCTTTATGAATATTACAAGAATTACATGAATAATTAGATTAATTAACAAAAAATAAAGTAAAGGAAAGCTCGCAGTTCTTATACAAGCAACGTAAATAAACGCATTGTGATCCTATGTGTAAATGGAAAGTTTTTCTTGTACTTGCAAATTTTTCACATAATATTTTTTAATAAAAGAAAAGCGACACTTGTGTAAACGGTTCAGAAAATAACCACTTTAAAAATATTTACCTGCGATTGTTTCGCTGTGCTTTCTACATGTGATCGAGCAACGTATTTTGTATGAAAAGTAAAATGTACTTTTATTTATAGACGGATTAAATAAATTTTATATTAAATTTTCTTTAATAGTACATAAAAGTAACAGCGGACCATAAAGGGTTAAACATAAATTTTATACTAGTTAAGTATGAGAAAAATCCGTGAATGTTACATATTTAATAATTACTAGTGAATTTTTATCCTGCTTTTCTAAGCATAAACCTGTTAGATCCCCGTCTTGGACATTTTTCACTCTGTCGGTTTACGCTTAGAAAAGCAGGATAAAAATTCACTGGTTGTTATTCAATGATTACAGGCATAATTCAAGGCTGAAAAATCAATTAAAATTAACTATGTATTGTCGTATGCTGGGCTTTGTATGTCGTCTCATGTTTTCCGTAGGCGTTTGCGTGCTCATGATGACTTTTCCATCTTGGGCTGCGATTGCAGCCTTAACGACATATACAGAAAGTCGTTCACACTTTATGGAAAGGTATTTCACAATTAATTTCTGAAGATATATGTCATATTCTTTGCGACAATTTTACTCAACTGTATAGCCCTGACTCTTGATTATAACTCTGGATCGAAATTTTTATCATAGTCGATTTTCCGAAGTCTTCCAATGTATTGTGAATAGCGCTTTCTAACGCTCGCTTTAACAATCAGTGCAATCGCAAAAAGCAACACGATACCTAGATTGCAACAACTCAGAGAATTAAATGCGTTGTTGTTTAGTCTTAGTCTCGTCACATGGTGTGGCATGTGATGATTACGGAATTGCAACGTCCACATTTTCTTGCTACGTAGAGTTGCCAAATTCTTCTTCATATAATTCTGGAATCGATTGAGTCATCTTTTTAGCACTAGATTTGTTTAATAATTCGAGCACTATTTATGTTGTTAATATAATTAGTGTCCTCTTCGCCTAACTCGTAATTTTAAACTTTTTTGGCTTGTAATCGGCAAAAAAAATATTATTGGTTAGAAAGTGACCACGTATGTTTATTATATGTTTTTAGTTAACCTACTTTTATACGCACAAACTGACACGAAAGTTTATCCGATGGTACGAGCCGTTTGGTAATTACAACGCTTTTAAGCTTTCTGAACCACTTGAAATCAGATGTTCACAGCGATAATCCCATCGCGGTCGGCCGGTATCATAACAATAAGTTTGTGTGTGAATGATGTAGCCAAAAGATTAACCAGTACTATCATACATTTACATTTAACGGATTGCCTATTCTCAAGGAGTGATTGCCACGGACCCGAGAGCAAATGTCGTGACGTTCACTTTCCGAACATAAAGGGTTGAGTTGTAAGACGTTGATACACAATATAACTGATTTTAACGTTACAGATTATAATGATCCGGAGCATCTTCACTGAAATCTTAGGCTAAGCTTGGAATGCAATTTTTCTAAGTAGGCGCTTCAAAATGAGATGGACATTTGATTTTTGTAGCCCTCTACCTTTACTGCAGGTTGCCGAACTGATCTACCAGCCTCTCTTCATTTTCGGGGTTTTTCGATGACCGCGGTCTTCTCGAACGTTACGTGTGAATTTTTTGAAATGTTCCATCTGCCTCAAACTTAGCTTTAATTATAGTGATTGTAAGGTGTACGTGCTTGTAGGGGGGTCCGTTTCAATCATTTTCTGAACTGTATTTGTACTTCAGCTATGTTTTCAAATTTTACATATGCGGCAAGATGAAAACTTTTAAGCCTATGATAGATCCGGTATAAAGCCCGTTATGAAATTTCTGTTTCAAGTATCAATACAACTAAAATAATAAGTAATCAGGTCAGGAGATTTCATTGATTTCGTATGCTAAAACCCCAGCTATTCCTAGGTTTATTTCCAAAAGACCTGGTTTATTCCCGAAAAACCACGTTTATTCCCAAAAAACCCCGTTTATTTCCAAGTTTAAAACGAGTTTTCTCTCGTCTTTGCAACTCTACGGATATCTAATCTACAACCCAACTTTGACACATGTTGCTTCAAACACGAATCATTCTAGCATTAATATTAGGCTAAAATATTTCTAGCCAAACTATGCCACTACATTTCAATTATTTTTCAGCAAATCTCATCTTTCTAATTTTATTAGTTTGCAATTTCTTGATTTTCAAATTTATCTTGTCTTTTCGACTACTCAGTGCTTGACAATTTTAAATAATCATACTTACAAGTCATCCTCCAAGGAAGCTCTGAGGATAATCCAAGGTACTATGAAAAGTACAGGTAGACCTAAAACGAAATAAATGAAATTGTTTGAAAATGCAAAAATATTAAGATATTTTGAAAACAGTGAACAATGATTCTCACCCCATCCTGCCAATCCGTATTTCAGAATTCCACTAGCATCTGAAAAAATAGCAAGGAATAGTAGACTGTGTAGATAGAGACCTTCCATCAAAATCCAGCAATAATTTGCCATGAGACAGTACTGCCATACGGATGTTAAAACTTTGCACATAAAATTCTGAAAAGTTATAAGACATTTCCGATTATTATGTTTTTTTTGCTTTTCATTAGGTAAACTATATTAGTTACAAAAATGACATACAAATGTAGAATCAACTCAATAAGTAATTATAACTTTGTTAAAGTGCAAAAAAAATAATACAATAGCCCCTCGCCTTTGTTATACCGAGACGCTTTTAAAAAAACCCAATATACCGAAGGATGTTACAAAAATAAGAAAAATAATACCTACATATAAACTTTTTGATTTATCTCCAAAATGTTAATTTATGCGCATTATATAGTTTTTTTAATAAAATTAACAATACAAAATTGTATTTTGTTAATATTATCTTATTTTAATTAATGATATACAGTTATTGTTACATGTGTCGTTCAATAAAAGTATATCCCTTAGCCATAACAATTTTATTTAGTAAACTATACATGCAAAGTTTTGATGTCTAAATAAATATATACTATTTTTTGCATAGTCACTACGCACACTAAGTCATTTGTTCTAAAGCTGCCTCAATGTATTATAGTATTGTGTTTAAAAGTGCATGGTGAGACTTTCCAACTTTCTTCTAAGTGTGGTCAGGACTTTTGAAGAAGTAAAAAAACATTTGTGCAAAATGTTTCCACCAATACAAGCACGGAGGTTTCGATGATTTTGTCAATAGTGGCAGTAGAAGAACTGCTGGATCGAACTTCATCAAAAGTCCCAACTCTGCCTTTAGCGATTATTATGCACTATTATATGACTCTTCCCAGACATTACAGTGTCACATTCTCCACAACAAACAGCCTTTTATTAATCGATCTTTCATGCCAAGCCAATTTGAAACGAATCACAATATGTGCTTCTTTCAAAGAACAATTTTTCTATACACGTGTACTTGTCACGTGGCATGTCTTGCTAATGACGGAAGTATCTGGGTATCATCCTGTTTCGTTGTCTTTTCCGTTCCGGACATGCCCTTTATGTTTGTTGAATAAATGTCTATCGTTTCTTGAAGACCACGGATCTTCGATCCATGGCTCTTTGGTCATCAGCATAGTATTTCTACAACACATTTTTGGCACAGGGAAAATTTTACTGAACGACGGGACATAACGTACTTTAGAGTGAAAAAAAGAATCCGAACACATTTGTGGTTTTCTATCATTTAAAATTTCCTTCTCGTCTAAATTAATGATAAAAAATTCACTAAATACAGTGGATCGGAATAATCAGAATAAAATTGTTTATTTTTAGACTCATCATGCTCCAATATTTCATCTGCTTTTTTTTATGATGACGACAACAAGCTGTAAGGGTTGTTTAATTTTCACAACCACTGCATACTCCTTAACGTTTTCATCCTGTCTTCTTTATACAAAAATTTCCTCATCAAGAAGTATTTCTAGTACCAGTTAAACACATTAGTATTGGGGAAATATTTCATTCCAGTATTACCAATATTGGTTATAATGTAGCCAATATAAAAAATATTCGCGCACGTTTTACTTCTACAGTGTTAAAAATTCTGTGGTAAGTTGACATAACCTTTGGTGATGCGGTACCCGCAAACATAAAGTGGATAAATCTCATTCCAACATTTGAATTTCCGGTTAAAATATGCTCCAAATGTTAGAATGATGTATCACCATCTTAGGATTGCAGCTACTTCAACACCAAAAGTTGATTCAACCAAACACAATATTTTTAACAGTGTAGGGTGATATTTTTAAAAAGAGTTTTGCAGTGAACTTACTCCTTCTTTCACAACCACTTGACTAACGCCATCAGCATGGGTTAAGTCCCTCAGTAAAGAGACGGACGCTCGAAGGATGAATGAAGCAAATAGTTGCAGGTGCAGGTTATTGCGGGGACATCGTAATCGTCTACAACGGAAAATAAGAGTACATTAAATTATTTTAAAAAATCATCTAAATACATTTAAATATAAGATAGAAAGACGTTGTTTCTCATAGAGACATTAAGATATTAAGTCATATTATTTGACTATTTTTTTTTAAATTAAATTACACTCTGAAATATTTTAGCGCACTGATACATGCAAATCTTTATGAACTTGTATTGAAAAACCACTACCAGCAAACTACGCATACAATTTTTAAATTCCTGTCTCACATGTATACCTCATACGAAATGCAATAAAACTTTTGCAGTACAGAAATACAGGGTGACTTTTAATTAACCTACAACTTTAAACTGAAATAACTCTCGAGTCATTGCAGATGGCACTACAAACATTTTTTTATTGAAAGGAAAGTGGAAAAAGAATTGTATGGATAAGGTTTTCAAAGTGAAACCCTTCAGAGGTGATACAATAGCGCAACTTAATCACAAAGTTGTCAATAACAGAATCGAGCGTTTCTTTTTTTTGTTTGAAAAAGAGTCAGTTATTGAACTTTTGAGGCTAATAAGGTCTGTCGGATTCTTCTTGTAAACCAAATATTTCATACGACCCTAAAGATAGAAATAGGATTGATTCATATCTGGTGAATAAGGTGGCCAATTTTCTTTTCAGATCTCTTAGGATTGTTCTAGAAATCTTAGGTCGGTTTTCGAATGTTGAAGACCACTTCCGTAGAAATAATGTTGCATTTTTAGCACATAAATACAAATTTTTAACATTAAAAATACGGTGTTCAGTTGAATATGACGCTTTGTGAGACATTTTCAAAATTGCAGGGAACTGAAGCTAAAAAAATGCCTATTTATGCCCTCTCTCACTGCACGCATTCGTGCCGCCGTCTAGTGAGGATCTGAGAAGTTATTTCAGTTTAAAGTTGTAGATTAATTAAAAATCACCCTGTAGATTGTAAAGATATTTTTTTTTCGAATATTCATTTGGAGAATCCACTTTTGACAATATTTATTTTTTTGTTACGCGCAATAGAAGATGTTCTAAGATATTTTCTGATCTGGGCTCTAAAGAAAATCACGACAAAAATGTTTTTTTAATTTTTTTATTTGTGGTAAGGTGTCTAAAGTTTAAATGCTTCTGTAAAAAAAATGTTTAACGCCTTCGCGACGAGTATTGCGATGAACTAAATTATTCGATTTGGACGCCAGTATTTTTAAAAATAAATTTTCGCCCTATTTAATCACTGAATTTTAGAAATTAGATAATATGAAAAATTATGTTTGGTAACAGGGGTACCGACTAATTAAAAGAAGTATTCTTAACACTTGTTGCAAAAAGGTAAATAACTTTTAATAATATTTTTTAGTGCGTGTAAACATTATATCAGGAAATTTTTAATAAATGTAAGATTTTTAAAAATTAAACATTGTTTGTCTTTAATAATCCATTTTGAATGCATTTTTTTCAATCATTTGAAAATGATTCACGCATGAGCGAATTAAAATTTTATAAAAGAAAGGCGTATTTTCTCATACATCCATTCATTAAAAGTGATATTAAATAAAATATTATTGGAGGAATGTTAGACACGGAAATATTTTTAATTACTTAATTTCAATAAACGATCAAAGATGGATTACACAAGTAAAGTGTCACATGTTTTATATGCATGAAGATGCATTAAAATTGTGAGGACATTGTAAAGACGTATCCCTAAATATATGTAAAAACCACTGACTTTATTCAACAAACTATCCACTCCTTTCTCTAATATTAATAAAATGTGTTAATAAATAATAAATAATAAATAATAAATAATAAATAGCTAATAAATAATAACGTGATATCTTTTAAATTCTGTCAGCCTAAATAGTCATTTCATATAATTAAATTCCATCCAATTGTTTGCAAAGAATATGTTTACAGTATGCAGGAGTAGATAAATGCATTTACATAATTGCATTTAAATATTTACCATATTACTCCCCCCACATATCTAATATATTTAATGGTATTTATTAAATCGCTACAGATTAATATTTTATTTCGACTTTTAAAAATTCATTTCAAAGTTTCGAAATATCGATCTATTTCACAAATAAACCTTATGTATTTCCAGGATATAGTAACGCATTTAACTCATTTCCATTTAAAATCAGAGACACGTACTCTCACATATGAATTTTATAAATATGTGGCTTTTTATTAAAAGAAATACGAATAAAATAAAAGCTATTTTGATATTTTATTTATTTGCTTATTTATTATTATTTTGTTAATTTTTTTTTTTTACAAAAATGAAAGTTAGCGTGGACTGTGCAACATTTAAATTCTGTGAATGCGATGTTAATGTAATGTGTGGTAAAGTATAATGTTAAAAGTTGTTTAAGCCTGGATTTTTTCTTTTATAATAAAAAAAAAATATTTTGAAAAATATTTTATTAAAAAATATATTCCTAAGTGGCAGAAATTCTCACAGTTGGAGACGAGTATTGACTGAAATACTATAAAAAGTACATTGATGTTAGCTTCATATTGATTTTATTTGTTTTGTTTGCCTTTTTTCTATAATTAAAAATCTCAAAATTATGTGTATTATGTAATTAAGTGTAATACAGTTATTTTGTTTTGTGTTAACATTAACTCGTAGTTTATTTATTAAAATTAGGCAAATATAATGAAAATATCAAAATCAAAATATTATTTATGCTGTGTTTTTCTTTCTTTTTTACATTCTTAAGTAGTTGCATTTCTCACAGTTGTTAACCAGGTAGAATGGGAGCATGACAAAAACGACATTAATTCATAAGCCTTAAATTGAATTTTGTTGTTCTGTTTATATATTTCGAAGTTTATATATTTATTGTTAAAGATTCTTAAAATGTTCATTAATAGTGATATTCAATTTTCGATTAGCATTGTCATTTTTACTTTCTTCTATCTTTACAAGAAGAAAGTACTGGATTCATGAAAATTTTTGACTTCCGGTTTTCGACGGATTTATACGTTTTAGAAGGTCCTGAACACGATTTGACTGTTTTTAGAAAATGTCTGTCTGTGAGTCTGTAAGTCTGTCTGTCTGTCTGTATGTGACACATATTTTGTGGGCGCTCTATCTCAATAACTAATGCTCAGAATTTAATAAAACTTTTGATTCAGTTAGTCCCTGATATAAATTGGTGCTGATTAGTTTTTGGTAAAAATCGCCCGGAAGGTGGCGCTGCAATGCAGCATTTTTCGCGATTTCCGCAATAGCTCTATCTCAAGAACTAATACTCGAAATTTAATAAAACTTTAGATTTAGTTAGTCCCTGATATAAATTGGTGCTGATTAGTTTTTGGTAAAAATCGCCAGGCAGGTGGCGCTGCTATGCAGCATTTTTCGTGATTTTCACAATAGCTCTATCTTAAGAACTAATGCTCGGAATTTAATAAAACTTTATATTCAGTTAGTCCCTGATATAAATTGCTGCTGATTAGTTTTTGGTAAAAATCGCCTAGCAGGTGCCGCTGCTATGCAGCATTTTGCAGGATTTACACGATTTTAGCGATACTCATATCTCAAGAACTAATGCACGGAATTTAATAAAACTTTAGATTCAGTTAGACCTTGATATAAATTGGTGCTGATTCTTTTTAGTGTATGCGAAAATAGTGTGAAATAGAAAAAAGTTTTGGGATTGACTCATCCGACTAGTTTTAAAATGTGCTGACATTCACAATTCTTTTAGATTAGTCAGGCTTTGTTCTTCTATACTGTCGTTCCGGGGCCCCAAAGCTTTCCCAAAATTTCTCATACTTGTTATCCTTAGGCCTCGTCCTGGGCTCCCCAAACATTCTTTACTAAACCAAATAACAAAACGAAATAGAATATTATCTGCATGTCTGCCCTGTAAAATCAAAAGATCTTTCAGAAAATAGTACAAAAGTTGGTGTTATTGATAAATATATATTTGCATATGAACGTATACTCACTCCAGTGTACACAAATACTAATAAAGCCATCAGTAATGTATACGAAAAAGGATAAAGAAACCATATTACTTAGGTATTGCTCGTATATGGTGTGTCTTATTTGAAGGTTTTTTTAAAGGTGAAAACTTATTACGGCATGTGATGATAAACTAAGTTAAATTGAGGAAGCGCAAATAATATATTTACATATTACGCAAGCTAGATTTTAAACAAAATAAGAAAGCTGTTTGTTTCAGTTCAGAACAAGAACCGATTTGGTTACGTTAGGAATGAAATGTTGAATGCCGGTAATTCCACATATATATATTTAGAGTGTAGCTCTTCTCTCAAAAATTAATTTTTCTTTTATCAATCTTTCTAAAAAGGTAACTTTTATACAGTTTTATTCGAAAAAATAATTTTGAGAAAATAAATAGCCGACTGCCATATGTAATGTAAAGCAGTCAGTTCCTTATTGGTTTCGGATGGTCACATGATATGTGCTTTTATAATAAAGATAATGAAGCATATATATACTTTTTTTCCCCTTTAAAATAGATTCCAGGATTTTTGTGGAAAATTAATGGCTTTGCTCAACAAATTAAATTGTCTACTTCTGACATTAATTTTAATGAAATGCGCTGTTAAACAATAAATGTCGCGTAAAATTTAAGTGTCACACATAACTGGCATTTAACATAATTCAATTTTATTCACTTGTCGGCAATGAATATATTTTTAAAGTCTGCAGGAAGATATCTTTAATTTGCATTACTTACGTGAATAATAATTGTTTTCAATATAAGTTCTATTCACTTCTTTTTAAATTGAATATATATATATATTATCTCATTATATATTTATATTTTATTTAGACATTTAAACGTTACTTTGAATGTTTAGAATTATTGTACATGCATGAACATGTCATATGTGTCTATCCGTCAGTGACATATTTGACTAATTTTTCCTTTGTAATCTGTGACATGTATTCTGACAAATGACATCTATAAATATAAGAACTTTCATTAAAAAAAAAAAACATGAATAAAGACGAAGCTATTTTTATAATAAGTTTGTTTGTTTATCAGAATAAAATTCAGCATTGGCCGTTTACCCTTTGTCAGGCGGTGGTAATATATTTACCACTTAATTTTCAGGTAGTGGTAAGCTATTTACCACTTAATTTTAATTAAAAATTGGTAGATTAATACTAGATTTTTTTTAAATAATATTCTGCTTTTATAATAAACGAAGAAAAACAATGTGTTATTTTAAAATCATTTTTTTCGTAGATTCTGACGGCTGTCCATTATTTAAATCTTTCAGCAACAGAATTGTTTGGCCCATTGAAAGGTTAATTATTTTGAACTTATATGAACTCATGAAATACTGGTTGATTCAAAATTACTGAATTGATTA
The DNA here is from genome assembly GCA_963931845.1 of Maratus michaelseni. Taxonomy (NCBI): domain Eukaryota; kingdom Metazoa; phylum Arthropoda; class Arachnida; order Araneae; family Salticidae; genus Maratus; species Maratus michaelseni. The sequence goes on from OZ007590.1 coordinate 189,249,035, forward strand.
CAAATAACTTCTTTGTAAGAAAAAAGTTAGGATGAAGAAATTTAAACTTAATACAGAAGGAAGTTCAAAGGTTTGTTTACGAGTTGTATGTGATTCTCCGTGGTTACACAGACAATTATAGACAAGAAGCAATCCAATTTACGACAGGATATGAATTATACAGGTAGATACTTATATCACTCATCTGATTCTATTAGCTGACTACATCTGCAAATACTGTTTGCCAGGCGACAAACCATCCTTATTTACATTGTTTTCATTTTATTTTTATAACAAATAAATAAAAGATTTTAAAAATACATGAGTGAAAATAAAACTAGGTGATTTTTTTAAACAAAAAATCATAAATTACAGTATGCACGTACTATTAATGGCAGTAACAGAAATACCAGATGTAAATACAGAGTTTTATAGATAATTTATTAATAAGTTTATAGCCGATGACTTTTCATTATTGAACTACATTGTTGTTTTGAGAATTTGTAACGAAATTGAAAATAATGTTTATGATAGTTTTCATATTTTAATTAAATACTTCTTACTGTTACAAATTGACGGGATTGTTTAGAAGAATATAAATTTATTACATGCAGCATTTTATTATCAATGCATTGAAGACTAATAACTTGTCTAAGTAAACAGGTAAAACAATTAATCAAAATTATATTTAAAGAAAAAATATATATGCCGCATTATATTATATTAGCAAATGCTAGCGGAATACTGACGTAAATATAGCAACAAACGGTTATATATTTTTAATATCACACACATGCACATAGCATGGGAGCACATATTGTCTAATATCTAAAGTGACCCACTTGCCATTGGGAAAGTGACAACCTGGTCAGACCTCAACTTTCTGTATCAAAACTATGACATTACCATTTTTGTGATCTGCCCACAAATATACAGCCTAAAACAGTTGCCTCAGAAAAAATGACTGCATATAACATTGTCTTTGTTTTTGAAATACTACAGAAAACATTAACTTTAGATGACTCTGTCTGAGAATACAGAATACAGAAGTCATACAGAATAGTGATAACGTACAAAAGCATAAATAAAACTTTGAACTTACATTTTATAATGTTGAAATATTTTATTTCTTTTATTATTTCCTTTATTATTTACATCATCACTGCAAGAAAAAAAGTGTTGCTTTTGCAGTATAATATTGGAACTCCAGCTGCCGGTATTATACCGTAAAATTGACAGTAATAAACAGTCAAATAAGCAGTAATACGCTACCGCGCATGCGTGGAAGCGTATTACTGCTTATTTTACTGCTTATTACTGTTAATTTTACGGTATAATACTGGCAGCTGGGATGCCAGTATCATCCTGTAAAATCAACACTTTTTTTGCAGTCTAGCAATGAGGGGAATCATTTTGAGTCTGTATGTTAACTTAAAAAAGATTTATCTATTAATTTCTTATTATATTTTTAAACGGCAGAATTTTTCACAACTGCAACAATATTGTCTGAACTATGTGAAAAATTACATAAATATGTTATCTTCATATTGAAATTATTTTGTTTAAATTTTGTAAAAATCAATAATTATATTTCACAAATAAAATCATCCACTTCTGTCATTAATTTTAATGAAATACTCTGAGGAATAATACATGTCGTGTAACGTTTCGTTTCAATTCTTTCAGCCTTGGCATTTAATATAATTAAATTCCCTTCACCAGTCTACGATAAATATATTTTTACTCGTTAAGAAGAGATATATTTATTTATTTTGCATTATTTATGTGAATGATGAAAATAAATATTTATCACACTTCTTTTCTCCAGGGGTTTTAGAATAGAGAATATATATTAATTCATTATATATGAATATTTTATTTATCCAATTAAAAACTGTTTTTCAACTTTTAAAATATTTATCCATTTTACGAACAAACCATATATCTCCACGTCAGTGCCATGTAGTTGACTCATTTTTCATCTAAATCCAGAGCCATTTATTTTAGGAAATGACATTTATAGATATCGTATCTTTCATTGTCATAAAATTATGAATAATATAATTTTGATAGATTGTTTTGCTTATCTGATTAAACGTTAGGGTGTATTGTTTAATATTTAAATTGTGTGAATGCATTGAAATATGTTAAATGGAAAAAGATTAAAGAAAAATAAGCTGTGCCCTTTTCGTTTGGTTGTTTCTTTTATTTTTAACTGGGACATTTTTTCACACTTCCAAAACGACAAAAATTTCACTATAATATTTTTTAGCTTCAAATTGAAATTATTTGTTTGATTATATGTATTTTTTTTTTATAATTTAAGAATTTTAAAATGGTGAATATTTTTAATCGTCTTTAATTTGCAGTTAGCATTGTTAAATTTAAAAATCTGTATAGTCTGTTAAATTAGGCATATTTTCTTTTTGTTTAAAGCATATTCCTAAATGTTCGTAAAGAGTCATTGGCTTTGCTCAAAAACGAAATTTCTCCTTTTACCACCCTAATTTCACCTTTTCTACTTTTATTGAATTGCACAGATGAGTACAACATGTTGCGTACCTTTTAGTTAAAGTTCTGTAATCCTTATGCCAATACACAAACAAATATTTTTCCCCGCTCAAAATCGCGAAACTTTCTGACTCATTCTTAAATATAAAACCATGATACTTGCAGATATGATTATTGAATTGATTTGTAAAATCCAACTTCTTTTCAGATACATGAATTACATCTTGAGTTATAAGCAATTGTTTTCTTAGGACATCAGTTTTTTTAATTTCCTACTGTCTGGTGTCCGTAAATTCGGTTCAAACCAGAAGTTTTTACAGCATTTTCTAAAACATCTTTTATCTTTATCAAAAAATGAAAAATTAGTTCTATTACATAGTTTTTTAATAAGAGCATCTACCAATTTGATATGCCTACGCACAAAAGAGTATTAAAATATGTGTCAGGAAGTAGCCAGTTTGGATTTGAGAACAGCCTTAATAGGAAATTAAAATTCAAAAATTGTATTCACTTGTATGAAATTAATACGTGTATTTTTAGTCTCTACAGGAGGAAGCAATATTTTACATCATTTTCGTGAATGATAAATATTGACTACATTACTTACATTCAGCTCCTTTAGAAATTATCATATTTATTAACTGATTAAATAAGAATATTTTACTTAGCCATTTAAAAACTGGTTTTAAAATCTTGAATTATTTATCAATGTCACAAACACAAATATATGTGTCTCCGTTCAGTGTTATATTTGACTCCTTTTAAACTACTTTCACAAGGAAGGTCTCCTTAAAGCGCATACTCAGAATATTTTGAGAAAAATACCAATTAAACTTGTCATGTACATAATAAAGGATCAGACACATTTATCAGCGGAATCCTTGTAGAAAATCTGTAAAAAAGTAAAATAATTTCAAGTATTTGGGGGGAAAAGGCGCGATTTGGCAAACAACACTTTTTCTTCGCCAAATGCAAGCGATTTTAATGCATTTCAAAATTCCTGGTTAAATGAGTGTTTAAATGCGTAGTACTTTATGAATTTAAACTTAAATGTGAAATAGAGTATTATTGTTTTCTACAAGCTTATATAATATATATACAATTTGCGTAGTACTAAAGTTATTTAATTTTACACTTCGCAGGCTGGATAAGTTTTAAGTGTATTTAAAAGTAACTGCCCGATTAACAACGCTCTCATAATACATTGCGATATTGAATAAGTCGTTGTTTCCATGGCAACAGTACTTTTCTCTTGTCAAAGAGACTAACAATATCGAATGGAAATTGATAGTGCTCAGAACTGGACAGTAATTTTGAATTTTAAGCATTTTAATCAATTTAAATTTTGTTCTAAACCGTATAATACGATCGTTAACTTCCTTTATATATATATATATATATATATATATATAGCAAAACCGTAGTTATAAAAGATTATGTATTTAAGTTAAACTTACTTTAGCTAGTTCAGTATGAAAAAGTTTTTCCTAAAAGAGTATTTATCATAAAAGCCTATTTTTTTTTATTTCATTGTGTCGCCAACCAGCGAAAAATCGCCAAAAACACAAAATTTTCAAAATAGTTTTACAGACGTTATAAGATGTTCCGCAAGAATTTGTTGCATAAACGTATATATCCTCAAAACAATGGTATTCTGTAATTTTTTCAAAATTTTCTGAGTATGCGCTTACGGAGGCTTTCCTTTTCAGACATAATTTAAATGTCTTTATGAATTTGGTTTGTCTGTCTGCCAATGCTCTAACGCTCATAAATTTACTCTGACTGTCAAGAAAATTGTATATGTTTCTTATGTGTGCTATAGAATGTTCGGTACTGAAATTGCAGTGCCCAGCATTTACATTTCGTTTCCAGGGCTACACAAAAGAATTCCGTTACATTATGGTCCATTGGGAAAATCATTTGCTGTGCACTTTATTGATGTTACGATATTCCAAACATAATGAGATTGATATACACCACTGAGATCGGCTACAACAAACTTTTTTAAGAATACAGAATAAGTTTTATTTACAGTTTGTTTATAGGGATGCACAAAAGAATTCCATTATATTATGATCTAAGAGGGAAAATTGCAGTGCATTTTAATTATGCTATGATACTTCAAACATAATGAAATCACTGAAGTTCACTGCAAACTAATAATTGTTTTCTATAGATTTTGGAGTGCATCGAATTTATTTTTTATTTACACATAAGAATTTAGTTACAGGACTGACTAAGATCGGTAATTGTTCGAACGCTGTGGTATGTATTTTAAAACTTACCTAATTTTTAGTGTAGTAGGTAGTGTGTGTAAATTTCATAGATACCATACAGAGCTACACGAAAGAATTCCCACACATTACCGGATATGGACAGCATTTGCTAAAAATAATTTTTTACTAAGTTATATATATATATTTTTTTTTTTTGTTGTTTATTTAGATATCTCATTTCATAGTACAAAAAAATGAAATTTCATAATGATATTCTGCTACAGTTGGAAAGTGTTTCAATAATCTATACATCTTTTTTCATTCGTGTTTATTTAAAATCAGAGACATTTATTTCAGAAAATAACGTTTTTAAATACATGACATTTTCATTTCAAAGACATATCAATAGTAAGATGGCTATATATGGCTTAGGGTTACGGAAAGAAAGTTAGCGCGGGTTGTTTAAAATTGTAATTGTGTGAATGAGATGGAATATATGTTAAATTAAACAAGTTGGAAATTGTACGTCAAACGTCACAAATAAAGTGCGATCGTACTATAACTAGTTTTATAAATATTCAGATCTTGGTGCAATAGCTCTTGCACTCTTATGCAAAAAGGCATGAATACAAAATTTATTTTATGTGCAATTTTAATAATATAGATATTAATACGAAAAAGCTAAAAACAACGTTGAAGCACACAAATTATAAAACTTTAAAACACATACGGCCGTTTCAAGGATACATAGATCCCCTTCATCAGTGTAAGGTGGGAGGAGAAAAAAAAAGTTAAAAGGGTTCAAAAGACCCACGCTCGGCTATAGCCCCGAGTACTGGCTGTAATCTCAGATTCTGGCTGTAATCAGATTACAGCCAGTAGTCGGGGCTATAGCCGAGCTGGGTCTTTTGAACCTTTTTAACTTTTTTTTTCTCCTCCCACCTTACACTGATGAAGGGGATCTATGTATCCTTGAAACGGCCGTATGTGTTTTAAAGTTTTATAATTTGTGTGCTTCAACGTTGTTTTTAGCTTTTTCGTATTGATAACCACAGAAAGTGTACCTTTTATACCCATTATAGATATTAATTTTATTTTGTGAAATTAAGTTTCAATACACTTTTACAAACAATTAATAACAATTATGTTACATTAAAATTATACAATGCGCAAATATTCAATACAAAACAGTGTAAAAAAAAATCATCGTTATTATTTCACTGAAAAAATGAATTATTATTTATGTTGTTTGTTATTATATGATCAATTTCCGTAATAAAATAAGTACATTTTAAGTTGGCAACATTTTATCTTCTGTTGACATTTAATGAAAATTCCAATAGGAAACTTAATCCTAGCTTTGAAATTTCAGAACTTGAAATTCATAATTAGACTCTTCTTCTATTTAATATCTATTTCTCCGGAAACATCTATCCAAAAAAGTGTCGGTAGATTATAGGATTGCTATAATTAAACAATTTTAGTACAAAAATTCGGTTTTTAAATTCAGTAATAAGGAAATAATATGACCCAATCTTAAATATGACATAATCATCATGGCAACCTAGAATCATTACCTATCATAGGATATCATTGAATTAATTACGTATGATAGGATTTAATAGAATAAAAAAAACTGTTATTAATATCTTTTTAAGTTTCGATTCGATTTTCATTAAACTTGAAATGACTCGACAAAATTCTGTAACGATTATATATATATTAAATTTCAAACCATTCGGTTGGGTAGTTTTTGCGCTGTTATATACAAACAGACGGAGAGACAGACGGACAAGTCGATGACTAGAGGTGCTACGTATTTATATAATTACGAACGCTTTTAAAAATATTTTAGGTGCTCTTTGTTTGTTTGTTTCATTTTTCAATAAGGGAGATTTTCACAGTTGTAAACCAGTCTTGCCTGAGTCATGATAAATACTTGATTTATTTATTAGCTTTAATTAGAAAATTGTTTTTTATACAGTTTAAGAATCTAAATATATGTAGTGCTCTTTAATTTTAATATAGCATTACATTGTTAACAGTTTCTAATATAGTTAAAAAGTTTTGATGAAATCGGTTTGTCTGGCCGTTTATCTGTCTCTCTCGTTTCTGGCCTTACATTAACTCGCGTAAATACTCAGATTGCAATGCATATGCATTGTAATGATATGTATTGTAATGATATCAATAATTCAATTTTACCATGGAATGTTACGTATTCGAAATGAAATGTGTATTATTTAACGTTCATTTCCAGGACACTCAAAATAATGCCTTTACATGATGGTCTATAGGGGAAATTTTTGACAGTGTATTTTAATGTTACATTATTTCAAATATATGGAAAGTGATATACATCACTGAAAAGACACAAGATGCTTACTGTAAAATATGGTATATGTAGGACTAATAGATTGTTTATAGATGCAGTCAAAATAATTCCGCTATATTATGGTCCATAGGGAAAAATCGTTTGCGGTCAATTTAATCCATGTTACACTATTACAACCATAATGAAACTGATATAAATTTCTGAGATTCATTAAAACATACTTTCTGTAGAATATCGAGTGGAAAGTATTTAACAGTCATTTACAGGGCCACACAAAATAATTCAGTTAAATAATGATTTATGGGAGAAAACTGTTTGCAGCGCATTTCAATTATGTTACACTATTTTGAATATCATGAAATTGATATACATTACAGAAATTTGCTTCAAGATAATAATATGAAGTGCATGGAATTTTACGTTCATTTACAGGGACACACAAAAGATTTCGGATACAGTACTGTCTATTATGGATAAGTGCATTTTCAATTGTGGTATGCGTTTTTTTTTTAAGTTTATCTAAATTTTTGCATACTACGTGGTGTGTATAATTGTTATAGATCCTATACTGGGCCACATAAAAGAATGAGTAAACATTACTGAGTGTGAGCTTAATTGAGCGTGAATTGCTTAATGTTTTTTTTAATTGAGTATATTGTATTTTATGTATTTTCAAGTTGAACAATATTTAGTATAATATGAGATGTTTGTAAAATACAAATGAAATCGTACACAAAGCCACGCAAAGAAATGGATATAAACTGAGCTGCGCCGACAGGAGCCAGAATGGCGCCCGTCGCGTCTCAACTGTGAAGCCCGTGTCTTGAGGGACACATAACGGGCACGACCGTGGGCTGCTCCTCGTATGCGCTTCGATCGGTCGGAGGACCGCCACCTGTGGACACCACGATCCTACCCAGGTGAGTGACGACAGAGGTCGTTACGATACGCGGAGGATCCCATATTCCTCCACGAAGACACCTGATGAATCGCCAAAAGACACCCGGCGGCCCATAAGAGGAACCGTTCCTAGGCCATATGTCGAGTTCTTCCGACAACTCTTGCTTTTCCATGGCGTCCGAATTTCGAGTCCTAGGGGAGGAGATCTGACGTGGTTATCGCTCATGCGATAAGAAGGGACTTCTCGCCAACCCGGAACCACGAAGAAACTCGGTCCCCGACACATAGACACGTCTTGGCTAGGGGCGTCCCCTTCCAAATGGCTTTGCTTCCGGTGAGCTTCCGCAGAGAAATACGGACGATCCCCGATCGACTATATTTAAAAGGTTCATTCACATGTAACACAACGCATGCAAATAAAAACAGAACAAATCACAAAAATATTAGAAACAACGGAAAGTTACGTTTAGAACCATTATCGGACGCTGCAGGGCATGGAAAATTCTCGCAAAAACGCTAAAGAAGCGATACCGGCCGAGGTGGGTTGTATGAAAATTAGGTGGAGACTCCTGCTCATCCAACCGTCAGACGCAGAAAGTCCGGACTACACATAGACGCGCTTTATTGGGTTTCGGCTCAATGCTCGATTTTAATTTCAAACGCCGCAATCTTACTGACGAGCGTCCGGCCCGGTTCATCATAGTTGATCAGTCCGAGAATGGTAGGATCCCCTCCCAGGAGGACACCAGCCACGGATATCGGGCCTCAGGGTTCCCACCGGAGACTCGAACCGCTCTCGGTCATAACGGGCACTTCTCTTTCTGATGGAACTTTGAGAGTGGCTCATAACTACTCCAGCTACAGAGGGAGACACTAGGGACGATGAACAGAAATTATAGGAGTGGCTACAAAAATACTCCCAGCCTGTTACCGTCTACGTTCTACCGCCTGCACGGTACCGAGGGATCCTGCATGCCGCCTCACGCACCGACAGGCGTCACAATAGAACCTTAGCTTCCTTGTTCTACAGAGTACGTACGAACCATCGTCTAACCTTAGACAAGTTTTGGTAACTGTCCGACACACGTTCGGTAGTCTTTGCCCTCACGTCACCATCCTCGGCGCAAAGCACCTGGCGTGAGGTATCAACCTACGTAATGTCCTTTCACCGCCCGGCCATCCCGAAGGCCCGTACACAACGACCTGAGCCCACGTCACTAGGACGAGGCTATAAACATAGGACCTCAAGGGACGACCTGCGACCGATTCTTCCTGCAGCCGAGAACCGGCAAAAAGGAGGGGAAGGCCCGGACCCCCACGGGTGATTAAACTCACATCCGGTACCTTCGGTTACACATGTATTAGATTACCACCCGTCTACCACGATGAGCTGTGGGTTCGTCAGCTTCCTGCCTTCGTCGTGTCAACGAACATCTCCGGTGTTCAGAGCCCGGTTCTCTTCCGCACCAAAGGGGCCGAGTCAGAATCGCTAAGAGAGGCGAGACAAGAAAGAAATGGATCTATGGCCGCCTATGAATGACCATTTCTGGAAGTATTTTAAAGCATGTTTTTGTCTGAATTAAATTTTAGCGTAGTATGTGGCGTGTATAAAAACATGAAGGTAATATACAGGGCCGACCAAAAGTGCGTTCGTACGTTGTCATCCATTGGTAGAAATTTCTGAAGATGAATTTTCTACTGTGTTATGTGTTTTCTTACTAAACTAAAGTTTAGCATACTATGTGAAGTACATACAACTCTATAGATCATTTTAGACTTGCAGGTCGCACAAAAGAAATGGAGTACCGCTGTGGGCGGTAATTGTTTAAATTTGGTTTTCGAATGTGTTATGCGTATGTAATGTGTTTTCTAAAATGTTTACTTAGGTATCTTATTTACGTTATTAAACAACAAAATTTTGTTAAAGTATAATGAAGTGTTGGAAAGTGTTTCATAAACTATATTTGACGCATGATTTTTCTCTCTTGTTTAAACATACGTCGAATTGTAAGTGTCTGCAAAAATGGAACGTAAATATGTTTTTTTCTTCTGTGAAGCAGATTCGTAGATTTTCGTAAACAAATATTGGCTTTGTTCAACAGATTAAATTTCGCGTTTTTGACATTAATTTCAATGCATTACGGTGACAGATAATAAATATAGCGTAACATTTAACTTAAATTATGCCAGCCTCAGTATGTATTTAATATAATTGAATTTCATTCATTTGTCTGAAATAAATACAATTTTTGTCTGCGGGAGGAGATAAATATATTTAATTTGCATTATTTACGTGAATAATAAATATGAAGCAAGTCACTTTGGTTCATTTATTTTAAAATTAAACATATATATTAACTAATTATATTACGAATACTTTATTCGGCTATTTAAAAACTGTTAGGAAAGTTTCGAATTATTTATCCATTTTCCAAACAAACCGTTTGCGTTCCCCCTCAATGATATATTTGACTCATTTTTCATTTAAAACGAGAGACATGTATGAATGTAAATGAGATTTATAAAAATATTGGCTTTCATTTTCAGAAAGTTATAAATAGTAGCAAAGCCATTTTTATATTAGATTGCTTTGTTTACCAAAATGAATTTTAACGTGGGTTGTTTAGTACGTTTAAATTGAGTAAATGAAACGAAATATGTAAAATTAAAAAATATGCATCTTAACTGTTTTTTTAATATTTATTTATTATTTTATTGATAAATGATAGAATTGTTCAAACTTGCAAACATGTATTTATTGAACTACAGCAAATATTTGACTTATTAATTAGCTTCATATTGACATCACTTGTTATTTTATATATTCATTATACATTAAGAATTTTAAAATCATAAGTATTTAATGTGATTTTTAGTTTTCAATTAACTTTAGCATTTTTTTACCTATGCATTGAACCTACGCGTCTGTTAAATACAGCATAAATACTTTTTTTCTTTTTTTTGGAAATTCTATTCCTTAATATTTGTAAAGAATCAATATATTTTATGAAAATACTAAATTATCCACTTTTGTCATTAATTTTAAAGAAATGGAACGATAAAGAATAAATGTCGAGCAATATGTAATTTAAATCGTGTCCCTCTTATAAGGCATTTCATTTTATTGAATTTCATTTACTTGTTTACAAGAAATATATTTCAACTCTTTAGTAGTAGATAAATACATTATTTATGTCAATGATAAATATTTACCACATCAGATAGCTCTTTTACAATTGAACATATATTTGCCATTATATGTGAATATTTTATTTACTTTTTAAAAACTGTTTTGAAAGTTTCGATTTATTAATCCATATCACAGACAAACGATATTTGTCTCCTCTTCAATAACATAGTTGACTCATTTTTCATTTAAAATAAAAGACATATATATGATCGTAAATGACATTTATAAGAATATGACCTTTTATTATCAAAAAGTTTTGAATAGCAGCAAAGATATCTTTTTATATATAAAATTGCTTTGTTTACCAGAATAAAAGTTAGCGTAGGTTGTTCAATATTCACATTACACGAGTTTAATGAAATATGTTAAATTAATTTTTTTTTTTATAGTTGCGTTGTGTTTTCGTTCTTTAAATTAAGATATTCTCTTTTTTTATTTAACGCCTAATTTGTATAAATTCTCATAGTTGCAAATCAGTACTGATTAGACTATGCCAAAAATTACATTTATTTATAAGCGAGCTATGATATTGTTTGTTTTGTATGGGTAGTAATAAATTAAAAATATGTTCTCGAAATATATTTTTAATTAGATTTTTTGCAATATCATTATTTTAATAAAAATATTTAATACTTTGAATACTGTACGAACATTTTATTATTATTTGGTAAATACTAGTACAGTCTGTTTGAAATATAAAATATAAAAACTAAAGCTGAAATTGTCTTACCTTTACATTGAAGTTTTTCTTTTTATATGGCGAATAGTGCAGAAAAGTTATTCTGATACTGGAAATTTATTTCAAATAACTAATTATTTTTTAGCATTTAATTAAAAAGTATTCAGAAATAATTTTTCATAATACAATCCGAACTATCTACTATTATTTGGTAAATATTGTTCACATAATTTGATACATAAAATACAGACAATAAAACCGTATTGATGTATTAGCGATATGTTAAAAGTACTTGGTTTGTAATGATGCAAAAGTTTTTTTTTTTATATACTGGAAATGCATTTTCTTTCTTTCCTATTTTATTTTATTTAGTTTTTTAAACTACCAGAATTTAAATTCAAAATATTTACATATTATTTTTTGGTAAATATTGTTTTGCGGCATTTAATATATAAAACATTAAACACAAAAACAATATTTGTATCACTAGCTTCCTATTGCAATTGTTTGTTTTGTATTGCAAATATTTTAGAAAGAAATGCATTGTACTAGAAATGAGAACTATTATTTCATGTATTTGTTCTTATAATGCTATATATTTCTCGTGTTCTTTAAAAAAGGCCATGTTGTTTATGCTAAAAGAACATGTAATACCATTTTTATACTGTGGTGTGAAATGTACAAGTGTTTCACGTTTTTGTCTGTCTGTTTTTAATTTCAAATACAAATTAGACACTACCAATTATCATCAATCAAATGGAAAATCAAATGGAAAACAGTCGATATTTAAATAACTTTTACTTGGGAAATATTTTTCAAATAGTTTCGACAGTAGCTACACCCTCGGAAAAAAAAAAAGCTGAAAACATAAAAAGTATAGGCAGCGTTACCGGAACACCCCTGACATTGGAACAGATTTTTCTGTTAGTTGAATATACTTCTGTCTTGCGGTTTGAGAATTTCAGGAAAATTTGACCTTCGATTCCCAAACTTTTCGTGTTTTGAGGGTAAAAAGAGAGAATTTCCGTTTCTAATACGAAAAAGTAACATGCTGCATAGTTACCAGAATACTATTGTGATTGACTAAATTGCAACTTGAGATTGGAGTAATTCAAGTATAATTTACTATATATTAGTGATTTTACCGTATTTTGGTGTGAAAATAAGCATATCAAAACAGAAAGTTTCGTGTTATAACGACGGAAAAAGTATTTCAATATATATTAATGCGCTACGCATCTACATTTCTAAGTAGGTCCAACCCCCCCCCCCCCCCCCTCCCTTCCTAAATATACGTTAGTAAAAATTAAATGATTTTCTGGAGAAAGAAAACTATCGAAACATAGCAATTGTAATATCAATTGAATTAAAAAATATATTGAATTCGTGTCAATAGTTCCCGTGAAATAAGTATATTAATAGCACGTTTTACGAAGGATTTAGCAACTGTTGTTAAATAGGAATGTTAGAATATAAATATGATTTAAATATTAAAAAGTATTAATTAATCTTAACCACTCTAGTAGGAAAAGTAAAATATGGCAATAAGACTTTATTTAAACATTTAATTTATTTTATAAATTTTCTATTTATTTTTGCGTTTATGCAATTGTAAGAACATATCTTATCCCTGTAAGTTAAATTAATTTCCTTTAAATTCAATTTTATAGTAAATAATATTTTATAGAAATACCTTATGCTTCCCAATACGAGGCAAGCGATTATGAGCAAGGTGAGGGAAATAGAGTAACCAGTCTGAGATATGCATTTGATTACTGGAGCATGGACCTGAGGAAGAAATTAAAAAAAAATAGTCACAGTCAATACATTTTTTTCATTTAAAATTTTCCATTTCAGAAAAATTTAAACTTGCATCTACATTTATCGCTAATTATTCAACATGAAAAAATACAAAATTTCATCAAATCAGAATTGCTTAAAAACATATTTTATTGTGTTCACAAATTTTAAGCAAAAAATGTGTTTATATATGTGTAGATATTCAACTGATATGTATAAATGACAGAATATAAGATTTAGTTTACTCTAAGAAATATATTATCATAAATAAAAAATAACTACACATATTATTTAGCTATATTTTTAAAATATTAAACTTTGTGGTCGTATTTAGCATGAATTATGTATGCAAATTATCGGCATTATACCAAATAGCAATATATATAAGAATAATTTTAGAAAACTATTTTACAGTGGCTGAAAAATATTTTTTTAGTTTTTGGTTCACTTAAGTTTACATCAAGTTTTCAATGTTGTACACAGCTATGAAAATTTAACTAGACATTGATTGGGTTATTTATTTGTTTGTGTTATGATTACACCACCAAACTTCTCTCACAATTTTTAAATGCAAATTCTTTTTTTTAATATTTAATTTAATTTTATTTTCATCTTTTTTTAATGGAAAATAGTTATTTATCATTACTGTTTATTTATGCCTTTAGTACGCTTTGTTTTGCAGTGTATCGAATAACAGTTATAATTAGTTGATTGGAATGGTATACTAATTTAATTTAACACATAATCAAACAAATTTGTGTGGTTCGTTTTATGGTTCAATACATATTTACCGAAATTAAATAATGAAATTGAATGTAAAGTATTAATTTTCTTGCTGCAAAAAAATATTAGTAATTTTGTATTTTTTAAACATTGTTAAATGGCTTAAAGAAAAATATTAGAATGAAAAAGCTATATTTTTCCAAACAAATATATTCAAAATATCATAAAGTTATACAGAAAAGAAAAACGACAAAAAAAAAAGCTGAAGAAAGAGCAAACAATCTTTTGAAAGAATAAAAAGCAATGATTTTGATGGCTTACATTAGCAGTAATCAAACCCTTATTTATGTTACAAAATCGAAGATTCTTTTGTTTACCGAAATTATTTTTGTATTTGGAATATACCGCAGCTTTCAAGAGATAATGCTGTGAAAATAAACCTGCAAGGAATAGATACGTGTATAAAAATTTCTTAAAGTCTAGAAGATTAAAGAATGGGATTAAATTACAGAATATTATTTCTTACACAGGTCACGATAACAGTTTCATAAACAAGACACATCCATCATCAGTGACGAAATAAGGAAAACTGTAGGAGTTGCTTTACTAAATGTTCGCAACGGCGACGTTCAGACACATGTGTTTTTGGCATTTTAGAGTTAATGAATAGTGATTGAATATTTTGTCGTTGTTGTTTCTATTGTTCGTTTAATAACGAATTTAGAAAGCGCATTGTACCAGAAATGTTCATGTCTTAAAGTAATGACATTTTTAAATCAAGAAAACTGCAAAATGTATATTATATATTTTCAAAAATCTAATTTTTAATCTTTAATTACCGCTTAATACGACGTTTAAAAGTTTGTAGGATGCAGTTTACAAGAGATTTATGAAATAAAGTCCATTCTTAGCTGGAATGAATTAAATTACTTTTTAGAGGAAAGTAGGAATTTTGTTAAATATTTTCCAATTAAAAAAAATATTGCTTTAAGAGGGGTGCCCTCAGGAAGGACATTCCAATTAAAGGAGACCCGATATATCATTCTCATGCAATGAAATCCTTGAAATCTTTATAAATTGCTACACTGGTATCGAATATGCGAATATGAGTCAAAGGTCTTCATTTTGGGACTAGAATGGTAAACATCATGCTGAATAGTCTGTCCTTTATACAGGAAAGTAAACAATACATCTGAAAACAATAAGTAATATTTTGTATTAATAAATTCTTTTCACTTATGCTAGTTTTGAAAAATACAGGGTGGGCCAAAAGTCTCGCATCATAGGAAACACGCGTATTCTTACAATATGTTCTCAATATGATTGACTCCGTTGTCAAAATACAGCTGCAGGCGATCGTTCATGTTCCACAGAATGTTGGCCACTAAGATTGGCGGTATGGCATGGCACTCAGTAGCAATGGTTTTTATCCCTGATCTTCGCACTGTAAACTTTTCGATTTAAGGTAACCCCATACAGTAAACTCTACACGATTTTCACTAGTCAGCATTTTCACCTACAAATTAAAAAAAAAAAAAAAAAAATTAAAAAATTAAAAAACTCCTATGATGCGGGACTTTTGGCCCACCCTGAACATATAAAGTATGTTCAAATATGTATATAAATTTTTTATAATATTATTTTTTCACCAGTGATGTAAGGCCCTTAGAAAATGTAGATTGCTTCAAAATTATTTGTATACCGATTCTTATCTTTGTTCAATATTTAATTCCTAAACTGTTATTTTGAGCGGTAATGTTCTAACTGCAAAGAGTTTCAAATATTGTTCTCCGTTACATGAATAGCCAATTACATCATAATAGTTAATTTTAGGAAAAGATACGAAATTAAAATTTTTATACGGTTCTTGGTTTTTATAAATTGTATTAATAGATGAGTTCTTCTTGCTCTAACAAGTAAAATGAAAAAAGTTTAATTTTTGTACAAATCAAAAATTTACTAGTATTATAAAATTTCATCGTTGATTGGCACTAACAACAGAAATATGCGTTTTTAATGCCGGAAAACGCTGGAATTTCATATTGTTCAAATATAATAAGTAATGTCAAGAAGGTATACCTTGTAAAAATTTGAAACTTTTCAAAATGTGCCTAAAAACTATTAAAAATCGTTGTTTTGAGTTTTTCAGAAGATTTTTATTTTAAAAGATAAATTTTAACGTTAACTTTAAAATATTTTTTAAGAAAAAAAATACCGAATATTTATACAGAGTCAAATTAGAATGAATTAATATAAGAATTCCATATATATATATATATATATATATATATATATATATATATACAAGGTAAGTCAAAATAAATATAGCGATTACAAACGGCTATAACTATTTAATGAAAGAGAATTTATAGATAAGATTAACACAGAATGTAGACGGAACTTCAAAATTTTGTATACATACGTCATAGATGTTGTATG
The DNA here is from genome assembly GCA_963931845.1 of Maratus michaelseni. Lineage (NCBI taxonomy): Eukaryota > Metazoa > Arthropoda > Arachnida > Araneae > Salticidae > Maratus > Maratus michaelseni. The sequence goes on from OZ007590.1 coordinate 189,265,807, forward strand.
TGACTTTCCTTAGTCACACGGACAACATCTAGGTCGTAGTCCATTTCACGCCATACATTCTGAAGCATTTGTTCGATCACCGACGCAAGCGCATTACAAATGCGTACTTTGAGTTCTTCAATTGTTTTGGGCATGGGAGGCACATACACCCTCTGTCTTTCACATAACCCCATAGATCGGTCGAAGGGGAGATGCCGACGATGTCTTCTGCTCTTAGCGACCGAGATCTCCGGATTTGACACCCTGCCATTTTTTTCTATGGGGTTATGTGAAAGACTTGCCTCCCATGCCCAAAACAATTGAAGAACTCAAATTACGCATTTGTAATGCGCTTACGTCGGTGACTGAACAAATGCTTCAGAATGTATGGTGTGAAATGAACTACCGCCTAGATGTTGTACGTGTGACCAAGGGAAGCCACATAGAACATCTATGACGTATGTATACAAAATTTTGAAGTTCCATCTACATTCTGTGTTAATCTTATCGATAAATTCTTTTCCATTAAATAATTATATCCGTTTGTAATCGCTGTATTCATTTTGACTTACCCTGAATATATATATAATAAAACTTTTTGCAATTAATATAACTATTAAATAAGAAGATAATCAACACAATGTAAATTAATCAATCATAAGAATTCGATGAATAAAACACACCCAATATTGCTAGATGCAATGATAGAAAAGGTAGAAAAAAAACAAATATAGAAGGTAATAACATTACCAAAAGGAAAAGGGTAAGAATATTGTGAGAGACCTTATCAAGGGCAATATTACACAATATAAGTAGGTCGCAACTGAATTCTATTTGAAAACAGCAAGCGATCAAACAGAAATTACTTCTATATTGTTTTGCTGTAATAGTTTTTATCTATAGCTTTTTGTTTTAATCTAAATAAGTATAGCAAACTAAAATGACTTTCAAATAAACTGCATTAAAAGAGCCAATAAAATGGATTAATAAATTTAAATATTTCTATATAATCAAAACACTAACGTATAGACATTTCCGTAAAAACATCTTACCGCAAACATCGATGTCTTCATACAGAGACTATAATTGGACCATGTCTGGTTGAGTACTGGATTTAACCACCAAGTACCGTCAGATTCACACTGTTTGGTGGCAGTTTCTGAAATTATAAAAACAAATAACTTTCGTATAAGGTAAACATGGAGTATCCATTAATTACTTCTATAGCAAAGTTTAAAATTTTATGCGAGTAAAATTTATATGGTTTAACAAGATAATTTAATTCCTCTAATAGTAGGTTTGTTTTCACGAAATGATTGGCGATTAAGATATTTCCCGCCTAGATAACTTTTCTCGTCTCCCGAATCTAAACTAAACTGAACTAACACTCTGCCAGTTATGATAAGATAAAAATGGTCACATTTTTGTTCTATTGGATTTACGTTCGACAAATCTAAAGATCAAACCAGATGGCAAATATCTTCGTTTACCCACTACTTAGAGAATGACTCTCTTAGAAGAGAGTATTACTGTAGCCCTTAAGGAAGAAAACGTGATCTCCACTGTATCCCTGAAATCACGTACATTTGAGAAAGGAGAATGTTACCGGACAATTCTCCGTCAATCTCAACTAGTGATGAATTCAAAGGGTTGACCGGTGGGAACATTTCTTCACCCAGATCTTCAAAATGCCTGTCCCTCCCTGAAATATTTGAAATTTTTTGTTTTGTAACGGTACAAAATGTTCAAATTCCCCACATTACTCCATAACGCTCCCTTCCCCGAAGTTTTCGAAATTCATTCCCGAAGAAAAATGTCTGCATTCAAAACTGACTTCAACGGTAGATTAAGAGTTTAACCTGAAATGCAGTTCATCAATAACGCAACTCAACTACAAACAGTGAATTAGCTAACTGTCAGGAATTACCGTTTATAGTCGAAAAGTTATCCGATATTTTTTGTGCAGTCCTGTATAGAATCTATAGATTTGTATATATACTACATAGTATTCTATAACTTACTTCAGTTAGGAAAAACATAGCACAGGTCAAAATTCCTCTGCAGCAAATTCCACCAATAAACGGAAATGTACTCAAAATATTTTGTGCAGCCCTGTATAAGATAATTAAAGTTTGCATGTATACCCAGTACTATGCAAAAAAATTAGTTACATTTAAAAATGTGTACCACAACTGAAAGCACACTTTCAGCAATTATTATTGATAGACAGTATTTTAACCGAATTCTTATGTGGGTTCCTGTAAAGCAACGATGAATACTATGCACACTTTATTTTATAGTAAGCAATTTGTAGTGCCCCTGGGTAACATATTTCAATTTCAATATGTTTGATACAGTGTAACATTATTAAAGTACATCGCAAACAATTTTTTCCCAAGGCCTGCAATGTAACGTATTCCTTTCAGTGCCCCCGTAAATATATGACTAATGCTATGTGCATCCTACTCTATACTAAATATTGTGTATTGCGCCTCGCTAACATATATCACTTTCAACATGTTTCAGATAGTCTAACGTCATTAAAATACACCGCAAACGATTTTTCCCCATAGACCGTAATGTAATGGAATTATTTTGAGTGTCGCTGTAAATTAACTATAAATGCTACGCACTTCATTTTCTGTACCGAGCAAGCTATAGTAAACACCAATATTAAATATCAACTGCATGACAATCCGAGTATATTTATGCGAGTTAGAGCTTGGGCAAACGGCAGACATATGACGGACAAACAAACCGAACTCATAAACACTTTTAAACTATGTTGGAAAGTAAATGGTTTTACAGCAAAAATTTTGTAGTACACTATGTTTCAAATCTCTCTGTCTTTTTAAATTAATAATAATAATAATCTTGAAGAAAAAGAGTTTTTCTTCCATTTCAGTTTTACTTTTTCTTTTTATATTTGTTTAAGACATGCAGTCATGGAAGCAGGAATTTCGTTTAAATATTGTGTATATATGTTCATTCGTAAAGAATATATAAATAAAAATTTGTTGAAACATAATACATAAATCTTTTGAACTATATTTTTGTTAAGTTTATAAAATGATTATTTTTGTTTGAAAGAGACATTTTTCAGAAGATATACTTAAAACTTTCTCACTACGGTAAAATTGTTTTAGGTCATCTTGAAAAATATAAAAATATGAATAAATAAAAGCCTCTTATAATAAACTACGCGTGGAAAAAACTTCTCTCGTCTCGTATGTTTTGCTACCGGGCATGCAATTTTATCCAAGATATTTTGTTTGAATCTGTAACCAATTACTTTAGATAAATATATGAAAATAAATATATGACAATGACATTATATACAATATTCGTTGAAAAACAATAAATAAATAAATCTATCTCGTTATTTACTTTTATTCAACGTACTACTGTACTGCGTACAACGTACTTTTTAAATTTGTTTATTAAACTTATTTATTAAAAGACAAATATACATACATATGTGTATTTGTTTTTCGAGTAACTGCTTTTTAAGTATTTTACTGTAACGCAAAATTTTGTAAAAATGAAATGTCTTATACCTGTATCAACATTTCTAACGTTTGGATATAGTTTTGTGAACGAACAGAACCATCAAATCAAAATGGTATGCTGGATTTATTTGTAACGTTACTTGTCATGTTTAACTTTTAGATAAACGATAAGTATGCTTTAGTTTCGTTATTTAAAAGAAACAAATAAAAGTGGTCGCAACGAGTAGGGAACTCATACGAGGCGATTACTGTAGGTTTTCTTTTTGGCCAATCAACTGTGTACATTTCAACCTTAGTTTCACTAACCAAAGGTCGTGTAATCATGGCTCTGAAATTAACGATGAATTCAAAATTTTAACTCGTCGTTAGATTTTCTAACCCAGGGTTTTATCAACTGGAAGTTGAACTGAAGTTTAAGATTCATGGAGAATTGCACGGTTAGAGCAAAGACGGCCATGAGTAAATGTACAGTCGTGGAAAAAGCGCATCATTCCATGCTGTTTTATCCCATGCTGTTTTATCTCTATCTTTTTAAGATGTTCAAGACTGAACATTCGATTGGAAATTTTATCTACTTTCGCAATATTTATGTGATTTAAAATTTATCTTCTATATATTAAACATTATACATACCGATTTTCATTTTCAAAATGGTAACACCTACTTTTGACACTTTATTTGTGTTCCTTGGATTAAAGCGCATGCCGAAAACGTGTTTAGCTTATTTGCTTTTTCTTAAATCTTCATAGAGTGCAGAACGAAAATGTGATTGGAACTTATTCATAATTTATTATGATAGAAAACTGTATAAAAAAGCTCCGTTTAAATTCTAAGATTTCATTAACTGTAGAGGTCATTATGATAACAGCAGACGGTTCCTTTAGAGCAGCCATACTCAACCTTTTACTTTCGCAAAAGTATGGCCGCAAACATGTACGACGTTAGGCGGGACGCAACGCACTTAAAAAGGGTAAAAAAATAATAAACCACTAAAGTAACATAAGTTGTATACTAAAGTTAATATTATTAGTAGTGTTAAATGTTTGTCACGGAAGAAATATCACCATCTAAATTTAACTTCAGTATTTCCTAACAATAAACTTCGTGCTGGATTTCTATTGCAATGCAAATGTAGGAATATGCCGCGAAGTTTTTTGCTTGGAAATAATGATGTAAAAAAACGTTCGGGCTAATTTTTTCAACGTTTATCATTAAAAAGCAGTATTAAATTTATAATAAGTATAAAATATAATAATATAACAATGCATAATTTCCAAGTTCTAAATAAAATAAATAAATAAATAAATAAATAAAAATTAGAATTTCTCTAATAAAGTGGTCTTTTGCCTAATGCAAACAAAAATTATTTATTTATTTTATAGTAATTGTAGAAATATATAGTACACATTGAATTAATTTGGAATAATATGTGATCCGTTTTGAAGATAAAAAAATGTATACACCCTGTAGATAGGACTACATGAAAAGAGAACTTTTGACTGGGAAAACTACATTTAAGATATTTTAACATAATTTTGAATGAATCATAAATAACAGGACAGATTTTATCCTCCTGTGAAAATAAATAAAAAAAACACTGAAGGTATTAAATAAGTTTAGTACACGTCTCAATTGATTTTATAAATATTGATTAATGATTTTGTGTCTCATGCCGCACATAAAAGGTCTCCGGGCCACATGCGGCCCGCGGACTGCAAGTTGGGCATGGCTGCTTCAGATCGTCGAAAAGTAAAAATTTTCTATATTTAAAAATTTTGTAGGAATGGATTTTAAAAGCACATAGGCATATTTTGGAAAAAAGGCATTAATTTTATGTAAAAAGTAATGTGTTCAACACAACTCCGGCTTTTCCCCGGGAAATTATATTTTTGTCTATACGATATAGCTGCCACGATATTACTCGTATTGACACCCAAATTAAACTGGAAGTCGATGTTGCCAATATCTCACAGATAATTGAAAATCAAAAACATTCGTTAACCAAACACCCAGAAACGGCGTTTTTCCCCAAAATCCATAGACATACATACACTAGTGATGGGAGTATTCGAATTCAAAATGTCTGAGGTCTCGATTCAGCCAAGTTCTCGAGTGATCTCGATTCGGACAAAAGTATTCGAATACAAGCCTCCTGGCATTTGTGTCGCAGACGAAAACGAAAACTGCGGTTTTCGACTGTATTCAGTTCTTATAGCTCGAGTTGTCTGTTTTCATAAACTGCGTCAGTGAATGTTTGTATTCAAATTAGCGATGGGAGTATTCGAATACAAAATGTCTGTGTTCTCAAGTGGTCTCGGTTTCAGACAGGAGTATTCGAATACAAGTCACCTGGCATCTGTATTGGTGACGAAATCTGCGGTTTTCGACTGTATTCAGTATTCTGTCCTCATATCAGGAGTTTTCTGTGGTTTCATAAGGTGCGCCAGCGAATGCTAGTATTCAAATACTCGGCGCTGTTTGAGACTTTTTTTCTCCGGAATTTTGCGGCAGTTAACAGGATGATCAGCGCTCTTTTAGTTTTGATATTTAGTTTTATTTTTTCAAGCGTACAATCAATTCAACTAATATACATATATATTTTTAGTTAAATCAATCATATGAATTTGAATTTAAGAAAACGATTATAATGAATAACATTCTGTGAATTTGTATTTAAGAAACAAATATAATTTTTTAAATTCATTTTTTAAAAATTTTACGATTAAAATAATTACTTATAGTGGAAAATAAAATTGTACGTTCGTAAAAAAGAAAAAAATTCTTGATTTCGCTAATTAAAGACAAATTGCTTAATTTTACAGGCGTATACAGGGGAGAGCCGGTTCTTCGCCCTCTAAATCTTAGAAAATAATATGATGAAAATTGCAATTCTGAGAGACATGGACGTCGGCAGAATTATATTTTAGGACGGGCAAGATTTTGGAACATGGGTGGCAATGGCCCACAGTCTAGTCTGCTTTTAAAAATGCAGAATATAAACAGGAAATAATCTAAACTAAGATTTTTTTTTGTCAGAGTTATCGTGCAAAACAATTTTTAAACATATCAATATATAAAGCAATAAAAGAATTTATCAATTAAGAAATACTAAATATAAATAAGTTTTTTTTTTTTTTTTTTTTTTTTTTTTTTTTTTTTTTTTTACCAACATGTTTTTAAAAAAGAAATTGAAGCAATTTGTTTTCCGTCAAAGGGCTTTGCCACCCTCAATCTTTTTTTAAAAATAAGTTTGAAACACATGAACATTAACAGGAAAACAAAATTAAAAAATCCTTGACGGCTCGGTCTACAGGCACAGGTAGATTTCGAAGACGCAGACCGTGGGACTCCTGTTTGTCGGGAATTGTGGAAGAAATGACCTTTTTGCCATGATGCGGCACTTGGAAACGCCCACTTTGAAACCTAACTTGTTTGCAGGCGGAGCCGTCAGGGATTGTTTTTGTTTTATTTTTTTATTTTTTATTTTTTATTTTTTTTTTTTGCAATAAGGGTTGGTCCTATAAAAAACTTGTCAATATAAAAGTTTTAGATAATATTAAGAGGTTTTATAATAAATTTAAGCGGATTTGATATCTTCAGAATTGACGAAGTTATGAATTTTTTTTCTAAAACCCCCTCTTTCTCTCCCCCCCCCTTGGGGCCATTTTTAATGATATCAAAATCTGTCGTACATAAATTTTCGGCCCTTTTCCTAGAAGTAATAATAACTTTAAACGGATTCGAAACGTATCATAATTAAGAAATTATGGGGGTTTTTCTGTTTTCACAAAAAGCCCCCTCACCCCCTTCCTTGGTTCGATTTTGCCCATTAACGAACTTGACCGAGATTTTATGCCCTTGATTTTATGTATTAGTTTGGAAAAGATTTGTGCAGAATTATGGGAGTTATCGTGTTCATAAAAAAGTGACATAGATATATAGATAGATAGATAAAGTTTTGAACTGGGGGTGATTTTGGGTTCTGGGAGTTATGATCGGCGTAGATCTGCAAAAAAATTTCAAAAACTCCAACTTATGTTAGAATGTAATAGGTAGTATTTCTTACGAAATCTACCTAAAATTATCTTACCCTGGGAGGGGGTGTTGTAGGGTTCAATGGGATAGAGTCATCCAGACAAAAAATTATTGTTCTTTTTTCTCTAATAACAATCGTAATATTTATATCAAAACTCAAAAGCATTGAAAAGAGAAGAAAATGTTCTGTAGCTGTAAATTATAAAACGTTACCATAAACAAAAGAGTTGCGTTTGTACGAAAATTAAACATTTCATTTGCTGAAAGAGGCGCTACTCATACTTTTCTAATAGACTGATGTGAATCTGATACGTGATCATAAAAAAAAGGCAAAAGATTTTACGTAGAATAAACATTCGAAGAGTGAAACAGGCGAAATGTCGTCCCTCATTTATTAGTTTGAAGGAAGTCTGGAGTAGTTTTTAGTGCTACTACATTTGAATACAAAAAATCGATTCTGATTTCGATTCCGAAAAGTTTTCGAAAACTAATGTATCGATTCTTAAAAGATCTCGCATCGGCCCATCACTACTACATGGCCATTAATGACCGGCAACTTTCAATTTTAGACATTTTGTGGAATAATTAAAAATGTACTTGTCAGATTCTTCTGGAATTTTAGAATTAAAAAGAACAGGTTTGACTTCATATTTATCATTGTTGATTTGATAAGGAGGACAAATAGGGGACCAAAAAAATGTTAAAGAAAAAAAATAATACTTGGGATCACTCTGTAAAATAAAATGCACCAAATGACCTATCGCTACAGAATATACATAGGCAGACATTGTATGTGTATTCATTTGTAATATGTGTATTCATTTGTGCAAGAATAGCATGTATAGTAATAGAAATATAACGATTTTTTAAAAAAAATAAAAAAATTCTTGCATGTTTTTTGCTATACAGGGTTTTTAACCAAATTTAACGCCAGTTTCTGAAAAATTGACAAAATATAGTAGAAACAATATAGTGCAATTGAAATGTAAATATATTAAATATTTAAGGAAATATGGGCAGTTGAATAAAATATTTTTTATCTGCGCATGCGCGAACGATAAAATGGAACTTTTTGCATAATTTAATAGTCAACTATATGGAGCAACTTATAAAAAAAAATCAGTCAAATATCGTAAAAATTCAGAGAGATATCGACGTTAGAGTGAGCTGCTTTTTAGTTTCTCACTGAAACTTGCTAAATGATAAGGGATTGCTCACAAATTGTCATGTTTAATTTTTATACTATATTTAATTTTTTATTAATACCTTAGTTCGCCTTCGAAAACTTTATTGCACCAGGTTATAATACTTTTGGAATGGATCCTTTGATTTTAATTATTCTTTTTTTGTTCGAATAAGCTCGTTAGGGTAGTTTTTCAAAGAGAACTGAAGTATCATTAAAAATTGGTAATAGTATAAAATAAAAAATGACAACTTGTGGAAAATCCCCTATCATTCAGCGAGTTTTAGTGATAAACTAAAAAACAGCTCACTCTAACGCCGATATCTCTTTGAATTTTTACGATATTTGACTGATTTCTTTTTAATAAGTTGCTCCATAGAGTTGACTATTAAATTATGCAAAAAGTTCCTTGTTATCGTTCGCGCATGCGCAGATAAAAATTGTTTTATACAACTGCCCATATTTCCATAAATATTTAATATATTTATATTCCAATTGCACTATATTGTTTATACTACATTTTGTCAATTTTTCTGAAACTGGCGTTAAATTTGGTTAAAAACCCTGTATGTTATAAGCAAAAAAACATGCAAGAATTTTTTTAATTTTTTAAAAAAATCGTTATATTTCTATTACTATACATGCTATTCTTGCACAAATGAATACACATATTGTACAATGTCTGCCTATGTATATTCTGTAGCGATAGGTCATTTGGTGCATTTTATTTTACAGAGTGATCCCAAGTATTATTTTTTTTCTTTAACTTTTTTTTGGTCCCCTATTTGTCCTCCTTATCAAATCAACAATGATAAATATGAAACCAAACCTGTTCTTTTGGATCCTAAAATTCCAGAAGAATCTGACAAGTATATTTTTAAATATTCGACAAAATGACTAAAATTGAAAGTTGCCGGTCATTAATGGCCATATAGTGTATATTATATCATTTTTTATTTATTTTAATTTTTTATTCAAATAAATAGTTTTATTAAGCATGTTCCTATAATGTCTATACAGCAATTGAGTTTAATAAGAATGAGACGTCTTTTAGTATTTTTTTTTTTACTTTTGTACGCATATAGTCTAAGAATAATAAAAATCCAATTACGAAACTTTAGTATATCTTTACATTTTGAGGTTATCTGGATCTGTTTTCGCTATTTCTATAATGATTTTTTATGGATACGTGTATATTGGAATTTGCTCACATTTTAGTTCACCACGGCTCATTCTTGGTGATCTTACGATATTGAGGTGCTCAAAAAAGGCTTCATATTTAAAAATATATATATTTTGACAGAATTTTTATAGTCGCCATTTTTTCAAGCGAAAAACAAGAACGAGGAAATAATCTGAAATATATAAGCATTGAAATTTATGATTTATTTTACTAAAAAGACTTATTTATTTTACTTAAAAAGTTTTTAAAACACAAAAACCGCCAAAAGATGTTAAAAGATGTTAAAATCTAAGCGCTTTCAACTGTTACAAAACAGTCATCATCAAAGGAAATTTCAGAGGTGTGAAAGTTCATGAATGTTCGTTGGTTAAATAGCCGGAGACGAGTCTATTTCAAAGAAGGGGTCGAGGTAGAGAAGGAGGAAGAGGACGGGATGAAAATCATCTTTTAACATCTTTTGACGCTTTTTATGTTTAAAAAACCTTTTTATGCATTTTTAGTTCCTTTTTATGTATTTTCAGCTCCTTTTTAGCAAAATAAATCAATTCTTATGTATCTCATTAAATAATCAAGGTGAACATGGCGTCCAAAAATTATGATTAATATTAAACTATATTTTTATAATACGATACAATCTTACAACAAAATGTCTTAATCTCGGTCTCGATCCCGAGGAAATGAAAAGACTCTAAAAATTATGCAAATTAAGACGCAATCGTTGTAAAATGGTGTGGATTTATGATTCAATATACAAGTCAATAACGCAATTTTCACCAACAGAAGTATTTTAATCTTCTGAAATAATAGCCCCAAAACTTTTAATATTAAAACGAGAGGAATGGAGATTAAATCTAGTCGTTGAATATTAAAATTCACATTTCATTCTTTCAGAAATACTAAGTACATGAATTTAAATTTTTTAAATCGGACTTAGCCATCGATGCAATTAAAGTCTTTGTTTTCCATCTTTTTGAAGTTTATTGTAAACGCAGTCGTAATCTGTTTGTTTATTTGTATTTAATTAGGACAAATCAGCATTATAAAAAATTTTGAAAAGCATTTTACATAGGTATGGATTATATTTTTATTACAGATTATATTGGAACGGTAAAACAGTGATTGCATGTTTCCCGTTCTCCAGATCCATGCATATTCGAAATGCGTAAGCAAGTCAACTCTAACTTAATATCTAAAAACAAAAGTATAATTACCTACATTACAATTTGAGAAATTGCAGAAAAGAAGTTCACTTCTTTATCAGCTTTATAAAAACCATAATCACTCTTGTCTTGTAATTTTGACAGAATTTTCTTCAAACATTGTTTACGGCCTGTTCAATTATTGTTTTTCATTATTCCTTTTTATTAGAGGTATGATATCCGAATTTACCTCAAGTAAATACTCATAAAATTACATCTGCAAATGCTAACACATTTTCGTTGGAAAAATAAATCCTTATTAAATATGCTACACACAATAATATAATCAGTTTCAATAACTTTAAATGTGTTCTTATTTAAAAAGTTTGAAAAATTAGCAAACATTCCAAAAACCCGGTATGAAGTTACCGTAATAACTACTTCTTCTTCTTGACTAGAGCCAAGTATTTAAACTATTTGCTACTAGAGGGAAGCTGAAACTATGTCAAACTGAGTTATCCGGTTTTCATACAAGTATGCGGTTTTATCCTGCTTACCCCTACATTTTAAGAATGAGTGTTTTAGATTGGTAGGCATTGCTAATGTTATATTTATTATATTATGATTGGTATGGCATTGCTAACGTTATATTTATTATATTATGATTGATATGGCATTATTAATGTTATATTTATCAATGCACACACACACACACATATATATATATATATATATTACTTTTCACTTTTTACTTTTGAAATAAAAGAAGGTTACACATATATATATTGTCATTACTGTAAACAGTTTTAGCACTGCAGTTTTCCCTATTTATCATTATTTAATTGCTGTTGGAGAATATATTTATTTATACATATATATATATATATACACATACATATTTTGCATATCTTCATGCAAATTATAATTTTGATAGGCCGACGTCAACATTCCAAAATATTATCATAAACTCAAAGTGTTGCGAAAACATTTTATGTTTTCAAAATATTTCAGTATTATGAATTTTATTAAATATTCTAGCTTTATAAATGTCGAGGTTCTTGCAATACCGTGAAATATTTTAATTTCATCAATTGCCTATTAAATGAAATTTACTCGTGCTATTAGAAAGATAGTTGAAATCGTATAATCCTTTTCAATTTGATAACTATTCTCAAATTTTATTAGCCATTCGTCATTACCTGAATATTTTACTGCGGAATTATAATTTGAAGATTACTTTGTAAGAAAACAGTTCCCAATATTTTACATAATTTGAGAATATGTGAAAAATCTATTACATGGATTTGAGACTTATGATTCTGTCTAGAGAACTTCTGTGCAATTGAACCTGCCGACAGATTATGCATAAAGATAATTAAATAAATATTTAATGATATTTCCTCGAATAAGAGGGTATATATATTACAAAACAGCGGGATTTCATTTGATTTTAGTTATGTGGCCGTACAAAGTTTACTTCACTAAGAGAGGAGGAATTATCGATTTCACCAGTTACACCAATTACGTGTCAACATTTTATTCTTGGATATTGTGGATTGGTAGGAGTAAAATAAAGTTAGAGGAATATAGAAAAACAAGTACTATAGACAGAGACTGCATGATTAGGATTTTGTTTCATTTATTTAAAATTAGGCTCAATAAATTCTTTCAGTGCCTTTCAATCATAAATAGCGGAATTCTAAATATATTTTGAATTTTTTTAATTATTTGTAGTAGGGCAGTTTGATATCTCCGTGACTTTAAAAAAGATGGCGGTCTGATCGAATTCTTATTATTATGTTTTCAATTTATTATTATCTGCGGCAACATTCGTGCAATTTGCCGACGATATTTTAAATACATTGTATTCTATTGGATTAAAAAGCAAACGATTGGCGTGTTTGTTTTGATTACGGAGAAAAAAGAATTTCGTGTTTTGGTAAAACACTATTTTTTGCGCGGAAAAACAATTACCGAAACTGAAGAGAGGTTGCAAAATATTATGGGGACTCTTCTCCATTACATGGTATGGTTCATAAGTAGTTTACAGAATTTCGTTCTGGTAGTACGAGCACAACAGATGCAAGAAGTTTTGGACGTCCAATTGAGATCACGACTGTATAAATGGTCAACAAAATCCATGATATTGTGTTAACCCTTTGAGGGGCGGTGGTATATATTATATACCACCTAATTTTAATCCGATTCGAACCAGAAACTTTTAATTAAATTTTACTTTATTAACTTTGACGGGAAAAGTTGAAAAAATTGCTTTTCCTTATTTTGAACTAAATTCTTTCGTAAATACCGGTGTGAATTCGACGTTACAGGAACAAAATTGCTTGACCCTGAAAGGGTTAAAAGACCGCCGTGTGAAAATGCGTGAGATAGATAAGAAGGTAAACATTTCAAATGAACGTGTATTCAATATCTCTCATGAATATTTGAGCAGGAAAAAGTTATCAGCAAGATGGATTGCTGACAGTGGATCAAAAGCGGACTCGTGTAACCATTTCAAAGCAATGTTTGGACAAGTTCGAGCGCAATTCAAGCGAATTTTTGCGGCGTTATGTTATAGTTGATGATACATGGGCACATTACTACACACCAGAAGTAAAAGAACAGTCTAAACAGTGGACTTCTTCTAATGAAAGTGCTCAGAGAAAGGTAAAAACAGTTCCATCGGCCGGAAAGATTATGGCCACAGTTTCCTGGGACTCAAAGGACGTAATCCTCATTGAGTATCTGGAAAAAGGAAGAACGATCACCGGACAGTATTATGCTGATTTATTAGACCGTTTTAATGCAAAATTGAAAGAAAAGCGGCCCCATTTGTTCAAGAAAAAAGTTCTTTTTCATCACGACAATATGCCAGCGCACTCGTCTGCAATCGCAGCCGCTAAATTGGTTGAATTACGATACGAATTGCTCCCTCATCCACCTTACTCTCCTGACTTGGCCCCCAGTGACTTTTTCCTTTTTCCAAATTTAAAAAATGGCTTGGTAGAAAGAGATTTTCTTCAGATTCTGATATCATTAAGGCCACAAATACCTATTTTGAGGAGTTTGAGAAATCTTATTTTTTGGGCGGATAAAAAAGTTAGAACATCGTTGAAAAAAGTGTATCATCATGAAAGGAGATTATGTCGAAAAATTAAATTCATTTTGGTATGTATATTGTTTTTTTTTTCATTTCAAAGTCTCATACTTGTCAAACAGCCCTCGTATATATATATATATATATATATAAGCTCAAAAAAGATTAAAAATAAACTAAACTAAAAATAAAAATAAAAATAAAATCCATGCGATAAGCGCTATAGCTGCAAATGATCACACAGATTAAATATAGCACATTATGTATTAAATATATTCGGCAGACCCATAATTTCGCACCATAATTAAACTAGGAATAAATAACAAACATAAAAATAATTAAACAGATATAAACTGAACAAGAAAAAGCCAAGAAAAACAACCAAAAAGCTGTGGCCTCAACAGCAGTGGGCATACTAAAAAGCACAGCGATGTTTCCGACTAATTACAAGCACAACAAAGTATTATACAGTACTGGCAGTGGGTTTCGGCCAGAATGTCGTGAAGCAAAAATCAAATGTATAAAAACAAATGAAAGCATATTACGCACATTCCCCCACCGGACCTAATGCCACAAACAACAGCATAACTGAATACAAAACGTAAGTATAACATACACTGAACCAACAATAGAATTATCCTATTCCTTCCTGAGCCACACAGCCACAAAAACAATTATCAATAACCAAATCCAGTGATCCAAAATCTGTCCATGTACGTTCCATGTCTGTTGCCACAGAACTGCAAACATCCTTGTAAAACCATCCCCGAAAGGTTTTAAGTTGAACAATTCATTAATTGTCAATTACGTAGCAACTACTCAAAAATGAAGACTGTCCGTAAAACTAGTACATCTATTAATGAAACTCAAAGGAATGTTATTTTTATAATACAAGATACTGGTTAAATTAAAAAGTTCTTTAAGAAATAAATTTTTATTCGTACAGAGTTTATAGTAGCGAAAAATCTGACCTATGATAATATTAATGTAAATACGTTTATGTACATTCGAACACCAGTTAACTAATTGGTTAACTTCAAAACTGAAGCCATCCCGTTTATTGTAGATTGTAATGCTTATTCCATTAGAAATGTGTATTTTCAAATCAAGATAATCAGCTTCATTATTATTTTGATTTGTTTTTTTTTCAAAATTAACATATTAGGATAAATGTCACATGATATCCCCAAAAAATCGTGATCACAGTTCAAAATTATTAAATCGTTAATATATCTGAAAGCCAGAAAATTAACATCGTTATTAACCGTACAAAATTGAAATTCATAAAAAAATAAAAATAAATTAGCTGCCGTAGAGGAGTAACATGTACCCATTCCAATCCCATTTTTCTGTAAATAAATATTTGAACCTGTATAAACATAGTTGTTATATAAGCAAAATTTACACAAGAATATAAATAAATTAAAATCTAAATCAATATCAGAAGTAATTAAATCAACAATTTTTAAAAGGACATCATTTAACCCTGCAATAGGAATATTTGTGAAAAGATTCTCAAAATCATATATTTGGATACTCTGTATATCATTTTTAATTAATTTATCTCTGATTTCATAACTGTTCAATATAATCCAATACCTATTACTATCTTTATACTTAAATTTTAGGATATTCAAAATTCTTTTCAGCATTTCTTCAAACCTGCGATTAAATCCATTTCCTATACTGTTTACATTACTGCAAATAAATCTGTACTTAATTGGAATTTTATGAAATTTCGGTGTAACGAAAATAAAAGGTAATGACAATTTTTTTACTTTAGGCAAAGGAATTTGAACCTTTTTTGAAAAGGCCAGATGTTTCTTAATCAGAATTTGAATAGTAGAATTCTATAAACTGTAGGTAACATTATTGTTAAGCTCAGCAAATATCATATTAGCATAATAGCTTTTTCAAATAATTGCAAAATTGTTAGATGCTTTGTCGACTGAACAAAAAACAAAGGTATCCTTCAAGTTCAAAGTTTCCCTCTCTAAAACTGTATTTATACTATGATAAGTGTAAGTAGAAGAATCATTCATATATTTTAATTGAAATGATTTAAAATCACCCAAAATTTTTAATTTCCATTCATTGAAAAGGGGGATAGGTTTATTAAATTTGTAACTAAAATTGAGTATAAACATATGCAATTCAGAATGAAATAGGCTGAAAGATTTTTTTAAATTTATCTTCTTGTTTAATCTAAATTTAGTACCATACTTCATTAATTGTTTCAACTCATTGTTAAATATGAAATTAAGGTCGCCAGTAACTATATGTTGTGCATTTTTATCGTAGAAGGATGACTGCTGAAAATTCTTGCACTCTCAAAGCAAATTCAAGTAGCAGTCTAAATTTTGTGTGACCTCTCGATAGTTAAATAATTTATTACCCAAAATATTTACATATTTATAAGTTGAAATGATAGACACCTTTTTAATTGGAAATATTTCATTGTGTCTGGTAACAATTTTGTTTGGATATAAGTTATCAAAACTTTTTTGCTGAAATGTGCAAACAAAGTAAATTTTATCCATTTTACACTGCTGATATTTACCTATTTTATACAACAAATACACCGAAATTTCATAAAATTCCAATTAAGTACAGATTTATTTGCAGTAATGTAAACAGTATAGGAAATGGATTTAATCGCAGGTTTGAAGAAATGCTGAAAAGGATTTTGAATATCCTAAAATTTAAGTATAAAGATAGTAATATGTATTGGATTATATTGAACAGTTATGAAATCAGAGATAAATTAATTTAAAATGATATACAGAGTATCCAAACATATGATTTTGAGAATCTTTTCACAAATATTCCTATTGCAGGGTTAAATGATGTCCTTTTAAAAATTGTTGATTTAATTACTGCTGATATTGATTTAGATTTTAATTTATTTATATTATTGTGTAAATTTTGCTTATATAACAACTATGTTTATACAGGTTAAAATATTTATTTACAGAAAAATGGGATTGGAATGGGTACATGTTACTCCTCTACGGCAGCTAATTTATTTTTATTTTTTTATGAATTTCAATTTTGTACGGTTAATAACGATGTTAGTTTTCTGGCTTTCAGATATATTGACGATTTAATAATTTTGAACTGTGATCACGATTTTTTGGGGATATCATGTGAAATTTATCCTAATATGTTAATTTTGAAAAAAACAAATCAAAATAATAATGAAGCTGATTATCTTGATTTGAAAATACACATTTCTAATGGAATAAGCATTACAATCTACAATAAACGGGATGGCTTCAGTTTTGAAGTTAACCAATTAGTTAACTGGTGTTCGAATGTACATAAACGTATTTACATTAATATTATCATAGGTCAGATTTTTCGCTACTATAAACTCTGTACGAATAAAAATTTATTTCTTAAAGAACTTTTTAATTTAACCAGTATCTTGTATTATAAAAATAACATTCCTTTGAGTTTCATTAATAGATATAATAGTTTTACGGACAGTCTTCATTTTTGAGTAGTTGCTATGTAATTGACAATTAATGATTTTTATAACTTAAAACCTTTCGGGGACGGTTTTACAAGGACGTTTGCAGTTCTGTGGCAACAGACATGGAACGTACATGGACAGATTTTGGATCACTGGATTTGGTTATTGTTTATTGTTTTTGTGGCTGTGTGGCGCAGGAGGGGGTAGGATAATTCTATTGTTGGTTCAGTGTATGTTATACATACGTTTTGTATTCAGTTGTGCTGTTGTTTGTGGCGTTGGGTCCGGTGGGGGAATGTGCGTGATATACTTTCATTTGTTTTTATACATTTGATTTTTGCTTCACGACATTCTGGCCGAAACCCACTGCCACTACTGTATAATAGTTTGTTGTGCTTGTAATTAGTCGGAAACATCGCTGTGCTTTTTAGTATGCCCACTGCTGATGAGGCCACAGCTTTTTGGTTGTTTTTCTTGGTTTTTCTTGTTCAGTTTATATCTGTTAATTTTTTTTTATGTTTGTTATTTATTCCTAGTTTAATTATGGTGCGAAATTCTCGGTCTGCCGGATACATTTAATACATAATGTGCTATATATATATATATATATATATATATATATCGTACTTCCCAAAAGTTAAGGGGATCCAAAAACCAGGGATCAAACTTGGTCTTCCCGTGTTTACAGACCATAGGAGGAAGTCACTTTATTTACTGAAAAGACTAAAAGATTTTTTTTTAAATTTAATATATTTTTATATATTATATTGCCACTAATAACACAAAAATGCCTTTTTATATGTAAAATATCAATAACGTATTTAAGTAAAGTTTTGAAATTTATTGAAAGCGACATATTCGTATTATCCATATGCCAAGAATTAATTGCCGAAGGAATAGCTAAAGATTGCTACTTGCAGCAGTCTTTTTTTATTCTGATTATTTCAGTGTTAGTTCGATTATTACAGCACGTAGTTCGATTATATGGTCTATTAAATTTGTTTTTTATTTATATTATTTTATTTATTTATTGATGAAGTTTTAATTACATTATTAAATATTAGCCACGAACAAATGCTGATCTATTTATATTGTTTTAAGTTGACAAGATAGAGATAGTTTAAAATATATATATTAGGGTAGATCGAAAAGTATACAGAATTGTTTTTTCGAAATTACTTTTGGCGCGGGGTGCAAAAGTTGTCTTTTATGTATATTAGTTTACACTTTTAAAAAAAAAATCCATTTATATCTTCCGGTGCCTCAAGTGCCTAAAAGAAAGTTAAAAAATGAAATTCTTATGAAAACTTATAATTTTTTTTAATTACTTTTGGCGCGGGGTGTGAAAGTTGTCTTCTATTTATATTAGTTTGCATTTTTTTTTTAAATCGAAATCCACTCATATCTTCAAGTTTTCCAAGCGTCCCAAAAATAGTTAAAAATTGAAGATTTTATGAAATTTTTTTTTTTTGTTATTTTAATTTTGTTTAATTCTATTTGACGTCATGTGAGAAAGATGTGAATTGGGTGTATTACATAATTCTGTAGTTTCTCTTTTTTTTTCTTTTTTTTTTCTTTTTTTTTCTTTTTTTTTTTATCGAAATCCATCCATATCTGCCGGTACCCCAAATAAAGTTCAAAATTGAAATTTTTAAGAAAATGTTTAAATATTTTAAATTTACGAAAGTTGTTTACAAATTTGGCAAAGTGTTTAATTAATAACGTATAAACTTATAAATAATAATAATTTTATAATAATACATGAAGTATGAATTTAAAAATCCAACCACTAAATCATAAAAATTATAAAAATTGAACTTATGTAGCAAATTGTTTACTTCTTTGAATTTGGAGATTTACATATTTCTAAAGTTTTTAAGCCAGTTTGGGATAGAATGTTTGATATGGCGTCTTGATTTTACTCTATTCAATATGAACCCGAGTCTCTTTTCATGTCCAGATACACTTTCTGATGCCTCAGGCAATAGGCGAATGCATCTTTTATCATCTTGTGTATGGCATGGATATTTTGACCATTCGTCTGTTTTTCCTACTTTTACCATGGCATCAATTTCTTCGTAAGGCACATTTCTCCAAATAGGTGGTTAAAAACGTCCAACTCATTGCCAGTCAATAAGTTCACAATAATACTTTGCTTTGAAGTGTATTTTTGGTACTTGAAAAATTCTTACTTCTGGTGATCCTTTATTTTCCTTTCTAGCAAAAAATAGTTTTCGTACTGCTAAAGACCGGATAGGCTCTGTGTTATCTAAGAGCATTGATAATAACAAATTTTCAGGATGACAAAAGAAGCTATCTAGTTGAACAGCAGCGTCTACAAACTTTCTTCGATTGGGTTCCAAATATCTAGAAAATGTTATATTTTTCCAAATATACCGCTGTCCTTCTGTTATGGAGGGCTTTGTTTTATATGAAACCATATAGGTCCATACTTTCATAATATATGTCGTAAGAATAATTAGATTCCCAGATGGATTTTCTGTGGCCACCTACAACCTTAACGTTCTACTTGTAGTCGTTAGCCATCTTGAGTAAACAACTGGAACACGTTTTTTAAATGCCAGGTCAGAACCACTTTCACCACGTGATATGTCTACTTAAATATGATATAAATATTGCTGATCATTGCTGAGAACCATTCTATATATGTTATCTGGCATATTCTCCACATTTATTGAAGAAAAAGGAAGCTACAGGTAGCTCGTCGCAGGTTTTGATTGCTGTACCAATTGGGCCCACAAAAAGCCAATTGTTGCACATCTAAAGAATGTAGTAAATGTTGTAAAGGCCTTTAGCTTCTCCTGTTGCAAATGTAGCGTGTCCAATATGCAGAGAGTCAGGTTCCTTTACAAAAGTATAGTGTTCCTCCTTTGTGATCATTGTGTAGTGCATTGTGCTCTTCATCACTAGCACTTTTATGTTGTCTTTTGCTTTTCAGAAAAAAATCCGGTTAAAATAGACAGAGACACGGCTAAATTGATAGTCTCTGCAACTAAATTTCGAATCTTTGTACGCTATCGACGAATTTTGTTGCGATCGACTAAATTCGAAGTCTCTTTTTTCGTGTAAAATTCCAATATCTCGTAAAACAGCGCTGGTTATCTGAAGCAGCTTCTCTATTCCAAATTTCGTATATAACAATATAGTTTAAAAAAATAATTTTATACATTTAATGTAAACGGTAAACGATATCTCATCCCCTGGATGTAATAATTACGCTATACAAATGATTATTTAACTCTTATTTTTACTTATAATTTTAAGCTCAAAATTTGCATAAAAATTGATTTTCGGCAAATACTTAAGTGTCTTGGGGCACTCGGAAGACATTTATCGAAGTTAAAAATATTTTGCATGTGTGCTAGTATGATTAAAAGACAACTTTCGGACCCAGCGCTAAAAGTAATTAAAGAAATAAATGAAAAAATAAAAAAAAATTATAAATTTTCATAAAACTTTAAATTTGTAACTATTTTTGGGGCTCTTGGGGCACCGGAAGATATAAATGGATTTCAATAATAATAATAAAAAAAAACAGATGTAAACTAATATACATAAAATACAACTTTTGCATCCCGCGCCAAAAGTAATTTTAAAGAATAATAAAAATAATAAAATATATACATTTTCATAAAAATTTCCTTTTTTAACTATTTTTGGGGCCCTTGGGGGCACCGGAAGATATGAATGGATTTCGATAAAAAAACAAACAAACAAAAAAAAAACAGATGTAAACTAATATACATAAAAGTCAACTTTTGTAACCCGCGCCGATTCGATTATCCACATTTCGATTTTTCGATCCATCCTAATATATATGCTTGAAAATTTCTTTAAAAACCCTAAAAATCAATGAATTAGGATACAGTTTTCAAACAAATTGCATTTTAAAGAACATTTTTGTTTCAATTTGGTGGTTTAAAAAATGAAATTATGCGATATTTAACAGTTAAAAAATTGCAATAAAAGAAACATTTATTGGTCAGGTGTTGCCACAGTTAATATGACGTCATCGTTACTCATGGACATGTGTTTGCTTTATAATATATTTTTATAATATTGAGAAATTTCTTGCGCCTGCTAGATTTGACGGGGTTTCACAATCACAAAATGCATTTTTCTGAAACTCTTCAAGAAAATAAAGTTAATTTAAGGTTTTTTTTAACTTAATTAATTGTAATTAATTTCTCATTTATTGCTAATTTATTTCTCATTTATTACTAATTTATTACTCATTATATTTTTTAGAATATATATTTACCACTTGGATTAAATCCATGGATGTAATTTGGACAAGGTACTCTTGCAATGGATCCTCCTGCGGTGCGTGGCCAACAGTACAGACCATCCCAAATCTGTGCACAGAATGAACCTGTAGGGAAAAAATGAATTTAATAAACTTTTAAATTTAAATTTATTTATTTTGGTACTTCTTTGTTACAGTGGCCCCCGAGGCTTAATCGTCCAGCGACCAAGATATTACGCCAACTCATAAGACATATATGACATTATAATCGTATATGACATTTCATGAAATATATGTTCAAGTTATAGTCATATATGCCTCATATATGACGTAGGCAGACATGATATGTGTATAAGAGATATATATAGCATATAAGACTAAGTATTACACATACTTTGACGTATATGGCGCATGTATGGACGTTTGGAATATATATATGCATATATATGATACATATATAAGATTGATGATGATTTTTGCGAAATCGTAACTGCAACATTGGCATAATCGTAATTGTGGGGATTGCTATAACAAAAAAGTACCATTTTTTTTCTAATTTTTTGTAAATATTCTAAAATTTGATTTCAAATCATTCAAAGTGCTTGTCTGTATGAGTGAAGAAAAACGTGTCAAATTTTTATAGAATGGATGGAAAATCTTTTCTAAAATGTTCAAAAAGTGAAATATTCAAATCTTATAAAATCACATGCAACCTAAGACATGCGGCTTATTTCGGTCAAAATACCGTATATTTGCTTCTAATCAGTCTTTTTAAAAATATCAAATTAGGATAAACACAGGGATCAGAAGTTTTTAGATCAGAATTCTTAGATCAGAAGTTTTTCTTGAAACTATGACAATCCACATCACATGGTGATATTTGATTAAAAGAGTTCTCTTAAACGAGTTAGTTGAAAATAAATAATAGCTTAACGATAATGACTGGATCACCAAGTCTGTATTCTTCCAAAATACCCTTGACAAGTAAAATTTTATATCCGTTATGTCATTACTCTGATTTATAAAGGCACTCTAGTTGATTATATTTTTAGGTTGATTTCGTAAGCAATACTACCTATTACATTATCCCCTAAGTTGGAATTCCTGAAAAAATGTTGCAGATCTACACCGATCATGACTCCTAGAACCCACCCTACCATTCCAAACATTATCTATCTATCTATCTATCTATCTATATCACTTTCTTATGGACACGATAACTTCCATAATTTTGCACAAATCTCTTCCAAACTGATACATATAATCAAGCGGGGGAAAAACGGGGTTTCTGTGAAAACAGAAAAAAAACGATAACTTCTTAATTTTGATACATATCGAATCCGTTTAAAGTTATTATTACTTCTAGGGAAAGGGCCAAAAATTTATGTATGACAGAATTTCATTAAAAATGCCCCAAAGGGGGGGGGGATATGGGTTTCAGAAGAAAAAAATTCATAACTTCGTCAATTCAGAGGATATCAAATCTGTTTAAATTTATTATAAAACTTGTTAATATTATCTACAACTTTTACTTTGACAAGTTTTATATAGCACCAATTTTCACCAAAAAAAAATAAATTAAAAAAAATCCCTGCTGGCTCTGCATACAGGCAGAGGTATATTTTGAAGTGGGAGGTCCCAACTACCGCATCATGGCAAATAAGTCTTTCTTATACAATTCCTAATAAACAGGCGTCCCACGGTCTGCGTCTTCAAAATCTACCTGTGCCTGTAGGCCGATCCGTCAGGGATTTTCTTCCCATGCAATCTGTATAATTCTGACATTTAATGTAAGTCTTGAAATTAAATATTTTAACTTTTGTATTACCAGTTTGGTTGAAACGTGCAGCAATATTTTGTATTAGTTTTAGAATGTATACAATAACATTAAAATATTCAACGAACTGGTGCGATACAATAAAAGCATTAAACACTTTTTAATAACACCATAAAATAAGAATGCGCTAAGTATTTCAAAAGAACTCTGTCTTTCATCGTCAGGCGCAAAGAAGACGTACTACCAGTTCGAAGGCAATAGCAAGACCGAAGAGAAATGGAATGGAAAAGGGACAAATTAAGGAAACAGCCAATAGTTAAGTAGGAGGCATTAACCAATAACACTAGATCATTACCCTATCAGACGAAAACAGAATAGAAGAAGAATTATGAAGCAAATTGGATAAAATCAGAGTCAGAAAAGTAAAAAAAAATATTGCAACAAAATATAAATATATAATAAACGAAAATAAATAAATTAATTAATTAAAGAATTAAGAAGCAAATTAAATGTAATAATAATAAAAATGTAAAAGTAGTGGTTAAAAATTAATATAAACAAATATAAATATTAAATACCTAAAGTCTCATACAATCCATACGGTCTTTTTGCAACAGCATTAAATTCTATATATAGAACGAAGGTAGCCTTTTTTTGTGTTAATTTATTTCAGAAAGAATGTTTAATGCGTGTTTATTAGTGTGTGGATAACATTATTTTGGCATCAAATAATTATAACTGAATCTATCTATTAATAAAATATCTCAACCCACTGTATCGGTAGTTCAATTTCAAAAGAAACAGAAATGCAATCACAAATAATCGGTTTTGAGGCACATAGTTTACTGAAAAGAATAGACGGGATGATTCATCCGCATGCTTTATTTTTCGATTGGTTATATGAAAGTTATTCTGTTATATGAAATTTTTATATGACGTAATTGCTTATTGCTTTCACTCGCCGAAAGGAGGTCACTTATGATAAAAAACATTCTGAGGAAAAGAAAAATAGCATTATTTTAGCGATTGGTTAACGTGGTACAGAAAGACGTACAGCTACAAAATTTGCACTAAGGATATTCTCAAAAATATTTTGACGGGAAATTTTTTCAAAAATCAATTTAGATTTGTTACAATTTAACTTTGAGGGAATTTTGGTACGTATAGGTTAACTCGTCTCACACAAACATGATATCATTTATGTACCAAGAGGAGGCATGTTCTACAAGTATCTGGATTTTTTTACTTCTTTTTAAAAGATAGAGTTGTATTGCTAACAATCACCGTAGGCACGCCCTTTCCACACAAGATAAAATCATTCAGTTCATTTAAAGAAACCATTGTTTTAACGATTATAGCTTTGTAGATTAGCATTGTGGAAAATTCCTAATTCATTACTATTACATTCATTTTATTAAAATGAAGTTATATATATTGTATGCAACAAAAATTATTTGATGCTAGTGTGCTTCTATGTTACAAAAGGGATGTAATTATGTAGCATGGTTTCAAATCTATAGAAAGTATGCAAGTATGTAAGCATGTAGTATGTAAATGGATGGAAGTATGTAAGGTGGATGTAAGACTACCCAAGAGTGTATGTAAACGTATAATTCAGGCACGGACGTATGGCAAGTTTGCAGATAGTGTAATAAGTATGGAGTATTTAGCATGAATGTAATTTGAATATTAAAAATATATATATATTTATTCTTATTTACGACATGGCACATAAAAAATATCTTAAACTAAGTATAAAAGAAAAATTAGACATATTTTAAATACAAACTTTTATAAGCATTATAAAGCATTTATCTTGATGGTTGGTTGGTTGTATAAGGTTTAATGGCGCAAGGTCCCATTAGGGACAAGCTGCGCCAAAGTAAAAGTTAAGAAAAAACTAATTTAAGAAATCCATAACAAAACCAAAAAAGAAACAAAGCATAATGAGCAAAACATCTGGATAGGGTCACCCATCCAAATACAGTCAGTGTTTAAAACAAATATTATGAGTTCTTAAAAAAAGTAAAGTATAAAAGTAATACACTAAGAAATACTATCTGGATGGGGTTACCTCATCCAGATGTCAAGTTAAACAAGTATAAATTAACATTGTTATAACTAGAACATGAAGGATAAAAACTATATCTCGAAATAAAAGCCAGAATGTTTTAAAAAATGAAAAAGTGTCCCATGAGGTGTTTCCCCAATGAGGTTTGTCAAGATTGATGATGATGAATTAAAATATATTCTATACAAGTGCCGGAGGCCCGTACAGTCAGTTAAAACATGATAAATGGTCAGGTAATCAAAATGACAATGTGGACACATGGGTGCATCCTCCCGAAGTAAGAGGTGTTTATGAGTGATTCTTGAATGTCCAATTCTCAGACGAGTCAAAAGAACATCTGTTTTTCTTGGATAAATCGGAGGCCAGGTCATGATTGTGGGCATTTATCTTGAAAATCACGCCTAATTACATGCTTTTTCAAAAAATACCGTTACAATACATTAATTTGGCTTGGACACTGAACCCAATTATGGGAAATTTACCGCTTTCTATTTTTATGCTTGGTAGAAAGCACAAGCTAGGAAATTTATTTAAAAAAAAAATATGATTTTTGCACTTTATTTTAAAGATATGACTATAGGAAAGAAAACCAACATTATTTAAACTATCCTTTAGGTTTTCTAATTTGCTTTCTCATAGTAAAATCATAATTTAATTAATAATATGAAGCTATTAAATGATTAAAGCTTTTTTAAGCATTTTAAATGACTCTTTATTTTTTATTTACATTGTCTACTTTATAGTGTTTAAAATATTTCATTGTTGCAGCTTCACAGTCAGTTGGACTTTTTTGCGAGCGTGATTTGGAGCGTAGTTAACTCCATTGTTGTTGTAATTCGAAAACAATTATAACCAGAAAGAATCTTTGGCGTTGTATCACCTATGGTGTAATAACGGCAAAATGCCTTAAAATTAAGTTATTAATTCATAATTAGGTTCTAAAAATATTAAAATGTTGTATTGTCATCGGAAATACCCCTGAGCACACACACACCCACACATATATATTGAAACATACTTCTAACATATAAGGAAGTGAGTTAAAAATCGATTCGAAAATTCCATTTTTACATACAAAAACCAAGTTGAGTTAAATAAAACAATTCAATAAGTTTTTTCTTGTTTTTTTTAATTTTACCATTATATAAATTTGCCATGTAAAAACAAAAAAGTGAAGTTTAATTATTGACGAACAATTTTAATTTATTTATCATAACAAAAGAATATTAACGTTTCTTAAAATACCGCATGAAGCGCAATGCCATTTCCTCTAAGAAAAATAATTTGTTTAGGAAAATTTCGAGATGAAAACTGCCAAAAAATTTTCCTCGTTCAGTTTCCACTTAAGGTTTGGGAGGAAATTATGATTTGTCAAAATATTTTTATTTGAACGCTTATTTCATAATATTTGCTATCTTCTAACTTCGACGAAGTTTTTTCCCCAAATATTTCTTTCGATCTAATCGATAGATTTTCCCCACTTCTGTTGCAATTTCTAAGAAATTAGAACTCTCATATTTTTATTTAAAAAGCGCAAAGTTTTGACTGTGAAAAAATTGATATTCTTTCGGATATGATAATATTTTAGAATATATACGCTAGGTAAAATATAGTACATAAATATGAGTTTTAAGTATACTTAATATAGCGTAATATACAAGGCTACGAAAATATTGATGTACTGAATTTATTAGTTCCCAATAAACAAACATTTATGCGATATCATGCCATCCGTATCACCACATGATGAATTTCAGGAAAAATAATGTATTAAAAAAAGAAAAAAATCATTGAAATTTGAAGTATTTGGATTCATTTGTAAATATATAATTTTCTTGAAATTTATATTTACGTCAACGTTAAAATTCATGTTTAAGTGAAAATGTTTATGCCTACATTTGAATAAATTTAAGCCGATAGTCTACCAATTTCAGAGGCACTGTTTTTATCTTTTCTTATTTCTAGGTAAATCCGAAGAACTGATATATATTTAGAAATTATAACAAGATTTTTAAGTGAAAAAAAAAATCACTGTTGAACACAGTTAATATATGTGATATAAATAATAGAAGTGGTCAGAAAAATCAAATATACATTAAATTTTCCACTGCGGCAATATAACCAGCTTCTATGTATATATTTAACTATGTATAAATGAGTACTTTACTATACCCTTTTTTTTAAAACTTCTCTAGGAAAGGGATCTTATTTCTAAATACATTAAGCTTATCTCTTGGTAGACAAAAGCGATTTTTTTTTTTTTTTTTTTTTTAACAACACAAATTAAACTTTTTTATGATTGTCAAAATTATCCGGAATTCTGCATATCCGAATAGTTTTGTACCCATGGAGCACAATGGAATCCAGATAACTGGAGTTTCACTATATTTTTTATGTTTTTAAAAGCATTATAAAATAAATTATGAAAAATGAAAAACAAAAAAAAAGTAACTTGAAGAACTATTAGAAAAACAATATGCATAGAAGATAGTTAAAAGATATTGCGTCAATATAACTTTATTACTGGAAGGTAGATAAATATAAGGCCATAAGAGAAAATCCCCAAAACAGGACAAAATGAAATAATTTATAATTAATAAGGACTTTACGTTGCACACTTAACATATAAATACTCATCAAACATTTGCTTCCAACGTAAAATTATTTAATAAATATGAGTTACTTTTAAACTACATATGTATAAAATAAACCTCGACGTTTCGGTTAATCTTTATAACCATCATCAGGAGAAAAACCTTCATAAATATGAACAGCAAAAATTAAAATGTGTTACATGATTGAGTCACAATATTCAATCTGCCAAGACGCTCAAATAACGGAAAATTAAAACAACATATTCAAAATACGCCTGGTGGCGCCCTCTATGAATCAGAAACATAAGTTCCAGTTACATTTCTGATTCATAGAGGGCGCCACCAGGCGTATTTTGAATATGTTGTTTTAATTTTCCGTTATTTGAGCGTCTTGGCAGATTGAATATTGTGACTCAATCATGTAACACATTTTAATTTTTGCTGTTCATATTTATGAAGGTTTTTCTCCTGATGATGGTTATAAAGATTAACCGAAACGTCGAGGTTTATTTTATACATATGTAGTTTAAAAGTAACTCATATTTATTAAATAATTTTACGTTGGAAGCAAATGTTTGATGAGTATTTATATGAAATAATTTATAACAATAGTTTGTATGTGCACTGATTTCAATCGCAATTTATGTCGAAATTTGTATTAAACTGTATTGGTTTGGTTGAGTGTATGTTGTAACATTGATAAAGGACATTTCGAACACGTAAACAATAAACAACAATTAAACCACATCTTGAGTTTAATGTTGAACTAATTAAAGTAAAATCTGTAATTTACCATAATCATATCACCATATATTATAAACTTACCTACCTACTGTATAGCTGGAATTTGGTTTCACTGTCTATCGAAATCTGTTCATTTAACAATTAGATAATATTTCAATTCCTTGTCTTACCTGATTTGATTAGGTATGATATTTCCTTTTGGAAAATCCAAAATTTTGCTAAGAAGATTCTATTATTTAAAAACAGGTAAAAAGTTTTCAATTATTTTCTTTCATTTTTTTACTATTGTGCCGAAATTTGCACATAGAATCAAACTAAAATATAAAATAAATGATTCATATAAGTTCAATATAAAATAAATGATTCAATAACCATTTTCGATATATAGATATAGTTAAATTTGAATGACTGTACTTAAATTATTCGTACATTTTAATATTTTGTCATGTATTTAAATTGTTCATTTAAAGTTTTAATTTTAATAATAATGCAAATTTTACCTTTATAGACATTGTACAACGTTGTAGTCTTAGTATTTAACATTTTTTTCTAATTGTATAGTCGGCGAAAAAAAGAGAACACCCGATACATTTTAATCTCCAAAATGTCATAGTTAAAACCTGAAAAGCCATTCGACTGGAAATTATGCCTCCTTTCATTTTATGTTATAAAAGTACGCATAGGTGGATGCCTTCATAGTGAAAATGTACCAAACTCTGATTTTTTTTATAAGAACACATAATTATGACATCATATTTGGGTTTTTTTGTATATTTTACCTTAGGATAATAAAAGGGAAGTTTAAAGTTTGTAACTTCTAATGTTAAATTTATTTGTAGTCTTTGCAATCTGTTCTGCAACGATTACAAATGAATTTAACATTAAAAGTTCCAAACTTTAAACCTTCATACTCCTAAACGATTTGACTTAATGATCTACTTGACCATTTGGTATCGCAAAATTTATCGGAAAAACATAATATGATGTCAAAATCAGGTGTTCATATTGAAAATGTCTGAGTTTGGTACATTTTTACTATGAACTCTAAGCTTATTCGTTTAACATAAATTGAAATAAAACACAATTTCTAGTCAAATGGCTAGTTATTTTTTTTCTGGAACAATTTGGTGATACAAATGTCTATCTGATTTTTTTATGGTTTTTTTTTGTGGGCGGGGGGGGGGGGGGGGGGCGGGGGATTGCACGTATGATGCTTTTATAGCTTGTTTTTCTTATACATATATCTTATTCAGTTTACTATTAATGTTATAATGAAAGAACTAAAAAAGTATATTACGAGAAGCATTTCTTCTATTTTATAGAATCTGTATATTTTAAATAGCAATACTCAACAAGAACGAAAAATCATGCGTCAAGCATAGATTATGAAGCACTTTCCAACACTTCCAAAATAATTTTACAAATATTTATCGTAAGGTGTAAGATGATATCCAACTAAACAATTTTGAAAACGCATAACATATTTTAAAATCCAATTTCAGGAATTAGAAACAATATTCGGAAAAATACCCGATCTCTTTTTTGCAGCCCTATATAGGATCTATATATTTGTATATATACTAAATAGAATGCTAAATTTTAGTTCAGTTAGGAAACGCGTAGCACAGTTTAACATTTCTCTTCTGCAATTTCCGACAATCAACGGAAATATACTCGAGCACTTTTGTGCTGCCTGTATACAATCTATGCAATTTATACACGCCAAGTAGTAGACAAAAAAAATGAGTTAAATTTAAAAGCGCATTCAGCAACTGAAAATGCATTCGCAGCTATTATTATTAATAAGCAGTACTTTAACCGAATTCTTTTGTGTGTCCCTGTAAATGAACGACGAAACTATACACACAATATTCTATAGTAAGCCTCTTGTAATCCACGTTAGTGATATATATCAATTTCAATATGTTTGAAATAGTGAAACATTTTTAAAATAAACTGCAAACGATTTTTTTCATAGACCGTAATGTAACGGAACTCTTTTGAGTATCCCTGTAAAGTGCTATGCACACCACATTCTATACTTAGTGTCTTGTAGTGTACCTCAGTGATATATATCAATTTCAATATGCTTGAAATTGTGCAACATCATTAAAATAAACCGCACGTGATTTTTCCCCATAGACCGTAATGTAACGGAATTATTTTAAGTGTCCCTGTAAAGAAACTGTCATTCATTTTCAATACCGAACATGCCACAGTAAGCCTCAATAACATATATCAATTGCAGGACGATCCGAGCATATTTACGCGAGTTAGAGCACGGACAGATAGACAAACCGAATTCATAAGCACTTTTCAACTATGTTGGAAAGTGTTAAAAATGTATATGGGCGTAAATGTCTAAAAATATTAAAAAAAATTATCCAAAAAAGTTTCAAAAAGTTAAAAACTTTATTATTTCTATTGTAACTTAATTGTCTATACTAACACACACTTTTATCGGCATTAGCGTTCTTAACATTAAAGGAAATATTAGTGAAAATTTATAAGTCTTGGATCGCGATAACGTATCTAGTATAGTATTTTTTTATTGCTAATTCATTTATTATTCTGCATACAATTGTTTACAAAGTCGAAAAAAATGTCTTTTTAATGGTAATGTAATAACTGTAAATGACATTGATTAGGTTCCATTTCTTCAATAACCATAGGAAATTTTTTTTTTTATAATCGAATGGTTAGGGAGTTTGATAATTTTTGCAATTAATGGGAAATATTAATCTACAATTTCAGTATGTAGAAAGACGTTTCTGCAAAAATTAATAAAATAAAGATACTGCTTACATACTAACATAATAATTCATGATAAATATTATTTTCAATATTTTATGAGTCTCACTCCTATTTATGGATGTAAAACCCTCGACTTTTATGCCAAAAATGTCTTTCAAAATCAAAATTTCGAACCTTAAAATCAATATTTAATTTGGTGCTATGCTAGGTACTTTGTTCTTTAATTAGAAATATGTTTTAACATTATTGGTATTTGAATATGAAGAACTTGTTCAGTTTATTCTGAATTTGCGGGTACTCAGTTTTTTTCTTCTAAATACTTCATTATGACTGTTTTCCTCATAATTACCTATTTGAGGGTACCAGAAAGGTTTTAAAAGATAAAATTATTATTATTATTATTATTATTATTATTATTATTATATTTGAACCATTAAGAATGTCGTACAGCTGGTTCAATAAGAAAAAATACTAAAATTACTGTCGCACGAGCCGTAAACGTTGAGGCAAAAGTTTAAACTCAGATTTTCAGCGTTTTTACGACGATACCTTTTAAACAAGTTAAAAGATTCATATATTTTTGTTAAATAAAGGAAATTAAACTCTTTACAAACTATACCTGATAAACAAACACTTTTTTTCAAGTTAGAACAAATATATGATTAATTTGTATGGATTTTGAATTTTTAATATAACTTTTTAATTGTTTATTTAAATATAATCAACAGACAATAAGCAGTATAGAGAAGAAATAAGTACTCAAAATTATAGAACCTGAAATTTAAAATCGTGGCAAGACTAGTTTACAAGATTAATTCTGCCGTATAATAATATTATTATAGTTATTTTATAATTTAACAAATATTTTTTTTCTATAAAACATAAATAAATAAATGAATGAAATAAAAAGTAATTGTCTAAATTAAAAACTAGCTTCTAAATCCACCATCAAACTTTAGTTTATTTTAGTCATTTCAAAACTTTATGTTCTCCTAAAAATAAAAATAATTCAATAGACGAATCAATTATATGACAAGTGAGAAATATAAGATTAAAGCCATAAGGGACATCGTCTGTGATTTTTTCCATCCCAGATGATGTACAGAAGAAGAATTGGAGGATTACGAAATCTGTTTCCAGAACTGACAAACATTATTTTCCTGAAGACATATCAATTATCAATAAACTACTGTCATGTTATAGAATTAGACTCAGACTCAAAGTCAGCGACTTAACATTAAAGTACTCCAGATAGCAAATATTTTACAAAAAGGCTTAAAATTAAATGTATAAAGTGAATAAGAACGGAATGAACAAAACATAGTCAATTGAACCAAACTAAAATTCCTATTATAATTACATTTGTTTTTTGAAATATTAAAGGAGAAATATATTATGATGCGATTTTTTTAACTGATAATGTGAAACATTAAAGTTACATTAAAAAAGTGTAGGTTTAGCAAATATTTTACAAAAAGACTTAAAATTAATTGTATACAGTGAATAAGAACGGAATGAACAAAACCTAATGAATAAGCCCAAACTAAAATTCTTATTACAATTACATAATTTTAAAATTTATTTACAAATATAAAGGGAGAAATCTACTATGATGTGATTTTTCTTAAATGATAGTGTAAAACATGAAGATTACATTAAAAAAAAAACCAGCTGTATCAAAAGATTTTCCATTCCTGAAGCTTAGTTTTGGCAGCTGGTCAAAACTGCTTCAAGATTTCAGGAAAGTAATTAATCTGCAAAGAATTGAATGGCGTTTGCAAACAATAACTTTATAAAATATATAACATATCTTGATATCCCTATGAATTAAAAAATAGAAGTCACAGGCATTAAAAAATAGAAGTCACGGGTATCATTTTATACGGTCTCATTATCCACTCTTTTCAAGTCCATTGGATCTGACTTATATAGTGTCATAATAAAAGAATAATAGTAACATCGAAAACATACGAAAGAAACATAATAAAAATAATGATTGCTAGAAGAAGAAAATTCATAATTTACATTTAATATAAAAATAAAATAAAGAGTTTTGATAGTGAATGATACATAAAGAGGTTTTTTAGTTATCTAATTTTCTATTTATTGTTAAAGTTTATTCTTAAAAATCAAACAAATTTATAAGAGACAACTCATCATTTCTCTTAGTAAAAATATTAAATAAATAATTTGTTAATGGATAAAATATACAAATCATTTAGATGTAATTTTATGTTGTTGTGGAAATTAGTCTCTAATTTCCCATACATATGAGAAAAATGTATTATTTCTGAAGAAAACTAGATAAACAAATGCACATTTAAAAAATAAAATTAATTAAAATAGTTCTAAGAAAAGAAAATTTTAGTTAATGAATCTTTTTTTAAACTCAAATTATATTTCTAGCCGCTTTTCTAACATCCATTTTATTCCGTCTAAACTGAAAAAAACTTTCCCCATTACGGCTTTAA
Organism: Maratus michaelseni; assembly: GCA_963931845.1. Classification (NCBI taxonomy): domain Eukaryota; kingdom Metazoa; phylum Arthropoda; class Arachnida; order Araneae; family Salticidae; genus Maratus; species Maratus michaelseni. Next base: position 189,300,085 of record OZ007590.1, read on the forward strand.
AAATGTGATGGACAGGAGAAATCAGCTTTATGAAAATATATTTTTGTGATTTTCTTTAAATACTATTTTTACAAAAAAATGTGCAGCTAATTAAAGTATTAATTATACGAGAAGCTTTTACGCAGCGAAAAAAAATTACACTGGAAATTGTTTTACGCCGCATAAATTAAAATTTATACTTTCAAGAAATAAGAACTAATTGCCGCCTTTAATTCATAAGCTTAATTTTTAAAAGGTACTTAGTCATCATTCTCTTTAGTCATTTGAATTATACAATAAACATATCTTAAGTAAATTATATCCATTTTAACAACAAAAAGATATTTAGTATTTATTGATATAAAAATGAAACTTTTATTAACCATTAATTTCATAAATAGATATAGATAAATTGTAACATACAAATACTTTTTTTTATTTTTAAATTTATAATAAGAAATAGGAATGTTTTTCAATTCTTCACTATTTTGTGAAATATGCGAATTGTAATAAAAACCACTTTAGCAGGAAGTCAGTTCTATAAAATCAGTAAGATAATTTTTTAAATGTTTTAATTGTATTATAATATTTTCTAGATCATGCCACTTTTCAGTGTTTAATAGACTTAATTTATCTGATTGTTACATTTATTTTTGAATATATTATAAACTAGCTGATCCGCCCGGCGTTGTCTGATCCCGTCAAAAAATTATACGAAACGCGAAATCATTCTAAAATCGCTGCACAAAAAACCTTCCTCTGGTAAATCACTGTATTTCGGAAATTAAATAGAGAGATGGACCCGAAGCGGAAGTAAATTAAATACCACCTCCTCAAATGTCTGGATCATTTGATTAAAATCGGGTCAGTTTTTGTTTAATAATAAAAAAAAAGTTACCGACTGATTTTCACAAAATTTGCATTTTTGGAATCAGAAAAATAAACTGTAAGTTTCGATTCAATGAATCCAATAGTTTTCTTAATACTCGAGGATGAGTGGAAATTAACTATTTCGTTGTCTGGGATTATCAAATCGGTAACTTTCGTTTGCGGTTTCAATAAACATAGCCATTTTTAGAGCACGCGCAGAAAAATCTTTTAGTTCCACTGACAGCGGATGCATTTTGTTCTAAACAAATTTTCCGACACGTGTCCCCGCTGCCTACTATACCGTGTACAGCAGATGTGCTAGGCGCGCGCTTCAAATTCTTTGAGTTCCAGTTTCTACCACCAGGTAGAGCATTCTGTTCTAAATAAACCTATTTCCGAACGGAACTCCGGCACTCGTTCCTGCTGGGATAAAAAAAAAAAAAATGTTGATTTTACAGTATAATACCGACATCCCAGCTGCCAGTATTATACCGTAAAATTAACAGTAATAAAAAGTAAAATAAGCAGCAGCTGGGATGTCAGTATTATACTGTAAAATCAAAAAATTTTTTCTTGCAGTGTAGATCGTTATATTCGAATGACTGAAATAATGGCGGGGATTATATTTACAATGTGACATCAATGTTTTAAAACTTATTTTTTTAATTCAACACCATTAGGAAAGTTTCAAAAAAATGTTTTCATAATTCAGCATGAATCTAATGTTTAGTTCAACGTGATTTTTAACATACAAAACGTGTTTTTTAAGACATTATGTTCTCTGAAAAAATATATAGTGATTAAATTGATCAAAAGACAAAATATTAAATCATTAAAATGCATATAACTTTTTTTTCAAGACTAACTGTATTATTTCACTATCAGTATTAGCCATATATTAAAATGTAATGTTATTGGTTTGTGTCTTACTAGTTTTAGGTAGATTTCGTAAGAAATACTACCTATTACATTCTCCCCTAATTTGGAATTTCTGGAAAAATTTTGCAGATCTACGCCGATCATGACTCCCAGAACACAAAACCACCCCCAGTTCAAAACTTTATATATATATATATATATATATAGATAGATATATAGATTATATATCACTTTTTTATGGACACGATAACTTCAATAATTCTGCACAAATCTCTTCCAAACTGATACATAAAATCAAGGGGCATAAAATCTCGGCCATGTTCGTTAATGAGCAAAATCGAACCAGGGGGGTGGGGATGGGGGGGGGGGGGGCTTTTTGTCAAAACAGAAAAACCTCAGAACTTCTTAATTATGATACATATCGAATCCGTTTAAAGTTGTTATTACTTCTCGGAAAAGGGCCGAAAATTTATGTATGACAGATTTTTGATAACATTAAAAATGACCTCGAGAGGGGGGGGATTAGGGTTTAAGAAGAAAAAAATCATTACTTCTTCAATTCACAAGATATCAAACCGGCTTAAATTTATTATAAATCCTCTTAATATTATCTACAACTTTTATACTGACAAGTTTTTTATAGGACCAACACTTATAGCTAAAATAAAAAATTAAAAAACAAATCTCTGACGGCTCCGACTACACACACCGATAGATTTTGAAGTGGGCGGTCCCAATTGCCGAATCATGGCAAAAAGTTCATTTCTACGGCAATTCCCAATAAACAGGCACCCCACGGTCTATGTCTTCGAAATCTACCTGTGCCTGTAGGACGAGCCGTCAGGGATTTTTTTAAGGTATATTTTGTCACAGAAGTTTTTTTTTTTAAGAATATATATAATTTTAATCGATCATTGTATTTTACTACAAAGTGTACATATATAATCTTAAATGTTTTACAATCATTATTTACTTTATCTAAATACTTCTTTTGATTTATATATAAGAGAAATATCTGATTCATTAGGTAAATATCTAGGCTAAAAACTCTTTATTTCATTTTTTTTAATCCTAATTTATAAAACGTGTCCATGAGTAGCTCGCTTTTATCGATTTTCTCCTTGAGCACTATTCTGAAGTTAATGGGACACGTACAGCAATAAAAATTCTTCAGCTCAAATTGGAGTTTTTGGATTCATTTAAGAAATTGAACTTTCGTTTTTATTTTTGCTTTTTTGAGGTGATATTTAAATATATGTAGGAAACATTTGAGTCTCTCTCTCGCTATCTATCTATCTATCTATATGTATGCATATATGAAATGAATGTGAAAGAATATGAAAGAATTTTGAGTGTGAACGAATGTGGATTGATATGAAAGGACATATAGTTAAACCCATTCCAAATCAGAAATTAAAATATAAAAGTTCAAAGTTTAAAATCCATAAATTGTGTGTCTAAATTTTAAAGTCCGGTCTTCATTTCTATTTTGCCACTGTAACTTAACTTTTCTTACAATACTTTTATTACGAGAAGACATCAATTTTGAGCCCTCTTTAAGATAAATTCTCTCAGTTGTTCGTGGGTTTGTGGCTTCCAGGCATCAGTTTGTCGTCAGCACCCCGGGAATCATGCGGAAGCTAATTAACCAATTAAATTAATTCCTAATTTGAAATGCGCTCTCTAGTGGTAGTTTCGCGGTATTTAACACGCGGATCACAATTTTTGCATGGATTTTTACTCTTACCACTTGCCCTAAAAATATGGTCAATTTCCCTGAAAACGACACGATACCCGGTCGGCTAACGTACCGGTGGCGCGCCGAGCTCTGCCCGGCAAGATCGAGATTCCCGATGAAAGATTCCTCAAACTCTGCCCTGGGTCTAGCTTCGCTAAAGAGACCTGTAATGCCAGGGTAATAAAAACTAGTTCCCAAGAAAATCTGTAGTTTATTTTCTCATAGACGCTGCTCACGACTACAAAATAATATTTTCCAATCTGTAGATTAAATGCTAAGCGCTCAGATGACGAGCGAGCGCCGAGATCTACATCAACGACGTGGAATATGTTATCGGATAAATTACAGGAGGAACGATTTATGTTACATATATACCGGGTGATCCAAAAGTCAGGACGAACTTTAATTGAATTATTCGAAAACGAATCAAGATACAAAATACGGTTTGCACCAAACGGATGGAAAAGAAACCGGGTTTTGTGTGGAAACGAAAAAAAATAGTTATGTTGGTGACCAACAGATGACGCTGTGGTGTTTTATTGCACCAAAAGAGGAATTACAAATGAAAAAATGTTGACAACTTACAAGTCAGCTTAGTTACAGTTAATTAGTACTACAGTAAATGTTCAATGTGCTGTCCATCATTTAGAAGTACAGCTGTGAGACGAGGCACCACACTGTTCAAAGCATTTAGAAGCATTTCTTGTGTTATGGCAGACACATTTTGGCGGATGCCATCTTTCAGTGCTGCTAGTGATGCCGGTTGGTCGCGGTACACTTTTGACTTCAAGAATCCCCCCACAGCCAAAAGTCACAGAGTGTCAGATCGGGAGATCTTGGAGGCCATGCGTGAATAAAGTAGCAACTGATAATGCGAGCCTCCCCAAATGTTGAGCGTAGCAGGCGTTGCACAGGAGAGCAATTTGAAGTGGTGCTCCATCTTGCATAAAGGTGACTGTTTGGAGTGCCTGTCGCGCTTGCAGTTCAGGAATAATGTTGTTCTGTAACAGTGCTACATATCGCTGACCAGTGACAGAAACTGTTTTGAAATTCGTCTGTGTGACTTCCTCGAAAAAAAATGGACCAATTATGAAATCAGCAGTGAAGCCACACCAGACTGTCACTTTAGGCTGTTGCAAGGGTACCTCAACAAATGCATGTGGATTTTTTGTGGTCCACACTCGACAATTGTGAGTGTTAACAGCGCCAGAGAGTGTAAAATGCGCTTCATCTGTCCAAAGCACAGTGTGAAGCCAGTCGTGCTGCTCTTCCATCTTACTGAATACCAAATTCGCAAAATCTCGGCGAGAGTCGAAGTCAGGAGGTTTCAGTTCTTGGTTATGTTGCAGCTTGTAGGGATACCGTTGCAAAGTTATTCGCAGTGCTCTCCAGACACTTCCGTACTACACTCCTGTCTGCCTCGAAACTTCCCGAGCACTGCACTCCCCATGTGCAGCAACCGCCGACATGGATTGCACCGTCTGCTCCACTGTCGTGGCAACAACAGCAGCGGCTGTTGAGAGACGTCCATTTCTTTGACGTGACGCCAAAGAACCTGTAGCTTCAAATTTCTTCATCATTTTATTCAATGCAGAAGACGTTATTGATCCTTTGCTATCTCACATACCTTTCATGTAGCGATATGCTCGCAATGCCGCAATGACACTTTCCGAATTCTTATAATACAGTTTAACTAAGAGGGCTTTCTCAACTATGGACAGCATTTCGATGCATACAAGTTTCGACTACCATTACCTGCTTCAGTTGCTTCTTTTCATATCGTTTGTTGCTTAATCCTACATCAGAAATCCGACAGTGCCATCTGTTGGTCGCCAACTGAACTATTTTTTATTTCGTTGCCACACAAAACCCGGTTTCTTTTTCATCCGTTTGGTGCAAACCGTATCTTTGTATCTTGATTTGTTTTCGAATTATTCATTTTTAAAGTTCGTCCTGACTTTTGGATCACCTGGTATATACATGTTTAATTACAGTAACTTTAATGATTGTTATTGCTTTAAAAGGTATAGCTTTTTTTTAACTATGTGTATTTCTATCTGCCGTTCTATATACTTTTCGTCTGTCTATGTATTATTCAATCTTTCTATCGAAAGTTTAATGAAAAGAATTTTGAATTTTTATGTAGTATAGACACATATTTTAAATCAATAAATCCTAAAAACCCTTATTCATTGAAATTGCATCACTAAGATTTTAAAAAGTGGCTAATGACAAGAATTGTTTTAAAACTTAACGGACTGAGTGTTCCAATGTTCAGGACTCTCTCAATAAATATCATTATAATTTTAAAACTAGTCAGATGTGCCAATCCCAGAACTTTCTTCTACCTCATATATGTTAATAATTCAAAATTCGCTAACACAGTGCCAATAAGATCAATGTTTTTCGTTATTTTGTTTTACTTCAACTGCTCACGAATCCCCGGGTTACCTTTGCTGCACGAGCATCCAATGTACATTACAACTACGAAAAATCACGAAAATCGTACCAAAATCGCTATTACAGTGCCCTCTGCCGCGGAATACCCCGAAATTAAAGTGGCGCCTGCTAGCGATAGTCAAAAACATATAAATGAAATTTGGTTCAATTCTATGCATAACTTCATACAATTTTCGATGACACAATGAGGACAGAAACACACACTGGACAGACAGACATTTTGTATAAACATGTTTTTCGGAAACTCTGAACCTTAAAACATGCAAATTTGTCGAAAACTGGAAGTTGAAAAAAAAATTCTACAATACTTTCTTCTATTATATATAGAAGAAAGTAAAAATAAATAAATAAGTATACTCTTAAATATCTTTAAATAACGTGTTAACAGTTACTTATATATTGCATAGCCTTTAAACATCTAGGCGTTTAAATTATATTTTATTCATACATTTTTTATCCTTAATGTTCAAGGTAGCAATATTAATTTTATTTAGAATTAATTTACTCAATTGAATATCTTGCAGTACGTTTTAAATTTTAAATAAAACATGTAAAAGTGCATTTACACATAAATGACAATGCATTTGTAATGCATTCTCTAAAAATCAATAAAATCTATTTGAATATAAATATATTTCAAACATTTTTATTAAATCGTCAATATTCATTTAGTACAATAGATTTAAAAATAAATACAAAATGCAAATTATCTATTTTCTACGAGATGTTTTATAAAAAAAATTACATAGGGAGATTAAAAATGAGGGACTCAATTTCATACATTAGTGTTTTATGAACTATACATTATGAGTAAATATTGTAGCTTAGATTGATCATATCACATTAAAATTTATAGAAGTTCAATGGCCCCTTTACAATTCACGCATAACATCTCGACGGTAGCTCAATTTATTACACGTCTAAGAAAATAATGTTCCATCGCTGATAGTCCGGGAGGCAGCAATATGTTTTTCGTTAATCATTTCATAGAAGCTAATTTTGTATATATGATAGATTAGATGGTACAGACAACGAGAGTGTCTGTCAGTCAACTAGCACACCAATGAAGGGTGCTGCCATAGAAACATAGCATTTTCTTTTACAAAGCGAAAATAAGTTATATATTATTACCACTGTAAATGCGGCAACATTCGTAATCGAAATACCATTCATTTTGTTTTGAATGCGTGATGTTGCGACTCTCTCAAAGCTGTATTCTTCGCGGTCGTGGCAGCTGACGGCTGTTTTCGGAAATGTTTAAATAAAATTAGATACATATTTCAAAATCAACTTGTATGACATCATCTCTAAAAAGGTTCACTTCCTCCCGCAGTATGAGTTTATTGCAGCTGTCATAAGGTTTTTGTTCATCCAGAGTTGTAGTTATAGATCATACATAAACTGTTTCCTATATAAACGACGACAAAAAAAGTTATGGAACTCAGGATTTAGAAAACAAATTGCTGTATAATAGATATGTTTCTCATAATTCCTCATAATTAATGCCGCTGTGTACTGGGCGAGATTTCGGAGGGGTCTAGCTCTTTTGTTTGAAACTTTAAGTCATCTTTCAAATAATCTGCATGTAATTCATATGCAATGTATGATTCGATCAGTGTAGCTGTGTAATTATGAGTCTGCCATTTTGGTTCACGGTGTACATTGCGTATTGTTATGCTTATATGCATTTATGTTCAGTTGTGTGTATATGTTTTATGATTTACTAGCAAAAGATAAAAATGGATATAAAAAAATTATGGAATTTTGTGCCTGATTAAAATGAAAACTTCCACTGATCTGTGTGAACTATATCTTTTTCAATGAATACATTTAAACTAAATCAAAATATTGCAAATTTGTGAAAGTTTTATGACATATTTTTAATTTTAGGGCTTAAATATAGAATTTGTTGTTAAAAATGCATTATTTAGTAGTACTCAAAATAAGTAGTAAGATGTGAAGTTTCAAAAGTACTGTTTGGATATTTATATTTTCACAAATCAATCATGCAATAACTTCCGGATTACAACTGGGCTACTTATCTGCTACATTTCAACTACCTCGGGGTATAAAGTGGATTCACTCTACTGTTATCATGAATTATTTAAACCGATGTAGAATATCACACAGCACTTAAAAACACAGACAAATATTTTCGTTTCACTTTCAAGTGATTTTTATTCCGAAATCTCTTACACAAACGAAGCTACTAAAATGTTTCAAACAACAATACTCTTAACAATGAATATATAAAAGTTCAAGTAACTCAGTATGTAACAGCTAATTACTTCTTCAGTTTTGTAAATACTGTGCTGTAGATTTGTAGAAAATGTTAAAATCTCCTCTAAAATTAATTCGCCAACTTTAAAAGATCTTCCTTAAACAAATTGAATTTTTCACAGCTAAAAATGAAGAAAACTTATGCAATACAGATGGCCCAAAATAGAAATCTTTCTTAATTTTATGCTCTGCTTTCTTTTTACTAGATTTTAATAAAACTTAAAACAAATGCATGGCTTTGCAGTGTTCATAATTATTTATTTATTATTTGCATCATTAATTTTTATGAATAATTTTCTTGAATGAAATAATTATTTGCCTTCCAAAAATATCACATAAAATGTAACAAGTTAAATTTCATAAGCTAAATTTAGTTGCTCCATAGATTTTAAGAAATGTTGAGATGACATCTTCCGTACTAATATTCTACTGCTATTTAATTACTTCAGAACATTTTGCTGATGTTTAACTTTGATAGATGGGATAAGCGTACTTATCTTTTTGTAAATAATCCAAATTTTATTTTAGTTTGAAATGATCAAGCGAAAATCTATTATAATATTTCTTTAACTAGATCAGTTGTACTTTGTTCAAGAAAAATAAACATCAATCTCATTCACCAAAAAAAAAAAAAAAAAAAAAAAAAAAAAAAAAGTGTTACAGCTGAAGGAATTTGCCTATTTTTCTTTACAAAGATTTGACAATTGAAAATTTGGTTTACAAAATTCTTTTATTAAATTTAATAGAAAATAAATACCGCCACTAGCAACTGTTGAGACTTCAAAAGATTTTATATTCAGAAGTAAAAATAATCACATTTCATTTAGGGGAGAGGGGGGGATTTCATAGTAAACTAATAGGATTTGTGGATTACCGAACTTTTAAAATGAATGAATGTCTATTTGGCTTAAAGGACAGTCTCTAGTTTTCAGTGACCTTGTACTAAAAGTTATATATTTTCTAGAACACTCTGTTTATAATTTATTGAATTTAGGTTGGATGCCCATGCCAACCACTTTATATGCTCGATGAACAACTCCAATTCACAAGACGAGCTCTGTGAGATCGAATTTTATTGTCCATTTAACAGTATGTGTTACCGATTATTCTAGTATCGGTAAAACTAAAAATTCAAGAATATCGTTTTTGTACCATGTGCTAGTCAGGTTGGTATCACGGATAACATAAAGGTTAGCATGTGTACCCATGCTTATTCCAGCTAAAACCATCAGCTCGCTCCATCTTTTATATGACATTTCGCCCCAAACACCGGAATTATTTTGTATGTTATATGAAAATACGACGATCGTCGAATTCTAGAATATATCCTTATTTGCCTGTAAAAAGCACCTGACAGCACTCTGTATTATCCTTAATTTGATGTCCATCCTTCCAGTTTTTCTTCAGTAAACATGTGCCTTACGCTTAATAAAATACAGGCTGATCAAGATGATTTCGTATAGTTTATGTTGACACGTTTTTTGCGGCAGCCCAGAAAAGTTTCCTTGCTGGTAAATGAGATTTTTTTCTGTTTCCAAGCTTCGTTATGAAAAAATATTCGGCCTTTTGTTATTAGAGCGACCTTGACTTCCCCTTTAAAGAACATCTCCAAAAGTTTGGAATCGGTTTTAATGTCGAAATATTACAATCTGAGAACGTAAATAAAATTTTACATTTACTTTTGTTACCCCTCACCTTAGTATTATGAACTTTTCACAAACACATGGATAATAATTTTAAGTCATAATGTTGAAACATTGCATAAGTATTTTCATAAAGTGCTTTCTTAAAGTCATTTCTTAAAGTACTTTAATTATTTATTTATAAAATAAACCAAAAAAAAAACTATACTAGTAAACTTAGTTTGGTATGAAGCAAACAACATATGGGATTCTCACTCCATCTTCGTTTTAATTAAGTTACGAATAATTACATATCTGGACGTCTGCGATGACGTTTTCGTTAAGTAAAATTCTTCTAATGATTTTAGAGAAGTGGATACGAATTAAATAGATTTTAATTATATTTGTATGCTCTATTTAAACATAAAGATACGCAAAATGGGTCATTTTTTAGCAGTACATTTTAGTGTGTATTGCACATTTTAATTTGTAGCGGTATTTGTACGAATAGGATGGAATTTCTCCAGTTTTTAAAACCTCTTCGATACATTAAAGTCTTTTATAAAAACCTTGCATTTTACAATGATAGAATTTGTGCTAAATTAATGGCATGAAGAAAGATGTTTATGTAATATAACCTATTAACTGGATTTAACACATTTAACTACGCAAAACGTTATATATTTTAAATCGATTTTAATAGAGTGAGCAACTAATCACTGATACAGTATGGATATAGTTTTAAAATGCAAACATATAATAACAAAAAGAAATCTCTAATTGTTCATTTTAAATAAAGTTTCATGTAGGTGTGAATCCCAATTCACTTGTAAGGTATTTATTTCTGCCGTTTAAAAAATCTTTCTTATCTTCTCAAAGTGATTTTTCAATGCATTTTAGTCTGCGTATTGTATATGAATCCTCCAATTGCATAAAAACTATACATTGTCTGTCAATTTTTGCAACAAATCCTCCATTCGCTTATCTAGATTAAATTTAGTTTTAAACGCAAACAATAAAGGAAAACCACATACCTAATCTATCTTGATTTTGACAACTTCCTGCTAATTTATTATCCCAGGTATCGTTAAACCAAGTTTCCTGGATAAAAATATCTTCCTCCTAACTTAAAAAAAATGTTAGATTATGTTACTTATGGATTTTGTAAATGAAAGGCCTCTCCTTATCAAGGAAAATTTTCTAGAAAAACAAATGGTCACTCTCTATTAATCGATTAGTAATCATGTGTAATAATTAATGCTATACTTAAATTTTCCTTAGGGGGTCACTATATATAGAATTTGTAACAAACTTTTTCAAATTTTACACCTAATTTTGAAGCTATATTTAGATTCTTCGATAAAATTTATCTTTGGATACCAAACGGGAAGCATTTGATCCAGTAAGGAATTAGGAAAATTTAAAGTTTGGAACTCTTAACGTGAAATTCATTTTTAATCTTTGCAAAACAGATTTCAATGCGGATAGTGTGTAAGGATAACTCAAAACTACTAAGCGGAATGACCTGTAGTTTTGGATTTGCATATTTGAAGCTTCTAGAAATCGATGTCTGTTAAAGAATTCATAGCTTACAATTAAGTTTTTCAAAAATCCGTATGTTTTGGCTTATTTTTCGAAAAAAATGTGAATTGTATTCTATATATATATATTGTAGAAAAATCGATTGCTAGAAGCTTTAATCATTCAAATCCAAAATTACATTTCATTCCGCTTAGTAGTTTTAAGTTATGCTTACGCACTATCCGCATTGTTATCTCTTTTGCAACGATTAAAAATGAATTTAACATTAAAAATTCCAAATTTTAAAACTGCATAATTCTTAAACTACTTCACCCAGTGTTTTCCAGTTTTCTCTCCGAAGGTTACAATATACTGAAAAATCCAAATATGATGTCAAAATTAGGTATTGGTATTAATTTCTTTAATTTTTGGAACTATGTCTATATGTAAGGCATCTTTCTAAGTAAAATTTAAGTAAAGCATACCTTTGGATTTGAGAAAAGTCTGTAGCAACGGGCTTCAAGATAGAGCAGTATTTCGCCTAAAAAGACATTCTGTCCTTTTGAAGATACAAGATATTCGCAGCTGGGAGGGGATTATTGCAATTCAGAAGCAATGACAGGGGGTCATACGCCCCCACCACAGTGGAATGTGAGAAGAAGGGAGGAAGTCGTGAGTCTGTTTTAAAGACGGCGAGAGGCTGGTGTCTTGTAAACAGCTCTGGATTTTGGAGTGAGAATTTTTTTAAGTAGTTCCAGTGGCAGAACAATGATGCTAATTAAAAGGCAGAAGTTTGTTCTGCTGTGATCACGAGAATCACAAAAAAGGCTGTAATAAAAAAAAATTGTACATAATATATTTTGCTAATTAAATTCAATTTGTTTTAATTGAATCCTGTGAACTTTCAATTATTTCTCGAGCTGTGACGATTTAATTAATTTTAAATCCAGTTGCGACATGATCAGCCTTAAGAATACGTCAAATTTATATATAACAAAGAAAGTTGCATAAATATTCCACATTTATATGTATATTTTAATTAAACGATAGTTCTATACATTATTATACAAGAAAAAGATTTCAAACGTTAAATTAATATAGTTCATTATTTGTGTGATTAATGGAAGTTGACTTGCTGTCTCATTATCATCTTATTGTAAAACTAGTACATACTTAACTTTAATATTGTGCCCATAGGTATAAAGAACTACGGAAAACTTCATATAAAAGAATCATATAAAAAAATCTTGTAAAAAAAAAAAAAGTTTTGGCTTTGAATAAATTTTTCTTATAGATATTCAAATTGAGTATGTACAATTTATCACTGAGTGGCCAAAATATTAGGCACTCTATATTTGAAAGTAAACCAGCTAGTCCGACAGTGACGTAGAGTGATGTAACAACGCAGAGTTGCTTATATAAGGAACTCTGAGTTTCTTACGATGTAGTTCGCACTAAAGTTACTGTAAAAATGGATAAAACTTAAGTGACTTTAAAGGGATGATAGGCGGTGCAAGAAGAGCTGGTGCCAGCATCTCTGAAACGATGACCCTTTTAGGATTTTCTCGGCCAACAGTATCTTGGGTGTTTAGAGAATGCCAGTTTAGGAAAAAACTTTTGCGATTAGGACTATACTGGACGAAAAAGGCTGGTGAACGAGATAGGTGAAAGGCGAGTAGCATGCATAGTCCGCAGCAATAGAAGGACAACAACACGACAATTTACCACTGAAATCAATTCAGCTGCAGAACAAAGCATATCCCAACGCACAACAATACGGACTTTGCAAAGAATGAGCTTTAGCACCAGGAGACCATCAAGCGTGCTTTTGGCATCACAGAAAAATAGGAAAAGGCGCCTGTTGGGGGCGAAGGAAAGACGAAATTGGTCACTTGAGGACTGGAAAAAAGTAGCTTGGTCCAATGAATCTCATTTCCTTCTGCTTCATGCCTGATGGCAGAATCAGAATATGGCACAATCAACACGAATTCATTGACACCTCATGCCAAATGACAACTTTCAAGGTTGGTGGCGGTAGAATTATGGTGTAGGGAATGTTTTCCTGGAGTAAACTGGGTCCCTTGATATCTGTGGATACAACTCTGAACAGCTCAGCTCACCTCAAAATCGTTGTGTATCACGTGTACTCATTTATGGCTGTAATGCTCCGTTATGGCGATGATCACAATCAGATCAGCAGGACAATGCACCTTTCCACCGTGCTCGATTGGTCTTAAATTAGTTTCAGGAACATCAATCAGAGTTTAATCTGCTTTCATGGCAAGCTCAGTCTCCTGACCTCAATCCTGTTGAGCAGTTGTGGGACGAAGTCAAAATAACACTTGGAAGCTTGGAAACACCACCATCCAATTTGACCAAACTTACAGCAGCCATTATGTCAGCATGGGCATCAAATTCCTTGACAATGGTATTATCAACTTGTTGAGTCCATGTCAAGAAGAATTCAGGCTGTCATCAGCGCTAAATGTGAACCAACTCGTTAATAGAGGGTATCTCTAATTTTTTGGCCACTCAGTGTAAAACCGGGGGCAAAAAGTAATATCCTAAAGTTACCTCTGCATTCGCGCCTATATGTCGTAAAAACTAAAATTATGAAAAAATAACGTTATTTTGATTCAATCATAGTAAAATCCTTCAATTATTTATAAATAAATATGCACTTTTTTTTTTTTTTTTGCTTGCGTAGCCGAAAAAAATATACCGAAGAAAGTGCAATAAATGGATCAAAATGGTGTAGCATTTACTGATTTCTTTTTGTATGACCTCATAATGAAGCCTATAAATAATGGACGTTACTTTCAGAGCAACAAGAGGCCTCACTGAGGATGAAACTGTTGATTTTGAAATTAAAACGTACATTTTCATTCATAAAAATTAAATTTACAATAGTTACACTGGAATGATGCCGTTTTCCTTCCTTTCTTAAGAAGTGCAAATCCTAATTTGAATATGCATTAAATGTTACTTCCATCAAAAGGGACGTCATATTTAAGAGATTATTACTTTTATTATTTTTTTCCTGAAATTGAAATAGCTGTATTATACTATCTCAGATTCATTTAAATGAAAGTGCTACGTCACTTTTACATAGGGGAAGGTGGCATAAAATGATCCTAATGGGCAAAACGATCCACATATGTTTTCTTCCAGACAGGTAGCGCTATCTGCAGGGTAAAACCTAAACTAGTTGTGATAAGTGAAGAAGAAGCAATGAAGGCTTTCAAGCTATCGCAGTATTACGTGTCTTAACAGAATTTTTTGAAAAATTGGTGTTTTTAACATCTGTTATAAGGTAAGTCCTAACTTTCACATTTATTTAGATATACAGTCTTTCATGTATAGAAATATGGCTTGGTTTACTTTATGGAGTATGTTTTGAGATGTGAATCACACTTATGTATTGTCATAATTAGTTTTATATCCTTTGTTTTGCCAATAAAAAACAATTTACAATTATTTTTAAATGAAGGATCATTTTGCCCTTTGGTGAGGGTAAAATGATCCTTTGGACACTTAAAAAAAATTATTTTTTTCATTACTCAATCTGGGTTTAAAATATTATTAAAATATGTTTATTCCTCTGAGCATCTTAGGGCTTTCCTGCATTCTTATAAAAGTGCTCATAAAATTCATATTAATTGAAATTTTCTTTCACGGTTTGTTTCTAAAATATACTTTACATCTCTTTATTATACTTATGTCTTAAAGAACAATTCTATTACAAATATTTATGTCTACAGCCGATTTCATTTGTTTTTGGGAAACGGAAAAATACGGGCAAAACGCTTAGAGGGTTAAAATGCAAAATATAGTGTAAAACATATTAGGAAAGGGCCAAAGTTTTATTTAAACAGTTATGTTATTTTACACAAGTTTTTCCCTTAAGGGGATCATTTTAGACCACTTTCCCCTATATATAGCAAAAATGTTTAATAATATTAATTTTTTAATTTTTAATTTACATACGAAAAATGCTCATTATCCGTACAAAATGTCTTTATTTTAGGACGCAAGAATATAGCGAGTGTCTCTGAATTTTTATGGACCCATCAGTGTGATGTCAGAAGCTCCTCAATTCTGCATAGAAACCGCAAATTGGACAATCCACTGTTTATCTACTTGATCTTTAATGGTAAAGCGCATATAAAATTATTTGTAATACACTTCTTATAATGCCTAGATAAGTTTTAATAAGACGTATAAGCAACACTTACTTCCACATTGTATATGCTAGCTTCAACCTAGCATCAACTTGCCAATCAATATGTGAATTCACGTCAAAGATGTAAATTTTTCCGTGGTTGGATTCATAGCCATTTTCTCCTCTTGCTGTTAGCTTTACTTCGCTATTTAAAAAGCTGTACATGTGGGAAAACATAGTGACACTCTTTCTAGCGATTTTGAAAACAAAATTAACAGTAAAAAATACTTAAAAATAACATTCGAGAAAAATGAAGCAAACAAAACAAATGGCCATTGAAATAACATTGACACGCTAGTTCGCAACGGTTTCTGTTGATCCAATTTGCAATTGATACGCAGAGTTTAGGAAACAAACAGCAGTCTGTGACATCACCACTGATGGCATCCATTGTTTTATAAAACAAAATACACGTGTTATATTTTCCTTAAATTGTTATATTCTTTTAAATTCTCGAACAGTTACTTTTTAATGTTTGGCAGCAGGAAAGAAAAAAATTGCATTTGAAAATTAAATTTTTTTTATTTGTATAAAGCTAAATTATTGCAGGGGATTACAGAAAGAGGTAAGAAGTGGTCTAATGTATCTAGTATTTTCACAAGTTCTAAAACATATGTATGTCAGGTTTCGTGCATAACGGCCAATTTTTTTTTTGTAGGAACATGCACATGAACATTGAGGGAGAAAAAGAAGAGAGAGAAAAATACATCTAGAGATATATTTATGCCGTGCTTCAAAATCCACCGGCTAAATAATTGGACCATTCCTCAGCCGCAGCCTTCCTTGTTGCTCCATATGCTTACGTTCCTTGGCAATATGTTTTCCTTTGTGCTATCTAAGTCTCTTAAAAGGGGAGCTAACACATATCCATCTTGTTGCCCAAAATAACCACCATATTGAAACCCAGCTCAACATTACTTTACCACCAGATCAGGAATTTGCCGTCAATGCCACTCGCCGTCCACCACTGTGGTAAGCTATCCGGTTTTAGCTTGGTTTTTGGTCGAGGGTTTTTAAATGGTAGGTATGATTTAGCCTGTAGTATAAGAGCTCTAGTGTTATCTATTAGCTTCGCTTTTCTTCCCTAGCCATATGTGGAGGTCTCTTCTTTTTCAGTCTCTTCCCAGAAGAAAGTTTATTCCCTATGTTTTACATCCCTCAAAGAACGTTTAATAGTTGTAAACTAAAGGAAACACGTAAGTTAAAAAACGTAAACAATCAAACCACTAAGAGCAAACGAAGAACGAAGCTGATCATCAGCTGTAATCCCCCAGCCTTCTAGAAAACTTGCTACATCCACTCGTCGATCTACACTGACTCGCGAGATTTGAAGTTGTGTAATTCGAGAAGCATCTTCTGCCTTTTATTGAATGTGGCACGTTCGAGGCAACTTTGTACTTTTTTAAAGCGTTCGTGACGTCAGTATAAATATTATTATTCATTTATGTTTGAGATTTAAAGTAAAAATTTGTCATTTCCATGTGAAGGAAAGTTGTTGTGACCCGAGAAGCTAACAAAAAAAACGAATTATTTTAAGGTCATAAATCCTTTAAGTCTATTCGTGACAGAATCAACCCGATCATCAAGCCAAAAGGTAGAAACACAAGGTAATAACCATGTATTTTGACCATATATTTCTAACTTTTTTCTCAGATATGATTCCATATTTTTTCAAAAAGCATTTGGAAAAATAAAATTATATAAAATAATTGTGTTGTCATTTTGTCATTTATTTAGAATCTATATATTCTAGAAGTGTTTATGAATCTGTAACAATATTTTCCAAACTTAAGAAAATTACATAAAGTGGCTCACATATCATTGCTTCAAACGTGGATGCTAATTTTAAACTTTTTGCCACGGGTAGTACATCATTGTTAATTCCTTATTACATCTTATGTAAGTTTGTATAAGAAGACCATACAGCATACATAAAATAATTTAAGAAATCAAAGCAAGATTATCAATACATAACTTTATAATGAAGGATGCTTGACTTTCATTGTTATGCTCCAAGATTGAAGACATTTTTTTAATAAAAAATATGTTTAAAATTAAATATTAATATAAAGCTCTTGTTATTTTCAACTTTCAAAATTTTTATAGTTTTTTTTGTTTTGTTTTAAGTAAAGAAAATTGCGAGAAAATCTTTTGTGTAGCGATTCAATTATTTAAAAGCATTTTAGTGCAAATTTCATTATGAAAGTTCTTGTCACAGACGAAGTAGATTAACATGTTTCATTAAAAATATTATTTAATTTGTTAACTGGATTTAATTTAATTCTTCTAAAAAACAGTTTTTGTTAGCTTTTCATAATACTTTTAGTGCTTTAGAAAAGGTATATAATTATGTCAGTTTCCAAAATAAAAATCTGTAAATAAAAATATTTTTAAATTAACATTTTATCTCATGCTATTCAGTTTCGATAAAAATATAACGTGTTTTACAATCTAAGAACTAAATTTTAATGGTATATAATTTGTTTGTGCATAAACCATTTGTACATTTTGGCACTTTTTTAAAGACCCATATCTCCGAATCTCTTGCATCTAATGGTATAGTTAATCTAGAAGATAGATAGTCAAAATAGAATCTATAGGACAAACTGCAGGACATATTACACCCAGGAAAACTCCACATGGAAGCTAAACGGTATATTTTGGCTCATGAGACAACTTTCAGAACATATCTTTATGTAGACGTTTTAGCTGAAATACGTCCTATGAAGCATCAGATAATGCGTTTATAAAGTGATAATGCAAAGTAGATAATACTTTAAACCTTGCAGTTCTACATTCTCCTAATAAAAATACTATTGAGTTTTTCTAGAGTGGAAAAATTTCTATCCTGTGATTTATTTCCATGTAATAAAATACTGAAACTATATTTCAGACTCTCTAATATATATATATATATATATATACGTGTGTGTGTGTGTGTGTAGTATGTATAGCCAGTATGTAGCCATTTGCATGTTTAAAGCTCGTGAATATGTTTTCCAGTTGCTTTATTTAATCTTTCCTAAGGAGTCATACTAGGACTTTTAAACCTTAAAAAAATTCAATCTTTGAAAAAATATATATATTAAAGAGTAACGATATTTCTGACCACATTAAAATACAGTAAATGACACTTTTAATAGTTGTCAAATATGGAATATTTTCAAAGAGAGAAATTTAAAATTGTATTTTTCAAAATGTGCTTTTGGAGCATTGCGCGAAGAGTAGTTAAAAGACTTTTCGATATTTTTAAATGAAATTTTCAAGATATATAGTGTATAGTAGGCACTATAAAGTGAATCTAAATTTGTATATTTTTCTGAACCCTCTGACTGTTTTCTCCAGCAAAAGGGCAAAATAGTAATTTTGTTTTCTCTGTATTTTATTTTAAATTCTAAAAAAAGTTATTCATCCAACGTTATGTAAAAAACTTAATTACGTATATGAATGTAACCCTTGACCGCCTTAATCATAACTAAATGTATAAAATTGCATTATATCCGTAGAATTATATTAATTTAAATAATGCTTGTATTGCAGTGAAACCTGGAGCTTCGTGATCGTATAAACACGGTCGTGTCAGTGAGAGGGATAAAAACAAAAATATCTTGGTGTTACATTGCTAAAATTTTGAAACTTTTACATAAGCAAAATACAGTTTTGATTTTAAACCAAAAAAAAAATGCTATAAATAAAGCTTTTTTAAGTTCAGTGTAATCACAAGGCTGTCAAATATAATTACAAAAAATGTGCTTTTATATGCAGAAATTCTTTTGCAATGATGCACACAACCTGTAATACCAATTTTTTGCGCGACATGTTTAAGAACCCCTATAACAACTAATTTTCCCCATTATGATCTGAAAAAAAATTAAATGAATTAAGAAACATGTTTCTATTACCACCTTCAAAAATTATGTTTTTGTAATGTATACTTTTAAGATATAAAGTAAGAAAATGGTCGTTTTTGTTTTTAACTTTTCGGCATTTTTGAAGTCCTATGTCCCCTTAAATGAATAATCTGATTCTGGATACCATAAAAGTAATCTACAGATTAAGTTAAAAATATTTTGTGAGATATGTTCAGAAAATGTTAAATCAATGTTAACAAGAACATAAATACATTTCCTGTATTGAATATGATATGGAATCTGTTATCTGGCATGGAGATTTATCGAAGAGATTTTATTCGACAAAAGAGTAAAAGTTTGAAGCATTAAAACTTTTATAATTGTAGTGATATGAAAGCAATTTTAATGTGTATATGGCGTGACATTTAATATCGTCCTAGAAGTTCTTACATTAAAATGTTGAACAAACTGCTACGAGGCATAAATAAAGGTGGAAACTATCTTAACAACACTCCTGCTTTCAAAGTGGTAGCACGTCTTCTTTGCGCCTGAAGAAGAAAGTCAAAGTTCTTTTGAAAAGCCATGGGCATTTCTTAATTTTATATTGTTTTTAAGAAACTTTTTGCCTTTATTTAAGGTGTTATTTTTATAACGAAAGACAGAACTATTAAATTATTTTACTTAACCATAATACATTTGAATATATATGCTAATAAATATACGAGTTTGCCATTTCTCTATCGTATTTATTTATTTTTATATTCATTTCTGAAACTGTCAATAATTTAAAGGCAATCTATTTCTTACATCAGCACAATTTTCTAAATATTGTGTTCCTTTACTATTTTGTGAGATATTTGTATGAAAAAATATATATCTGATTGATCTGAAAGATTTATCTATCTTTATCTTATTATGATCTCTTATATGTTTCCAGTACAATCTTAAACAGACAGTTCTGTCAAAAGGAATATTACTTATTGAAGGGAAGTTCTCAAAATCTATCCTAGCGTTTATTTTGTGAATGTCAGTTTAATCTAAGAGTACCTTTTATTGGTTTTTACAGCTGTCATTTCGAATAAGCAGAAATATTAATCATAAATGATAAGATCGCTGACCAACACTAAATGTTTTTCTGTTTATATATATTTATTTCTTTTAACGTTTTGAATTTATTACTTGAATTAGGCTTTACAAAAAAAAATTATTTATGTGACTTTCACACCGTTTTTATAAAACAAATTCGCAGCTAATTAGAAGGTTATCTACGCAAGAAGCTTTTATTCTCTGGAAAAGAAGTAACATACACTGAAAATAGTTTTAAGCAGCATATTAATATTTATGCTTTTCGGAAAGCCCTAATTGCCACCTTTACTTTTATAAACTTAATTTTAACCGTTCAGCAGCCGCACTAAAAATTTCCCCACGAGTGGTCGAGTGTCGCACTTTTTACGACACAGGTGTTTCATTTTGTTACGATGATACAAACGCAAAATATTTCATGATACTCGTAAAATAGATATGTCAGATAAGCAATAATACATACCAATGGGGAAAATTAAATTTTAATAATATTCAGATGAAGAAAAATGTCCAAAAATATATGTTTAAAGAATATACATACAAATAATTAATCACGAAAGAATAAGATTATTGCCTAAAAATATATAGTAAGCGAGCTTTAAGGCAAGTAGACAAAGATAAGAAAGTCTACTGTAATGAAAAATGGTTATTTGTATTATTTTCAAAAAATAATCTCCAATTTTTATCTTTAATATTTTTTGAAAAATTTTTAAGCGAGAAAAAATCTTTTTCAATGCAATATTTTTATTTTACTTCACTTTGTTTTATCTCTACAAATATAATTTCCCCCCTTCAATTGATTATTCTGGATCGTCGGGAAATATAGATTAAAAATCTTCTCATTTTTCCAGTTTGAGCCAAATATTTTTTTAATGCTTTTTTTTTTGGCTATGTAAAATAAAACAAAAATGACTCGTCGTAAATCATATTAATTACATTATTGAATAAATAAATTTTAAACGTGAAATAATAAATTATTACATATAATTGCCAAATCCCACGCTCGAACTAAATTAAACAAATCCAATTTAACTTACCAATTAAACAAACATTATGTTGGCAATAATGACAAGCTCTCCAATTTTTAATCCGATACACTATCGACCAATAAAGTTTTATTGCCCGTATGTGACCATTTTTGTATATACAAATTCTACTGCATCAAATTTAAGTAATTTGCAAAATACAATTTGCATAATTTTCAATTCATTGATATTGTAAAAATGCATTCTAACCTTGTAAACACGTTTTTATTATAATGAGAAATTTAATAAAAATTAATATTATAAGTATTTTCTAAATGTAGAGTTAAATGGGATTTATTTTTTCCCCAAAACACTGACAGATCCCATGCTATGCAAACGCAACACATAGTTCCTACACCAGCTTGTTTATTAATATAGCAATGACAACTAACAGAGTACTTTTGATATAATCCTACCAGAAGAAATAACATAAGGTTAAATCGTGAGTCAGAAGTAGCGAAACTAAAGTAATAGTTATTTCTGTTAATTTGAACAAGAAAATTTTAATATGTGTATAAAGTAACGTTTTCGACACGAATTGTAAATATTTTCTTATAAGTTATATTTCTTAATTTCCATTGTCTTCGGTTATATCGCACTTATTTGATTGTATCCCGGCAGATGGGATAAACGAAGGGTCACTACAACCGTTTCCTTAATTTCGAGTATAGATCAATTTATCCTTTGAGAAAGTCGGATAGCAGCGAAGTAATGACTACTTTTGAAATTTTGTATGTAGTCGCTACTTTTTGAAGAAGTAATTGTAGTTCTAGTTAACTAAATTTTCAATAAAGTAATACTCGTTGTAGTTAGAAACTATAAAAAAGTAGTTTTTTCCGATAACTGGGTTAAATCTTTCAGACTTAAATATTTACGTAAACATTACGAATACAGATGGTTTCTATAGTACAATAACAATACGGGCGACGTTTATTGTACACCAACGCCTTTTTAAAGCCCAAATATGAAATTGTAATGATATTCCTGTTTCATGCAATGTCTAGTATAACCAAATACTATAAAAATAATGATTGTCAATAAATTTGCACCATTACAAATTTAATTCAAAAACAAAGAATATGCATTAAAAAAATGCTACAATAATTTTGGATTGTGTATGATAACATTCTGATGCTAAAAAATATGAAATTACCTTCAGCCAATATTGAGGATTCATTCATCGACTCCAAGCAGCTGAGATGATGACTCGTCAAAATAAGACGTTGTTCTTGCTCTTGTGATGACTCCTAAAACGATAGAAGTTTTTTTAAAGTAAATATACTTAAGACACTAAAAAAATAAAATAAAAATAAATGCAATCAAAGGAAAAAATATCAATTCAAACATTTTCCATTTATTATTCAATGACTTGTATGCATAAACTGTTTTAAATTACCAATTGATGACTTTGACATGAAAATTTCTAAATGGTAAAATTCGATTATATATTTTAGGACTCATAACAATGGATTTTATTTGCTTTAAAATAACTTGTCCATTGATTGTATTTTTTTTTCATTAACAGAGATAAAATAACGAAGACATTACACACACATACACACGCATACGTGCATACACATATAAACGCACGCACGTTTGCACACACTCCCAAAAACGCATGCACATCTACGTACATATACAATTATAATAAACATTTAAACACCAAACTCTATATATTTCATTGTCAGAATACTGTTTTTGAAAATTTCTTCAGAGATATTTATAAAATCAAAACGTGTTTTCATGGAAAATAATGAAAGTATACCCATGTATGTTTCAAATATTAAAAAGGATACTGTACTTTTTAAATATGTTAAAAAATGAAATTTTTGATATTTATATTAAATAAAAGCCATTTTCAAACTGAACATTTTTATATCAAAGCAATGTGTCTAGGCTTAAAAAAATCAAACAAAGAATCAGCGCATTTGCATTAAGTTTTCTTTTAACTCAAAACTTTTAAACGTTTATATCACGATACACACATTATGATGCTTCGAGAAACAAAGTTTTAGAACCACGGACTGGATGAATTTGAGATTTTGATTTAAATGTAAATTCGAATATTTTAGAAAATAAAACATTAATGTCCCAAAAAATCTGTGTAAAAGCCTATAAATATTCATTTAAAAATTTCAATATTAAAATTATAATTTTTTTAAAGATCATTAATTCTACAAGAAATTATACTATTTATAAATTGCGAAAATTTCAGAGCAATTCATAAAGTGGCTGTAAAGAAATCGAAATCTAAATGCATTGAAGTCTTTCCAATTAAATTGAAACGTATAAAAATGATACAATTCTTCGAGAATTATTAAAAAAATAATTGACTCTAAACATAAATTACGTATCAAAAAGATCAAAATTCCTAAACACACAGCGGCGAAATGCGTTCATTAGTGAAAAGAAACGTCATAAATATACATTTTCATGCATAAAATTGAGGAAAAAATATATAGTTGTGTCAAAATGACGTAAGTTTCCAATGATTTTCCGCTCCATGTGTTTATAGCCCAAGAAGTAAAATTCTAAAATTTTAAAACTCTTTAATTGTACTGTCTCTTTAAAAATATGTAATATTGTATTTTAACTTATTTTGCATATTTATTGAAATATATTTAATATTTGACCCAAAATGAGTTTAAGTACCTAAAAGAAGTCATCTATGTATATAGTCCGGGAGGTATCGACATTTCTTTGTTAACTATTTCATACACGCTGATCTTCAAGCACGTAATTAATCTTACTAAATCAATCACGAAAAAAGGCCAACAGCTGTCACGTCCACGGTAGCTGTGGCGTCGGGAGATGTAATATCCCCAAGTCAAAGCGAAATGAACAGGAACTCTATTATGGAGTTCTCTCAGAAATCATCCATAATCAAGTTCCCGATCACTTAGCTTTGACCATACAATGTTGCGGGCAGCGAAGCTTCATCCACCGTGGTTGCGACAACTTATAGCTGTTTTCGTGATTGATTACATACGATCAATTCCGTGTTTGAAAATCAGCTTGTATGAAATTTTTAAATAAAACATTTCTACTGTCCAACGAATAATTAATACTTATGCATATTTTTAGATATTATTAATTTATTCCGATTTAGGAAAAAAAATTGTTTTAATGCAGCTATATTTTCCAAAACGAATTTTAAAATATAGACACAAGAATATTTTTTAATTTCTAAAAAATGTACTTTTATGAAAACTTTCCGATGATCTTATGTTTCGTGTGCCATGAAAGAGTTTCATTTTTTAAAAAAACTAGCGCCAAGAAATTCTTGAATTATGTATTTCAAGAACATATTTTAGTGCTAGTTCGTGTACTTCATTTAGTATTATTTATTTATTTATTTATTTTTTGCATGTGTATTGACTGTGACATCAGTGACTATTTTTTTATTATCTGTTATGAATCATTTTTTGACTACTGTGAAAAATTGTCAAAAAATCCTCCTAAGCAGCTTCATTTTTATAGATAATAAAACTTACAAAAGAAACAAACTTTTCTGACTTTTGCAATATTTTTAAATCGGGTTTTTGTGTTTTTTTCTTCTCTCAAATTTTGATACTTGCTACCAGCAAACGTAGGAATTTTCTTTTTTCTCTCTTTTTTCATGACGAATATATTTTGCATGGGGCAAAGTTTCCTCGATTTTTTTTTCTGAAAAAAACGCAGATGATGGACGATGACACCTCCACGAAATTTCAGAAATCTTACCATATTCTACTTACCTACCAGCAACGGTACAGTATTTAAAATTGTTTTTTAGCAGCCTATTTTTTTATGGGGGGCTATATTGGCTGATGAATGTAGGAGACGCACATCATCGTATGACGTATTCTCTGCGGCATGCGGCTAGCAAAACACCGAGTCTGTATTTTCTCGCTTGAAGACAATGATGTAAAGGCCTCAATCAGATAAAAGTGCTAGCATCTGCAAATTTAAAGGAGGAGTGATTGAGACAGAGTTTGTGGGCCGCAGAGAGTGTGACAGCTTCGGATTTAGGCAGATAGTTTGCACGCCATTCTGCGAATGTCTATCAACAAATCCCATGTAAATAGCCTTTTATATGTGTAGTTCTAAGTATCTTGTAACCTCGATTAAACGTAATTTTCATTATTTCTTATTTGAGTCAAAGTACACTTTTTCAGAGAATCCTCTTTATAAGTTCTTCAGTAGTAATAATCTAGACGTGGATTGTGCAGTGGGTATTAGGTGTAGGCAGTGCAGTGCAGTGCAGTGTTTTCTTTGGGGGGGAGGGGGGGGTAATTTTAAGAATCAGGAGCAATTTTTAACGCGTGGTTAGCTATGCAAACCAAGGAAGCCCAAGACAGAGCGAAACGCAGCTGATTTTGATTTTTTATAATCAATCGTCATGGGAAAGTTTATGTATACTTCTACTAGCATGCGGTTGAAGAGTGTCGAGATGCAGAACACATGTCTTCACTTAAGATTCTCAAAGTGGCATCGGATATGTACAAAACAGGTTATATTTGGTAATGACCAATTCGGTCGTCATTACTGTGACTTATAACACTTATTTGTTTCTAACTATTTGAAGTGCTAACTTGGGGCAGATATAGAAATTGATTTAATGACTAACGGGCAAATATATTATTATAATTGAATAATTTCAGGAAAAGATAATAGAAGGATAAAAGCCTTTAAAATAGAAAAGAAAATTGAATGAGATCTGGATGACTTTCGATCAATTTTAATCGATCTTTCAATTCGATCTTTTCAATTTTATAACATATATATATTAATCATTAGCTCCGTTTAAGCCAAGAATAAGCTGAATTAATGTTTTTTTCAATGAAAGCAACATAATTCGTAGAATGATTTAAAAAAAATTTAATTGCAATCATGTTTTCAAGTTCCTAGAAAATGTAATGAATCCTCCCGATTCATTTATTTTAACAAACTTTGACATGCTTCAATTCAGGCAAAATTAGAATGCTCTACAGAGATTAATAATTTCGTTGCAGAATGAGTAATATTTTATACATTTATTATTCATTAACTCTCTTTTAATAAGAACAGACTGAATATTAACTTGTTTCAGTGTGAGCTATATTTCATAAAACCACTTAAAAAGATTCTACGAAAAAGTATTTTCAGATTTTTAGAATATGTATTAATTTTTCCGATGAGAATATTTCTTAAACTTTGTTATATATTTCGGACCATTTCGATTCGTTTCAGCAATAAATTAGGAAACGTTACAGAGATTAACAAGTTCATGGAAAATAATGTGCAATTGTTTTTATATGTTATTCATTAACTCGTTTTTTTCAATTAGCCTTTTTTTTTTAAAGCAACGTGTACTTCTTAGTAAGATTGTTAAATATTCAACGAAACAATGTTTTCAAATATCTAGAAATTTTACTTTTATGTGTCTTACCCGTGCCAAACTTTCACATTTATTTTAGTGCATTTCGCTTCATTTCAGATAAATTTAGAAAAAGCACCGCAAGTTAACAAGCTCGAGGCTGTCAGCGTTTCCATTCCGCTACTTTTATTTTATTCACATTGCTTGATTGCTGTCACATTTTTGAAATAGTGTAATTCGCCCTATTTTCATCTTATTTAATCTGTCGTTAAAGAAGACAAATATTATTACTTCAAAAAGTAGTGGAAATCAAGAAATATATATTTTTTTAAGTAGCGGACAGGCAACAGTTTTCGCTGTACACATGTCTTTACATAATTGAAAATAAAAAGTCTTGAAAAGAAAACCGAGCACACACATAAATTAAAAGAAATGTAACTTAAAAAAAATTCGGGGACTCATTTCTTCTTTGCAAAGGATGGATTTTACGCCTTAATTACTTCGCCGCATTAAAAAAATTATTTTAAAATTATTGTTTTGCAATTCATGAGAAATATATTTTTAAATAAGATTGGTTATTAATTGTTTGTTGCTTTTTTTTATCTGCAATGTTAAAGTTTCAGTGTTTCTATTTCTTATTTTATGTGAAGTGAGTTTTATAGGTGCATATTGGTCCGGTATGCATCAATTGGCTGGTCAGCTGACTTGTCACTGGCCGAGGATCAAGTGAGCGGTCACATACTAGTCGTTTCGCTAAGGGTGGAGACTGATACAGGTGTGTCTTGTGAGCGTATGGCCCTGGTTAGCACTGGTGCACGATTGTGCAGCCCTTTGTTGGACTCGGTAGTGGGTGGTTCGGCCGGGGTCTGAATTGTTTTTTCTCTAATATGGATGGAAGAAGGGGAAGGCGACCTAAAATGATCCCCTTAAGGGAAAAACTTGTGTAAAATGACATAACCGATTAAATAAAACATTGACCCTTTGCTAATATGTTTGACACTATGTTTTGCATTATAAACGATTTTTAATAATATTTTAAACCCAAATTGAGTGATGAAAAAAATAGATTTTTTAAAAGTGTTCAAAGAATCATTTTACCCTCATCTAGAGGGCAAAATGATCCTTCATTTAAAAATAATTGAAATTGTTTTTTTATCAGAAAAATAAAGGATATAAAAGTAATTATGACAATACATAGTGAAATAAAATAAGTTGTATAATCAAATAGCATACATAATTTATTTTATGAAAATAAATTCCGTCCCATCCGAAAACTTGGAATATTTGAGGCCATATCGAAAAGATACACATCATCCTCATTCTCATCTATCCCTGCGCATGCATCATGGGCCTTCTTACGACACTTGTGACACTGGTACCAACCTTCACCTGCAGCAGGAAAATAGTTCATCGTAATAAATACACTTGTGTTCATCTTCTGAATCTGTTTCACTATATTCCAAATATTGGTTTTTAGGCTCCCTTTTCTTCTTTATGGGAATACTTCTTTGCTTTGACTTCATACTCTCTTCTTTGCTTGTTCTGGATATTTCGTTTTAGATTTAGCATTTTTTAAATGGATTTTCTTAGCTATAGCCTGTTTTATCATCTCTTTCTGTTCTCTATTTTTTTTCCCAAGCTCAGTTGATTGTTATAAGGACTGTTCGTTAAAATGGCACTTCCCATTAATTTTCTTTTTCTCAAACTGCTTGATTCCGTATCTTTGGAAACGGTATGATATCACGTGGACTCAAAGAGAAAGATTTGGTGGGAATGGATCATTTTACCCGGCAACATGGCCGCACATTTTAGGTAAAAAAACTTGAGGACGCCGAGAAACATAACAAATTTAGCAAGTGTAATTCACATCTAAAAACATACTCCATTAAGTAAACCAAGTTATATTTCTGTACATGAAAGACTGTATATCTAAATAAATATCAAAGTTAGTGCTTAACTTCTAACAAATGTTATAAAACCCAACTTTTCAAAGAATTCTATCCAGATGCGTAATTCTGAAATCGCTTGAATACTGCCATTGCTTCTTCTTCACTTGGCACAACTAATTTATGTGTTACCACGTACATAGCGCGACCTCTGTGGAAAAAGACATAAGTGGATCGTTTTGCCCGCTAGGATCATTTTAGGCCACCTTCCCCTACTTTACTTTCTTCTATTTCTCTCCCATGTGGAGAGCAACAAGCTGTATAGAACACTTCATTCACTCGTTTTTTTTTTTGTAATTAAGCGCACAGATAGTCATTCTGATAGTTATTTTAAAAGAACTTCACCGTTTCTTATCGCAAAAACATTTCAGTCTGTTTTTGGAGATAGTCATTCAATTAAAAAAATGCAGTCTGGGGATTTATTAGAAGTTTCTTTCGCCAGTCACTCGTAATATCTCTCAACATGCTCATCAATAGGTTCTTTTTCTGTATCTGTTCCGTTCCATCAGACTCTCAATACAATCGGTGGTGTAATATCAGAACCATAGCTTTTATTCTCTACTAAAGAAGAACTGTTACAAAATTTAAAAGATAAAAATGTTATAGATGTAGGTTGTATCACTATCCGTCGAAATGTAATATCCGTCTTCCTACGAAGCATATTATTTTGACTTTCAATACCCCTACTCTACCAACTAGAATTAAAGCTGCATACCTGAGCTGCCCTGTCCGGCTTTGTATACCTAATCCTCTTCGTTGTTTTAAATACAAACGTTATCGCCACAGTAAAACTACATGTCGTGGTTCTGTTACATGTGCACGATGTTCAGAAGTCGGCCATGAAAGTAACTCTTGTAATAAAGCTGAACACTGTGTAAACTGTAAAGATGACCATGCAGCATACTCCCGCTCTTGTCCAAGGTAGATCAATGAAAAAGAAATTCTTGCTGTTAAAATTACTCAAAAAATTTCTTATTTCGAAGCTCGCAAAATTGTTGAATCCAGAACTCCATCTGTTGGAATTTCTTACTCTAGTTTACTCAAGCATCATTCAAAATATTCAAGCACATAAGCCCCCAAACTGATTTCTCTTTTTCACCAAATGATTCCCCTGTGACATTACCATCCAGCACTATAAAGAAAAAAAACTCATGATGGGCAATCTACCACAACTTGGAAGGCTAATCTTCCACTGGAACCTTGGCTACCATCATCAGAACCTATTAAAATAAAACATTCTAATCGTCGGTCACAAAAACCTTCAAGTCAGTCTAAAGTACCAACTGAACATGAGTCAGAGCAAATTTCTGTACTTTTTGCAGAGAAATTTCAAAAATCTGATGTTTCCTCCAAACAGAAAGAAAAAAAATGTGCTCAAAAAAGAAAAACCTTAAATGAAGCCTCTTCACAGTGGAAAACGGTGAAGAAGAAAAACAAGAAATCAAGTCTTAGCGCATCTCCAATTAATATGGATTCTAAACAGTTGCGTCACTATGCGGAAGAAGCTATGAAAACGGATTCAAATAGTTATGACTCGGACGCAGATGAAGAAAATACTTTTTTTGAAGAATTTGAGCCGATGTGATTTTGAATTTTTTTAAATAATCTGTGTTTTACATGAACCTGTACATGAGTCATGATCATGCATGGTCAGGCAGCATTATTTGGACACTGTACAATTTGTTTTTAATCTTTACAATCTGTACGGATTTTAACTACAAATACTTTGGAGAAAATCCCAATGAGAATATTTTCATGTTTTTTAGAACAGGCATGATATTATCATCATATTTATCATTTTTTGCATCTTATGTTTACCATTATTCTTTTTGTATTGTTCCAAATTACTTTTTAATATCATGTAGTCTTGTGATTGTTAATCTGGATGGGTACCCCATCCGGATAAGTTTTTCATGGTTTTTTATATATCATCTTTGTATATTTGTTATCTCATATGTATATAGTCTAATTGAATTTCTTTATTGTACATCTGTACTTATTTATTTTTTAAACTATTGTTTAGCGCAGTATGTCCAAATGTAGACTTCTGCTGTGCCATTAAACCCTATACGACCAACCAACCAACCGTGTTAAAATATTTCTATTTTTTCTTTTAAATAAGGTTACTTGTGATATTTTTTTCTATTTAACTTAAAAAGAACTCAAAGTGTATTTATTTTATTTAAAAACCGGAAGGTTGCCAAGGTTAAGCTGTATTAAGATTTTTCTGAATTTTATATATATATATATATATATATATATATATATATATATAAGGAATGGATATTTGTTTTAATTACTTCGCAATAGATTTGATTAATAATTAGTCTTTCATAGTATTTTATTTTTCTTCATGAATCGTACATTTATCAAAGTTATCATTAATAAACTCCGTCCATTTGTTTTTTTCTTCATGCTGGAGTTTCATTGTTTATGTTTTCCATTTAACGTGAATTTAATCTTAAAGCGCTAAAAGTATTTTTTTTTTTCATATTTTATTAACGACTTTGATTTTAACTTCGATTTAAAATGAATAGGCAGAACTAATTTTTTTTTTCAATGCTATAATAAAGGGATATGATAAAACAATTCCACAAAATTCAACACAACATTGTTTTGAACCTTCTAGAAAATTTTATTTATGAATCCTTCGGATGTACTTATTTTAACAAGCTTTGAAATACATTTCACTCCATATCGCTTCATTTCAGCTAAAATTAGGAAACGCGACAGAGATTAATATGCTAGCTCCACACACGCCCCCGCAAAAATGCGGAAAAAAGAAAAGAGGAAACTACGGATGAAAAATCAGAACAAACGTACTGAGAAAAGTGTTACTTTAATGAATTTCAAACTTTTTTTCTCAGCAAAAGATGAATTTTCTCATTTAATTACTTCTCCTGAAGTTTTTTAATTATATTTTCATCATTAATTTTTGTTCATGAACACAGAGCCAAATGTAAACTTGTTTTTTTTCTGCAGTGTTAGAAATACGGCTACTTTTGAATAGGAAGTAGGGTAGATTACAATTAATATTCACTTTAACTACCAACAGCTGTTCAAGATATTAAACGAGAGAATATTACATTTTAAAACTGGCTTACAATACGTAAAATGAAATGAATAATTTTGATTAAAATTTAACTGAAGGTAATTTTAAAGTAGAATAACAATAACACAATATAATAGCAATACAACATTTTAAGAGTTATTTTAACATGTTGCTGATGAACGACGACATGATTTTGCAGGAAGGTACGTAGGTGTATGTCTTAAAAAATCATGCACTTCGAGACCAGTTCTTGAATTTTTGAATTAGATTTTTGAATTTAAATTTTTATGCGTTTTTTAGCGTTTTTACACATTTTGCGGTGATTTTTAAAAATTAGTAAAAGGAATTCGATTTTAATCTTTTAGCCCAAAATAATAAATTTTGTTTTCATTTCAATAACGGTTATTCAGAATTCGCAGAGAAATTCCTGAATTTTTAACAATTTTCTTATGCGATATTTATTTTTTTTTATTATTTATTTATTTATTTATTTATTTTGGAACTTTTTTGAAATTCGTAAAAGGAATCCGGTTTCAATAATTTAGCTTAATATAATAAATTTTGTCCTCTGAAGTTTTGGAAATTTTAACAATTTTTTTGCGAATTTTAGCGGGTTTTGGCACTTTTTTTTACTTTTATAATAGGAATGCTGTTTAAATCTTTTAGCGGAACATGGTAAATTTTGTTTTATGCGGTTTTTAAATTTTTCCGGAAATTTTTAACTTTTTTTTCCCTTTTGTTTCGCTATAATTTTTAAACATTCACAAAAGAATCCGGCTTTGGTCTTTTAGCCCAATATAAATTTTTTCCTCTGAAATTTTTGCAATTTTAGTTATTTTTTATGTAAATTTTAGCGTTTTTGGAAATTTATGACATTTGTAAAAGGCATCCGGTTTCAGTCTTTTACCTCAATATAGTAAATTTTGTTCTGTGCTATTTATTGATTTTTTCCCGAATGCTTTATTCAATTTTTAGCGTTTTTCAGTGCTTAACGCCGATTTTTTTTTTTAATAATTTTTTTTTCCTGGAAAGCTTTCTTCGTTAAATTTGCTACCGCCGTGATTAAATTCAAGTTGGAAGAATGTCAAATTGCTTTCTTTACAAACGTGAATGACGATGTTAAAAAAACGAATTTCACCTGGGTTAAAATAAAATCTCACAATATATCAAGGCTCGTTTGATTTGACAGAGGAGCGGTCGTAGAGCAAGTACGGGTGTACGCTGCCGAAGGTAGTGCCACCCTCAATACTAGGTTCGTTTTAGGAAACTGAAACGTCTGTGAAAACGAAGAAGTTAGAAATTAAGGGTATTCTTTTAAACACTATATCTCGTTCAAATATGCGTGCATCATTATGATTTTGTTTATCTTAGTTAAGACTTAGTAAGAACTTTATAAATATTTTAAGATACAACAATTACTATTTGTGTTTAAAAATAAATTTTAAATAACAATGTAAACAACCATATTTTTTCCGCATTATATTCACTTTAGTACACTTTTTTTTTTTTTTTTTTTTTTTTTTTTTTTAAACTAATGAAAATATCTTACCTTGAAACCTTATCTGATG
Organism: Maratus michaelseni; assembly: GCA_963931845.1. NCBI lineage: Eukaryota > Metazoa > Arthropoda > Arachnida > Araneae > Salticidae > Maratus > Maratus michaelseni. The sequence continues at coordinate 189,333,519 of OZ007590.1, forward strand.
AACAAAATTTACTTGATTTTATATACTGTACCTATTTTAATCTGATTACATATTCTCAAAAAATATTAAAAATGATAAATTTCACTTATCAGAAATCTTCAAATTTATGTCATACATATTGCACATTTACAAAAATAGCTTAAGGTTTAAAAATAAAAAAATAGATATAACTTTTTTTCTATCATATTTTTAAATTACCTAGCGATGTACTTGCAAGAGATGAGATTTTGCACAAAGTGTACCATTACATGAAAAAAATCGCATTTTGAGAAAAATACTAAAACGCATTATACATTGATACACGCTAACTTTTATTCTATCGTATTTTAAAATTACCCAGAGATGTACTTGCAAGAGATTTTGCACAAAGTGTACCATTACATGAAAAAAAATCGCATTTTGAGAAAAATACTAAAACGCATTTAAATGTTTGTTTACATTTTTAAGCTGGTAACAAACAGAGTTACAGAGTAAAAGGTACATAAATTATACATATTTGTAATTTTCAGAATCTACTCTATTTTTTAAGACAAAATTTGAAAAATCGATTTTTTGAACATATTTAACGTCCCAGTCCCCTTAATTTGAGATTTTTTTTAGAAAAAATAAGACCATCAAAACGGGCAAAACACCGTTTCTTTCGTATTTATGCAAATATGTATGCACACAAATACTTCAACTATAAACAGTACCGCTGTTATGTTATCAAACGATGCCAGTGAAATATGGCACGACGTACATATGCAAACTAAAATACCAAAAGGTAAATGAGCTTTTTCTTTTTTGCTTATGCGTATCAGCTCAAATTTCATATGGGAACATTTATAAATTGGTAGAACCTCCATAACTCTAAATTTTGAAAAATATAAGAGTTGTACCACTTTACGAACTCTCCTTGTCAAATGAAATTAACGTAATATCTTTTAGCACAAGCTGAGTTATATGTATATTATACGCACAGCATACATATTTAATACTTATATAGATTTATTCTGAATGATTCAGATGATTCGTTAATTACGTCACCCGAATTTCGTATTTTCCTTTTCAAATCTCTGTAAACCTATATCAGAGGGATCCAAAATGGAGTGATACCCACCGATTAACTACGTCAAAATTAACTACGGTAATTAAACTATGGTAAATTAACTACGACACGCAAATTTTATTTTTATCTTCAATTATTTTCCGAAAGTCTGACATATATTCCATCCTATTTTGTTAGATTTGAGCTGAAACAGATACGTTATTAAGATAACCAGAATCATTCCACATGCACCTCCAAAACAACCGAAATAAACTGCATCTAGGAAATAAAAATTGAATACAAGCTTGCCAGGAAGAGTAATGCTTTAATGAATTTACGATCGTTTTACTTTGGTAAAGATTAATTTTCACATTTAATTACTTCAACATTTTCTTTTAAATATTTAGTCATTAATTATTTGTTACTCGTGAAATATATATTTCAGAAAAACATCATTCATACGACGTCGGCAACATTATACGTTTTCTGCGATACTGAAGTTTCAGTTTTTATATTTTTCATTTCATGTGAAATGATTATTGAAACGATAGTGTATTCGTTTATAGTTTGCTGGGGACTTTTTATTTATGATGCCACAATAGAAGATGCATTTGTAATTCGAATTCAAAACTTATAAAATAATACTGCACCTTTTAAGAAATACCGTAACAATGTAAAATAAAGATTATTTGTTAACCCAAATGAGTTTGTGTGTCTTTTTTACGCAAGTAATTCAGTTTAAAGCTTTCACTTAGTACTATTTATTCGGTTATTAGGAAAGCTTTAAGTAAGCATTTCAATAATAAAACTATATATACTTTTAATTTTTCAAATAGCTATTATATTTGCAGCAGGCAAATTACATAAAAATACATTTAAAAATTTAATTTCCAAGCATCAAAAGATTTACATTAAAAACCTTTGAATTTACAACCAATCACATATTTAAAAAAAAAATCTTACAGTTGTGCTACTTAACAAATATATTGTAAATTCTCATAAAGAATGATATAATGTATGTAGGGATTAATTATACATTTTTATAAACAGTGTCTAAAAAATACGTAACACTAATATTGCTTTATGAAAAATTCAATAGTAAAATCTAAAAAAAACTTTAACGCAAGTATATTTGTAATACACTATATTTCCAATGATGATCGGTCACTTGCGATTTTAGACGTTTTGTTAAATATCTGTAAAGATACATGAGGAATTATCCTGAAACTTCAGGAGTGTAAACAACATGATAGACGTCATATATTTCCGCGAAGATTTTTTCCTGAAACCCCATAAGGGGCCGTCAACAAATTAAAGAAAAACGAATATATTTTGGATAACCCTGTAAAAACTAATATTGCAAAAGCATCCAAACTGAAGATTATGATTAAGTGGATTATTTTAATAATTTGGGTTCATTTTTATGAAGATAGCATGTATACACGAAGAGAAATTCAGGTTTTTGTAAAAACAGTCCCAAATTTGACCAAGTTTTTTGCTTATAATTTGCAGAGTTTTTACTATAAAAACAAGTTATTTTCAGAAAATATAACAAACAAAATTATACACAATACCCTGCAATCAGAATTAAAAAATAATAAAAATTGTATGAAAAATGAGCAGGTTTACTAAATATTGTTTCACTGCTCATGCGCGAATTCAATTAAAATATAATGTGCATAATATATTAGCTAAATGTATAGACCAACTTTTATGAAAGTCTCAAAAACATAGCTTGAAAATTCTGATAGTAATCGTCGATAGAATAAGCTCGAATTTCGCTGTTCCCAAAAGGAAGCAAAAGGATGATGGGTTGTATCCAAATATTCTAGCTTATCAAAGCTGACATAATAAGAATGAAGTGTCTGTCATTCTATATTTGATACAACCCCTCATCTTTTTGCTTCCTTTTGGGAACAGCGAATTTCGAGCTTGTTCTATCGACGATTACTATCAGAATTTTCAAGCTATGTTTTTGAGACTTTCATAAAAGTTGGTCTATACATTTAGCTAATATATTATGCACATTATATTTTGATTGAATTCGCGCATGAGCAGTGAAACAATATTTAGTAAACCTGCTCATTTTTCATACAATTTTTATTTCTTTTTAATTCTGATTGCAGGGTATTGTGTATAATTTGTTTGTCATATTTTCTGAAAAAAACTTGTTTTTATATTAAAAACTCTGCAAATTATAAGCAAAAAACTTGGTAAAATTTGGGACTGTTTTTATAAAAACCTGAATTTCTCTTCGATTATACATGCTATCTTCATAAAAATGAACCCAAATTATTACAATAATCCACTTAATCATAACCTACAGTTTGAATGCTTTTATTGCATTTGAATGTTTATGCTTGAATTGCTTATGCTTGAATTGTTATGTTTGAATTGTTATGCTTTTGAATATTAGTTTTTACAGGGTTATCCAAAATATATTCGTTTTTCTTCAATTTGTTGACGGCCCCTTATGGGGTTTCGGGAAAAAATCTTCGCGGAAATATATGACGCCTATCATTTTGTTTACACTCCTGAAGTTTCAGGATAATTTCTCATGTATCTTTCCAGATATTTAACAAAACGTCTAAAATCGCAAGTGGCCGATCATCATTGGAAATATAGTGTATTTAAGGAAGTATCTTCTAAAAAATCTACGCGTAACGATATATGCATGCAGAATTCAGATATTTTCCGTAGTGACGCATTTTACAGAATGGTGCATATTATATGTCCAACATTTGTGAAACTTTATTTTCAAACATTTCTGCTGTAAAAAAAAATATGGACAATAAATGTTTTACTTTAATCTAATAATGACAGAAAAAGATAGTTCAAAACAGAAAACATTAAACCCTTTTATAAAAACGAAAGTAAATTACAGAAGTCTTTCGCTCTTTTAGCAGAAAGCCTTAATTAGTGAAAGTTAATTATTTTCTTCTTAATGACAGTATTTGCGTCATTTGAAAATTACAATGTGAAAGAGAATTGTAATCGGAATAAAAAGTTTAATTCAACTCCTTTTTAAGTTATTTTATACCTAAAGTAAGTTTTAGAAATCTTTCGAATATATATATTTTTTTAATTTGACCAAAATTATTTAGATTAAGTAGACATTATGCCAAATTTATGTGACTTACAAAATGAAAAACAAGTAAATATAAATTTAATGCATATGTGTTCTTGATGTTTCAGGAAATATATTCTTATACATCTTTTTGATAGAGTTATTATTATTTTTTTAATTTGAAGTACTTATCCCTTTATTCTATTTCACATTATATTTACACATTTCTTGTCTATCATTATCTTCATTTATTTTAAATTTTTAAGTTTTATGAATTTTGTGAAAAATAGAGTTCTGATTTTAAGTTAAAAATGACAGTACACTGTTAAAAATTTAAAATCTTCTGTCATGACCCAACTTTTGGTGAGGTAGTAGGTTCAATTATAAAATGGTGAAATCTCGCTCCAATATTTAGAGCTCTAATTGAACCAAAGAAACAAATGTTGGAACCAGATTATGTTTGCAGTTATTGCAGCACGAAAAGTAGGTTTAACTCAGTACAAAATGTTTAACAAAGTATATATATTACATTGTTAAGAAAAAGCAAACAATTATTTTATAAAAACTATGAATTACAAAAGATTCGTCTTTCGTTTGCAATAAACTGTAAAAAGTGAAACATATTTTCATGTTAATGACAGTATTGGCCTTACTTGATACTTACAATGAGGTAAATAATTGTAATCACTAGGAAATGTTTATTGGAAGTGCTTTTAAAATTCATTTTGAACTCTAAATTTTAAAGGGGGGGTGTAAGCAGAAGAGAAAAAAAAAGAATTAAAAGAGAAAAGGAACGAGTTACCGCAAAAACAGACAATTAATACCTCCCACCCCCCTATAAATTACAATAGATTTTGCTTACTTTCTCAAACGTTTTAATGAATGACAGTGAATCTTGTCGTGATAATGACAGCATTTGCCACATTTTAACATTAAACTGAGATAGAGAATTGTAATTGCCTGAAAATGTTTATTGAATGCACTTTTAAAATTACAATAGAACTGTTCGTTTTAAATTGAAGATGTAATTAGAAACTCTGAAAAGATCTAATATAAATAAAGAGAATAAAGAGAACACTTCAATTTTCAACAAATAATAATGGAGCATTTTACATTTGAAAAAACTCTTTTATTTAAACAACCATGAATTATAAATGATTACTCTTCTTTTCGAAAACAGATTTAGTGAGTGATTGCAAATCTTTGCATGTTAATCAGAGCATTTGCCTTTATTTTAAAGTTGTAGTCATCAAAAAATATTTATAAAACATGATTTTAATTTTGAATTTAAAAATAGCTTTAATTACAATTGCAACAAGAATAGAAACGATTTAAAAATGAGATTTTTAATGAAAGAAATTATTCAAAATTCAGCAAATAATTCTAAGAATTTTTGTAATATGCAACTCTAAGGTGTTTTAGGAAAAATAAAAGATTTAATTTTAAGTTAATAATGATGAAACATGCTACCTTACATACCAACTGACAACATTTTTATAAAAACAACATTAAATTACAAAAGATTGCTTTCTCTTTTCCAAAGATCTGTAATGAGTTAATACAAATTTTTAGTGAATATTTTCGTGTGAATTTGCATCGTTTGAAAGTTATAATGTATAAAGGAATTTTTATTTCTACAAAATGTTTATTAAAGGTACTTTAAGCTTTCATTTGAAATATTCTTGTTAAAATTGGGAAGCAAAAGAAAATAATTTTTAAATAATAAAAAAAAAAAAAAAAAAAAATAAATACATTTTTTAATAAAATAAATGTTTCGAATTAAAAAAGATAAATTTCATTAAGACTTATCTTTTCATTTTTACAGATTGGTTTATAGCACGACCCAACATTTGCATTCAAATTTCTGAATTTTCAACTATAAAGTGTTCTAATATTAGTATAATTAAGACATTTTTATTTTTAATTAATAATGATAGAATTACGTTAGGAATACGTACATTGGACATTTCTTAAGTAAAAGCGATTATAAATTATAGAAAATTCCTCTTTCTTTTGTAAGGAACTTTAATGAGTGAAAGTAAATAATTTCGTGTTAATAACATTTGTCTAATTTGAAAGCTATAATGTGGTAGAGAATTGTAATTGCTAGAAAATGTTTATTGAAATTCTTTCAAAATTGCATCTGCAACATTACTTTTAATGTTGGGATGTAATTAGAACACCAGAAATTATTTGAAAAAAAAAAATTCTTTAACGTAAATGCTTGATATTTTGAAAAGTAAAAAAAAAATTCAAAAACATTTGAATTTTATTTGTTAGACACACTTTGTTCACGTAAGGATTGCTCGATTAGCATTTGTAAGATAATTGTAATTTGCTAGAATTTTACGCAGCATTTTAAATTATTTTTCTACTGTAATTCAAATTTTTGATAACGTCTTTTTATATCAAATAGAAAATTTATATTATTTGCAATTAACAGTTTATTTAATTTTGTATTAAAACATTTTTTGCAAAAACAAAAAAAATTATTTTTGTGTGGTGAATGTAAAATAAAGTTACGTTAAAAACAATCGTTTTAAAGAAAAAAAAAATACATAACAACAAGTTTACCTTCTTGTCGTAAAAGGCGTCAGTGGGTGAATGCATATTTTTACTTTTTTCTGTTTATAATAGAAGAAGGTATTATAATCGTAATTTTTTTTACTTCCGGTTTTCGACGTATTTACACGTTTTAGGTGTCAGAGATCCTGAAAAACATGTTTTTACAAAATATCTGTCTATCCGTGTGTCCGTGTGTCTGTCCCCATTCTATCATCGAGAAGTATATGAAATTATGCATAGAATTGAACCAAATTCCATTTATATGTTTTTGACTATGGTCAGCAGGTTTCAGTTGAATTTGAGGATATTCTTCCGGAAGGGAATAGGCTGTATTAACGATTTTGGTACCATTTTCATTATTGTATCATAAGAAAGGTGTATGAAGTTACGCATAGAATTTAACCAAATTTTATTAATATGTTTTTGATATTGCTTGCAGATCACAGCTGAATTTTGGTCTACTCCGCCGCAAGAGGACGCTGGAATAGCGACTACTGTGCGATATTCTCGATTTTTGGTATTTGTGTTGTACATCGACTGCACGTGCAGCGAAAGGTGCTTTGCATCTACGTAACCCAGTGTTTCTCAAGCAGCTGACGTACAACAGAATAACGAAATATATTGATCTCATTGGCGCTGTGATAGCGATTTTTGAAGTATTTACATGTATGGATAGAAGAAAGTTTTGCGATTGGCACATTTGACTATTTTTATTTTATTATTATGTGAAAGAGAGTTATAATCATTAAAAAATGTTGATGGAAATTGCTTTTAAATTGCATTTCAAATGTTTACTAACATTCACATTTTTATTTTTACAGATTGATTTTTAACATGGCCCAACATTTTACATTTTTAATTGCTAAATTTTTATCTGTAAATAGTTTTATAAAAAGTAATATATTTTTATTTTAAGTTAATAATAATAGAATATGTCATATTAGGAATAGAAACAGACAAAACTTTTATAGAAATAACTATAAACTAAAAACGATTACTCTTCCTTTCGCAAAGATCTTTAATGATTGAAAGTAAATAATTCTGTGTTGATGAGAGCATGTGTCTCATTTAGAAATTACAATGTGACAGAGAATTGGAATCGCTAGAAATTGTTTATTTAAAGTGTTTTCTAAGTTGAAATGTTCATTTTAAAATGGGGATGTAATTAGAATTTCAGAAATTAGTTGACACAGATTTTTCATTAACGGAAATGTTTCAAATTTTTGCAAATACAGAACGGTTCAGGCATATGAATTTTATTGTTTAAACAAAAATACTTTATTTATACAAGAATCTCTCGATTGTCATTTTCATGATAATTACGATTTTCCAGATGTTTATTCTGTACGTATACTTCATTTCTGCTATAAAGATTAAAACATTTTATTCGAAAATCAAATGGAAAATTTGTATTTTCAAGTACGAATAGGTTATTTAATATTGTAAGAAAAATTAGCCTTTACTTTCTAACATAAAATTTTAAGTTGATAAATATAGAAAATGTCACATTAAAAATAGGCAACCAATACCCCTTATTAAAATACAACAATACATAACAATAGATTTATTTAATACTTGGAAATTTTTCCATAAACATTTCTCACGCCTTGCAATAAAAATATTTCAAAATTTAATTGCTTAAACAAATATATAATAATATATAATATATGTCCTATAGCCAACAGAGTGAAAAAGTATTCAAGCCGGGACTCGAACCTGGGTCACCAGTATTGCGCACCGACATTCTACCAACTGAACCACTTGGAACGGTACCCAGCCTGGTACTTTTCACTATCACATGTTGGCAAGGCTACGATCGCAGTACAAGATGGAATATTTTTCGGTAAGCCACCAACCCTAGAGCAAACATGAAACTGAAGAGAATCCAACATCGATGATTGAATAAATCTATTTAATACTTGGAAATTTTTCCATAGAAAATTTCTCACGCCTTGCATTTATAATATTTCAAATTTCAATTGCTTAAAAGGCGTGTAGCCAACAGAGTGAAAAAGTATCCAAGTCGGGACTCGAACCTGGGTCATCAGTATAGCTAAATTTTTAACATCTGATAGTGAAAAGTGCCAGGCTGGGTATAGTTCCAAGTGGTTCAATTAGGAGAACGTCAGTGCACTACACTGATGATCCGGGTTCGAGTCCCGGCTTGGATATTTTTTCACACTGTTGGCTATACGCATTTTAAGCAATTAAAATTTGAAATAGATTTATTTTCCTTTCGCAATGAGCTAGAATGAGAGAACGGACATATTTTTATTTTAATGACAGTAATTGACTTATTTGCAGTTTGCAATGTGAAAGAGAATGGTAATCGTTAGCAAATGTGTATTTAAGGTGCTTTAGAATTGCATTTGAATTTTCGTTAAAGTCTACATTTTTGTTTTTACAGATTGATTTTAAATATTGCCTAATATTTCTAATACACTAAATTTACAAATTTTCCTCCCGAAAAAAATGCAATTTTTTATTTTAAACTAATAATGATAAAAAATGTTATATTACAAATAGATAACAGACAAACTCTTTTATAGATACAACCGTAAATTTAGAAAGATTACAATTCCTTTTTTAAGCAGTTGAAAGTAAATAATTTCGTGTTAATGATAGCATTTTCCTTATTTGAAAATTACAATATGATAGTGAATTGCCATCGTTAGAAACTGTTTATTGAAAGTGGTTTTAACATTTCATTAGAAATGTTCCTTTTACAATTGGGATGTAATTACAATATTAGAAAGGAGTTGAAATAGATTTTTCATTGAAGAAAATGCTTCAAATTTTAGCAAATAAAAAACTATTCAGAGTCTCATGAGTTAATGGTTAAACATACATGTTTTATTCATACTAGAATCTCTCGATTGCTATTTGCATGATAATTATAACTTTCTAGATGTTTGCTCTGTTTTTGTAATTATTTTCTCCTATAATTATTAGAACAATTTAGCTTACATCTCTTTATATTCGAAAATCAAATGAAAAATTGGTAAAAATATATAGAAAATTCCATATAATACGAACGACAAATTCACCTTCTCAAATTTATAAAACACAATGTAAACACATTGATAATTTATGTTACTACAGAGGTGATCTGAGGAAGGCAAATGTTTAGCCGAAAGCTCATGGATTTTTAACATCTAATAGCTTTAATGTTTTAAAACTGTGTTTTGAATTTTTGCACCTCTGTAGTAACATAAATTATCAATGTGTTTACATTGCGTTTTATGATTTTTTTTTTTCAAATATGAATTAAATACTTTATTTAATTTTTATGAAAAATGAGACTTTAATTTCTAAAATAAAATTTAAAGTTGATAACAATAGAAGATAACAGGTAATAACTAGAGATAGTAAAAACAGGCAACTGACACTTTTTATTAAAATACGACAATAAATAACATTAGATTTATCTTATTTTCACAAAAAAATACAAAGAGGGAATGGAAATCTTATTACCTTAATGACAGTAAATGCCTCATTTGGATAGTTACAGCATGAAAGGGAATTGTAGTCGTTAGAAAATGACTATTGAAAATGCTTTTAGAATTGCATAAGTCTCACATTTTGTTTTTACAGATAGCCTAACATTTATATACATTAAATTCCCAAATTTTCGACCCGAAAAAATACAACTTTTAAATTTAAGATAATAACGATAAAGGGTGTTGTATTAGAAATATACAATAGATAACTCTTTTAATGAAACAACTTAAATTAAGAAAGATTATACTTCCTTTTACAAGGAGATGAAACTAAATAATTTCTTGTGAAATATAGCATTTGTCTTGTTTGGAAGTTACAGTTTGACAGATAATTAATTGAAATCGATAGAAAATGTTTATTCAAAGTGCTTCTAAAATTTCATTAGAAATGTTCTTTTTACAATGGAAATGTAATTAGAATATCATAAAGGAGTTGAAACAGATTTTTCATTAACGAAAATTCTTCAAAATTTAACAAATATAAATCGTTAAGTGTCTCATGAATTTCATTTGTTAAAATTTCTCATTTATTTGGTTTGTTCAGACAAGAATTAGTCGGTTGATATTTGCTTGCAGTTTATAATATTATGCTAGATATTTACGGGCATTTATAGCTGATTTTCTATTATATTAATAAAAATAATTTAGCTTATTTCTGTTTATATTGAAAAATAAAGTAGAAAATTTGTTTAGTTATATGTGACTAAAGTAATTTACTTACTTTTGCATGAAAAATTAGCCTAAAAAGATAATAAATGTTTTTAATTTAAGTTGATAATGATAGAAGGTATTCAAAGCCAGAAATAGACAAACAGAGTCTTTTTAAACAACTTCCGAGAAAGGCAGTAATACAATTCGTCTGTGTGTTTCTTATATATGTCAATGCATAACTTTTGAACTGATACTCCGACTTTGATAACTTTTTTTTTGTTTGAAAGGGCTCGTTTTAGTGGATGTCCCATTATAAATTTCCTAAGTATCCAAAAATGGTATGAAGGTCCATTTTCTTCTCTCTCTGTCTCTTTTTAAACTTTCTATCTGTAATCTCAATAACTTGCTGACCATAAGTAAAATCAATGCAATTATGTAAGAAAAAATACCTTGAAATCAGTTCCATTTTTTCTAATTTTTTTCTTTTAATTAGTAATTATTACTTCAAAAAATTTTTTAATACTTTTCTCAAAATGTACAGTTTGTAGAAAAATAAATATACATACTGAAAGATTCATCTTCCTTTCGCAAGGATCTTTAATGAGTGAATTTAAATATTCTTTATTTTATTGACAACAGTTGCTTCATTTGGAAATCATAATGTGACAGAAAATTGTAATCACTAGAAAATGTATTACAGAAAGTGTTTGTTGTAACAGGCACCACCAAACATGTACTTTCACTTGTTCTATTACAGAGCTGCCTCCTCAGCTGCTTGTAAAATGGCCTTCATTGAGTAAAATGGTAAAATACTGTGGGGTTAAAAAAACAACTCATAAAGTCTTCCAAGAAGTTGTTCCAAAGAAATTCTCTTCAAATCTACAAATAAGGATTATTAAGCTAAATATTTCACCACCTTATTTTGTAAATATTTCTTCTATGCAGTTTTTCTGTTTGGATATTGTGTTGTAACTACCAGTATCCAGTGTTTTGTAAGGTATGCTGCAATTTCATGAATTTATATTTTTTCATCTTAAGAAGAAATTGTCAAGTGTAAATTGGATAAAACAGTGAACGAAAGAGAAAACTTTTAACTTATTTTTATTATTTCATTAACTATTGAGGAACCACGTACACATGCTTTCATATGGAATAAAATTCCAAGAAAATGCTTACTGAATGTGCATTTAAAATTTCCATTTTAAATATTCGTTTTAAAATGAGAAAATAATTATAATATTAGAAATGATTTCAAAACGATTTTTAAAGAAAATTTATCTATCAATATTAAAATAAAATTCGCTATCAAACATTTTATTAGTTGAAGACACAAGTTAGTCAGGCGTAAAAAAAAACTCAATTTCCCTTTCCTTGAGGATATAAAATACACTAGATTGTAACAATTCATTTGAAATTAATTTTCTATTATAATATTCAAAAAATGTAGCTTGCGTATCGCTACACTGGAAAATCAAGTAGAAGATTTTTTATTATTATCAGTGACCAAAACTTCTCATTTTGAGTAAAAAAATAGCATTTTTAGCAAAAATATGGTTCAATTTTAAATAGAATTACACTACTCAGACAACAGACACTTTGTTTAAAAGAATAACTGTACATCTATCTCCCTTTCGGAAGATTTATCTCCCTTTCGCAAAGAGCTGTTTTAAATGAATGCTAATCTTTTTATTTTAATGGCTGCAAATACCTTATTTTCAAGTTACACTGTGAGACAGAATTGCAATTACTAGAAAATGTTTATTGAAAGTGATTTTAAAAATGCGTTAGAAATTTTCGTTTTAAAAGGGGGACGTAATTAGAAGTTTAGAAATGATTTAAAATAGATTTTGAATAAAAGTAACAATTCAGTTTTAAAATTAAAATTCACTTAGACTATCATATTTTTTGTTTTGTTTAAGAGACAAGTATTGTTCAGATAATAATTGCATGATTTCCATTTGTTTGAGTTATATAATTTATGATTCAAGTTTAAAAATTAAATTTTTATTCGGCATTTTAATTTAATTTTCTACAATAATAATTAAAATTATTTAGCGAATATCTTTTCGATAAATTCATACATACAACAATGTTTTCTGAATTAGAAAATTTTACCCATTGCTAAAAAATATAAATACAGCTTTTTTTTATGACTTACAAAATTGGTATGATAAAATTATTGAAAAATAATAATAAAAGAAGTGCATGTTTTGTAATTACTGTATATGTCATCATATTTAATTAAATTCGCTTATTGATTACCAGTGCAACCTAAATATTTCAATAAATAAAAATTTTCACAATGGAAAACTTAGATCGCACTGTTTTTGAATTTACACGTTGTAGGTACACTGTTAAAATTTTTTTGCTGGGTTGAACCTATTTTTCGTGCTGCAGTAACTGCAACCATATTATGGTGACATCCGGTACCAACATTTGGAGCTCCAATTGAATCAAAGCGCCAAATGTTGCGACGAGGTTTCACCATCTTATAGTTGCAGTTACTGCTGCACCAAAAATCGGTTCAATCTAGCACAGAATTTTTAAAAAAGTCTATTTCTAAAAATATAACAATAACTGCTAAATATAAAATCAAAACTTAGTTTCAGAATGTGTTTCTTTAAATTATATATAAGCGTTTTTTAAGAGACAGTATATTTTTAAATTTATTTAATTTGCAATATAAAGTTAAAATACATTTCAAGAAAAAAAAGATACCCTCTTACTTACTCAGTCGTAAATCATCGTATATAAATGTGACTGTTACCAAACTATAAGTAATAACATCTACTAGTTAGTGTTAAGTTTTAATCATGCTGCGGGGTCGTCTATAAAATTCCAACAAAATATAAAAATTTCAATAGTTATATCTAATTTTGACAACATATTTCAATTATCCGATGACTTGTACCTATGAAAACCAAATTTTAAGTCATTCAATCAAGTTCTTTAGGAATTATGCAGTTATAAAGTTATGAACTCCTATTGTGAAATTAATTTTAATTGCTTTCTAGCTTTGTAAATATTTTTCTACGTGTTATTAAAAATGTGTTGTACATGCTACTCTACTTATTCTGCGTGCCTCTTAAACCGACATATTTGTTATGGGCCAAACGAAAACGATTTTATTGCGCCTTAAATAGAAAAAAAAATGACACGAATTTTCGTACTTTTAACTCTTAATCCTTATCAAAACTAAGAACTATTTTTCGGCGTGAAGATCATTTATTAATTGTTCTTATTTCTGGTTGTGAGAGATTCTGCAAAATTATGTCACATTTAATGACTACCGAACAGTTCGGGAAATATAATTTTGTTAGTCGGAAGCTTCACATCTCAGCTGTGTCAATTAAAAACTACCATTGGCATAGCGAATACGATTAAACCTGCCGAAGAAAACGAAGATTAAAAGGAATGGATTCAGGGTAATGAAAAGCTCGTGATGAGATAATTTTTGCCATAAATGCAAATGAAGTCTGTCATATTATTAAAGAACGTGTTACTTCAAATGCTGTATGGAATGAACTCTGACATGTTTAAGAATCGTGGGGGACCAGCATTGAACACATCTCTATTAAAACAGTTTTTATTTAGAAAAATTTCCGTAAGTGAAACGAAGTCCGAACATTTGAACATTTTCTTCGAAATAGTTAATAAGCTCAAAGAAATGGAAGTAGAAATTGCTGATGATTTATTATCATTTCTCCTGTACAAAATGATCCGCACGCTAAGTTTTGCTGCTTGAAATTGTGCGAGCATTTAAGGACTTAAAATGCAGACATAAAATTATTTATGTCTTTTTTGTGAAATACACGATAGAAATACGATTAATATATTCTTCTTTATCATTGGTAGGACACAAAATTCTACTGGCAGCAAAAACAACAAACGTACAAAGATTTTTAAAAATATTTATAATTTTAATTCTTATAAAATAAATATCTGATAACCGATAAACATACTTAAAATTTTAAGAAATCTACTGAAAAAAGTTCTTAAAATAGCTAGAATTTGTGTGTAGCACATTTTTTATGAATTATGTCTTGCACTTATGTAGTTTTTAAAGTCAATGATTCAAATAAATGAAGTACTATATAATAATGAAGACATTAAATAGTATTTTTATATCATCATATAGGTTGTTTCACGAAAGACCACTAACTTTGAAAATAAATAACTCGGAAACGGTAATAGATAGAAGCATGAAACCAGTGGTATGTTTATTAAAAAAACCGCAAGAATCTGATAAAAAAAGTTTAAAATATCACCGATAGATGGCGTTGCAAGAAGCATTACGGATCCTTATAAAGAGAGCTCAGAAGACAAGAACCTTCAGTCGTCGAAGATTTCACCGTTGAAACGTGATCGCTATTAGGGCCTATTGAAAGAAATTCTGGAAGTGACAGTGAAGGACATTGTTTAACGCAACAATCCATTAACACTCGACGAGCTGGAGGAGGCTATTTGTCAAGTTTGTGTGTTGATTTCCAGTGGCATACTACAGAGAGTCACTGATAATTTCATTCTTCGTGTGCGACATGTGTGCTGTGTGAAAGGTGCACATCTTGAATCGCTTTTGATGTGATACAATCTACTTATGGTTACGCCGTATATCGGCGCAATTTGTGGTTTTTGTATCAGATTTTTACGGGTTTTTTAATAAACATACCAGTGTTTTCATGTTTGCATCTATCACCGTTTACGAGTTATTTATTTTCAAAGTTAGGGGTCCTTCGTGAAACACCCTGTATTAACTCATATATTTTACAAACTGTATATATTATGCATCCTATATTTTCGAAAAGGAATAACCTCGCATAATTTTTGCATTGAATTATTTTTAATATCTGAAATGCGATTTCATATAAATCTAACCACTCATGTCCTAAAATTACCACTTATTTTCTACACATAAGTCAGGTTTTAATTTTATTGTTATCATTTGAAATGTACTAGTTTTTCATTCTTTTTTCCAGCTGTTGTTTTTTTTTTTTCGCTTCATCTGCTTGAAGATATAGAACGAACAAATTATTTTTTTTCTAACAAAGAAAAACGTCCTTCTATAAATTGTTGAAGCTGTAATTCAATTTCTTTACTATCAACTATTTATTTATTAAAATAGTAATACATTTTGAAAGATAGTTATTTTGCTATTTTGAGTTATTCTCTGATAATAAAGAAAAATGAATATAAATGAATACATTAGAAAATTCTCGTAGTCTTCAAAGTTTCTACATTTGCAAACGACAAAACGTCTTGAAAACATGCATGTAAATGCAGTATTTATGTGCACTTAAGAATATTATTATTTTACGTACGAATTTTTATGCTGTTTAATAAGATGAGATAAAAAAAACCGAGATAAAAATAACTGAATAATTTCAATCTTCGATTTTGTTTTCGATATACATCTTTTGTATAAAAAAATATGACTTATGCTTATGTTTTACTCATAGTTTATTCTTACGATTAGATGAGAACGCACAATTCTTCGGAGCGGTTGAAAGATGAGGTCATGCTAAACATTCCTCTAAGGTAAAAAGAGGAGTGTTGAAATAACAAGGCATGCATGGAAGATTGCCAGAGCGCATCTTAAACACGTGATTGTTTAGAAAAAAAGCACAAGTATACAAATAAATTATTTTATTTCATGTTTAGTGAGGAAAACAAAAGTAAAGCATATATATATTTTTTATTCTACCGACATATCTGGTTCAATGTTGCTTTAACTAGTGCAAAAATATTATTTAAAAAATAATTATCATTTCGAGATAGAAACGTTGCATTTTAAACATAATATTTTAATAGTACTGCGAAATATAACAGCCTAGGGGTTGAATGCAAATCTCAAATATGAAAAGCTTTGAGTCAATTTTCGGGAGAACTTAGCTAATGTTTTATGGATAGGCACAACCTGATCAGAATGCTGTACGGATTCAGTTACGGATACCCGAGCCGAACCTGACGCATTTCAACCCGAAAACTATTTGTGCTCGATGTACTTAAAACGGAACACAAAACAAACTTGAAATGTAAGAACAATAATGCATATTTTAATGCAGGTATAGAAAATAACTCTACAATTCCATCTCTACTCAGATTTTTGTTTTGTGTGCACGAAAATGTACGCGCATATATGAAACGTTCGTTCTATCAATCACTCAGGACGACATCTCAGTCCCCGAACCCCATGAAATTTACCGGATGATAAGATAGATGTTGGCGCAGTCGAAGTCAACGAAATCCATTCATGACATTTGTAGATGGTATTATTTCGATTTACTTAAAACAGTGAAGACACGTATCTGAGTACAAGCCCATCTGAAAAATGTAGTGTAAGTGCAATCGTAATAGAGCTGAGTAGAGGCAATGAATTCCAGAAGAATTTCTCTAAAGCATTAAGGAAGACGTGATAGAAGAGTAATGGCTTTTATTCGACAACAAATATGAAAAACAACTCCACGTAATTTCACTTCATTAAAAACTTGAAACACATTAGAGCTATTGAAGAACAACTACCGACTAACCAATTTGGACTATCCCAGCGACAGCTTCTAGTTGACAATCATAATTCGTGTAAAAGTCTATCTCCGAAGCCAGTGCAACAGTATAAATATTCCAAGATTTTGCTTAAGGTTATAAAAGCGCGAAAATGCTAGCCCAATGACAGCAAAGTTCGGAGAGTAGAAAAGGCGCTAATGGATCGCTAATGGATGAAAAAATGAGGCAAAGAGGGTGTGTACCTGACGTATTGTCAAAACTCTTTCTTTAGATGCGGTATTTTAAAAAGGTAAAAAGCCTTGAGCGGGAAAAACGCGAGGGATGATGGGAAGCCGAATGATAATATTAAATAGAAATAAAAAATGGTATTACAAAATGTTCCAAAGAATAAATATTCAATGTCTCAAAATAAGAAGAAATTAAGCAGGTGCTTTTTAGAAGCAGTGTTGCATTTAATAGAATAAGGTTTTTACAAATACGTGTAGCTTTTAACAGATTAAGATTTTTAGAATGATAATTAAAAGAATATTTTGATTAAGTTATGGAATAAAATACAAATTAGATTTAAGAGATATTTTTAAAAGAGAGGGAAAAAATTAGAATTGTAAGAATTTGGAATAAATTAACTAAGGAAAAATGGCGAAAATTTTTTATTATTACATATATATATAAATATATACTTATTAATCTTCAAATATACAGAAATGTACATTGAAAAATATTCGACCCGAATCCGACCCGCAAGTGCCAAAATCCAAGTCAAGCTCGAAAAGAGTAGACAATTCGACTAGCAAACAAATCATTATTGAAAAATCATTGCGACTCAAACCGAATTGGGTCCGGTAGGTCAGGTCAAGTTCAAGTTAAATTGGGATACCGGCCCAGATGGAATATTTCTTTAGAATTCCGGAAAATCGTAATGAACAGCAATAATTACTCCATATTAACACCATATTTTATAAATATTTTTACTAGCAGTAATTGTAAATTGTAAATTTATGATTAATTTATTATTTAATAATTATAATTTATAATTAAATTATGATTTATTCATTTATGCATTCATTAATTTATTATTTATTTATTCATTAATTTGTTAAGGAATCCTAAAAAACAGTCGGGCACAGAACTTTCAACAGATTTGTGCAATTAATTGTGTACTCGGGTGTGATAATCAATTTACCTGATAAAAGTACTTGATTAGTCATTTCTAGAAAGTTAACTTTCCAGTCATGTTACTTCAGAATAGAGTTCTCCACGGGTCGGGTTGTACGCAACCCGAACCCGCAAATTCTGTTTGAAGTCGACACAAAATCGGCAAAAAAATATCATCGACCCGCAACCCGACAAATTCATTTTCGTCGACTCGCAGCCCGACCCGAACCCAAAAAGAAAGGAAAGTAAACCATGTTTTAATTCAATTATGAAAATTACTCTACAACTATATCCCTAATAACAGTTTTATGTTTTATATAGAAAAACGGACCCATTTATATTCTTTAATATTTAAATATAGTAAAACTGCTGAATTGCGTACACCTCCGGATCGTTGAATAGAGTTCTGCATCGGGTCGGGTTGTCCCTAATTTTCTTTGTTCGGATCAGGGTGACTCTAATTTTCTTTGTGCGTGGACCGGGTTCACTCTAGAATAATTCTTGCGGGTCAGATTTAGATTTTTTGCTAGACAGGATGTTGGGATTTTCACAAAAAGTTTGAGCAGAAGTATGTTTCAGAAGAAAATAAATACGTATTTGAATATGAACAAGTATGTATTCAATTTACTGCATGAGAAAAAAAAATGTATATAAGAAATGCCCTAGTAGATTATCCTTCCTTTACGGTACAGTTAAGAACGATTTTTCCTACTCTCGGAATATGAAATATATTACCAACATTTCGTTTTTGTTATACACAAAAAGGCATGCATCGTATTTGTGATAGTTTATGCACACATACATGTTACGTGTGTGTAATTGGGAGGTGTCTACTATTCAGAAGTAAAAGCGTTCATATATAAGTGTTAGGTATTGAAAAAGTGTTCGCTAAATAGAGATTCCTGCTTTCGGGAGTGTTCGTTGTGGATGTTTTATTGTGTATATAATTTTAAACTGAAAAAAGTTTTGGACATTCATTTGAAAAATCGGGTCAACACGAACCCAACCCGCAAGTGTCAAAACAAAACCCGAAACAATGTAAGTCAACCCGACCCGCATAAAAAAAGTAGAAGTCAATCCGACCGGAACCCGAACCTCGACGAAAAAATATAGCACCAACCCAAACCGCAGGTCGGGTTGAGTTGGGGTAAAAGCGGGTAACCGTACCCGATGCAGGACTGTACTGCAGAAATACTTAAGCCGGTATCAACTTCTACGCATATATTAGATTACACAACTGTTATTGTTTTGAAGTCACAGAAAGGAACAAATGTATGAAAGACAATTATTACTTCTAAAGGTTTATAATTAATTACGTTTCTAGAACAACACGTACAAAATCAACACAGCATTGGTTTTTATTATTAATATTAGGAAACTTTAACATTGTATTTTTTTCTTTCGGAATTTTATTTGCTATGCGTAACACCGGTATATCCATTTATTGCTTTTTGAACTTATTACATTTAGTTCATTAAAATACTTTGAAAATGTTTAGTTGACATAACAGAGATAATAGGAGAAATAAAAGTTTAAATAATAGAAAGTTTAGAATGTATACAGTTAAAGAGAGAATTATTAAATTATTTTATTTTATAATAACTTTCAGAATAATGTTTTTGAAAAAAAAATTAAATTAAATTAAACTGTATCTTAAAAGACATTTTAACGCCAATTTGATGTAATACTATTAAGTGGTTTTTAAGCAAAATTAATTAAGTTTCATCAAATGTTTGAATTTTGCTAATGACAAAATAAAGCTTTGTTGAAATTAGTTTGTTATATCCAAAATCCAATACGTAAATTTAACATAATTTTACTAAGTAAGTTTCTAAACAAGTTGCGCAGTTATTCCCCCAGGTTAGCACAACACTGTATTAATCTCGATCACTATAATACAGAATTGCACTTAATGTTTATTCAATCACACTTCATAAACTTTCTTCATATATTACCAAATCCA
This sequence comes from Maratus michaelseni, assembly GCA_963931845.1. Taxonomy (NCBI): domain Eukaryota; kingdom Metazoa; phylum Arthropoda; class Arachnida; order Araneae; family Salticidae; genus Maratus; species Maratus michaelseni. The sequence goes on from OZ007590.1 coordinate 189,353,948, forward strand.
AATTTCGCCCTTTCCAATATTCCCAAATGAAACTATTTTAATTACATGGGAAATTTTATTAGAAGGATGATTATTTGAGAATATGTGTTGCCAGAAGCAATCGAAAGTCGGACTGATGTTAGTTTTGGTTTCGATTCGTGATTTTAGAGCATTCAATCTACAAAGTATAGATTGCCTTTTCTAAAACGAATGCATTTACTATATAATTTATAGTTAAAAATATCTAAAAAGGCATACGATTTTGTTATTTTTTCCTTGGAAAATAATATTAGTTATGTATGATTAGTAATATGCTTAAAATAAAGTGCACATTAATTACAATTATTTAAATATATGACATATATTCGTTGAAGGAATGCAAAAATATCTCCAATTTTATCATTAATTCAAAACGACATAGATTTTCATAGCAGTATTTATTTTGTTTGCTTTACGTTAATAAATTATGATTAGCGACAATTTTTTAAAGTATTTATGAAGAAAAAATTCAGAAAAATATATTGCAATAAAGAAAATTTGAAACATATATAACGATTATTTTCTTAAACAAGAAATTTAAATTATTTTGCTCTTTAATTTTTTTATAGCTCAAATATTCAATTATTCGGAATGCATAGTTAAACAGAAATTCATTAAACTATTTTATTTTGTAATTGTTTGAGAATAATATTCACGACAGTAATATAAAAATTTTCCTAAGTAGTTAGTGTAGCATAAAAGAGATTCTAGTGCAAATTTGGTGAAAAGTCACTATTAATAAAAAAAACTTTTAAACAAAAACCGTTATTTTATATCGAAAGTTGCAACTGCATTTCTGAAATAATCTAGCTTATTCGACAATTAGTATGTTTTCTCCAGAATAGTCTACGTAAATTTAATATTATTTTACTACAGCTGAGTAAAATTTATAATAAAGTTTGAATTTTTTCATTAGGGTATAACAATACTGGACTAGTTCTTGATCAATGCATACAAATGTGCACTTTTTTTTCTCATTAATAAAATATCAAATATATGGAAAAAGAATATTTTCGTAAAGCAGAAATCTAAATTGTTTTATTCTTTATTGTTTTGTAATTTCACTACTCAAATATTCTAAATGCACAGTTAAATAGAAAATCATTAAAATATTTTATTGTATATATTTTATAATAATATTCAGGACAAAACTATAAAAACTTTCTTAAGTAGTTAAGTGTGTATTAATAGATATTCTATTGCAAATTTGGTGAAAATTTAACAGTAAAAAATAGCTTTTAAACAAAATTATTTTACATCAAGAGTTTCAATTGTGTTTCCGAAAACAAAATCCAGATTAATCAACAATTAGTAATTTTTCTCTAGACTGCTCTACGTAATTTAATATTATCGTACGATAAATTAAAAAAAAATATTCTAATCAAGTCAGGCATTTATTCATCAGGGTTGTACATATAAGTTCTCCACCATTATTATACAGAGTTTCACTTAAGTTTGGTTTCTCACATTCAGTAAACCTTTTTACAAATATTACAGAATCGCTATTTTCATCTTATTAATAACCCCAAATCAACCTTTTTAATTACTTAACATAGTTTCATAATGATGAAGACTATTATGGAATATGATTCATCGCCAAGAGAGATCGAATGTTTGATTGATGTTAATGGAGAATTTTAATTTTGGAGATTCATTGCATTGGAATATTGAAGCTCCAAACACAAATAAACTAAACGAGACCAAATGTCATTCCTAATTCGAACGCATTTAGTACATCATTTGTATTTAAAAACATACAAAAAAAGAAAAAAATCATTCAATGACTGTCAGTTATGTCATATATGTCTGTCAGTTATATATGACGCTAGTTTTATATGTAATTTAGCAACATTCTTATTTAAAATCCCGCGCAACGTAAATGTGTTGAAATGTTTGAATTATTGTTTTTGAAGAAATATTGACACATAAATTTCATTTTTATAAGCAATTCTCAAAGAAAAATGAATTGTTCACTAGAAGATGGATTTTTCACCAGTTTTTTTCAGAATAGGTGCTATTTTTTTAATTATATAAAAAACAAAAAAAACGGAAAAAAATATATTGCAACTTTATGTTAGAAAACTCATTATTTCGTTTGTTTTGTTGACAAGATTATATGAGCGTTGACCACTGTTTTCATAATGAAAACAAAAAAATTTAATTCTTAGGAATTCCTACCGTAGGAAACGATATAATCAGAACATTTTAACACATTAACTGCTGAAGGACGCGCTGGTCTTCGCATGTAATTCAAATGGAATGAGGCAAACGATGGTTGTCGATGCTGTATTATACAGGGGAACCAAAAGTAGTTTCCTTCGCTGAATATAAAATTTATTCATATTCGCTATATATAAGATCGACATATAAAACTGGTGCCCATATGTTGGAAAACTAACCAAGTTCTTTTGTTGTTGGTTTCCGTAACGTGGCTGTAGTGCAGCAGTGTCAATGTCCAGGAAATCGGACCACGTACCGAGAACTAGTCGAACCTCAGCTGAAAGGGTGGAAGAAGTGAGACAGTCTTTTGCGCGAAGTCCCAAGAAGTCAGTGCGTACGGCTTCACGTGAATTACAGATGCCAAAAGGGTCCAGAGGACACATTGAGTTTGTTCTTGATTTGTGAACATTTCTGGTTTCCTGGACACTGCTACACTACAGCTACGTTACAGAAACATGCATCACACAATTTGATTAGTTTTCCAAAATTTTGGCCCCAATTTCACATGTGTATCTATATATATAAAAGAAAGTCCTTTCTGGCTAGATGATCAACGCACAGCCAAAACTACTGAACCTACAAAGACGAAACTTGCAGGAAAAATACTTCTTAGTATGTAGAGGCGCACTAAGACGGGATTTTCAAAAACTCTACCCCTAAGGGGGGTAAAAAGGGGAACAAACTTTTAAAAAAATCCTTAAAAATCGGGTATTATAGTTACGTGACAAATGATAACATATTTTAATGTATTTTTGTGTGCTGAATCGAATGGTATCAATTAAATACTCATAAGTCAAATAGTTCGTGAGATATTGCACATTCTTCTAATTTGGCGAAGTCTTTGACGTCAAAATATAACAATTCTAACAATACAAGTGATAATTTTTAAAAATACGTCCGTTACTATAGCAATGGAAGAAATTCAAATTAAATCTTTTGTTTATTTTTGCAGATAGACATATTAACTGCTCAATTGGGAATTGAATATTATTCTTACGGATATTTATGTAATTGTGTATTATTATTATTTCTATAAACGCCACGATTTAAAATAAAATGTGATTGCTAAAATAAAGGGTACATCTCAATTTTACCGTCGACCACTTTTTATTAAAAAAAAAAAAATCATCGCCAAACATGAACTCCAAATAAACAAATGGAAGAATGTTGCCATTGGAACATCGAAATAAATAAATAAAATAAAATGAATTCGGAAAAGCCCCACTCACCAAAGTATTCAGTAAGTTTTAGCACAAAAAAATTACAATATATTAATGAAAATAGAAAAAAAAATCTTGGATATTTATTTATTTACATTATTTTTCTTAATTATCCTTCTCGGCTGATGAGTAAGTGTTTGTGACGTGAGTTGAAATTGATCCGAGGCTAACGAAAAAGAAAGGCTACCGCGGTGCTTTACGCTTATCTTTTTTTACAGACCGCCGGTGTCACGTGATGCTCAAATGCACCAATGCAGATGTACGAAAAAAGCATCACGTCACTCTAGCGGTCTGTAAAAAAAGATAAGTGGAATTCACCACGGTAGCCTGTCTTTTTCGTTAGCCCCGAAATTGATCTATAGCACTTAACTATGAAACGCAACATTTTTACAATGTATTTTCTCTTTTAATGTCATGGCACAGCCGTTTAATAACGCAATTTTTATTTTAATTAACGAAATAACTAAAATATCAGAAAAACAAAATGAAAAATACAGGTAAATGTCGAATTAAAAACCGCTTCATGACATAACAAACACGTTTAATACTTCTGACGTCAAGTGAATGGGACTGCATTTTTGGCGTTAAATCTTATAGTTTGGCGATAGTTTTTTTTATGAAAAGTAGTCGACGGGATAATGGAGAAGTACCAAATAAAGTGTCGAAGGTCTGATTAGTATTATGTATTACTTCTTTATTTGTTTTCAGTCTTCATCCATGTTTCTCTTTTTCTTTGGGTAGTTACTCATACGATTTCGGACTAATTTTCCGCAATCGGATACCTCACCAATTGGCGTATTAGCCACAATGTTGAAAGCATCGTTTATGTTTGAAGCGAAATCTTCATGATGAATCCTGTTACAGAAAATCATATCATCATCTACTATGACTATAAACCGCATATTCACATTTTAATCAGGTAATGTTTTTTGAAAGGTTTTAGCGTATAGCTATTCTACGTTGCTTTGTTACAGAGCTAAAGTGGAAAGTTCTAAAATTATGTGAACCCGATTATTAAAGATTACTTTAAAAAATTCTACTGAACAAATTTTAATGGAAGTGATTTTTCAGGTATGGTTAATGACCCTATAACATATTATTCTATGTTACTTAGTGATAGAGCTAATGGGAAAGGTGAATGCAATTATGAAAGATATATCTACTATGTATTTAAAATGCAAATTCGTATTTCATTCCGACCGTTTATAATTTGAGTTCTGCTGTACGGACTTTGGTGGGATTTACACTGTTAGTTCGTCAATTTTGTGGGGATGGTTGGTACTTCTCTGGAGCAAAGTGTTCGTCTGCGTTGTGTTTTCTGAAGCGAAAGCCTGGCAACGAATCCGATTACAAAAATCATATCATAATCATCTATAACAGGGGTTCCCAAACTTTTTGACCGATGTATCAATAAATCGAAGTTCATACTTCCGCGTACCACCAAGTATCAAACATAATGCAAAAACTATTGCAAAAACTATGAAAGGGGAGTTTCCCATATTTTGCTTGATTTCAAACCACCATTTTAAATAACTTTACTGTATTAAAAACATATTTCCATGAAATAGAAAGAAACTTATACATTTGGAACAAAAGAAGAGAAAAAATTCAATCGACAGACTTAAATAAATAATGAATTATGTTTTAAATAAAACATCAACACTGAAATAACCAATACAAAAGAAAAAAAAATGCTTTAACTTTTTTAAATTTGTACAAGCTTCTCGTACTTTCACGGATTCAGACTTTACCTTCAAATAATACAATTTAAAAACCATTTTAAAACAATTTTTTTTTGCTAATTAAAACTGTTTCATTAATAACTTTTTAAATTATTATTATTATTATTATTTTTTTACAAATTCAAAAATTTTTTTCCCGTATAAATGTAAAAATTACACGTGTTTACTACTGGAAAACTGGTTGTATCATAAGCAGCATGCGCGGATTTCGGAGAGTTTGCTATAACAAACATTTTTAGTAACAACAAAAAAAAAAAACTTTTTACAGTATCTCATTTTTATTCGAAAATTTCGAAAAGTGATAAATTTATGCCGTTTTGGATTTTGTAATACTATGCTGATGTTTCATTTTACGTACCAGCATTGCACTTGCGCGTACCAGTACTGGTACGCGTACCACAGTTTTAGAACCCCTGATCTATAATATTTATAAAACGCAAATTCTTATTCTATTCCGATCGGTTAAAACTCAGGTTCTACCTAACACATTTTTATATGATTTCACTGTTAGTTAGGTAATTTGTTTTAGAAATGTTTTAAAATAAAGCACATTGTTCTACATTGCTTATTTATAGAGCCACGGGAGAAAGTTATAGATAAAATTAGGTGAACCCGATTATGAAAGATTATCTTTTTTAAAGTTCTACTGAACGGATTTTGATGGGAGTTTCGCAGTGTGATAATATTTCAGGAATTGATTTTCTACATTGTTTAGTTATGGAGCTATGGGAGAAAGTTGTCAGTGGTGTAGACGTAAAAAAAACTGCATATACTCTATAGACAGAGGATATATACTAGAGAGTATATATTATAGCTACGGACGGTGTGCACAATTTCGTCTTAAAAATTCCAGAAGGTTGACGGCGTATACCAGCATATACTTTCTACAAAATCCCTGAGAGTTCTATCAACAGGTGAAGATGATTATGAAAGATACATTTATCTGTCTACTGTATATGTATAATGCAAAGGGAATTTTGATCCTGCCGCTTATACCTTGAATTCTGCTGAATAGATTTTGCTGGAACTTGCACTGTTAGTTAGCTAAATTTTGAGGGGAAGTTTTAGTGCATAACATATCGTTCTATGTTGCTTAGTTAAAGAATTAGGGGGGTGGGGGGCATTTCTATAATCAGTTGAACCCAATTATGAAACATTAGACTTTTTTAAAGATTCTGCTGAATGGATTTCTATGGAACTTGCATTGTTAATTTTCCAGGTATAGTTTTAGTATATTGCATATCGTTATATCGTTCTTTAGAAAATCATAATGTAAATGATTAAATAAACGAGTTGGTCTTTAACAGCCTAAATTTCGTGTAACACATTAGAAAAATAACAGCGTAATGGCTTTCGTATCGTTTTACACCAATGCGGAAGGACATGAAGGTAAAAGTTCATGTTTCTTTAAAACACACAATCAAATTCACCGATATATTTCGTTTGATTCAAGTTTTTTTTGGAGAAACCGACCAGCGTAGCGAGCAAAGCCTGCCAGGTAATAATAATGGTTAATTTTATCTGTATATAAAATTCTATATTATGTAAAAGAAAGTCCTGACTTGGGAGATCATCAACGCACAGTCCAAACTACTGAAGCTACAAACATGAAAATTGCGGGGAAAATACTTCTTTAGATGTAGAGGCGCAATAAGAAAGTTTTCCTAAAATTCCATCCCTAAAGGGGTTAAAATGGGAACAAACAATAACAAAATTTCTTAAAAATCGGGTTTTATATTTATTTGTCAAATGATAACATATTTCAATGTATTTTTACATGCTGAATCGAATGGTACCAAATAAAAATATTCTAACTCCAACAATTTGTGAGATAATGCAGATTTTCGAATTTGGCGTTGCCTTTGGCGACAAAACCTTAAAATTTATTGCATTGATCGCCAAGTAATATTTTCTAAAATACATTCGTCATTGTTAAAGATAAAACAATACTTGGCGATTTATAAGATACTGGATAAGAAAAAAATCACCTGATATTTTGATTAGATGAAATCTCAATAATGCCAGTTTTCGGGCTCTTTGTTTTAACTTTTTTGTTTGCTTCGGGAATTTGGAATTGAATATTATTCGGTATTTTTATGTTAGCTGGGTACCAGTGATCGCCAAAAATTTTTTAATCTCGCCAATCCCTTTTTTTTTTTTTTTTTTTTTTTTTTTTTTTTTTTTTTTTTTTTTTGCTAATCTTTTAACGTTAGCTAATAACAACTAGCCATTATTTTAACATTGCGATATAATATCTTAAAAAACTTATTTAAAATTACTAAAATATAATCATAATAAAATACATAAACAAAAACATATCAATACAAATAAAATGTCACGCAAAATGTTCCAATTCAAATGATGCCAATTGAAACAAGATTTGGTGAGTTTTTACTGGCGCCCAGCAATATAAAAGTACCTATTATTCTTACGGATATTTATGTAATTGTGATTTTTAAATAAAATATGCTTGCTGAAGTAAAGTTTTGAGGGTCTGTACGGTTTCGATATTGCACATTTTCTATAATTTAGTGATGCCTTTTTCGCCAACTCATCAATATTTCTAACATTACAAGTTATAATTTCTAAAAATGCATCCATTACTATATCTTCTTTACTACCGCCACTGCAACATATCCAGGGAGTCTCATCCTGCCACTTCAAGGCACAGCAGGTGCAGGGTAACTGAGATCCGAGATCAACAGCCTTATTCCTGAAATAATCAATATGAGGATCATAATTAAAGCCAGACAAATACTTAGTAGTCCAAGGCAATAATTTGAAATGCGATCTCTTTTCATATTTTCCTGTAGCTGTCTGACCAAAAGTGTACATTGTTGGATGAATGCAATTCACCGGTATATTTAGTTTGATTCAAAATTCGTTTGGAGAAACCGACCAGCGTAGCGGGCGAAGCTTGCTAGTCTTATATATAGCGGATATCAATAAATTTTGTAATCAGGGAAAGACCTATCGGCATCCTGTTTAAATTCTAGCAGCTCAACATTATCCTCGCCTTATATTTATTTTTTTTATATGTATTTATCTCCTCCAAATGTTTTGTATATAATAACTATGATGACGCTTGAAATGATAATATACAGATGGCAATTAATCTATAAAAATTCCTTAACTCATGAAGTACCCACTAAAATGCATATTACGTTAGTTCAATTTGTAGACAAGCACCTTGAGAGTGCTTGGTCTTTTCTGCAATCCATCATATGCTGATGATATCATTTTAATTTGTCCGAATTTGTCAGTTAGAACATTTCCATTATAAGGGAACGACTCTGGTTAAATGTACAGCTGTAACCAGATCACAATATGCAAATTTATAAACATTTTACTACATATGCTTCTAATCAATTTACGGATTTATTTCTTAGGGTAACACAACACTAGGAACATCTTTATCACACAGAAATTTACATAAACTTTTATTCATCACATTTAAAAAAAAAAAACGTTTTTTTAAGTATTAAATAACTCAAAATTTCCCCTTTCTAATAGTCTAATTTTGAAGTATACTATGGCACATTTCACAGATGGAATGGTTGTTTTTTAGTATATGTAGTCAGTAGTGATTGAAAGTTTGATTGGTGTTATTATAGAATTTTAATTTTTAAGAATTATTCCTAGTTCGAAATATTTGAACATACATTTAAGTAGATAAATATTAAATGGTTTTATTTTAAAATCTTTCTGAAAGCTTAACAAATAAAAAAATACTTCTGTAGTTACTGTAAAACATATTTTGGTGCGACTTGGTAGAACTTGCAAGTGATTTATGAACGTAATTTATAAATTTTTCTTAAACGTCAATCTATTTTAGAAAAAAAATCAATTGAATGTAAATTACTAAGTTTTCTTCAGAATGCAATACATAAGTTAAACATTATTTTTCTATTTAACAAAATTTCCAACCACGTCGTGATTAATTCTTCAGCAAACCCAACGCTGAATTAATCTCCATCAATATATAAAGAGTTACGCGGAGTGATCCCCCCCCCCATCACATTCCATAAATCTTCTGCATACATTACTGAATTAAATTTACTATTATTCAGGTATCCGTAAATTGAACTATTTTAATGATATGGTAAATTTCATGAAAAAATAATTATTTTGAAATATGTGTCCCTAAAATCGATTGAAAGTTTAATTGGTCAATTTTGAAAAATCTTTTATTTTTTTGAATATATAGATAAAAAGAAAGAACTGTTAAAAAGCTTTATTTTATAATTTATTAAAAAAACGTAACAAAACTACAAAAATAATTTTTTGTATTTTGCTATCTCATAAAATCTCTATTTTAATCATTCATTCAAGAAAGGAAACTAATCCAAACTTTTTGAAAATGGTTTTATTGCAGAATATATTTTTCCATATATTCTATCCCTTCTCAAAAAAAAAAAAAAAAAAAAAAGGTGGTACTTGTCTGGGCTCTAGATATTATTTCCGTATCTTTAAAGGAAGAGAAAAACAACTTTCAGTATTGAAAAGGTACTTCGTCCATGAACACGTGTCCTTTCCGAAAGTACTTCTTCGTTAAATTGTTTCAATCTATTATAATAACGGAAAAAAATAAGGTTGATCGAATCTAGGATGAAAAAGCGATAATATTAAATACACCAAAACATAAAAAAAAATTTACGATGACTATTGTTCAGACGGACGATATATTAAATTTGCTAATTGGTGACCACCTTTGATCAAAAGAGAAGGCATTTCAGAAGAATCGAGAGGAAGGTATGTCTCACAAAATGTTAAAGTGAAATTTCAGCTAGAATCTTTTATGCACTTTGAATATACATTTGACAGTTCAGGCATTGTCACTACAAGATAATATATTGATGGGTTAAACCGCAACTCGTTCTCACTTAAAGATATATTTATGCTGCCAATTGGAAAGACGAGTCCCCATTAAATGAAGATAATAAAAGATTGAAGATTCAAATCTATTCAGGGTCTATATTCTTGACGAATTAAAACCATTTTATGAAGAATGCCAATATAAAAAAAGTATTTACAATATATTTTTTCTTGTATCACATCAGGTATAAATCAATGTATATTTGTTCAATGCAGCCTTTTTGTAAGTTTTTAAATACATATTGTATCTATATTAATTCAAAAAACCTTTTTGTTACATAATTTATCCTCATTTCATTATAGAAAGTGTTGTTGTCTAAATTTATATTCTATTTTTATTACATCATTTATAGATAATGGAGAAATTTCAACAATGTCAACTAATGTTAACTCATATTTATTGTAACTTAAAGTAGACACGTTCCTTTATATTTCTCAGAAAAAGTTTTTTATGTCTTCTGAAAAGTTCCTTTTTAAAACAAATACCCTTTCTAGAATGACTGATTCAATTAAGTTGCGCATTTATTCGACGGGATAGCCCAACATTAGATTAGTCTCCATCATTATTACATAAACTTTTTTTTCTATTATTACTAATTTCCAATTTTCTGCTTTTCTAATAATTCCACATCAAACTATTTTAATTACATGGTAAATTTCTTAAAAAGTATGATTATTTTGGATTATGTGTACCAAAGAGTGATCAAAAGTTTTATTGACGTCTTTAGATAATGTTAATTTTGAATGTTTTTAAAAAGTTTTGCATGTACAGTTAAATAAAAGGTTAACATATTTTTTTTACGATGTTTTTGAAAACGTAACAAAACAAAATTTTATTTGGTAATTATTCCAGCATAAACATGTTTTAGCACATTTTTGTTTAAGAAATGCTGATAAGTGATTTATAAAAAAATACATTCATGTTGAACGGTTTAATTCTGTTTCAGGTAAAAAATATGAGACGATAAAAAAATAATGTTCGCTCCATAACGCAATCATTAAATTAAATATTAGTATTTTACTATCTAACAAAACTTCAAAACAAGATGCGCATTTATTCCTCAGGCAATTTCAACGAAACATTAATCTCCATCAATATTTAAAGAGTTAAACTTAATATTTCCTACATCACACTAGATAAACTTTCTTCAAATATTACTGAATCCTATTTTACTCTATTTCTAATAATCAAACTCTTTTAATGACATGGAAAATAATCACAAAAAGAATGATTATTTTTGAATATGTGTTGCAAAAAGAAATTAAAAGTGTGATTGTTCGTATTGGAGAATTTTAAGTTTGAAAATGTTTGAAAAGTTTTAATTATGCAGTTAAATAAAATTAACTCTTAAACTATTTTATTTTATAATTATTTTAAACGAAACAACAACAAACAATTATTTGGTAATTCCTATATATTCAAATACATGCGATTATGGTGACAATACATAACAGCATAAAAGTTGTTAATGTTGCTTAAAAATCTATCTTAATGAAAATAGTCAAGTTTTTTTCATAACTTAATATATAAATTTAAATTTATTTTACTATCAAAATAAGTTTCTATTCAAATTGCTCATTAAATTCTCAGAATACATGTCTCAAATAAATGATTAGTTTGGAATATCTGTCACCAAATTCGATAAAAAGTTTGATGTTCTTAGAAAATTTTAAATTGGTAAATTATACTTAAATTTGGGATATTCTGCAAACCATAGATTAATTAGCTAATAGCATTTCCCCCTCGCCAATAGCTGTTTTTATTTATAGTGTATGTAAATTAGAAACAATGCTTTGATGTTGAAATAAAATGTTTTAGTTTATGTTATTATTATTATTATTATTATTATTATTATTATTATTATTATTATTATTATTATTATTATTATTATGTATTTAAAATGAAATGAACGAAAAGCCTGCATTTTAAATGTAAGCAACGAATTTGTATTTTAAAGGAATGTTATGTATAACAAATTAAATTAATGAAACTTTTACATTTTAAATAAAATTAATGTAATACATATAATAGCAATGGGAGCAGTATTTGGCAATTTATAACTTACGTCCGGCTAACATAAAATTAATGATTAATTATACTAGATCAAACGTCTTTTCAAATGATAATGCATTTAATGTATCATTTATGTGAAACTAATACCAAAAAATGATACACTATTCAATCTTCTTTAAGAGTTTCTCAGTGGAAATTATAATTGATTTAAATGCAGTATTACAGCAATCAGACAAGTAAATAAAAATCAAATTTATTTACATATTTGGTTCCATTTCTTTGAGAGTATTATATTTAGAAAATCCAGTATTCTTATTATTTAAAAGTCCATTTTTTTCAGAAATCATCAAAGAAAAATGGATTTTTATCCTAATGTTTCTACTTTACAATTGATGATATTATGTTATAGTATTAAAAAAAAATCATTGAATAAAATATCAAATATACCTCAGGATTATTTTTTAATGGGAAAATCAATTTCATGTTTTAGTATGCAGAAAAAAAATATTTCACTGAATAAAATATCAAATATACCTCAGGAATATTTTTTTTATGGGAAAATAATTTTCATGTTTTAGTATGCAGAAAAAAATATTTCATTGAATAAAATATGAAATAAACATCAGAATTTTTTTATTAATGTGAAAATCAATTTATTTTTTTTCATTCACTAAACAGTAGCTATAGGCTTTATCTAACAGTAGCTCATGATTTTAAAAATAGCTCATGGGTTACGATAATACATCATTTCAAAATCAATTTATTTTATATAATTCTAAATACATTCTTCTTCTTTCTAAAATAAAAATACAATTAATATTGAAAGTAACGATTTAAAAAGAGTTAATATCTTCAATTGTATTTGATTTTTTTTTATTATTATCATTAGAAAATAAGCATTGGCATCACCTCTAAGTTTCTGGAAAGCAACCTCAGAATTATACTCTGTATTTAAATACAATACATTTAAATAATTATAGACAACATACATTAAAATAATTAGGCATAAAAAAACCTTATCGGCGGCTTCAGAAATTAGCCACATTTTAAAATTTAAATAAGCTAAATCTATTAAAACCTACAAGGGAAATTTTCTCAAAACTATATTTTTCAAATTAATGGACAGCTTTTACTTTCGAAACAACAGATTTGAATAAACTTTTGTGTTCTTATTATTTGCATTTTTTTCTCGACTTGTTATCGAAAATAAATTTACCTCAGTTTTTTAAACACTAGAAGACAAATTAAATTTCCATAGAAAATTGCAATTTAAAATTTAAACAGGCATATTTTTAAAGAAAAATATTATTAAACAAGAAATAAAAATCATACGTCAAGCATACATTATGAAACCCTTTCCAACACATTCAGAATACTGTAGAATAACTTCAGCATTTAATAAAGTGAAAGGTAATGCCTAAGTAAACAATTTGGTAAGCTCATAACGCATTTGAAAACCCAATTTCTGCAATTTCTGCTAATAAGCGTAATTGTAATCAAATTCTGTTGTAGAGCTCTGTATATGATTTATATAATTTATACACACCAAGTTTTATGCATAAATTTAGTAAATTAAAAAAGGCATTACTATAGTTTAAACACGCTACCAGCTAGCATTGTTCATAGACAGTATTGTAACCGAATTATTTTGCGTGTCTGTAAATGAACGATAAATGTCATGCACACCATATTCTAAAGTAATCATCTTGTAGTGTACCATAGCGATATACTCAATATAGCTCAGCTGGAAAATGCATAATTCAATTACAAACACCCTTAAGCAATTCACACTCATGCAAAGTAATGCTTATAAATTATTTAGTGCAGCCCTGTACATAACCTATACAATTTATACACAGCGCGCAGTATGCAAAAATTTCATTATAAGGTAAAGCTAGGATAGTCTGCGCACAATTCAAAAGAATAGCAATAAAAAATCTAAATATTAATTTTTTGCTAAACTATTCATGAATAACTTTTACTTCATTTGTTTTTTATGCATTTCCATTGCTATTTTGTTGTTATCTTGCAATTTAATAGAACAATTGTAATAAAACCAAGAAAGTTATATTGCGCAATCTCTCCTTATAGGGTTGGTGTGATTGCGCACATGGGTAGGAGAGAATGTTACTTATAATAACTACAATTAAATTGTTAACAGTAATAATTACACTTAAATGACATTGCTGTAAGGTTTTTGTGAACAAATATTTTTGTATTAGGAGTGAATATTTCAACCTAATGATTAAAGAATTAGAAAAAGGAAATAATTTTAAAAACGATTAAAAAAATTTAATTAAAGGAAAAAAAATTAAAGAATCAGAAAAAGCAAGTCCAGATAAGATTAAAAAATAAAATAATGTTACTTAATAACGCGTTTAACTTAAAATTAGTCCATTTTCATTTTTCATTTTTTTATGCAAATTTACCAATAAGCTGCGTAATCTCTCCTACCATAGAAACGAATGGGAGCACTGCGCCATCTTTCCTAAGTAGCAAATGCGTAAACTCTCCAATTTTGGTAGGAGAGATTCCGCGGCCTTATATTGAAACATGACCTCTTCTAAAAGGAACCGTTGATGTTCACATTGTTAGTCTAGATTAGTAGCTTATGAGAAATCGTTTAAGTAAAAAATATTTTGTACTATTGACATTGTATAGAAATTCTGATGAAGAGCTATGAAAATTCAAGCACTTACTTTGGAAAAACAAAACAAAATAGCAATACTTTATCTTAGACGCTCAAAGCAATCAACGGGCACTTTCAAGTAGACACTCCACTACTGTTGTTGTACAACTACCAGGAGTCACTGCACGCTCACTCTACTCCTTCCCCCCAAACCTCTATGTGAGCAATCTCTCCGACTGCGTCACCTCTCCTGGCTTTACCTTACATAAAATCGCATGCCACAACTGAAAACATACTTCCAGGATTTCTTGCTCATAAACAATACTGTAATGGAATATTTGTCCCTTGGACAATTGTCCTGTAAACGAACGATTACTGTTATACACTTCGTATTTTAGAGTAAGCATCTTGTAGTCGATTCAATAATGTATATACATTTCCTTTTATTTAAAATAGTGTAAATCATTAAAATACGCCCCAAACAATTTTCCTGGTAGACATGAAGTAACCGAATTCTGTTGTGTGATTCTGTAAATGAATGATAAGTTCTTTGCACTCCATCCATATCTATAGAAAGCATGTTATAGTTAATCTCAGAAACACATATCAATTTTTTTATGTTTGAAATAGTGTAATATCAATAAAATACACCTCAAGTGATTCCCCCCCCCCATAGACCATAAGTTAGCAAAATTCTTTTGAGTGACCCTTTAAACGAACTATAAATGTTACTCACTTCATTTTCAATATTGAACATGTCGTTGTAAACCTAAATAGCATATATCAATTACATGGTGCTTTTAATCTCCATAATTGTCCGAGTACAGTTTCACGAGTTAGAGCACAGACAGATAGGGAGACAGACACACCGAATTATCACTTTTTAACTATGTTGAAAAGCGTTAATAAAGCTAGGACTAAGATATGACATTATTTATTGAATTTTTATTAGCTTTTACTTCAGAATAAAATTTGATAGAGATATCTTATCCGGTGTAAATGCTGTTTCACTTGATAGTACTACAGCGAGGTGTCACAGGCAGACGATTTAATAATAATAATAATAATAATAATGTTAAAATTCCGTACCACAAAACCAATCTAACGATTTAAAGTTAATAAAAAATTTTACTGGCTTGGGAAAAAAAGTCCTTTTCTTATGTTTCTATCACCTTTAAATTTATAATGTTATTAAAGAAATACTATGTATCTACAATAAACCACTGAAACTAATACATAGGTGGATCAAACGTAAAAGAAAGTTTTTTAATATCAAAGAATCTTTTTAACACTTTCCAACCAAGTTGAAAAGTGCTTATGACTTCGGTTTGTCTGGCCGTCTGCCGTCTGCCGTCTGGCCGTGCTCTAACTCCCGTAAATATGCTCGGATTGCCCTGCAATTTATATGTTATTGTCGTTATCTATAGCATGTCCCCTATTTCAACTGAAGTGTGTAGCACTTATAGGTTTTTTACAGGGACACTCAAAAGAATTCCGTTACATTACGGTCTATGGGGAAAAATTAATATGGGGAAAAATTTATATATATGACTAAGGTGAATTACAAGAGGCTTACTACAGAATAATGTGTGTATAGCAGTCATCGTTCATTTACAGGGACACACAAAAGAATTCTCTACTATCTGTTAACGATAATTCCTGGAAGTGCGTTTTAAGTTGCTGAACGCGATTTTAAATTTAACTCAATTTTTGTCTATTATTTGGCGTGTATAAATTCTGTAGATCATATACAGGGTAGCACAAAATCCGCGAACACATGTCCGTTTAATGACAGAAACTCCAGAAGGAGAATTTTAAACTGTGCTACGCGTTTCCTAACTGAACTAAAATTTAGCATCCTATGTAGTATAAATACAAATCTATAGCTCCTATACAGGGCTGAATAAAAGTATTTGGATATTTTTCCGAATATTGTGTATGTTGCAAATATATGTTGGAAATTCCTGAAATTACGTTTTTAAATAGGTTAAGCGCTTTCCAAATTGTTTAATTAGATGTTATCTTTCAGCTTATTAAGCGGTAAAAATTTGTAAAATTATTTTGGAAGCGTTGGAAAGTGTTACATAATCTATGCTTGACGCATGGTTTTTCGTTCTTGTTTTTTACTTGTTCTCATGATAATTGAGATAATTTGTTTACTGTCTAAACATTTGTTTTGCATCTTTTTATACATCATGTATTCATTTATTTAATCGCTATAGCATTACAAATAAGCAAAAAGTACATAATGCGGTTGCACACGGTACAATTAGAAAACATATAGCAAATTAAAACGACCAACCTATTGAAATTTGGCACAGATTGAAATTACAATTCAATAATGACACTTTTTCGATGTCTCAAGTATGTAAATTACAGAAGTTGTTTAAAAATGGTTGCGAAGAAGGTGAAAAAAGCGGTCCTTTATGGGATACTGATAATTTTGGGGATTTACGGGTGTTTTGTGTATCGGTTTTCTTCATGAACTGTAATGCAATATACTAATGTTATTTTTCAGAATAGATTAAATCTGCACATTTACCCTAAAGACCTCCCATTCCGATCCGAAATGTTTATATTCTTTGGAACAATGTCATACCTGACACAACAGGTGTAATGAAAGGAAAATTTCACTGTAAATCATTCGATCAACCCCGTTAAAGCCGGAACTTATTACAATCTGACTAATATTTATTTACACCACCTAAATATGTATTAAGAGGAAAAAGATATTCATGTATCAGATAAAGAAATCATTGGATTTTGTGCAAAATGATTCATACAAATTTTATTCTTTTATATTGTACAAAAATATAAAAAAAAATCCAATACATTGAAGAAAATCCGCAGATGTTAAAGAAAGCTACCTAAAAAGTAAAATTGGTATAATTTTGGTAAATAATACTTTAAAAGTAATCTAATAAAAAAAAAATCTACTTTATATTTGATCCATCCTCGTACACCCAGTTTTTTGGGAAATGAGTAAAAAACAAGACTTCTTAAGACATCATTAAATTTAATTATGGATATTTAAAAGAAAAAAATTAACAAATACATTTATGAAATAATAATTTTACTTATGTGCGTTCAAATATCTTAGTTACTTTAAACATTATCATTTTATTTATTATTTATTTGTTATAATGAAAATAACAGAGAAAAAAATCTGGCCGTAAGACTACAAATATAATTTAGGATTTAAATCATTAAAAACTGTATTTATTATTCAAATGAGACGTACATATATCTCTATGTTCAAATATGTATTTTAAAAACGTAATACAAAGTAATATAACGTAAAGAAATACATCCAACATTTTTAACTGTCTTTATCACCATAGAAATACTTAAAAAAATTACAGGCATACTAATCATACTTGTGTTACACTATGGTATGATATATAGACACACACACTACATGGAATTTGAAAAAAAAAAATTAAGTCTATTTAGTCTGCATTTGAGTAATCAATTTGAGTATTTTAGCATTACTGGACTCTTAAAAATTTAATTTACATTATGGATATTAGATGAGAATAATTTAAAACAAACAAACAAATAATTTAAAACAAAAAAATACAGTTTTATATTGAATACTTATAATAAATATTTCAAGTTTAAATGATAGTCAGACATCTTTTTCTAGGAAATATTTCTTAGCTTGAGAACATAGGGTCATCCTTATCTTTTCAGAAGCTAGCGGAAGTTAAACATTTCCGACACAAACATAAATAAGTTAAAGCAAGGAAGTAAACACATTAAATCTTCTTTAAGAAAAACTTTACTTAGGGAAATTAGAATATATTTCATCCCTGTTTAAAACCGATTCATGAAGAACAAAGCAAATGCGATTATTCTAAATCCTTCATATACAAATACATAAAATAAGCTTTTTCCGCATCGATATTCATGGAAGCTCTTCTTAAATCTAGGTTATAAAATAGTATAAAAGAAAACACAATTATTCAGAAATATTTCTTTTCTCCAAAAACCGAACCTTTAAAAGAGCTTACTTGCAGTAGTGAAAACAAAAAAGATACTGATGCATATTAAATTGTTAATCTAAAGTACTACAGTAAGTGATGTAGTTTATTCTACTTTACCGAAAAGAAAAAAAATTATTCGGTCAAATATTTTGCGAAAAAAATTATATAGTTTTGATTTTATGTTACTTTAATTACATTTGAACACGATGAAAATCGGAATTCCAATAAAGATCTTGTGGCGAATAGAGTTTGATATGTTTATACAAAAGGAAAGTAATATGCCAATAAAGAAGAACTAAAATCTGACATAAAATACTTCTGGAGAAAAATTTCCCCAATTCTTTTTTTAGAAATTATCATGTTATAAAACTATTAAAATATTAAATTTGAATGAAAATAATGATAATCATTTTAAATTCCTGAATTTTATTTCACAGAATTCTATACGACCCTATGATTTTTCCAATTTCGTTCCTGTACATATGTAATGTCAACACTATATTTCATTAAAAAAATAATAATACAGCTGTTTCATACTTTTCGTGAGTCTTTTATAATATCTCAAGCTTTAAAAAATACGTTAAACAAGACTACAGAGAGATGTCTAATTTTTTATGATTATAATAAAATATTTTTTAGGAAAAGAAACTTTTTTTAAACGAGAAAAAAAATCGTTTTAAACGAGAAAAAAATCTTTTTAAACGAGAAAAAAAAAATCGTTTTAAAAGAGAAAAAAATCGTTTTAAAAGAGAAAAAAATCTTTTTAAACGAGAAAAAAGGATTTAGTTTTTTAAATATCCTTACACGATGAAAAAGGAAAACATTTTTTTCTTAATCTAGGAAAATATAATATAACCACGGACGAAAATACATAAGAATCACTTACGACATATCCACGACTCAGAAAAGCATTCTTTATCTTTAGAAACATCAGAAAGTCACATATTTTTGAAATTTAAAGATGCATTTATAAAAACACAGTTTCTTTTGCTGCCACTGATTTTTCGAAACTTTTCCGAGTACTTTGTGTAGTATGTATTAATCCGTTTTCTCCGACCCGTAATGTAAGTTTTACGGGCTGCTACCAATTCTCAAGCAAATATTTTCATATACGACAAACATAGCAATTAACAGATTAACATAAATTTAAAATAAATATCATTTTGTTTCTCTTGTATACATAAATTCAGTTATACAGCTGAAAATGTTTAAGTGAGAATTGGTAGGTTTCTAAAAACCGATATACCGGTTAGAGAAATCTTATTAATACACTATAAAAACTACTCGGAAAATTTTCCGAAAATCGGTGGCAGCAAAAGAATCTGTTTTTATAAATGCATCTTTAAATGTAAAAAATATATTTGTTTATAAGGTTTCTAAAGATAAAGAACGTTTTTCTTAATCGTGTATAACTCGGAAGTGGATATTTTCATTTTTAGTTACATCATATTTTGGAAGATAAAGAGACATTTTTTCTTTCCTTACTCTCTCATTAACAAAGTTATTTTTTGATATTATGATTTTGCATTAAATTAATAAAAAAAAACAATTTTTGGAAAAAAATGAATTTAGAAGTTAATTATGTTAATACTTTTAAGAAACAAAGAAACATTTATCTTTCTTACAATGTACCTGCAAATGTATTTTATAAAGTAGAACAAAATATAGAGTGATTAACAAATAAAATTAAGATATCTGTGAAATAAATATATAGATAAATATATAGGGTAGTTGTATGTCCGTGAGGGACACTGATTTAATATGAATGGTGGCAACAACCGACCAATGAATTTCGCTTGTATTGCAATTTTTTAGCTTGAAAACATCGCACAATTTCAATTTTTACATCGTCGAATAGAAAAATAAAATGTCTTTTAAAATGCAATTTGCTTGAAAACTATTTCAACATGCTGATTTTTTATTGTTTTAAAATAATTTCCAAGTATGATTTTTTAAAAATTATTTCTGTCCCGTGCAGCCCGATTACGAAAGATTAAAGCGTTTGTATATAAAACAATATATGATAGTACAATATTTGTTTCCGGCTAATATTCCATAACGAAATTAAAACTTAAATAAATAAAATAAGAAAAATTTAACATAAATTTAACAGACCCATAGTTGAACTATTCGCTTAAAATCCTGAAACTATATAAAAAAAAAAAAAAAAAAAAAAAAAAAAAAAAAAAAAAAAAAAGCTGCTGCTAGCAGCTAAATCTTTATCGATTTCTTTGTTTATTAATTTCTGACATGCGGCTAATACGAAAGTATCGATTTTAATAAATTTCAAAACTTTATTTGAATATATCTATACTAATAAAAGAAAGTTTCGCTCTGTGTGTGTGTGTGTCTGTTTGTGTGTGTGTGTGTGTGTGTGTGTGTGTGTCTGTTGGCGATGGCTAGGAAAATCTAGCCCACCTAGAAGGCTGGAAATTTAGGTGTAGATAGTCCAAGGTCTGACCATGTGCACCTGAGCCTCAGAATTTTAATATTTTGATAATTAGCCTAGATATTAATTAGATTATCATTAACCATCGCTTCTAAAATGTCATATTTTAAATCAAAATGGCGAAAGATACGAACTGGCGCATTGGATTTGCAACCGGAAATGAACGAATTCGAAATTATTTAACTAATTAGCGAATTTTAAGAAAACTAATTGAGATATCAATTTGAAAATTTCTGATCATATGTAAAAAAAAATATTCTGTATCTGACTATGTGGTTTTTGAAAAATTCGGTTGGAATTTTTTTTTTTTAATTTATGCAAAAAACTGCCAAAAATCTGCAGGTGCCAGTGAAAATGATCCCAGAAAGTTTCAGACAGGGATTGGCTTTCATTAAAAACTGAACTACAAAGAGATCTGTTTCTCGGGAAAATCCCTCCATTTAGTTTGCGAAAATGAAAGGAAATAATTGCCAATTTTTACTAATGAACAAAAATTTAGGTAACTAATTAAGATATAGATTTGAAATTGAGGTCGGGACGGGGTGTCATCTGCCGGCTATTTTAGCGTAGCGTCTTCGTTATGTTCTAATTATCAGAAAAATGTAATTATTTTTTTAATGTTCGCGTTAATGTAGGTGACGGTGGTTCTCTTGAACAAATTATTCATTATATTTGCGGGTATGGGGAGGGAGGGGGTTAACGCCTTTCTCTGAGATTGTAATTATATCGGGCCCGCGCAACGCCGGGCGGGTTAGCTAGTTATTAATAGTTTTCATACAAAAATGAATTTTGGTGTTGTTATTGGGCAATTTAAAGGAATAAATTGCATGTTAAAAAATCTGTTAGAGTTTTCAATTAAAAAAATATGGATTTCAGATATGCTGTATAATCCGGGAAGTTCAGGTTGGATCACCTAGTATTCTCAATTGATAAACTTCTGCTGCAGTCATCCTAATGTTCTTAGCTCATGAAGTTATTAAAATATATATATATATTTTTTTTTAAATGTCGATATTAATATTTTCTCTCAACAGTTTTTACGCAATAGTTTTATCAAGTCTTCTAAATCTTTTTACAAGTTTTTTTATTCGAAAGATCGATTTTCGTTAAGTATTGATAAAAAAAACGTTTGTGTTTGAAAGAAAATTCCCACGCCTTTTTTTTTATTGATATTTATCTTTATAATTTTTTTTTATCATAATTTATGAACTTTTGATATTCATAATTTTTTCTAAAGAGTTTTTTCGTTTTTTATTTACCAGAAAACAAAAAAGTGTTTGTTTATTTATTGACGAAACGATTTTTTATTTAAAAGAAGAATTTTTTTTATAGATGTTACATAAGCAAAAAATATTTGAAAGTTTTCAAAATTGAGTGTTTTCACTTTTACCTATAGCTTTTTTAAGTGTGATTGAAGCAAAACTTATTTTGCATTTTTCAAAAAATGGGATTTAAAAGAACTTTTGTCTAAAGATGACAGATAAATATTTAATGATTATTAATATTGAGATAAATCATTACGCATATTAAAAGTGTTCAAAAATGACTTTTAAATTAAAAGACTATTTTTAATCTTAAACTTTAAAATGAAATTAATATTTGGACGGCATAGGTCAAGAACCCAAAAATTAAACATAGGTCTTCAATACAAGTTTACATTGAAAGCATTTAAAAGAGTGTTAACATGATGCTCTGTAATAAAATAAAAAAAAGTATTTTAAAGTATAGTCTTTTAAAAGTATACTCGAAGTTGAAGAAGAATAAAACACCAAACGTAGCTTTAACTTTTTTTAAATATTTCGAATTAAAACAAAAATGTAAGATTAAGCATTTTCAGACTGAGTTTTTCAATATGTTATAATATGAAAAGAAAAATATTTTTAATTTATTATTAGAATCATAAAAATATTTTAATACTTATTTTTAAAGGAATACTAGTTCTTTCATAAAAGTGAAAATCCTAGTAAACTATTAATTAAAATATTTATATATAATAAATAATATAGTTAAATATTATAGGTGAAGATTCCCAAAATTTGGAAGGAGCCAGTGGCTCCTAAACCGAAAAAAATCCAGTGGCCACAATTGTGAAACAAACGCGTAAAAACAATAGTGTTGTTTATATGGAGTAAAAAGCTACGCAAAAAACTCAGGAATCCAAAGTGTAAAGTAATTTATTTAATATACACACATATACAACAAAATTTGAATATTAATTAAGTGAAGTATAAGTCTTAAACCATGTACAGTCAGAAGATAATGTTGGGCAAGATACAGTTTAAAAAAAAATTGTATCAGCTAAGCAATCATGATAGCGGGGAATATTAGAAAAACAATATTTCTTATTTTGATTTTGCCCTACAAAAGTATATATAAAAGAAAATCTGAATGTGTGAGAGTATTTTGCGCTATAAAAATCAAAAACACACTTAAACATTTTTTTCCATGTATCTTTTTTTTTTTTTTAATCACAGACTATGTAAAATTATCCGACTCAAACTGTTACGAATAACATAGCTATTCGAATATATTTAATAGTTTTCTGATAATTCTGAAATGTTATTAAAAGATATAATAAAGTTTGTTATGTGTTTTGGTCTTAATTTTTAAAAAAATTCAAAATTTCACGATGCTGACTGGAAATACCAGAAATTGATCACTTTTAAATCACATGGCGACTTAAAAACCGAAAGTTAGTGGCCACAGCAAAAAATTTAGTCGCCACGTGGCGACTGGCGACCATGAATCTGCATCTATATTAAATATTTAATTAATGAATGAATAATTGATTTTCTGAAATTTTTTTTTTTTTTAATTTACTACAGAAAAATTCTGTTTCTGGTAAATGCTCAAATATTTTAGCTGAAATATTTTATGATAATTTTGTTATGTTGTTTGGAGTCATTCCCATATTAGAATGTCACATAAAGATAAATAAAATTATCCCGTAAAACAAAACCAAATAAAAACAGTAAATTGGGGGGAAAAACATTATTCCTGTGAATTCAAAAAAAAAATTTTCATTTCCTGAAATGAATTTAAATTATTGGAAGCACAAGAACTGAACAGTAAAAAAAAACTAATTTTAATATTTTAAATTTCAAAAATTTAAACGATACGTACATGCCACTGACATAATTAATTTATTGGCTTTAACTTTTTACTATAAGGTGTATCTAATGTTAAATCAGAAATTATGTATTTCAAGTTAATTAATCAGCCCAAAATTAAAATATTTTTAAGTAAGTCATAGACATGAATAGTGTCATCTCAACGCAGTGCAATAGGAAGAAATACCCAATAACGAGAAAGATTTTTCTCTTCTAGTTTTAAGACTAGTGATGATTTTAGGAAAATATGCAAAACTGTTATAAATGTTTAACCTTCTATATTAAAACAAGAAGACTAGGGCGAAAAGCAAATAAGAATGTCATAATTTGCTATGAAGATATTTTATCAAATTGTGTGTACACTTTTTCGTGATCCATTCTTCGGAGTCGAATCCGAAACCGAATCCAAACAGTAAAAAAACAATTTTTAAAAGAAAAAACTGGAACCGAACCAAAATGCATTTTATTTAATGAACCGGAACATAAAATATTACAGTTTGAAGCTGTGATTGAAATTTCATCATACCATTCATTCATTGAAAAAAAGTATAGCACATTCACGTTTTTAAATTTTTTATTCAAGGTTTTTAAATGCATTGTCTGAAAACAAAAATAACTGAAAGAAACTTACCCAAGGTTTAAAAGTATTTATTATTGTATATGGGATTGTAAAATATACTCTACTATACAGGGCGTCCACTCTTATCACCCAACAGCTAATTCTTTAACCGTAGAAGCCCATTTTAGAAGCACATTTCCAATCATAAAAATAGTTCAAATATCGTTCTTCATCGTCTTAGAAGCATTTTAAATCAAACTAGATAGCAGCCACCAAAACATAACGTTAAACAAGTTAAAGGTTAAAAAAAAAGTTCATAACATCATTAAAATGAACAATAAAATAACTTTAACTTCATAAAGTATAATTGAAATATAGATTCATCTTTGTTTACTTAAAATATAAAAACATTCATGAAAATTATTCATTAAATTGTTTTTACTAAAATAGGTGTTTGATGAAAATACATATACAAAATGTTTTAAAAACTCTAAAACCCTAGATGGTAACAGTACGAAACTGTCTCCGAGCGTTTTCGGCTTCAGTCTGAGCCATTATCAAGGCGGAAAAAATTAGCAGAGAATAAAAAGTTTGATCAAACTTTCACAACACCCATATTGCCGGCATTTTTTGCTGTAAAAATACTGTGATTTTTTATTTATTTATTTTTGTACAGTGTATGTATGTATAGAAAACATCTTAATAAATAAAACCTATCACTAAATTTCCATACAGTAAGAATCATAAACATATTTTGAAAGTAGATGATACCAAACAATAATATAAATTAAAATGATTTAATCATAACTTTGAACAGAAATATAATATAGAAGTAATCTGATGGAAAATGAAAACGTGAAATGATTGAAAGTGACATAATCTTCAGTCGGCAAAGACATCACAACAAATTGACACAACAAATTAAAAATCAAATACAATAGATAGGCAAATACCCGAGTTAGTCTAATGCATTGAATGCTCAAGTAAAAAATAAATATACAAGAGTGAAAAACATTGAATAAGAAAGTCATATAAAAGCATATGTCAATAAATCCAATAATAATAAAGAAAGGATTATATTCAAATCTTTTCAAACAATGTGAGAGAAGCACTTATAGTCGGATGCAATAATTATGCTACAGTTTCAGATAAGTATCAAAACGAACAGACAAGATATTTAATACTAATTAATTTTTCAGCAGAGCTGAAATTACGCTGTAAATTACTGAAATACAAAGGATGTGAATTATCACTTTACTAAACAGCGTACAACCAACAGAATCCCTTTGGTATAGCGCACCAAATTCTTTACCAATTAAGCCATCCGAACGACATCCGGTCAAGCATTCCTTCACTCTTATATGGCTAGGCTACAACCTTTCAGCACAAGATGGAATGTCAACCAAGAGCAAAACTCCTAGTGGCATACATGAGACAGATCAAACCCTGTATCGGTGAATATTTATATACTAATTAATTTTTCAGTAGAGCTGAAATTACGCTGTAAATTAATGATATACAAAGGATGTTAATCCTTTTCCGTGTAACATTTCACGTGCTTTCAACGTCATTTAAATATTTATTACACATAATATTGAATTAATGTATGATATCAGTTTATTTTTATTAAAACTGGATAAATTCTTAATATTTCTACTTAAGTAATATAATTTCACAAATTATGATATTTAGCATTAAAAAACTTCGAAGTGTGTTTATTTTCGCAAGATAAACACTTTCATAGTATTTATTGCATACCTTAATTGTCTTTATGAAAATATATGTAAAATATATTAGTGCATGTTTTACGGAAAGTTATTTATTAACTTTACACAAAATAAATGTATAAATTTTAAACAGTCAAAGTTTTTATAGTTTTTCGTTCTTTTATTTTTTCTCACCTAAAAAAAGGTATATTGCTTCCTTTCCAACATAAAATCGAAAAAAAAAAAAAAAAAGATAAAAAACTATCAGCCAACTCAATTTTGTTGTTCAATGTCTCTAGTTAAAATTCATAAGTGAAGATTTTCTTTGCTGTTATTTCGTGTACATTGTGCATAAAAATATCCTAGTTATTTTGCATAGTCAGGATCACTTTAGTAAAACTGAATATTAAAATTTATCTTGAACACTTTGCGTTGATCAGATTAAAATTTAGCATGTTTACAGTACTGTCGAGCATCGACTATAATTTTATTAGTATCGACGATAATTTTACAGCGATTTTCGAATAAGAATAACTTTAAAGCGATCTGATATAAAAGTAGTGTATATTCTAAATAAAATTATCCATTACGAAAATGCATAAATCTATGCTATAAAGATACACAGATATGCAAAAATCGGCAAAATGCACTCCTACTTGAATATTTTATCGACTTGTAAGTAGATCCGGATATTTCAACCTGAATTAAAAAAAACACAAATATTCAGATTTTTATCATATATTTTGATTTATTTAACTTCGATCTCTAATACTTCTTCACTTCTTCAAATTCGTCCATGGTAAATTACCGCGCCACTTGAAATATAAATAGAACGAGACAAATATTATCACATACGCAATTAATACATACTGTTGCAGAATATTCGTTAACTTTAAAGAACACAACATTGATTTTTCGAACTATTAGGATACAATATAATTCAATTTTCCATGCTCATTTATTAAACAATTTCATTTGAATTCTATACTATTTAAATGGAGTAATGCAAGATTATATTTAAATTTAATGATTAGGTTTTATTTTTAAGTACATATGGTTACTTATATACATTTGGACATGTACGTCATTAAATCGTTTATGATGCAATTATACTTGAAAATGAATTGTATTCCAGTTATCATGTTTGAGTATACTATTTATAACAATGTAATTTCTTAAGTTTAACATAACATTAAGAAACTGAAATGCGTTTCAAGTAATTTAATATTTATATTTTAAGCGAAACACTTGCTACTACGAGATCATATGCACGACTGATGAAACCAACTGCATATTTCGAAACGCGTTACAGTTTCTAGATATTTACGTTATACTTAAGCAGATAGTTTCAATAACGTTTCTTTTGCTTCAATGTTTTAAATTATTGACATCCGATAGATGTATGATTTTCAACGAAAAATAAATTTTAAATACATTCTTACGTTTCTTCATTAATTTTAAATAAACTTTAATTTTTAATAAACAACATACTTCAACTTAATGTGAATGTACTATGCCAAAACCGGTTCAAAAACATTTCATATGATATTTCATTCATCGTTGTCTTTTTTGTATACGCATATAGAAGGAATGGTGACATCAGAAATAATATACATGATATATTTTCCTCAAAAAGAAGACTTAAATATCTTTATTGAAACAAATCTTACATACACACATATATATGTGTAACTTTATATGCGGGGTGTTTCTATACGCGAAGTATAATTATATACTTGGAATTTAACTTAGTATTATTAAACGTCGCAAAATAATAGTGACATATATCAATGCTACTCTATGTAGACAGCTTACTGCATGAAAAAGAATTTTTATCGATTTCCATAAATAGATTTGTAACCCATGATCTAAGAGTGAGATTGAAATGTGCTGACAGACAAAATTTTGATTGAAAGCAGTAGAGTTTCAAATTTATTTTTTCATGAATCAAGAACGTGAAGGTTTTCATATTCAGAATTTTGAAAATGTTACACCAAAAAGTATCTTCTGCTAAGAAATATCAAATAACATAAATGTTGTTCCTTTAGAATTTATTATTTATTTTATTTTATTTTATTATTATTTTTTGTTTCCATTGCAAATAAATTTTGTTTTCATTGCCATTCTTATAAATTAAAAAATAAACCATTTTAATTAAGCACTGTTTAATTTTAATCTGAATAAAATTCATCGATGAGAAATAATTAAAAAATTAAAAACTTGCACGTACAAAACCCTTATAAATAACAAATTTCCCATCCTTACAAATCTCTACATTTATAAAATGGAAGAACTAAACTAAGAAGTATGTGCATTTATAAATAATAAGTACAGCAAATTAAAACTTTTATTCGCTTTCTGTGAAATCAATTAGGATTCTTATTACTGTTTCAGAAAATATTTTACATGGAAAAGAATAATACATAATTTAACATTAAATATGAGAATGAACTTACACGTGTGATACTAGAGTAGTTAAATGATATACCATATTTGTCACTCCAAATTAAAAACTTAAAAACATTAACTGTAAAAGTAGAGATACAATTCAGTGAAATATCAGAGAAATTACTAATTTTTACAAAACACATTTGTTAAAATTACTATTTTTTTTCACTATTGATTGCATGCTTACTTTTGTGAAATGACTTTCATGTGAGTTTAACCTATTTTCGTCTCTCATTTCAATTTTTGGGATATTTTTTCTTTAAAAATAAGGCTGAAACACGTTGTTATTGAAATAAAGTATTATTTTGAATGTAATAAGATCGCAAATCCTTATTTCTTAATAAGATATCATCACAACTGTTATGCATTCTAACTTTTGTGTCTAAGTGTATATCAAATTGCCGTATAAAGCAAGTTCAGTTTCGGAAAATAATAAATAATGGGGCTTGTCAAAAGATACATTTAAAAAAAAATACTGTATTTAAATTTGGGATTCAAGATATCGAAACGTTAATCATAAGTGAATGCAAGTATCAATTTTTATTGAAACAAATACGACAGTTATTCAAAATATAGGTTCAAGAACTTTATAATTCCTGCATCCAAAGGATGGTGCTATCAGTAAACGACTAAAGAGTGACTTGTAATAACTAAATGACAAAAAAGTGTGTCATCCTCAATGAATAAAGAGTATCTCAGAGTTCGTATGTTGAAAAGTTAACACATGACACATGACAACAAGGGAACTCGGCCTGATCATATCACGAAACTCATTTAAAGTCAATAAGTTTACAACTCAAGTAACAAAATTTTTTTTATGAACGTGTAATGACAATGAAAATCGTTCAGATACTCTGTTTAGTGTTAAGTGAACGTTCTATTAAAAGCACAGAAATGATACTATTTAGAACGTTCTAAGAAAGTCCATTTTGTATGTTTTTTATAAAACGTAAAATAACAGTTCTTTTAAAAAGTTTAGATTTTTCAACGGTGTAACACGTTCTGTCTCAGTGCAGACAAGACGAATAAAATAAAAGTGCCCAAAATGTTCTCATTTAGTGCAAACAATACGACTTTACTATTACTAACAGTTTTTCATTTCGCAGAATATTTATCAAGTTATTGAGAATTTACATTTCTCAAGTTTTGAGAAAAAATTACAAGTGTTCGCATATTTATTTCAGATTTAGAATTTTTCTTAAATAAATCATTTGTTAAAATATAAAAAAAGTATTATGTAAAAAAAAATTTAAATGCAATCATAGATGCTCAGCAAAAATGCCGTTATGGCAGGGGTTTTGTCTGTCTTATTACAAATAAAAAATAAATAAATGAATAAAAGTCGCCATCTTAACTTCTATAAAAATATATAATTTTGTAAATTACATGATACGTAAGAACCAATATTAAGAAAAGTACAAATAGCTATTTTAAATAATGTAGCATACAACATTTTCAAAGCTTCATAAAAGGGAACATTTCTTCAAAACACCGAGAAAATGAAACGGAAATACTGCTTTCAGTGTTCGCACAAAGAGTGAGGGATCGCACGATTTTTGCAATATTTATCGCCCTCTTTAAATAACTCTACTTCTCCAATGTCCCACTTAAATTTTGATTAGGATCTGAAAATCCATTTTAATTTTTCCTTTCTCTTTGGTGCAAAACAAAATGCATACTAGAATATTTTTTCTGCCTGTTGCTATTAAAATTATAAATTATTAGACGATTTAAGCTTATACTCAGCTGCATATATCTCACATTTCTTACTTGTTATGTGAGTTTCTTTATGTTTTTCACCCTCAAAAATACTAACATGACTATCCATTATTGGTAAATTCAGATGTCCTTTGAAATTGTTATTATTATTTTTTTTTTGTTAATTAAATACGAAAACAAAAAATCTAATTACAACTTGGTTGATTACACTGTAAAAAAAAAAAAAAAAAAAAAAAAATTTCTTTATCTTCGAAAATATAATATAACCACGAACGAAAATATACATTACACTCTTCCAAGTAACCCACGATTGGCAAATTCATTATTTATCTTTAGAAACCTAGGAAACAAACATATTTTCGAGATGAAAAGAAGCACTTATAAAATCAAAGATTCCTTTGCTGACACCGATTTTCGGAAATGTTTTCGATTAGTTCCTTTAGTGTATTAATAAGTTTCCTCAAACCTGATTATTGTTTATTGGGCTTAACTTAAAACTCAACTCGCGAAACAACTCCGATCCACTCATGGTGACCACTCGTTCAGAAGCAATGCTTTAAAAATATTTCAGAAGCGCGCATAGTGAAAACAAAAAAACTACCAACCTCTGTGTCATCTGCATCGTCATAGTGACAATGGAGTTTTTTCCTTGATTTCTTCTTCGTAATTCAGAGACAAAATTGATGCTCTTACTTTATTTAATAAATCATTTTATGAATATAACGAAGCATATGAATTATCACTCACTACACAACGTACAACCAACAGAGGGAAAAAATGTCCAGATCGAACCCGGAATCCTTGGTATTGGCATGCTTGATTTCAAGGGTTCCAGGCTCGATTCTCGGTCTGGACATTTTCCCCCTGTTGGTTGTACGCTGTGTAGTAAGTTATAGTTATCGTGCTTTGTGATATCCATTCATTTACAGCGTAATTTCAGCTTTGCTTAAATATTTAATTAGCTTATAAATAATTTTATATAAACTATTTCACATTTATTTTTAATCGATTCTTGAAAGTTTGCTCTACACAGATGTATAAAATATAAGATTGTATGAATAAGGTATCAAATACAAATTTATTGATATAAAATAAACTTGTCATTTTTGGAAAAATGAAGACTTTAAAAAATCCCGAAAAAATCAAGCATTATTTTACGATTTCCGAATAAACTTTATTGAAAAGAGAAACAAAATTTACCATTTCCAGAAAAGATTGATTCTTGACGGGCCCAAAATCGCCTGCAAACTTGGAAAATTGGGAAAATACGAGAACTTTTCGTTTAAGAAAAAATAACAAAAATATCTTATAAAAAAAAATCTAAAATTTGAGTCTTAGGTGCATTTGGACTTGTCTGCGTTTATCCCAAATCAAATTTGCAGATCTTTACGCGGGATTTATCTCACTAACCATCGCCAACAAACAAACAGACACACACAAAAAACTTTCTTTTATTAATATTGATTTATCTGTTTCTTTAATTGCCTAACTTTTATTTATAGTGGTTGGGTATAAAAATATAGATTCATTTTTCTAACTTTAATTTAATTAATAAGTCAGAATTAACGCAATATGTTTTCTATTTATTGTGACTATTTTATTACTTTTATGATGTTATCTGAACGCAATGATTGTAACTTATTAAACTGATATTTTTTGTTTAGAAAAAAACATACATTACTTGTTTATAATAAGAAACAAACTTTAATTTGTTGTTTGACGAAAAAAATTAAGTTCTGGTATAGTTTCTGATCTTTAAAAGAAATTGTTTAATCATGCTTTTTTTAACGTTAAATTTTACCTCTGCGCAAGTGTTTTGGGAATGTTATTATTTTATTATTTTATAGTACAGTAGAACTCCAATTATCCGAACTCCGACTATCCGAATCGCTGATTATCCGAATCGCTTTCAGAAATTCAGAAAAAAAATAAGACGGAAACGTATTGCGATTCGCAAAATAATGATTCTTTCTACGCGCGCTATTGCGCTTCCCTCCACGGAAGAGACAGGAGAAGATGAGGATGACATGCTTCTTGAGGAATTCCGAAACCTGGATGTTCAGAATGTTCCTGGAATTCCTGGATGTTCAGAAGTTAGTGTTGAAGATATAGGAGAGTGGATGGTGTGTGATTCGTCAGATCCTGTGTTCCAAATTCTAAATTATGATGAACTTATTGAAAGTGTGAGAGAAGAAGTGTCGAGGAATAAGATGACCTTAATGTCGAAGTTGAAGCAGGCACGAGACCATCAGCTAGTGAAGCCTTTGCCGGCCTTGAAACTGCGTTGAAGTGGATGGAGCGTCACCCTGAGTGTGACCACATGCAACTTCTCACTGTCAAGCGGATGCGAGACTTGTCTGCCTAAAAACGGATGAAGACTGTCAAACAGCTTACTTTAACCAAGATATTCAGCAAGCAATGACTTTGATTTACAGTACGGTACGTACATAATGTACAAATGTACAGCACTTGTAAGTACGCTGCCTTTTCATTTAATTAGGTAAAAGTTCTTTTTTGTAATCGTTTTTTTCTCCCATTTCCAACATACATACAGTAATTAATTAAATAGACCCTTTTTTCGGAAAAAATCCAATTATCCGAATTTTTGATTATCCGAATGGGGTCCGGTCCCAATTGATTCGGATAATTGGAGTTCTACTGTATATCAGTAAAATTATGTGTTCTTTCAAATATATTTTTTTTAATTTAAAGCAAAAAAAAAAAGTTAGATATTTGGTGAAAATAAACTACCCTGAGGTAATTATTTTTTAAATATAACTTTGATAACGAATTTCAATTAAGGAATCTTATATAGTAATAATACATTAATAGTGAATCATCAATGTGTCAGTCTTTTTTACGTTAAGTATAATATTGGTACAGCCCAAAGAAGTTAGTGCAACATGGTGCACATTTCACCATTACTTCTACAGAAATTAATGTTCTACTATTTTATTTATCAAAAATGATTTTTCGACTTCATTTTCCTTTGTAATACGTTTAGTTACATAGTTTTGTGTTGATAATCCCAATTTTCATATTTTGTTACATTAAGAAGCGATTAATTTCACGATATTCAGATTCATTTAATATGCTACACATACACTTCAAAATAATTTTTAATGGTGTATCACGCAGAAAAATATTTATCATTTCATTCTAAAATTTGAACTTTTAAGTAAAATAATTAGAATAAAGTAATTCGTCAATTACTCTAAGAGAGAAAATGTTAAATAAACTAGAGATATAAAATATATAGAAGGAAATTATAAAATCGCCCTCTTATTCCATAAAATAAGTAAAATATACTACTTTTTTTCGGCAGCATATAGCAAAGGCCTTAGTCAGGTTCAGCTGAGTGTATATACATTAAATGTAAAAGTAAGTATATTCGCTTCTATATTTGGCGCGCCCCATCTTGTTCTATACATTTTAGAACACATAGAAAATTCATTCCCAATAGATTTTATTATATAAAAAAATATCGTTACAAACGTTTTACAGAATGTTTTCTGAACTCCATGAACGTTATGAGAACTAATTGCAACGTTCTACGCCCATTTCTGCACAGCCGCTGCTGCAAAGTACACCATCTTAGAACGTTCTGTAGACTATGCCACAATACTTAGACGTTGGTGTAACGTACAATCTGGACGTACATCACACGTTTCTATTTAATCATGTTTGAATATTTATAGAACGTTTCGGTACTTCTACGTAGTAATTCACACCATTATTGAAAGACTTAAAGATAATCGTAAAATGCCATACAATTACGACGACCGATTGTAACTAAATGTTACGGTCCTACCTATTTTATTAAAAAATATTTCCTGGTCTTCATGTCAGGCATGATTTTTTCTCTCTTCTCTATGAATAATATAGTATTAAGTTTTAATAAAATATTTTTGATTATTTCTCGCTCCTTAGCTTTTAGAACCCAGGGCAGTCGCCTGACTTTACAATCCTTCTAATGCCGGCCCTGAATGCAACGATAATTGAAACAATTATAAGATGAAAAAAATGGAAAATAAATAATAAAATGCAAAAATGTATTTCATGGATTTTGTTGTTGATTGGAAAAGATTACCTTTCATTTCCAAGTTTTCTTTGGAAAGAAAAGAGGTATCTAAAAACATGATGACACTTCTCGATTACAATCCCGCAAGATACGGAATATCGTGGCCAACGTTTTCATTCGGAAAAACATACTCAACCTTCCAAATAGCAATATTCGCTTTATTTGATGACAGACTTTCTGTAATGAAATAAAACGAACTTAACTATTTGGTTATTTTGAATAAAAGTTATTTTATTTAATCACGGAAAGTCAGCCATTAAATAAAGTGAAGATTTCTGTTAATGGAAATTATGGTATGTCCTTCATGAGATATGAAGCATTGAAAATACAATAAGTAGCATTAAAAAGTTTCATAACTAGCAGTGGCGCCAACTTTTGAAAACTATTGGGTGGGCTGAAATTTTTTGGTAAAATTGGCATGGCCAATTTTGTTTTCTTTTTTTGAAAAAATGACAGATAGGGAAAGATAACTGTATGTCAAGTTATGTTTTAAAATAAAGTATAAAGTTGTAATTTTATTAAATATATTATCTTGAATTCTTTTTTATAAAGACTTTAATATTTATTATAATAGCATCATACCATGAATATGACTAACGGAGCAAAATGATCCATATTAAGTAAAATATTTCGGTCATTTAATTGATTTAGGAGTGTCAATCAGCGCAGTACAAATATGGTCATGGATGTGTGATCACTGATAAATAGTAAAATAAATTTTGTTTCATGTGAAAAATCACTAAATAAATAACAAATAATGAAATAGAAAAATGGAAATTTGATGTAACAGGATAGAACTATTATTGAGTGGGCTTGGGCTTCACGGACCCGTATAAGTTGGCGCCACTGATAACTAGTACAAAGATAAAAAAAAAATAAGCAAATGCAAAGTGAGGATATAGGCCACAGTCAAGCCTATTTGCTTGAGTCCCCACAAAGTGTTTGGAATTGTACTCTCGTTTATTCAAATAATCACGTCTTTTTTTCCTGTTCATTAATATAGAAATCTCGTATCTTATGTTAATTTTTCATTTTTCATTTTTCATTTTTATACCCCTGCGTACAACACACATCTGTAAATTTTGATAAAAGTGCGCGTTATACGCCGGGATATGCGTTATTTTTTTTAAAATCTGAAACATGCCTCAAAAGCAAAAATTTGTCAGTTTCCCCCCTCCCCCCTTTAAAAAAAGAAAGAAAAGTGCTGACGATTGTTGTTAATGCACTGCTCAAACATAGTGAGGGAGTTTTAATTTTAGACGAAGTATCTCCGAAATCGTTGACGGCAGTTATCTTTGTGTTTAACGAGGGGAAAATGGTGTTACAACGCCCGCTTTACTCCGCTATCCCGGAGGTGTTGGCCGTCAGCCGAGAAGATCGTTGATCGAAGAAGACCTCATAAAAAACTTCCGCTGAATTTGTTTATTTTTACTTTCAACAGAATGAACATTTCTTGCAAAATTCTCCCAAGACAGTATTTTTTGAGTTTTCTTAAGCAAGCTAATTTTAACCAAAGAACTCTTTAGGCTTGTTTTGCAAACTGATACGGTAAGTTTAGACGATATCTCGTTGAAACTTGTAGAAAAGTTTAAATTATTTATGAAAAAAAAAAAAGAAATAATTTGAAAGCAGGTATTTTGTTACGCTACATCAGATAAAGTTGTATGGTTTATATAAATAAAAATATTTTATATGTACACGAATGCCAAACACATTATCGGGAAGCCTTTTTATTAAGCGACAGAGTTGCTTATTTCTTTGAGTTGGAGGAAAAACGTCGCGCAATTTGTGATAAAAGCAAGTAGATGATGGAAAAATTATTCTTGTAGCAATTATTGTGCTCTGCAGGAGAATCAGTAAGGATTCATTTTTGTGTACTATTGATCTCACATCAAAACCAAACTCTACAAATGTTTGCATCAAAATGTAGGTTTAAGTTTTCTTGATTCTGGATTCTAGAACATTTTTAAACATTAGATTAATTTTAACACAATTATTCAAATTGGTAAAGAAATCATATGAGTTGTAATTTTCCAACTCGAGGAAAAATGTCTGGGCCCGTATTTTTCGTCTAGTTGGAAAATTACAACTCATATGATTTCTTTACCAATTTGAATAACTGAATTAAAATTAATCTTGTGTAATCACGTATCCAGCGTTTGCTGGAAATCCAAATCACCTGCGATTTATTATGTTGAGCTGATTCAGATGTCAGACCTGATGATATGATCAATAAGGTTAACTGAATGAATTAGGTCGTCCATATTCGACTGGGATGGCTCAGTTGGTAGAGCATTGGCAGTTTCAGCCAAGAGATCCCAGGTTCGAATACTGGCACGGACATTTTTTGTCCAGTTGGAAAATTACAACTCATATTTTTAAACAGTCACTATTATTTTTTTCTGTTGCAAAGAGGGTTGTTTCTATTGTATGTATCGGAATTTATTGTATGTTATAGAGTGAATGTAAATATATAAGATGCGTGTAAGTATGAATATAAATAAGGAAATGATGCGTGTGAGTATGTAGATAATGTATCAAGTATAGGGTATTCAATATTAAAGTAAACTATACTGATAAAAGAAAATTTCGTGTGTCTGTGTGTGTGTGAAATCTAGGAAAATCTCTCGCGCGTAGAGGTCTGAAAATTTGGAATTGGGTAGTCCAAAGCAGCTTCTAAAATATCTGAAGCTCATATATTTTATTTTTTGTTAATTAATCGAAATATTTAGTAAAAAACATAATAAGCATTGCAAAAAGGGTAATAAATCGCAGAGATGCAGCCGAGAGTTCCTCAGATAAAGAACCGAGATTCGGAAAACGCAATTTTTTTGCGTCTTTTGCAGCAGATAAAACAAAAAATACAAGCTTAAATTTTGTTCTTTAACTTATATAACGGTGCAATTCGTTCTAAAAAATAGCAATATTACCCCTTCCAACAAATATATTTTCAAAACATCTTTTTTAGGGATTTCCCCCCCCCCTTTTTTCGAAGTCTGCATCGGGTTAAATATTCGAAACACAAGAAAACGAAAAATATCAGACTATATGAGATGTAATTTTCCATACTGGGCGAAAAAGTTCGGGCCAGGACTCGAACCAGGGATCTCTTGTCTGAAGCTGCAAATGCTCTACCAACTGAGCAAACCCGGGCGAATATGGCTGAACTAATTCCCCCAGTTAACATTATTGATAAAATTATCAGACCAGATGCTTTGACCAATAAGGTTAACTGGGCGATCTAGTTCCGCCATATTCGTCTGGGATTGCTCAGTTTGTTGAGCATTGACAGCTTCAGCCAAGAGATCCCTGGTTCGAATCCTGGCACGGTCTTTTTCGCCTATTTGGGAAAATTACATCTCATATGATTTCTTTACCAATTTGAATAATTGTGTCAAAATTAATCTAGTATGTCTAGACACTTTTATCTTTATAGCTATGAAATCCGTTTAAAAAAATATGTATATTAACTCTTTCACCTTTTTTTCGGAAAGCCGTTTCAGCAATTTTTCCTGCAATATTTAAACTTTTGCATCCGTTCTGCATATCAAAATGCGAAAAATTATACTATATACCAATTTAACCGGCGTACATTTAAAACGATTGTTTAAAAAATATATTACTATTAACTCTTTCAAGTAGTATTCAGATAGTTTACCGTTCTTCTTAGAACATTTTTGGTTCTGCGCATGCACTAGGAAGCATAAAATTTACAACAGAGAGGGGTATCTTTCTGGGCTTGAAAGAAAGAAAGAGGGTGGCGTTTTACACTATTTTGGTTTTCTCAGTAGCGTATGATCAGAATTGAAAGTTTAATATATCCAAACGTCAGAAATTAAATCGTCAATCACCATAAGGAGGGCTACTTATTTCGTTTGGATAGATTTTCATTTAAAACTATAAAATCATGGAAATTC
Organism: Maratus michaelseni; assembly: GCA_963931845.1. Lineage (NCBI taxonomy): Eukaryota > Metazoa > Arthropoda > Arachnida > Araneae > Salticidae > Maratus > Maratus michaelseni. The sequence goes on from OZ007590.1 coordinate 189,392,641, forward strand.
AAAGGTGTGTGCTGCAGAAGGTAGGGGGGGGGGGATCTCCAACATTGGATTCGTTTGGAAAAATTTTTAATTAAATGCGTAAATTCGTTCAACACTGATTTTAGATATATTTAAGATTATCATCACGGACACGGGTTATGCTGGACTTTTCTTTAATAATATAAAATCCAAACAGACCTGAGCGTGCGTAACCATAGACATATAATTCTCTTGTATTAGATGTCTATGTGCGTAACATGTCCCATGTACGCTGCCGAAGACAGTGAAGCCTCCAATTCAATATAAGAGCTCCTATATTCTTTTGGATAGATTTTCATTTAAATATATAAAATCTCTCAGTAACGCAAGACATTTGTTATTGGGCTAGGAAAGAATTCATCTAGAGTCAAGATGTTATCGATATAGTTGGAGAAGATTCGATCTCACTATACATCCACAAACATTACATGAGTATATATTATTACGAGTATAAACATTTATAATATGCATTTGTAAAGTTCTGGAAAATATTATTGTATGGAAATAAGCCTATGACTTAGAACCGCTCTGTATAATATTTAAATTAAAAATTTTCCAAGTTACGAACGAAACGAAAGTCCAAGATTATAACAAGACATCTGCTAGACACAAAATATTTTTTGCCAATAAGAGTTGACAAAAATAATTTTCTAATTTCAGCATTAAACTTAATCAATTAGGATTGTGTATACTTTCTTAAATTCTATATTCTTGAGCGAAACCGTTCTAACTTTAAAATTTCATAAATTGTTGCAATAAATTACTTTCTACCCGCTCCCCCCTTTTTTCTGAGTAAAACTTTTTACGCTAAAAGTTTTTAGTAGAGTATACGTAAGAATATTCCTAAATTTTATGACCACCTGATATAACAGGACGCAGATGTTTGAAAACGACCATTTTTCAAAATTTTTGTTCAAGAAAATTCCAGTTATTATAAAAGAACTCAAGATAATATCTAAATTTCACATTTTATGCAGAAAACGTTTCAAACTTATGCTTCTCCAGCTATTGAATTGCCCTTCATACTTTTCCGAAAAATTGTATAATCTTAAAGATAAAAATAGAAGAAATGGGCAAAATTTATTGTGCTTTATTCAAATGAAACTAAAACTAATGGATTGACATTCGTTCAGATTTGCAACGTCTTTCGTTTGATGGAACATTTTCTCCAAAGAAAATATTACACAAAGCCAAGATTTCTCAAAAAAAAAATTAAGAAGTTATTTTAAAACCAATAATTTCATTAAAGTTTCATAACATTTTGAAATATGTTAGAGAAAAATAAAATTGTTTTCCTTGCATTTTCTATAATATGTCAAATAAATGAAAAGCACACTTACCAAAGAAGTTCCACTTCAGATACTATTTTTTTTTTAATAGATGGTTTTAAAAACTGACTAAAAATATTATATCCTTTTCTGGAATAAGAAATAATATAATTTTACTTCTTCATAAACTAATTTCGTGTAACTGGACAGTTTATGTTGATTTCTTTAGAAATCGATCTATTTCAGTCACTTTGTTTATATATCTATATAAATATAAAATTTATGTTATAACAAATTCGCGCTTATACCCCAAAAAATATTCACTTAGTGCGAGTTCAAAGACATGATCCCCAAATTTAAAACGTTAAAAACACACAAATTTAACTACCATATAACATTAAACAACATACGGTCTTTTCAAGGATGATCCCTTTGATCAGTGTAGAAAAAGTAGGCATAAAAATGAAAAAAAAATCCATCAAACATCAGCTAGTATTCGGGGCTATAGCCGAGTGGATTCTTTGAATGCTTCTTATTCTTTAATTAATATTTTATTTTAAAAAACAGAAAAGGTGAAATAATTCTTTTTAAGACATATGGCTCCAAAAATTGACTTAACAAAATCATGCCAATTTCTGGTAGGTGAAAAATTATACTATTTTTAGTTATTGATTTTTTTATTCTTGTAAATGAACACATATTTTTAAAAACATTTAAACGATAACTTTTAATTGAATTTTAAATAATTAACACTTCAGGTTAACAAAGTAAGAAAATAAAGAACTCTTTTTTTGTTGTTATTATCTATTGTCAATTTATACATAATTTATTAAAATTATCATTAAAACTATCCTTATTTTCAACTATCCTATTTCAATTTACAACCTTTTTTAAAAGAAAAAGTCATTCTTTCTTATCCGAAATAATTATATGGTATTTCGGTAAAAAAACGTATGCATTATTTAAAAATTTTGTTTAAATTTCTTTTTCTTTTCTTTTGTTTAAACTTCTTAATTTTCTGTTTTGCAGTTATCTCAGACAACGGTAAAAGTCATAATTTTTGCAGTATTTATTACAACATTTTCACCAGTTCTTTAAATAAATTATTAATGTCTAATTACAGAAAGCCTTAGAACAATAATTGTATTTTAGTCATTTAATACTATTAACATTAAAATATTCAACAATTGTTATGTCATGAAATAAAAATACCCAAAATATACATTAACGGAGTATAAAGAAAAATCATCCATAAGATAATGCTAGGAGATTATAAAAATTCACTTCATCTATATCTAACACACGTGATTTTTAACTATGTGATTGTTGAATGTACTAGCAAATACAGAATGTCCTAAATTCAATTGACGGTTTTAAAATGAAGTAACAAGCAAACGGAGTTTAACCTATTCGGTCCCCCCCCCCCCCCACACACACACACACCTCCTTTTTTTTAATTCTGGGAACCGATTATTTTTACGTTAATAATATCAAAAGTAGCTATTCAATTTACAAAAGTTAAGACATACTGATTTCTATCGAATGTGCTTTTTTACTGAAATCTAACTAATGTGTGTTTTTTTATTGTTTTACTGAAATCTAACGAATATAGTTATTTTCTGTACTATAGGCTTAGAGAGAATTTTTGAAGAAGCTTGGAAAATGTCGTATTGCAACAGGATTAAACAGACATAACAACTTTCTAGTAATTTGTTTTGTTTCTTTCATCGCAAATTATTCATTCGAAAAACTAGCCACGATTTTAACCCATTAACCGCCAAAACTATGTCAGCGGAGCCTTCAATATATTTAGTGAAATTCATTTCCCATCAAAAATTCTGAAAGATAATATTCGGTATCTTTAATAGCAAAGTTTTATTTTTTAACATATTAAAATAGTGGTGGCTAGGAAGGTTTTTTTTATACACTTCTATTTTGAATGTTGCGTTAACGCAACACCAGCGGGTAATGTGTTAAAAAGTGAAACATACGTTTGAAATAAAATAATCTAACAGCGTAAAGATAAATAAGCAAACTTTTATTGTTATTATTAGTAGTAAATGATGAATCTTAAATGCAGTCATAATAATAAATGTATAGACATATACTATCAATACTGCATGCAGATATAAGAAAATAATTACACTATGAAAACGAGAAATATGTCTTAATATAGGAAATATGATATAACCACGAACGAAAGTATACCATAACCTCTTCCGAGCTACAGTGTAAAAAAATACAAATGTTTGTTAATCTACAAAAATATCATATAACCTCTTTCGAGTTCCCCATTACCATGTTCATCAAACCTGTTTTACAGAAAAACATGCTAAATTAACAGCATTAACATTAAAATTAATATATATATATATCCGTGAAAAGACAAGACGGAAACATCATACAACAATTGAGGAAAAAAATAAATATGAAAAATGAAAACATACCTGTTTGAAAAATATCTATAAAAATATGGAAGAAAAATAAAAATAAAAAATATCACAAGGAAAATATAAACATATTGCAGTTGGAAAAAAGAAAAGATAAAAAAAGATGAATTAATGAATTATTTGCGGCATTGTAGCCCCAAATTGCTACATATACCACAAAAATATACTATTTCATCCATGTATTAGTTAAACTAGCTAAAATAGCACGTAATTCTGGGATATCACACATTATAAAACAAGAATATGAATTTGAATAACAGAATAAAAAATTAAATTAATGAAGCTTCCTCAAATGCTCCCATATATATATTACTCTGGCATGTATACATTCAATTACGCAGCTGAAATTGTTTAATTGAGAATTGATTGCATCCGAAAAACCAATATTCCAGTTTAGAAAACTGAATAATACACCGTAAAACTACCCGGAAACGTTTCCAAAAATCGGTGGCAGGAAAAAAAAAACTGTTTCATAAATGCATCTTTAAATCTCGAAAGTTTATCGGTTTCTGAGGTTTCTAAAGATGTTGACCGCTTTTCGAAATCGTGAGTAACTTGGAAGAGGTTTTTGTCTATTTTCGTACAGCTTTGCATTATATTTTCTCAGATTAAGAGACGTTTGCCTTTTTTATAGTGTATGTCCAGCACACTGATCTGTAATCCGGGTAATCCGAATTGGATCATTTATTTGTGCTTTATGATGTCCAAATTCTTTTGTCATACTTGCACTTTATTCATTGCAGAATGAAGTTCTGCAATGAATAAAGTTATAAGCATGTTCAATATTTCACCTCTTTCTAATCAAAAACCTACACTATTAAAAATTTGCAGCAAACTGTCCAGTCATTTGGCCGTTTTTATAGAAAACGGTTACGTAACCATAATTTAACTCTACTCTGACCATAATATGGGTACTATTATGGTCAGAATAGAGTTTAATTGCGCTTATGTAACCGTTTTCTATAAAAACGGTCAAGTGACTGGACAGTTTGCTGCAAATTTTTAACAGTGTAAGGTCACAGATTATTTTTAGAAGTTAATATGAAAACTAAAATATTTCAATATAACTTAATATTTTTTGTTTACATAATTTAAATGCAATAAATATAGTTTTGGAGCAAAATGAGGAACGAATTATTTAAATGCGCTTCTATGACACAAATTAAAGACTTAATTTATTTTTTTTCTACATTTAGAAAGCTATCAAATTAAAATTTATAATTTATAATTTGAAAAACAAACAAATTAATAAATGAATTAATAATTATTGAAAAATTTTATTCTTTACGGTTTTAGTATATAGTAATTACTTTTCCCATAGCGCATGAATGCATTTCATGTGCTTGCAATTTCATTAAAAAAAATCATTGAAGTTTTATTCTATTACAGAGCTTATTTATTTAGAAATCTTCTGAAATCATTATCCAACTTTATAAGTAATTGTTCGTAAAAATCGTTTTTTTTTTAAATAAATAAATAACTATAATTTCGCGTAAATAGCATATATGTATAGAAAAGCTCCTGTTCTAAACCCTTTTACATTTGAAAATGCTACAAAACTATTTAAAAACAGCAAATTCACATACAATTTAAGTAAAAAGTAAATACATTAATTCTTAACTATGAAAAAGAATAGAATAAAAAGCTTTTCGTAACAAAAATTAGATAAAAACTTCCTTAAAAGAGAAGTTGAAGTTCTTGCTCTTTAGTTCGCTAATAGCCATTATACCTTTTTCTATACCTAAAAGAAAATAGTTAAATGTTAAAATAGTTGTTTGAATTTTTATGTTAAATTGAATAACTGCGCCATGTGCTGTCAGAATTTATAACAAAATAAGTCTTGAAATTGTATTTTAAAAATTAACATCTTCTATTTTGTCCCAGCTTCAAAGACTCTTTTCGTATTTAATCGACTTGAAAAAAGTAGTTCATTTTAAAATATAACATAGTATCGCTGATATTTAACAGTGAAAAGAGAATGAAACTATTATTTTTCTCAAGATTAAATTTTTCAACTTTTACTTCTAAAGTTCAATTTAAAAACAAATTTGGAAATTCCGTACTAAACTTTTAATATGAATAATTAATTAAATTGAGTAAATTGATAAATTGTATAGACTTATACCAAATTAAAATGCACACTTAAGTTTTTTAATGTCAATTAAAGGTAATTTTTTTATTTTTTTATTATTATTAGTGAATGTATATATTTTTAAGTACCTGTAAATATTACTGCTATGTATATTTTCTTAAATTATGCCATGTTACTTTATTAAAAACATTTTGTGAAATGCAATTAAATGCACCGAAAATCAGCTAAATTCTTCCATTAACCCTTAGGTCACGGTTTTCTATGATGGAATCCTCTCTAAAATGGAATCTTTTTTCGATCCTCGCAATTCCGTCTTAGCAGAATTTATTGAATCAGTAATTATTTTCAATATGCAGAAACAAATTACACTAAAAAAAAAATAGATAAATAATAGCCAAACTGAATATTTTCCACTTCTAAAAAGGGATTTTTTTTATAAAAGTGAGTGACATAAATGTAATACTGTAAGCAGTGTTTATTATTTTTGAGATTAGTGGGAAAATAATACCTGTCGTAAAGTTATTTTATAAAATGCAGTTGGATATTTGCAAAATAAAAGGAAATTTTTATGTACCTTTTTTGATGGAATTTTTTTTTAAATCTGGAGGTAACATACATTATAAAAAAAAAAAAAAAAAAAAAAAAAAAAAAAAAAAAAAAAAACAATCCTTTGATGCGAGAGAAAAAATACTTTGCTCGAATGAAAACCCATCGTGTACAGTACACCCATATTCTACACCAGAAAAAGATACAATCATTAATTTCTTTGGGAAATTTAATCGCGTTATTTGACATCTATTTGCAGTCCATAGAACGAATTTTCGCTGGAAATATGTAGCCCTAACAGCTGTGCTATACAAGTTAATGTTTTACCTGGAGAAAGGAAGCAATAAATAATTTCTCTTGAAATTATAACTAAGTTATTTCATGTTTATTTGGAAACCAAAGAAGAATTTTTTCTTTCGAACAACTTATTCGATACACTTCCAATGTTTCATAAAATAATGTTCACCTTTTCTCTTTCTTGATAACGATTTTTAATAGATTTTTCTAAGATATATTATAGTTAAATTAAATTTCTATAACAAGCGTTGAAATGATAAATGTAATATATTTCATGATAGAAAGCTCAAACTGTGCTCATTTTGATTTAAGGTAATAAAAAAAAGTCTTTAGGCTTAACGTGTTTAACATTCACCGACATACTCAAATAAACGTCTTTTTTCTGTAATAACATTTCTTCTCACCGACTCAAAAGTTGCAGTGTAAAACAGCCTGTTAAAATTCTGAGACTGGAGTTCACAAACGTCTGATAATTGAAAAGATGCAAAAACTTATCTTTCATAACACTGACAAAGGATGTGAATAAATTTTCGCTTTGCTAAAAAACGCATAACCAACAGAGTGAAAAATGTGTCCAGACCTGGGATCGAACCCAGATACCCTGGTATAACGCACCAAGTGCTTTACCATTTAAGCCATCTGGACGAGATCCAGTCTGGCATTTTTCACTTATACGTTGGCAAGGCTGCAACTTCGCAGCGCAAGATGGAATATCATACTTGAGCACACTACCCGATGGCGTACATGAGACGAATAAATTTCTTAGCATAGGGTTGGGTTGGGTTGATTGTTGACGGCCAATTATCTGCACTTGGGATATAGGCCCGGGGGGAGTGCCCTTCGTGGGGGTCTTTCTAAGGGAACCTAACCCGTATTTACGCATGGATAAATCCACGGCTCGAAGAAAACCACGAAAACTCCGAACGATTAGGCCGACGGGCGCGATTGGGATCGAACCCAGCACCTCCCGTCTACCAGCTTCGAGAGCACAATCTCTCAGCCACTGGTGGGGCTTCTTAGCATCGGATAATATCTAAATTTCAAATTAAATTTTCAACATGACTGAAACTGCCCGTAAATTTAATAACACTGACAAAGGATGTGAATCAATTTTCACTTTTCTAAACAACGCATATAGATGTAAATTTGAGGCCACATACGCACTTATTAGTAATCATACTATATTTGCAATAATAAAAAATAATATGTTTTAAATAAAATTTAATATGAGTGTGCGTATTGTTGTACACAATATATACATGCATATGCATGTATATGTATTTCTTTGAATATTGCCTTTTATAGATTGGAAAATGGAAGATGGATCAAAATTGTCAGTTCGACGATGAATTGAAATGAAAAAAAAAAAAGAAAATTAGTTGATACGCGCTTAAAAAACACCATGAAATATAATCGATTACTATCGCTATAGAAGTTTTCTTTCTAGCCGTGCGGTTTTAAGAACGCATATTTATTATTATTATTATTATTATTTTGTTGCAGAAATTCTATACTATTATTGTAATTGACGTATCGCAAAAACAAGGATTTTTTTTTTCGGGAAAGGTGTTAAGAACGTCACATTAGTAATTTAAGTGTTTTAAGAAGAATTTTTATATTTCTTTTCATAAAGGCATTCTAAAATTTCGCACGGCAATTTTTAGAAGTAAATATTTTTTTCTAAGTGCTGTTACTTACTATAGTAATGTGTGGTTGATTTTTTTGTGCAAATAAAAAGGCGGATTTTATTTTTTACTCGCTATATGTATTCATTTTTATACATGGTTATTGTTTCTAAGATTTAGGAAACATGATGCCTGTCATAAAATTACATCCGAAAATATTTATTATTTTAAAAATAAAAGGAAATGTGTGGATATTTTATTCGATATATCTATAAAAACTTATTTAACAATTAGAATGTTTTCTATGTTTCTCATAGGTACACAGGCTTGATATACCATTCAACAGTTAACCCTTTAACGTTCATTGGTTTCCCCACGAAACCACAAAACTTTAATTACGAAACTCAACAATGACAGCAGAATTTTTATAGAAATGTTTTTCATTTGTTATATATGTGAAATATCGCTTTTTTCTTATATAAAAATAAATTTGTTCATAATTCCGGTGTCAATCATTAATTTCAACATCTTAGCAATTGAAGTTCTTTATCCGTTAAAGGGTTAAAACAAAATTTTATTATTCAAATTTTCAAAATGAAAGATAAAGCATTTTCTTATGATAGCAAGATCTCACAAATCCAATCAATTGATTTTAAAACAATCTGTTAAAATCCTGAGCATCTTAGGTTGAAGTTCATAATTTTTCAAGAAATAAAATATTACGCACACTTACCTTTCACTTTAAATCTCACGAGACAGACGAGAAAAATTCTTTTTAAATATATTTAAACTTAGAGGAGCATCAAACTGATTCTCCCAAACTTTTCTAATTACGTAATAATTCTTTAGAAAACTATTTTTGTGAGTTAAAATACCTATTTTCTGACGTTAGTTTTCACAAGAAATCCATTTGTTTCGAATGGTAAGAATGCAGAACAAGAAGTTTTAAAATATTCAGGAGTAAATTTGAGAAAAATCTTCATCAGTGGTAGAAATTTTGCTCTTTTCCAATTTTTACGAAAAACGGAAAAAAAGAAAATTCTCAAAAGAGGTTTAAAAGTCGTAGTTCTAATTAAGCTGGTGGGAATTAGAAAATATGTTGAGAAAAACACGTACTTTTTCCATATGGCTTCTGTTAGGATAATCCAGTTTCATTTCAGCAAAGTTTTTTAGGTTGCGTTTCAGGAAAGTTTTCACTTTTTATAGGTTATTCTTTGTGAAATAATATTTACTCGAATCTAAAATGCACTTTTTCTCTCCAAAATCGAGTTTATTTAACTAGATGCATTTTGCAATCGAATACGATCAGTCATACCGGAAAATCCGAAGTTTGTGATGGAAATTAGGAAGCTTGTTTTAATCATACTCCTTTTCCTCATACAAACAACATGAACTCAACTTTTTGTCAGTTTCTTGACTTAGAGATATTAGCCTGATTTTTCTTCCATGTCTGTCTAACATTTCATTCTGATTTAATTTTTATATCAATTTGATTGAAGAGATTTTTAAGCTATTCTGTAGAAAGCAGGCGTTAAGAAAGCAAAACTGATCTAGTTGTTGGGCCTGGAGGAATTACTTACTAACTTCAACTGCTTTATGATTGCGTAAATAGAACTTTTACAGTAGAAGTTCACTAATGTACGGCGTCTTTCTGGATACAGAGAAGTAACAAAAACGGGATGTACTAAAGTATCTATACTGTCTGTGGTAGCACTGTAGATTTTAGAGCGGTGTTTTCTCGAGTGCACACAGAAAAAGGAATTGATTAAAACTACAAAACATGTTTTGTTGAGTACATTTTGGTTGTTTTAGCAAAATTCAAGTAAAATTGAGCCATTTTACTTGAATTAGCAAAACATTTTTTGCTGACGATACGATTTTTTTTTTTTTTTTGGAATTGCAAAAAAAAATTTTTTTGTTGATTCAAACAAAATTTCCATTGACCTATATTTAAACAAAAAGTTTTGCTGTGTCAACCAAATTTTTGTTGATTCAATAAAACTTTTTTCTGGATGTGCGGTATTGCTGATGCAGTCGATGTGTCTGAACATGATTGTATGCGAAGAATCCAACAATGAAGCCACATCCGAAAGACGCAATGAAAATTCATACAGTGGAGCATGCCATACTCATAATGCATATCAAGAGGTGTTTATAAGCAATTGATAAAATGGAACAATGGAAAAATGTGGGGAATAAATCAAATTAGGATTTATCATGTTTCGTAAGTTTAATAATTGTCCAGTTTTCTACAGTTTTCTTGCGTGTGTTATTCGTGTTTTAAAGAAAAATTTTAATTTTCGGAGTAAAGGAAAAAGATGCGTCTTAGATTTGTGGGTGAGGCGCCTTAGATCGAGTAAATACGGCATTATTAATAATAAATATATATATTATACTTAGCCGGAGCAATTTGCTTGTCTTTTCTTTTTAGAAAATAAATAAAAGTAATGTTTCTGAGTGTATTTTATTTTTTATTTTGAGAAACTGTTTTAATCTAATGAAATAGACAGGACTTATTTTCAGACAGGACATTATTTTCAGACGAACGATGTCAAAGGCGTCGCATTAGCAATTTATTTTAGGCATTTTAAAAGATTAAAATGGTAAAGAATGTTATCTCATAAAAACATATTACATTTTCGGAAGGTAATTATTAGAAGTAAACCTGATATTTTTGTTGCTATAACAATAAATGTAATATCACATTTTTATGCAAATTGTGGGGTTGATTATTGTTTTTTTTCTTATATGTACATGCATTTTTATGTATGATTATAGTTTCTATAATAAGTAAAACAAAATACCCATAAATATACTTTATGATTAATCAGTTTTTTATTTAATTAGTGATTGAATATTTTCAATGTAAAAGGAAACTTCTGGAAGCTTTAATCTATACATCTAGAAGCTTTTATTAAATAATGAGACTTTTTTTTCCTTTTACTAATAGTCTAAAAGCTAGCAACGTCAGAAAACACGTAATTTTTAGCCAGGCTCATTTTTCTATATATTCTCTCTTTTTATTGTGTAATACGTATGCGACCGGTCTGGCCGGCGGGAGACGATGCGTTTACCTGTGAGGAGAGGGGCAATGCAGGTAAAAAGGTGACAAAATTACGTCATTTTAGCATGAATTTTGCTTATAACACTTGGTTCTAATAACTATTCGTGATATTAAGCCATTATTGCCAGACCGTTTCCACGTTGCTAAGACCGTGCCAGACCCTGATTTAGAGGCAAAATAAGGTGACAAATTTACGTCATTTTAGCAAAGCTGAAATTTTAGTATGTTATACTTTGGCAATCACATAAGCTATAATTAATTTGCCAGACCGAAATTCTGTTGCTAAATTACTGCCAGACGCCGATTTATGTCTGGCAGAGAAAGCGCCTATTAGAAGGGTTCGCGGCTTTTGTAGTGCTTTGGCTACTTTCAATACTCAGCCAAGCCGTGATTATTGCCAAAGCAACGACCCGTGTTTCTATAAAAGTATATATATATATGATTTGTCGAAATAAATGCTTAATTAAAAATATTTCCTACACTTATTTAACGCGTCTTCAATAAAAATATTTTTTTTCCTTGCTTATCGCAACAGAAAACACATTTTTTTTTTTTTTTTTTTTTTTTTTTTTTTTTTTCATTTCTAGCCAACGCAATTAAATTTCATTTCGAAAACACAGAGAACGTGCTACGAACGATATTATTCCAAATCATAAATGATCATTTGAGCTTGAATAATATCAGTTGACATTGCCTATTTCTTGCTAGCCGCTATAAGTTTATCCAGAAAATTTAGAGAAAATATTATATATTGTATTATGGTAAATTAAAAGAGAATTTTAATTAGCAATAATTTTAATATTACTTAAAAATTAAGAGAGAATTTAAATAAACATAGCCGTTGACAAGAGTTGGCGGCTTTTGTAGTGCTTTGACTATTGTCATTACACTGGCAAGCCGTGATTGTTCCCAAAGCAGCGATTATTACTATATATATATATATATGATTTGTCAAAATAAAGGCTTAATTTATATAATTAATGCATCAATTAATTACTTAATTGTAATTGTTATTTTGCTTAGTCAAATTATGAAAATAAATTTATTATCCACAAATATTTCTATTTTTTTAAAGAAACATTTATTAACTAGCCGGTCTTCGCCCGTCTACCCGGTCACTTCCGTGTGGGGCCAAGTTGCCTTTTGCAACGTATAACCCGGACTTCGCTTGGGAACCAGAAAGTGCAATTTACATGCAAACAGAAAAATATAAATAAAATACTTTATTTAAAACTATACGTAAATAACTAAAAAGCATATCAATAAAGCATGTAAATAAAGATTTCGCGACGTAAATAATACATTTTTTTCATTAGCCCTCTTAGTCCAGTAGAAATAGCGCAAAAAAGGGCCTTGCCTTACAAAAATTCGGGTAGTTCTGATTTTTGGGTATACTGTAAAGGTTGACCCTCTAATAAAAAACCAAGTTTTCGAGCTTCTAGACCTAGTGCGTTTTTCACAATATTGAAAAAAACAATATTTTTCGGCACTTTTTTCGATTTTTCTTAAATAATTCAATTTTAGTGCATTTTACAGAAAAAACACTGTTAACATTTTGTAGAGCATAAAATTCTCTACAACATGCAGTATTCAGGTTTGTAAATTGTCTAAATAGGGGGTAAGATACGGAGCCGGGAAAATAGGGTAAAATTTGCAAAAAGTCAAAAATCCACTAAAGACGTTAGTTTTTGCTTAATAACCCACTTTTAGTGCATTTTAGAAACAAAATTGTCATAATCAACTTTTTAGAGCTTTTAAGTAGGTTATTAAGAAAAAACTATCGTCATTTGTGGATTTTTACATTTTTTCCAAATTTAACCCTATTTTCCCGGCTCCGTATCTTTTCCCCTATTTGGACAATTTACAAATATGAATACTGCATGTTGTAGAGAATTTTGTGCTCTACAAAATGGCGAAAGTGCTTTTGTCTCTGAAACGCACTAAAAGTAGGTTATTAAGCAAAAACTAATGTCTTTAGTGGATTTTTGCAAATTTTACCCTATTTTCCCGGCTCCGTATCTTACCCCCTATTTGGACAATTTACAAATCTGAATACTGCATGTTGTAGAGAATTTTATGTTCTACTAAATGGTGAAAGTGCGTTTGTCTCTAAAACGCACTAAAAGTAGGTTATTAAGCAAAAACTAACGTCTTTAGTGGATTTTTGCATTTTTTGCAAATTTTACCCTATTTTCCCGCCTCCGTATCTTACCCCCTATTTGAACAATTTACAAACCTGAATACTGCATGTTGTAGAGAATGTTATGCTTTACAAAATGGTAGCAGTGCTTTTTCTGTAAAATGCATTAAAATTGAGTTATTTAAGAAAAATCGAAACAAGTGCCGAAAAATATTGTTTTTTTTCAATATTGTGAAAAACGCATAAGGTCTAGAAGGTCGAAAACTTGGTTTTTTTATTAGAGGGTCAACCTTTACAACATACCCAAAAATCAGAACTACCCGAACTTTTGTAAGGTAAAATGCTATTTCTACTGGACTATCTGACAAACACACGCTCGGCTCTGCCCATGGGAATGGGAGGGCTTTCAGATAAAATATACAAAAATGAGATAGCATAAGATACATGGCGATCGTTGTAAATGAGCACTGTGGTTTCACTCCCATAAATTGTTAATACGGTGACTAAAATTACGGGGCCCCTGTGTGCTTCTCAGCCATATATCGTTAACTAGCAGTCTTCGCCCGTCTAGCTGGTCGCTTCAAAGTGGGGCCAACACACTTTCTGCAGCGCACAGCGCCGACTTTCTTTGGGTCCCGGAAAGTGTATTTTATATGCAAACAGAAAAATATAAATAAAATACTTTATTTTAAACTATATGAAAATAACTAATAAGAATGTAAAAAAACAGGTAAATAAAAATTTCGTGACAAAAATAATGTATTTTTTTCATGAGACCCCTGACAAAGTACTGCTCGGCACTGTGTGTGATTATCTAAGGGGAAGGGAGAGCTTTTAGATAAAATAATGAAAAATGAGATTGCCTAAGATACATGGCAGTGTGGTTTCACGCCCATAAATTGTTAATGTCGTGGTCAAAATAATGGGGACCTGTGTGTTTCTCAGCCATATATCGGTAATACTGCGATCATTATAAAGGGGTTCAATTATTATGCGTGTATAAATCGTTAAAATGAAATTATTTTAACAGAGCCCTTTGGGTTCCACGCCTGTGAACTGAATACGACAATCACTATAACGCAGACTTGTGCATACCCGAGTACATAAATATGGCGATTTGTGTTTAAATCGCAAATCTTTAAATCCAGAAAATGTGTTTTGAATAGAGGAGGAAATGTATTCTATTTTGTATAAAAATTTAAATCCGATCGCTAGAAGACAAAAAGCGCAAAAGCAATTTAAAAAATATGAAATAAAAAAAACTTTTTTCTTGGGAAAATGTCATGCAAAATATCTAATAAAAAAATCAGCTATAGTTGCCTTATTCGTCTAATTTTCCATGAGCGGGTTCACAGCCGATGTTGACGGCAAACTCGCTTCAGATTAAATAGCTGAATTACGTGTTTAACTATCTTTTAGTAGATTTGTAATGCTGAAATTTCATGCAAGTACTTAAAACTGCTCTTGAGAAATGGCGAAATGACCTAAAATGTTCGACCCCCGTTTAACCTCCTTGGTCGATGAATATCTAAAATCGCTGAACTATCTATTTAAATATTTTTAGTATATTTGTTATCCTTAATTTCACGCTCCTACCTATAACTTCTACTGAGTTATGGCAAAATGACTTAAAATATTCGACCCCCATTTAACCCCCTTTAGTGGATGAATTTTTAAAATCGCTGAAATATGTGTTTAACTATTTTTTTAGTAGATTTTTTATCCTGAATTTCACCTTTCTATTTAAAACGGCTGCTATGATGAAAAGGCGAAATGACCTAAAACTTTCGACATCCAAATTAAACTTCCTTATTGATTGAATTCCTAAAATCGCTGACATAAGTGTTTAACTATTTTTAGTAGATTTATTATCCTGAATTTCACGCTCCTACCTAAAACTGCTGCTGAGATTAGCGAAAAGGCGAAATTACCTAAACATTTCGATCCTCTATTTAACTCTCTTAGTGGTTGAACTCCTAAAATCGCTGAAATATGTTTTTAACTATTGCTTTAGTAGATTGGATAACCTGAATTTCACGCCCCTACCTAAAACTGCACCTGAGATACAGCGAAAAGGCATAATCACCTAAAATTTTCGACCATCCCTTTAACCACCTTAGTAGTTGAATTATTGAAATCAGTGGAATAGGTGTTTAACTATTTTTTTAGTAGATTTGTTATCCTGAATTTCTTGCATCTACCCAAACCTTCTGCTAAAATATGGTGAAAAGACCAAATGACTTAAAAATTTCAACCCCATATGTAACTCCCTTAGGGTGAATTTTCAAAATTTCTTTTTTAGTGGGTGCCTACATTGTATACGGACATGTCATCCAAATTTTATAATTCTAGGAGCAGCGGTTGAAGCTCGGCGTTGATTCTGAGTCATCAGGACATGTTCTTTTATAAATATAGAGATTTATAAAATTGTCAAAGAAGCAAAACAAGAACGAAAAATCATGCGTCAAGCATAGATTATATAGCACTTTCCAACGCTTCCAAAATAATTTTACAAATCATACCGTTTAATAAGCTAAAAGCTAACATCTAAGTAAACAATTTAGAAAACGCATAACATATTTAAAAACATAATTTCAGGAATTTCCAACATATACAATATTCGGAAAAATATCCGAATACTTTTATTCAGCCCTGTATAGGATCTATAGATTTGTATATATACTACATAGGATGCTCAATTTTAGTTCAGTTAGGAAACGCGTAGCACAGTTTAAAATTCTCCGTCTGGAGTTTGTCAATAAACAGAAATGTGTTCGCGAACTTTTGTGCTGCCCTGTATAGGATCTACAGAATTTATACACACCACGTAATAGACAAAAAGCAAGTTAAAATTAAAATCGCGTTCAATAACTTAAAACGCACTTCCAGGAATTATTGTTAACAGACAGTAGATAATTCTTTTGCGTGTCCCTGTAAATGAACGATGACTGCTATACACACAATATTCCTTAGTAAGTCTCTTGTAATGCACCTTAGTGATCTATATAAATTTCAATGCGTTTAAAATAGTGAAACATTATTTAAATAAACCGCAGACGATTTTTCTCCATAGACGTAATGTAACGGAATTATTTTTACTGTCCCTGTAAAGTAACTATAAGTGCTATGCACACCCTGTTCCATATTAAGCTTCTTCTAATGCACCTTAGTATTATATATAAATTACAATGCGTTTAAAATAGTGAAACATTATTTAAATAAACCGCAAATGATTTTTCCCCATAGACCGCAATGTAACGGAATTCTTTTGAATGTCCCTGTAAAAAAACTATAAGTGCTACACACTTCCGTTGAAATAGGGAACATGCTATAGATAACGACAATAACATATAAAAATTGCAGAGCAATCCGAGCATATTTACGGGAGTTAGAGCACGGACAGACGGCAGACGGCAGACGGCCAGACGGCAGACGGCCAGACGGCCAGACGGCAGACGGCCAGACGGCCAGACAAACCAAAGTCATAAGCACTTTTCAACTAGGTTGGAAAGTGCTAAAAATAGTAAAATTGAAACTCCATGGCGTAAATTGTCAACCGTTATATTCATTTAAATTCTCTCTTAATTTGTAAGTAATATTATACTTATTGTTCATTAAGATTCGCTTTTAAATTTAAATAATACAATATATAATATATTCTTTTAATTTTCTGAATAAACTTTTAGCGGCTAGCAAGAAATAGGCAATGTCGACTGCTACTTTTGAAGGTCAAATGATCATTTGTGGTTTGTAATAATATCATTCGTAACACGTTCTGTGTGTTTTCGAAATGAAATTTAATTGCGGTGGATAGAAATGAAAAAAAAAAAAAAAAAAAACGTGTGTTTTCTGTAGCGATATGCAAGGAAAAAAATATTTTCATTGAAGACACGTTAAATAAGTGTAAGAAAGATTTTTATTTAAGCATTTATTTCGACAAATCATATATATATATATATACTTTTATCGAAAGTAATGGTCGTTGCTTTGGCAACAGTTACGGCTTGGCAGTGTATTGAAAGTAGCCAAAGCACTACAAAAGCCACCAACTCTTCTAATAGGCACTTTGTCTGCCAGATATAAATCGGCGTTTGGCAGTAATTTAGCAACGGAATTTCGGTCTGGCAAATTAATTATAGCTTATCTGATAGCCATTTCAGCTTTGCTAAAGTGACGTGAATTTGACACCTTATTTTGCCTCTAAATCAAGGTCTGGCACGGTCTTAGCAAAGTGGAAACGGTCTGGCAATAATGTCTTAATATGACGAATAGTTAGCCGAAACAAGTGTTATAAACAAAACTCCTGTTGAAGTGACGTAATTTTGACACTTTTTTACCTGCATTGCCCCTCCCCTCACAGGTAAACGCAACCACTCCCGCCAGCCAGATCGGTCGCATGCGTATTGCACAATAAAAAGGGAGAATATATATAAAAATGAGCCTTGCTAAAATCAGGTGACGAAAACGTTGCTAGCTCTTAGTCTATAATACGTAAAGTCTCTTGACAGATAATTCATAAGTTAAAATAAAGTTTTAAAATTGTAGTTGTTGAAATTTACGATTATAAATTATTTTTATGATAGCAAGTAAGAGATCATTTACGTTGAGAATACTGGTAGAAAGAAAATAAGTTTTTAACAATTAAATAGTAAGTTTGTAGTTAACCCTTAACGACGTACTCAAGTATACGCCCTTCTTCCTGCGGTTACATTTTTCATCAGCGATTGAATCAGTACCTTTTAAAAAGCATGCTAAAATTCTGAGACTTACGTTCATAAACGTTTGAAAATTGAAAAGTTACAAAAATATATCTTTCATATTAAAATTTACGAGACAAATGAAAAAAAAAAACTTTTTAAAGTAATATTACCTTTAGGTTTCGGATTCTAAAATTTATATAAGGCATTGAAATGTTTCACAAACTTTTGTAATTATGTAATAAGTATTTTGAAAATGATTTCATTTGTTGAAGTTACTTATTTTCTGACGTCATTATTTTCTTGGATTTTTTTTTTCAGAATACAAAAAGACGGTGCTAAAATTTCAAATTTATTTGTGGAAAAATTAAGAGAAATCTTAATCGGCACTAGAATTAAAGCTCATTTCTCAAAAAAATAAATAAATAAATAAATAAATAAGTTCATAGGAGATAAAGAGACAACGTTTTAGTTATAATTAAATTTGGTGAAACTAGAAATTGTGTTAAGAAAAACAGGGACGTTTGCTGTCTGGCTCTTCTTAGAAAAATCCAGTTGAATTTCATTGGATAAATAACGTTTAATTACCTTTAGTTTGGTTAATGTTATTTTTTTTTTATTTATTTTATTTTATTTTTTTTTTTGTCGCACTAAGCGGGGAAATTTAGTTTCTTTTTCTTCTTAATAAACGATAAAGAATATTCTTGATTTTCTGTTTTAGTATTTTGAAGAAGATTATTATTTTTTTATTAAAATAACCTGTTTCAAAAGCTGGAAAATTGTCTCCCGGAATTTTAAAAAAAAAGTCTCAAATAAATATTTATTTTCGGCAAATAAGAATTACAGATTTGTTTCCTTACAAATTTACCTTTTTTAAAGAGAAGTGATTAGAAGTATTTGTTTACCAAATATGTTAATTGAAATATTATTATGCATTAATTTTATATATATATGAAGATAATAATTGGTTTATATTTTAATGTATTTATTTCTTTCTTTCTTTCTTTTTCTTTTCTTTTTCTTTTGACATTTGAATTTTTTTTAATAGAAAAAATATGAAAAAATATATATAACACGTAAATAACATTTTGAATGAAACAAACATTTAATAACATCAAACGTGAATTAAAGGAAAAAAAATCATTTGAAAGATGATGGTGCTCATGATCGCGATTTAATAATTTGTGTTGGAAAAGATGTAAGATAGCGGAAATGTGTTTTAAAATGAAATTTTGCAATATCAAGTTTAAAACTGAGTTATTGCAATCTTCTTAACTTTCTATCTGTGTCGGTTTTTAAATAACAATACTAAATTAAACAAAATCGTATTATTTAGTTAGTGGATTCGGTAAACATTTCCAAGTAAATTATATAAAAAAGGAATAAATGCGGACATTAATGATAACTTTAATAAAAACTCATAAAAATCTGTTACTATACACTGGACAATATTCATAAATCACGTGATCCCATAAGATTTGATAAAAGGCTTATCTTTCGATTTCCACTTAAAAATCTTTAAAATTTCCTTTCTTTTAAATTCCGTAGGCTTCAGTACCTTAAATAACCGACGGAAATTAAATATTCGTTGTTATACCGCTCAGGAAAAATAGTTTGTATTTTGGAACGGTTGGTTGGTTGGTTGAAATCAATCCAGGATTTTTTAACATTTGCATAATGTGCCTAAACTTTTGACACATTGGTCTTGAAACAAAAGTAAGCAGTGACGCCATTTTTAATTTAACGGTGGTGATACAGCTATTATAGTATCTCTGCTATGTGTCATTTCAATTACATTTTGAGTACTTAACGTGAAATGTTTCAAATCTTATCATATTTTAGTGTTTCCAACTTTTAGAAGTTCTAAACTTTTGGGACGGGCTGTTCTAAAAGATGAGTATGCGTGTTTTTAAAAGATCAGAATTAAATACTGGAAGCCATTGTAAGCTAAGAATATATTCAGACAATGTACATTTTGCATTATTTTAATTCCCAATTTTAACATTGTAGTAACAGGAATATAGTTTACTATAATCAATAAAATATACAATATTATCAAAAAATATTTTTACATTTTAACATTCATCAAAACATTTGAAAAATTGTCATCTTTAGGTAATTACATCTATTCTCTCTTATACAATCTATGCAGTTTAAAAGAATCTGTTGAAATTTTAAACAAGTTAGACTGAACTTCATAATCTGAAGTTACAAACACTTATTATTATTTTTTTAAGTTTATGATGTATTTCTTTTCAAGCAATAATATATCCAGGCTTTACATTATAAAAATTACATGAGCTATAGAACAGATTCTCAAAACTTTCAAATTACGAGATAAATATTTAGAAAAAGATTGGAATTACTTATTTTCTAACACAAAAGTGTCAGAAAATCGCAGCTTTAAAAAATCCATTAGTTTCAAAAGACAAAAATACAGCACTTGAATTTCAAATTTATCCTGGAGAAAATTTAAAAGAAATGTTCGTCAGCGCTAGAGCACAGTTCTGAAGAAAAAGAGAGATAAAAAATTTCATGTTCATAAGGAGATAGAGAGTAGCTATAATTAAGGTATCTGAAACTAGAGATTGTGCTGAAAAGCAGACACTTTTGTCATATGGTTCTTAGCAGAATCCAGTAGCATTTCATCTTATGGATGACGTTCAATTTTCTTAAGTTTAATTAGTGTTTATAATAAATTTTTATTGTCATACTAAGCCAGAAAATTCGGGTTCTCCTCTTTTTCTAAATAGTAAATAATAAAAAACATTCATGATTTTTTGTAGTAGTTTTTTGAGGAAGATTATTAATGAAAATAACCTGTTACAAAATCTGGATGGATTAAATGGAAAACTCTCACATAAATATTTTACTTTCCGCATTTTATTAAGCTGCAGAATTTTTCCCTTACAAATTTACTTTTTTTTTAATTTATTTTTTAAGTTATTAGTTATTAGAAGTGACGTTTTATTAAAAATCTTAATTGAAATAATATTATGCATTGCATTTTTATATAAATAAAGATATTAATCGGTTTATTTTTTTATGTATGCATTTCTTTCCTTTTTAAGATTTTTGGATTTGTTTTAATAGAAAACATGATAAATGAAGATACTAATGTAATTAGCATTTTGAAAGCAACTAATTACTCCAATTACTCTCCATAACTACAATTTAGCTCAAACAACTTGAATTAAAAAATATATGTACTTTTTTGAGCGATGATGGTGCATGCGATCTATATTTAATAATTTATGTTGAAAAGATGTAAGCTAGTGGAAGTGTATTTTAAAGTGAAATTCTTCAATATCAAGTTTCAAATCTGAGTAATAGCAATCTTCTTATCTGTCTGACCCTCTCTTTTTTTTTATCGCTTTCCAACATATTTGAAAAGTCTATATGAATTCTGTTTGTCTGTCCGTCTGTCTGAGCTCTAACTCGCGTAAATATACTGTGATTGCTATGTAATTGATGTATGTTATTTAGTTTTGCCATGTTATGTTCGGTATTAAAAATAAGGTGTGTAAAATTTATAGTTCATTTAACAGGGGTACTCAAAAGTACTTCGTTACATTATTGCCTATGGAGAAAATTCATTTGCGGAGTATTTTAATGGTGTTACACTACTCGAAACATAATGAAATTTATATGCATTATGGAGGTTACAAGGCATTACAAGATATTACAAGGCATTCAAAAGTATTCCGTTATATTTTTGTATACTTGTAAATATTGTTTGCGGTCTATTTCAATGATGTTACAGTGCTACAAACATAATGAAATGGGTATGCATTTCTGAGGTGGACTAAATATGCTTACTGTAGAATATGCAAAGTAATTATAATTCATTTACAGGGTCACCCAAAATAATTCGGTTATGTCATGTTCTATGGGGAAAAACTGATTGCAGAGTATTTTAAACATGATCAAATTGAAATGCATTACTGAAGTTTACTACAACATGTAGCAGTATACAACGGTTATGATAACTGCGGTGATGGTTCAGACGAAATGTTGTTAGCTGAGCAATAACAATAAAAGTGATCCTGACTAGCTTAATTTCAAATTTTGTAAATGATTGTTATGAAAAAAAAAAACCCTCATTTAATGAGGGAATGCCCGTGCAAAGTCTTAAAAAAATAATGTTTCTCCCTAGCTTTAGAAATTCTGCATTTGTTGCAAATTTGCGCTTATACGGGCTTTTGTTTTCGTCTTCTGCATAGTTCAATAGCTTGGAAACATTTTAATTCGTTTTTCCCAAAATGGTAATTTTTGAACCATTTGAATAAAAGTGATCCTGACTAGCTTAATTTCAAATTTGGTAAATGATTGTTATGAAAAAAAAAAACCTCATTTAATGAAGGAATGCCCGTGCAAAGTCTTAAAAAAATAATGTTTCTCTCTTTGTGGACTTTGTGGGAATATTAGTAATTAAGCTATGGACTTCATATATCGAATAAAGCTACTTGAGACATGTAGTTATCTGGAGAACTATTAATATTCTCTTTACATTTTCCATTATTGAAAAACGGGGTTTCTAAGAAATTATTTTGCCAACTTTTTTTTTTTTTTTTTTTTTTTTTGCAAAATTTTAGTTACAAGAAAAATAATAACAATTCATTTATTTTCGAAATGGAATGATTTGCCAGATTCTTACACACATTTTAAATGTTCATGTGCTTGTTTTTACGTTTCAAATCCATTTTTAACAAGCACCATTAATAATCACTCAGGTGACCTCTAATAACCGTCTTGTTCTAAGATTTCTGGTGATCAGAATAGTTTTATTTAATGGAATTATTTGGTTAATCTAGTAGGATTTACGTTTGAAAATAAGTTGTCTATTCTTTTTCGCAAAAGCTTACGAAAATCACCTTAATTTAATGAATATTACACCGGATACCCCCTCTTTAACAATTTACTTCAAATAAAATCATTTCAATTATGTGACAAAAAGTATTCCTTTGTTGGCCAAATATGTTTTTCAGATGATTATAAATGTTGATAACCATTTTGAGTAATGCAATTGATGATATACCATGCATTTTTTATTACTAACATCTAATTTTATGCAGTCATAAAAATAACAAATGCCGTTACCCCGGACTTGTTTTACTGTCCATTTAGGGCTTTTCGAATCGTAACATGGCAATAAATTTAGAAGGAAAAGTGTTTCTAAACATTTTCACTGAATGTCTTATCTCAATGCCTCCATTAAGAGAACAGATTATTGTAATTGCATTTGTTATTGCTCAAAACATCATTCCTCAATTAAAATACACGTTAAGAATTCTTTAAATCTCCATACATTTTTTTTCGAAACATTATTAAAAATCAACCTCTCTATAATTACCAACAAAATATTAATTAAATAATAAGTTTACATAAAAATATTTTGTTTATTTTAAGCATATATCTGAATATATTATTCAAAGTTACATTTGTTCGTTCATTTTTTCCTCAGATTTTTCCATAATATGATTAAACATTTAATTTTGTTGTTACCAACATAGGGTGAAGTATCCGAATACCAACACCCTAACGTCAATTTGAAAAAGATAAGGCATTAAATGATGGTATAGATTCGAAATTGGAGCCATAATATCAAAAAATGTTTTTTGACATTACAACGATTTCCATTTCATACGACCATTTAAAGCCTTATTTTTGTCGAGTTGACGTTAGGTTGTCGGCATTCGGACACTTTACCCTATTGTTACTGTAAAAATATATTACAAAAAATATCGTAAACTAAAATATACACAAACATATTCTGCCTTATTCTTGTTGCTAATTTTAATTAGTTGCACAAAGCCGTTGTTGAAAATAAACTTTAAAAGTGCTGAAAATGCTGAAAATGAACATTTAATTCTAACGCTGGAGAAAGGATATTACTGATGAAATAAAACGCGCTTTTTGCCACTTAAATTCATTATTTCCAGAAATGAATTCTTTCCGCATGCCAATAGACTGTATACAGATTTCTTGCAAAAAAATTGGCATCACGTTTCAAAAATAAGGATCTATATGCAATTCCTTGCAACTTCTGCATTCCTTGGCCTGGACATAACTGTAGGTATGTGCCGTTTTCGGGCATGTGGATGAAAGAGTCAGACTTCAATACTTAGCACCGTCTCTTCTGTCAAGCAATCAAGTTCGTCTGGATTCCATCAATTGTCGAACAGCGACGTGATCAAATTAGGTTAAAAACAACGGACTAGATGGAGTACCGTGGCCTGCTTATTCTGATGACTGCAAGATATACTTATAAAATGGTTTTGTAAGGATTGATCTAATCAAAGACTAACTTGGAAACTAATAGTGAGTAACTTATTTAAAATCTTAGCTACTTCCATATTGATTAGTGAATGCAACATTTCAGGATTCAAATCAAAATTCAAAAGCCATTCTATTTATATCGAATATATCTATCGAATCTATTGAGTACATCTGTTGAATATATCCAGTCATTTGAATATATCCATTATTTATAAGAAAATCATTCTTATATGCAATAATTAAGCTAAAAACAATATTAAGATCCCTTTTTGATATCATAATTTGGCACTGTCATTCTGTATTATTTACTTATGTTCTTATTTTATTAACTTAACATTGTATTCTTTAACATTATATTCTTTATAACATTATATTTTTCGTATGAAAAAGAAGGAGTATTTGCCAGGATTGATAAATTTTATTTAAGACTATTGCTGTAAAAATTTATAAAGAAAATATATAATGAATATACCAATAGCATATCTTTTTTTTTTCAAAACTTCTAGGTAATAAATGTTCTGCTTAATGGTGGTAATAATTTTTTTGAGAATACTTCTTCAAAATACAAAATAATCATTTATATCGTTGCATATTGTGATTTTTTCTAATATTTCGTCATATGCAAAACCTGAATCTAATAAAATTTATTCTAAACAATTTCTACATTCTATTTCAATGTCAAGTTTTAATATTTTTTCCCAGTTCTTGAAACTTTGAAATTTATTGGCATTTGAGACGAAAGAGAAAAAAAGATATTTCTTTAAACGGCCTTTGTTACCGAGCATTTCTTTCCGAAAAAAAAAGAAATAAAGGAAAACCTTTTGTAAGAAAAAATTACAGGTATTGTCTGAAATCTTATACACTAGATACCTTTGAATAAGCTCATTTTACGCTAATGCTATACTTATGTTAAACGCTATTTTGCACTTAAATTATTTTTTCAGAGGAAAACTTCCTTTGAATGCTTCGAAAAAAAGATTTTAAAAGTACCAAGCTTTATAGAAGTCAATTATATTTTTTAAAAGCTTTTTTTGAAAACATAAAATTGCAAATGGAGACATATTTCATAATAAATTAAAATATCCATTCAAAATGTATTATTTAAAAAAATAATACAAAATGAAGATGCATTATGTCATTTTCATTTTAGTAAAATTTAGACTTATTGCAACTATAACTTTTTATCAAATATATCTTTTCTATATTTCTGATGAGAAATACCAGATATTTGATTTTTTTTAAATATGAGATATAAAAAGCATAACGCAATTTATTGGCTAATTGATATACGAAATTATTTGGTTTATTTAAAAATTAAATACTAATGATACATTTTGATCAGATTCTATGTCCACCTTTCAACAAAATTTTTTTTAATATAATTTGTTTGGAAAAGAATGTGATATAAAATTCTAAGTGATCAAATAAAAAAAAATGTGTGTTATGAATTTCAGTATAAATGTTTTATATTTTCATTTAGAAATAAAATGATTAAAACAGCTGAATAAATAAGTACTTTTTAAGAGGCTTCCGATACAGTTAAAAATGACTCTCTTTTTTTCTGTACCGTTTTGATTTTTTAAATAAAATTTAGGATCTATATTTATTGCCGTTTTTGTTGATTTTTGTTTGAAGCTTGTTTAAATGTGTTACGCAAGATTAAAAACATGGGTTTACTTGGCAAATTTTATTCGATTTCAATTATATCAATTTGATATTTTCTCGATATGAAGAGCTCGTAATGCCGTTATAATTTTTACATATGTTTTAATTTATAAAGCGTACATTATCATGTAATGAAACTGGTGCTATTAGGAGCTTTTATATCACGAACAACTCCCACTGATATAATTAAATGCATTAAAAATTGCATAATAAGCACTATTTGTGATCTATTACAACACATTTTAACAATTTCCAAACAAAAAACTAATAAGAGGGAGGTATAACAGACGGAAGACTGTACGAGGCTCGGCTATTAATTGAAAATTTCCTTAATATATTGAAGTAACAATGTAGTTTGTAAATGTGTTGGTTCCACAGTCGAATTATTGAAAGTATTCATACAAGATAATGCGAGTATAAATTTATTGTTGAAAGAAAGCGTTCATTGTATTTTTTGTGTTTCACTGATTAGGTAAAATGTTATGACAAACTCTACATATTTGAACGATTTTGACTACCTGAACATAGTATATTGTGTAACGCACTCCGGTGTATAACGCACACCTAAACTTTCAGACTTAATTTTTCTATTTTTACACTGCAAAAGAAATGTTTATTTTACAGTATAATATTGGCATCCCAGCTGGTAGTATTATACCGTAAAATTAACAGTAATAAACCGTAAAATAAGCAGTAATACTTATTCATTTTTTTATGTTATATATATATATTACGATATAATGCAGTTAATAAGGAATGTCATTAGTGACTACCGGTTTTCTTATTATGGGGTAGACACCATGAAAATTACGCAGTCGTCACATCATTAAATATGGCCATTAATTCGCCGAAAATCAGGTACTGAAGGAACTCCACCGAATAATCGACACACACACCCGAGCAGTAGTTCAAGGAGAAGGCTTATTGTAGAAGAATCAATATATTTATTAGTAGGAACACTATCCGTTACATGATGCAGAGTCACTAGTTGTCATCACAGGAGTACGATGTCAACTCTCGAATAGATGATATACACTGAAGAGAGCACCACACACTTAGAAAATCACACTATAAACAAGGTGAAAGACAATGTTGAAGGGAGAATGAGGGTCACTGGAGCCGCATATTATTTTATATCCTGTCTGATGCAGTATGTTATATACTCAAAAAAATTGGTGTAAGAACACGAACGCGCGAAAATTACCAACCAATAAATTGAAAAAAGGGGGTGTGGCCAATAAAAGAGCGCCGAAAAACTTAAACATCAATGGCTAAGAAATTACGTTAAGGGCGGGCTAACCTGACGTAAATGTAAGAACTCATTACAAGAATCGGATGAATTTTGGAGGAAAAAATAAGCGCGCGAAAACAGGGAATGATGGACAATCGAACGATATCTGAAAATAATAAAATAAAAAGAATGTAAAGAAAAAGTATTCTGAAAGAATAAATTTCACTGTCTCAATAAAAGGAATTTAATCAAATGCTTTTTAGGAAGTTTTTGCAGTTTAGAATTATTTTTAGAATAGGGATTTAAAGAATATTTTGATTAAGATATGGAATTAAATCAAACAGGGGATTTAAGATATAAATAAAAGCCAGAGAAATGTTAAAATAAATAAAATAGATAACATTTAGTAATTTAAGAGAATGGTGATAATTTGGAATAAGGACTAAGAAAATGGCGAAAAGAAGGGAAATTTTTTTTTATTATTACATATATATAATTTCTTATATAACGCGTTACATGTAATTGCATTTAAAATTTCAGTCAGAAGTAATTATAAAATTTTCAAATTAAATCGAGTATTGTTTTTAAAAAAATGAAAGAATTACATAGACTTATCTCAAAATTTGACAGTTTGGAATTCTTTTTCTCATAGTTTTGGATTAAATCAATTGTTGTAAAAGTTAGGGAAAAAATTAATCTCTGTTACTGAAGAAAACAGACAAAATCGAAATCGAAAATATTCGAAGATTGTTTTTAATCTAAAGAAAAACTTTCTTCTGTTTTTGTGTCTTTAACTGTTCAGAACTATAGAATTTTCTTTAAAATGAAAACTTCTTCTAAATGAAAATTTTCGGAAAATATCGCATTTTGTAACTAACAATTTATCTGAAAAATAGTTAAATAATAAATACGTGATTATAAGATACCACTGCCATGTACCAATCAAGACATGTTCCAGAATAGTATGGCATTTCTGGCAAGCCTTCGTTGTATTCAAGTGCAAAATTTAAAGAAAATAAACACCATACCAAGATAATACATTGAATTAGCGATATATAAATTAGAAACATTATTCTCATAAACATATTTCAATTAAACTGCATTCGCTGGTTGTATACTTGGCTGACCAGTAACTATTTTCCTTGCAACAAAATTCATAAAACATATTAAATTAGCGATGAGAGTGGTATACCATTTGATAAGAAAACGTCTATACAGGATGTAACTTACCTGATGATCAGAACTTTTAGAGGTAATAATTCGCGTCAAGACAAACTCTGATCATGTAGGAAATTAGAGTTCCTCTTCAATTATTCATTCAAAAATACTGTATTTACTCGCACAATTTGCGCCACCACGTAATATAAAGTATGTACCTCGAAATGTTAAAAATTGATAAACAATATATATACTCGCATAATTTTCGCACCTCCTGCTTTTGAAAGAAATTTAGGTAGGGTGGGTGAACCAGTAATTGACCACTGAAACTAAGTGACCATGTGACCTAGTATTCAGTAATCTGGTCTATTGCCAAAGTTGACGTCAAAAATTAGCGATCCTGACAACGGTATGGTTAAAAGTGCATGCACGCTACAAGAATAAAGTTAATAAGGTGGCAAACAATGCTCACTAAATTGCATCAATTGATTTGATCCGATTAGGCATCTTTCCCCAGGTTTAATATGAAAGTTCTTCCTGTTAAGTGATCAAAACCAAAACTGAATCAGTATCAAATTTTCAGAAAAAGCATCTGGGATATAAAATTTGGTGAAATTTTATCCAATAAATGCTGAAATATAGATATAACTCAAGTCCTTAAAAACACAGCATTGAAGGAAAAATTACGCACGTCATTTTTATTTTTACTTGTTTGTTTATTTCCATATTTCTAAAAATAGTAACACGCAAAAATACAATATGTAACGATGCATCATCTTTTAACTTACCGAAATTATGGTTCGAGTTACTCCATGCTTACAAATATGAAAATAAACAAACAAATAAAAATAAAAATAATTTGCGTATTTTTTAAAAAAGTACAGGAAAATTAAACGATAGCATTTTAAATAATAACTTTAAAGACCGTGCAATTATAGAATATTCTTATTTGTTTTTCATAATGGCTCGGAATGAGCCGAAACATGTCAACAATCTAATAAAAGTTATTTTACTGTACATTAAGTTGTTAGTTTACACCTTTTAGAATTTAAAAGAAAAGTGAGATTATCAAAAAATATACAACAGATATATGCCGTTCAGAAAATTTTGTAATGATGCTTTTGTAAGGTTTTTTCGCAACAGTCTGGATAATGACATTGGACAATGGACAACATTGGATAATGATGCCTTTGTATACTGTAATTCAATACCTTTTCATGTTATGAAATTTGGAAGCAATATTCTTTTGCAAATTACAAAAGAATTTAAATGCGTTTCGTGACTGAGATTAAACGACACTAAATTAAAAAGTTGGAGAGATTCTCTCAAAAGTGCTTTAAGTTTGATGATTTGCGTGTTAATTTTGAATACATCAGTGTAGCATGCACTGGAACGTTAATTTTAGTTGTAGTAAAATTATATTAATAATAGCTGTAATAGTATTTCAGAATAGTAAACCAAAAAAGTAACCAACAAAGCCTCATCAGAAATAACATTATATTTTACGCTAAAATAGAGAATTTATAGATTTACATTACGAGAATCTAAATTTGAAAGGTTGAAATTATTTAAAATACTTTTTCAATTCCTTTTTATTCTAATCGAACGGAAAAATCTAGTAAGAAGAAACATTGTAGCCGAAAACTTTTGTCAAATATAAAATATGAATATTTGAAAATTTTTAATGAAGATAATTATTTTTTTTTAATTTGAAGATAGTTTTCTTGTTCTTTTTTTTCTTTTTTAATCTAGACAATTTTATTTATCTGCTCGCAATGTAAAAAAAAAAAAAGAAATTAGGCGATAGTATTCTGAAATAGTTGCATTTATAATCTGTAATGTCTGACACTTATGAACTTAATGTGAATCCGTAACTAGTAATTACTCGCGTATTTTGTACACTTACTGGATTTTACAAATTTAAATATACATGTTAGAAATACACATACTTAAAAAATATTGTCATATATACTTATGTAAAGGGTTTTTTCAGCGAGCGCAGAAAAGACCTTACAGTATAAAGTTTTTATTGATTCCGAAAAAATCATAAATAATTTGGATTTATGTAGTTTTTGAAATCATCATTGCAAAAACGCTCTGTCCATTTTCGAATATCCAGTAAATAAATATTTTAAAAGACTATCAAATTATTTTGAAATTATATTTCTTTGTAATTTCTTTCAATGCTGATTTATGTTGTAATTCTAATTGAACTCTTAGTCCAGTGAAATAGTAATGATAATTGCCGATTGGATACATTAATTAGGGTAGAGATAATTTTGTAATATGTTGTATGGGTAAGTACTATGACTAATTTCCACAGGTTTGCCAACAAAACTTTTGCCGCCGGCGACGCCATCTTGAAAAAATGGCGAAATTTTCAAACTTTTCTTTGTTTTTGCCAAATATCTGCCAAATCAAAGGTCTGATAAAAAAGTTATACTGTTTATTTCAAAGTACACTAATTTATTTACAATTTAAGCCCAGACTTATTATTTTAACTGAAATAGTTTTGGAGTTACAAACTTTTCAAAGTTAGGCAAAAATTTCCAAAAAAGAGAAATCTCCTAAATAGCGACTCTTTTCATCCTCCACCCTTGAAACGTTATTTTAAGTTTGCTCTCATAACAACTGTAGGCAGTAGATATATAAAAACCGTTAAAAAGAAAGAAAAAAACCCGTTAAAATAACTATTTTCTCCTCATCCTACCGATCAGGAAGATTTGTGTGTGGGTGGGTGGATGCAGGAGAATACAACGACCTTTGTAGCATGAACCAATACAAGTTGCAGCATGCGAGAGCAATGGGGATAGAGGAAGGGGAAATTCTAACCAATAGCAGGGAGAGAGAGCTAAAAATAGCATGAGCCCTCGCTCGAGCGTCAGTTATATCCAGTCGCGTACCGGAGCTCTTCCAGACTAGATACCATTTCTGACTTTTCTATTTTTTTAATAAAATATGAAAACTCCCGATGGGAATTTATGTTTTATATGTAACAATAGTTTAAGTGAAAGGAAAACTAGGATTGTGAAACAAAAGGGTATACAAACTCTACTCAAAGCAAGTGTTAAATGTACGCTTCCAAATCACTAACGTTTATTGAATTATATGATCGAGGTTACTGCGAATGAAGATTTGAAGAAATTCTTCAAGTTCGAGCTGTCTTCTTACCCCATGTCATTGTTTTCAGATGCAAGTATGCGTAAGGGGACCAAATCATCATTTCACGGTTCATTTATTCCACTCAAGAAAGAAGACATCCCCGATGGAAGTAAATATGTTGTTGTCGATGGCGGTCATATTTTACATAAAATAGTGTGGCATTGACATACTTCATTGACGGCCATAGCAGACAGCTACATAAAATATTTGCGAATCCATTACGTTAATTACGTTTCTGTAATCTTTGATGGTTACCCTTTAAGCGCTGATCAAAAATTCACCAAAAACTGTGAACAACTTCGTAGGGCTACCCATTCTGCTCCGGACATCATCTTCGACAGAACCACTGTGTTTCAAATGATAAGAAGAAGAGACACTTCAGTTATTTTTGGAAAGATGTATTAGAAAAAGAATCAATACAAGTGCAACAGGCAGTTGAAGACGCTGATGTATTAATTGTCAACACTGCGATTTCAAAGGCCTCTCAGTATGATAATGTGTTTGTAGTCGGGGAGGACATTGATCTTCTTGTACTCCTCACTGCATTACCATCGCCTCACAAAAATAATGTATTCTTTCAAAAGTGCGGAAGAGGTAAAGCTTCTGATGTATTTTACTCAGCTAATTCTTTTCGCTACAACTTTTCCAACATCTTGCTGTCCTTCACGCTTCAGTGGTTGTGATACAACCTTAGCACATTTTGGCCACAGGAAACACCAGTTTTGTTCACTGGTTGTAAAGCATCCCGAACTTGAAGAGGAGACAACAGCTTTCTTGAACCCTGGTGCAACGTTAGAAGAACTGGAAAGAGTGAGAGAACATTTCGTGGTTCGATTGTATGGAGGTGACATAGCAACACAAAACATCGATGAGCTTCGATACTACATCTTCATAAAATCTGCTGCCAGAACGAAATTGAACCTAGCTAGGTTACCTCCAACAAGAGACGCTGCTCAGCTGCATACGATGAGTACATACCACCAAGTTCAAGCATGGTTAGGCAAGAATAATGATCCATTGATGTGGGGTTGGGTGAACATTTCACTGGGCCTCTTCCCCATAAAAGCGAAGAATTACGCAGCTCCAGATTCTATCCTTCAGACCATCCGCTGCGCTTGGAAAAATGGATGTTTAAAAGCATGTGGGTGTCAAAAAGCAGGACTGAACTGCACAAACATTGCAATGGGCAGTCTTACAAAAATACACTTGAACTTTTCCTAGCCTCTGACGTGGAGGAAGAAGACGACCTTGAACCCATCGACATGCTGCGAGAAAACGAGGACGAATATGCTGAAAATCTTTCGGTCGACATTATAAACATTGGCACAGCAGTGGAAAATGCCGATGAAAATCCCGCTATCGACCGCTCAGGACCTGCTAAGCGCCAAAAATCGTAAGTGACTTGAACATTATAAACTTTATGTAAAGATTTTTAAAAATTGTAATATTGTCTTTAAATGTGTAAATAAATTCATTAAGTTACACGTAACTGGTTTTTAATGCTGTTATTGACCCTCACTTAAATAAATATGGAAAAAAAAATCAGTATTAGAGGGATGCATTTGGCGAAAACAATATTTTCCAAAACTTTGTATCTCGTGATATTTTTAACACAGAAAAACCAATCGGTTGTAGCAAATTAACTCTTGTGTGAAAGTTATTACATAGTTTTCTATCGCAGGACTCGCAATTTTAAAGTTATGTGTAAAAATTGGCTGGAATTTCCCGAATTTTGTTTTTTTTTGGAAAATTTTGCATAACTTTGAAGAGCTATAACTCGTCAACTATTACAGGTATAAAAGTCGGCCTGTACCCAAACTGTAGAAAATTTAGTCCACTTTGAAAAAAGTGCAGCAACATTTTTGTTAGATGGGGAGTTGAGCAGATATTTGGTATAAACTAAAAAAAAAGTCCGATAAAAATAGAGGTTTTTTCAAGATGGCGGCGCCTGCGGCAAAAAATTTTGTTGGCAAATTTGTGGAAATTAGTCAGAATACCAGCACATACATCATATTAAAAAAAATTAACTTCACCCTAATTAATGTGATCATTTTCTACCATTTGACTGGACTATCTAATTCATAGGATGATATTTATTATTTCCATATATCAAATTATCGAACTGCAGTTGTTTTATATTTTACCCCTTTACTTTGTAGAAAAACATTTAAGCTGAAAGTTTCTGTGCGGTATCATGTTGTAAAATATCTGCTGAACTTTAAACAATAAATCTTTTCAATGAAGGAGAGTAAATCGAAAGTGCCTTTGTGCCGTTTTATTTAAGTGATACCTCAGATAAAAGCTTATTTAAAGATCAGATACAAAGAAAAGCAAAAATCATACGTTTAAAAAATGTAATATATTAATAAAGAAAAAAAAATCTGGTTTAAAAAATAATTTATAGTCTATTATTTTAAACCTCATTAACTGTTTTTATTGGAAACCTGACCATTTAACATGTTAAAAGTATTTTAATATTCATAACACACTGCAGATATTTTAAGTAATACTAAACATAAAAAAGTTTATATTAGCTTTCATTATAAATATTAATTCTAAATATAATAAATAATGCAATAGAATGTTTTCTTCAAAGAGAAACAAAATTATATTTTCAGGTGAAAACTGTTTGTATTGTTATGATAATTGTTCTTTCCTAAAAAATAAATAAATAAATAAATAAATAAATATTTTTTTTTAAAATTAATTATGCGTTCCTAGCATCAAAACACAAATGGCGAAAAGTTTATGATTTTTTAAAGCTGTAAACTTCTTTGTACATCTATACTACAAATTTTCCAAAAGAATTAAAAAATTGCGTCTCAAAATCTAACGGCATCAAAAATTATCGTCGGTTAGATGCTATTTGATTCCACCATTTGGATATAATTGATATTTTTCTTGCCAAATCGGCGATATTCAGCCAGATGTAGTTTTGTTATTGTGGAAAAAGGCAACCATTTTTTTTTAATGAAGTGTTTCGATTCTTATTTGTATCTTTAACAAGACTTTACAAATTTATTAGTAATTTCGAAAATTAAAATAATAATAATAAAGCAAAAACATATCCATCATCAACTCTGACGTCATAATGTTACGTCATTAAATGATGACGACATGGTATATGAACGAATATGATGTTAAATTACAAAATATTAAATTAAAAAATGTTCTAGATTGCGCTATTTTGTGTTTGAACTCCCATCATCTGCTCTTCTTCATACTTTGAAGAAGATGCTACAAGCAATAAAGTTATAAACCTTCTCCAACAATACAATGATCAATAATATTAGAAGGAATTCCGAAAAGAAGTCCTAGCAATTCAATATTCAATCCAGAAAAAATAATAGGATCACTACGGAAAGATCTGAATAATGAACAGTAATAAAAGAAATGCGTATATTACTCCGTAATTCGGGTTCGTGCATATAAAAGACAAAGAAAAACAGTATTTTGGGACGATACACATGTTGATTTTAGGAATATTCCAGAAAAATCAAGAAATGAATAAAAATAAAACACGTTAAATATACATCTATACACAAGCACATGAAAATTAGCTGGCAACGATTCAATGCAACAGAAATTTCTGCAGCATATCTGAAACTCCCATCAATGAGACAGGCTAGCGCTAACATTAACTAGCTAGCGCTCCTATAATATGTGTGTGTGAAAAAAAAAGAAAACAATACGGAAAAATCTGTAAAAATATTTTTAATAAAAGACAAATATTAAAAATTACACACCAGAAAATGATAACAAATTATTGTATTATAAAAATGAATAATTTGTTGTACAGACTGCAATATTACAGCAGTTTTAAATCAAGCTTTCTACCTATGTCCTCGAGGCTTGTAAAGTTTCTGTAACAATAAAGCACTGGCTCACTTTTCAGGCAGCATTCATTGATTTTAATAACATTGGATTTTTTACTTTAGTTTCCCTTTTAAGAAATCTTCGCGATTATTCGCTTTTGATCTAGGATATAGTCTGTAACCAACTAAATTTGACTAAATTTGGTTCACTAAATTTTTTTGCTGTACTGTCTGAAACTCACTAGAATTTACAAATAGTTTCATTCAAATATAAATTTAAATAATAATTTATGTAAATTATAAAATTAATATTTCATTAAAATATTCTGGTACAAATTTTTATTAAATTTAATTGGTTTATATAAAAAC
Organism: Maratus michaelseni; assembly: GCA_963931845.1. Taxonomy (NCBI): domain Eukaryota; kingdom Metazoa; phylum Arthropoda; class Arachnida; order Araneae; family Salticidae; genus Maratus; species Maratus michaelseni. The sequence continues at coordinate 189,428,517 of OZ007590.1, forward strand.
GATTTCTCTTAAATGATTAAATCAGTTCCATGATGTGGATCGCATGCAATGCTGTAATTAGATAACTTGTAAAAATCGTATCTTTGTAACATTCATCATTATTATGCTACCATTCACGATAACAGTAGCATTAATTATACACGTAATAATTAATTTATATCGGATGTTTCCATTTATAAAATTTTAAGTACGGCTTTTTTTTTCTTTATCGCATACGTTAATGAAAGCAGTTAAAGAAATAAGAAAAAGCAATTCTGGAAAGAATACTGAGGTTCTGTTTGTTGTCATTATTGATGTTATTATTGTTGTCATCACAGATGATATACTTCTAATCATAACAGGTCGCACCAGGAAGATCATAGAAGACAAAGGCAACGCAGCTCTCCAACTGATTCAAAACTGGGCGGATTGTCATTCCATTCAAATAACACACGAAAAATCAACAGTTCTGCAAATAAAGAATCGTAAATATCTCAAGCATCCACCCACACTAAAAATTAATAACAGATCCATCAAACATAACCCCACACTAAAATATCTCGGCTTAGTTCTGGACAGCACACTTTCCTTCCTACCACATCTACATGCCAAGAGATCAGAAATCAACACAGCAGTCCAAAACCTCCTGAAGTTTGCAGCCTCACAACGCAGTATCTCAAAAGCAATACTAAAAATATGGAACAACACAATCTTAGAAAAGAAAATAACTTACGCTGCAGCAACATGGTTCCCCAAACTACAAAAATCCCACGGGCTGTGACTCCTCTCAGCAATTCAGGCACAGTGTCTGCTTTTGATCTCCCGTGCATACAAGAAGACAGCAACCTCAGCTCTCTGCGTCCTCACGGGAACAATGCCACTCTCACTAAGAACAGAGAAAACAGCAGCCCAAGGAGCAATCCTTAGACTAGCCATCCCCATGGTTGTAATACAACCAGATATGTATCAACCGAAATTTATACCAACAGAAATTATACCATACAAAACATATTTTGAATGGGCAGAGAATGCAGAGGAGCAGCCAAATTTGCAAGTATACACGGATGGATCGAAGACTGACGCTGGTGTAGGATACGCTTTCTGCATCTACAACAAAGAAGACACAATAACAGAACATCAAATACACCTGGACACCTCAAACTCCGTTTACCAAGCGGAGCTGCTCGCAATTTCAGACGCAATTTCCTGGCTGCAAACATCCACACACGACAAAGCAACAATAAATTCAGACAGCCTTTCCAGCTTAGTGGCACTTACAGACATGAATACAGAAAATTATCTAATAGGTCAAATAATAAAGAAACTGCAAAACACAACAAAAAAGATCCTCTTCAACTGGGTAAAAGGCCACTCAGGAATTGCGGGCAACGAACACGCTGACAGACTCGCCAAGAAAGCCACACAACCGGACACATCAATAAAACACATCTTCCACCCAGCACCTCCATCCTACCTCAGAGGACAACTAAAACACAAATACACATCTAAATGGCAAGACCAATGGACAGCGGAGCACAGGGGACGAAAAGCCTACAGCCTCTGTCCAAAAGTCACCGAGGACTTCCTGGTCCCACACCGAAACATCTACCTGTACATAACCAACCACGGCCCGTTCCCATCATATCTCTCTCTCTTCAATAAAGCCCCATCTCCATTCTGCACATGTGGAAAAAGAGGAGATGCCACCCACTACACACTCAACTGCCCGCTAGCGTCAGCATATCACATAAGGAAACCGGCATTACTGAGGACCTCAGTTTGGTTCCACCACGTCCTCCATACACCAAATCTACAACAAAAAATAATAGACTGTGTCCATCTCCTAGAACACAATCAGCAACTCTTTCAAATGCCTCCAGCACACCTTCTAGGAAATGTCCTGCCCTCAGACGATGATGAAGAAGAATAACCCTCATCATTGACCACAAAAATAGCGGAAACACAGTAGTGTAAATAATTCCATTCCCTCAGTAAAAGCCTAATAGCCTATTGGCCTCATCTGTATTTTTTTTTTTTTTTTTAAATAAACTTGCCAAGCAGGGCTTGTAGAGCTTAAGCCGTATGGTAGGCCACCCTGCTTGGTTGAATCTGAATCTGAATCTGTTGTCATTATTAATTTGTTACTTTTTAAAAATATTCACATACTTAAATGGTACAAATGAATGTAAGTGTCTTTCAGCGCCAAATAAATCAGAGTCGACTCCTCTCGTGATCTTAGGGTATTCGCGAAACAAACTGCATACGTTCAGCGGGAGACAACATGTTTAGGGACAATTTTTTAAAGTATCCAAAGACAAATATTTTGTAAAAATGTTCTTGTAACGTTGAAAAGTGTTTCATAATCTATGAGTGTGACATCATTTTCATTCCTTTTTTTATACTGGACAGAGTCAGTAGGGCAAATAAACGGTTGTTAAATTTTTTGAAACTCAACACTAGCTGTAGGGCTTAAAACTATGTTTCTATTTTTAACAATAGTATATAACTGTTTGTGCATGTTACCAAGAATTATTGAAAGAATTCATATTACGACAAATAATTGTGGCTGTATAGTATAGTATAGTATATTTATAATTAGTCTCCACAAATTTCTAAAAAATCGGTCTTTATATTTTAGTATTCGAGGTTTTTAGGAAACAAACAGAAAATAGGATATGTACTAGAAATACATGAATCTGTGATTGGTGTGTAATATTGGAATGCATAAGAATATTTTGAAAATAACTTATTCTTAAAGCTAATACTATATTCAAAATAGAAACTTTTCAGTATAAAATTATAAAGATCAATTATTGTTGCAATTCATGACTTTAAAAATGTTTTAAACAGCTTTATCTAAAGTAACTAATAAGTATTCAATTTTTCAAAACAAATTAAAAAATTTTAGCAATGAGTATTTTTAGATTTTAAATTATATCATTAATTTCCACTTAAAATTAAAGCACTTTTAAAATGGATTCATATTCTGCATTCGGAATAAAACGCCCTTCTTTCCGCACTTATATTCCCCGATATTAACTTTATATGTAATTTATCTAACAATTTTTATTACTTTTAAGGTTTTCAAATTATATTTTCTGAATGCCAACATACAATACGGTTAAGGTAAAAAAAAGTTTTTTTTTTTCAATTAATTTACTTCTTTTCTAAGCACTTTTTAAATTCAGATGAAAGAGTGCTTTTAATTTTATTAAAACGGTTTAAACACGTAAGAACTCAGGTTTTTATCAAAATAATGAAATTTCTGCAACATACTCGTTAAATCTTTCTGAAAGGCATAAAATTTGTTTTTCTGCGCAAAAAACTAATGAAATATTCTACACGATTTTCTAATTAAAAAAACACGCTAATGAACGATGGTGCCTTTCATTAAGGATTTTCTTAACTTTTCATTTAATTAATTTTGAAAACTTTACACTGTAATTACTTTTGTTAACGTAAGGACTAAAAGGTGTAAGTTATTTTTTATAAAATTGAAATATTTTTTACTTTAATACGTGTTTTTTTAAACGTAAATTACCATAGACCTTTAATAGCATGTAATCTTGAAGAATTAAAAAATAATTTTCTAAATCAATTATAGAATTTACTTAAAATAATAATATATAAATTACGATTATTTTTATATTTTAGTTGTTGCAGAATATAGAAATAACAAAATAATTCGAACTAAGTGAAGAGATACAGTTTAATCACTCCACAAAAAAATACACTAACGTAAATTGCTGTTTATTTTTGCAATGTTTTCCTTAAAAAATTGTTGCTTAATTGCTATCGACATGCAATTTTATTCAGAATCTATGATTTTCATTCTTTGTATCCTTTTTAAACCAATTTCCCTTTTTTTCAAAAGTTTTTATAATTGTTTTTAGAGCATCCAGTTAAATTATGTAGTCAGAGTTAAAGAAAGGTTCTTTTGGATATCATTTCTAAGTTTTTATCTTTTGTATGCAAAATAAAAATTGTCAATAAACTTTTTATTTTGCTTCGTTGACAAAAACGATGTAACACTAAAGATAACACTTTTCTTTTTTTTAAAGTGATTTCAAAAAACTAATTTTCTCTATTTGTACTCCATGTAGTATGTATAAAATATGCATGTATGTCCGCATTTTTCTTAAAAACACAGAACGGACATGAATGTGATTTTTCTCATTGTAATTGCAGTGCACTAGGTAGCTCAAAAGTCAAAAGTATCTTGTATAGTTTTTTTTTTTTTTTTTTTTTTTTTTTACAGAAACGCGTCAAGTATTTTAATATATGATTGTCTGCTGCGTGTCAAACGTATGCTAGCAGCCAGATTACTTTTAAAATAAGAGAGTGCCCACATAATAGACCTTATAAATAGAATTAAATGGTGTATGTTGGCATGGAAACATTCTTAAAACGAATATTGTTTCTCAACCACAGCTGATAGTGTTGAATATATTTGATTAGTTGAGAAGTTCTTTTCAATTTTTATTTACATTACCGCGTTCAGATGCGTGGTTTAACTTAGTCACGGGAAGCACGACTGGCGTGTGACAACTACAAACTATGGACAAAATTGCATCCATTCTCAAATTATTTCTATGAACACCATTCTATGAACACCATTCTATGGACACCATACGAGTTAACTTGAATGGTCGAAAAGGTTTTGAACAAAATCTTGGTGAGTGTGCCATTATGGTCGAACAAATGTTTTTTTAAATCTCATTTGTCCAATTGAAATTTATCAATTATTGTCATATTCTGAAATGTGGTTCCCCGTAATTTGGACAAAACGTTGCAGTCTGAGCATGCCGTAAACGAGTATGTCGCAGCTCTTTTATTCCTAAAGGAACTCTACTGGCAACAATGCAGATTAAATTGACTGCACAAAAGAATAAAGGATTGCCAATTAAAAAAATAGACAGTTATTAATAACATGAATGTGGATTCACAATTTCAATCATTTCGTGGATTGGATAAGTGAAAGAAGAAATATAAAAATTCAATACAAATATTTATATTTAATTTTTTGCTTTGATGTATTGATATGTAGACGTTTAAATTGCAAAAATTTTTGTTTTTAAATACATTTATTCTGCGGTAGGAACAGGAAGACCGTTTATTCCTAAAAAAAAAAAAAAAAAAAAAAAAAAAATGTAATTTTGAAACGAAAAAAAACATAGCAACTAAAATTTGCTGTTTCTTAAACAATCTTATAACGTTAATCTATATTTTCCCATTAATGATATTTCACTGTATACTAATTTTGCTTTATAAATCCTTTTTTTTTAACGTTCCATCAACAAAATTATTAATTGATGGGGATATTATAAATTGCGAATTTACGCCATCGCTTTGCACTCTTTATCCTGTTTTAACGTATTTATACAAATTTTTCCTGTCCACTTCAAAGGTTAAAGTTTTCTAAATGCGTCATTTTAAAATGCTAAAAATTTCCATTACTTCAGGCAAATCGCATACGCCATTGTTGAACAAGATAGTTTTGTGCTATATCTGAATAATATATTTTGTAATTTATTGTAGCTGAACTAATTCACACAAAAATGTTTTCTATAATAAATAATATACATACCACTATGAAATATCCACAGCTATTTGTAAAGGATAGTATATTAAATTTAAAAACATATTCTGTATTTCAAAATGCAAATATGAAAAATTTTACTTTACAAATTACAGAGGATACAACACGTGCAATCTAAGAAATAAACGACGTTATTGACTATGTAACTTTATTCTTTGAAGTACCGAAACATAGGATTATTTATTGCAACATATTTTATTTTATTTAATCCGATCTATGTGGTTACATAATATACATACATCCCGCAAATTTAATCCCACAAATTTTATTTAAAGAATATCTGAAATAAAATATGCATAGAAATAAGTGTTTGAAAATCCATATCCATTGACCTTTATAGTACGATGTGCGCAAATTCCATCAACACTGGGAATAACAAACCTGGCAATTCAAAACCCATAAATATGAAATAAGGTATTGAAAGATATTCTCTGATCTGTATTTGATCTAAGTCTTTCATATATTTGTTTTTTATGGGTAAGGAGAGCACCACTTTAATTATGAAGTTTAGAATGTATTTCTAAATTAAAAATGTATTTGATTTAAACATCTCTTTAATTGTTTTAATATAAATTTCTATACATTTTAGCTTTAGAATCACGTCACGCTCTGCCATTAGCGATGATGTTTCTTTTGGAACGTATAAATAAAAATTCATATAACATATATTAAATTCATTATAAAATTTTCTCATTTAATTTTACTATATTTCTTCTTAAATAGTATTATTTTATTTATCTTTCTTTCAAAAAATCTATAATTTCAATTTGTCATATTTTTTTCTTTGGCAATGCGACAGTAATATTTCTCCGTTCAATGTATTCTAATTCAGAACAATGTGTGATCCAGAACCTGTTATGATTGTTCTTGGAGCTATCTTTCACGCGTTTTAGGAACCTCATTACACCGAAATTTTGCCTTCGCGGTGGATACTTTAATCGAGGCATTTTTAATGGATAAACTCCATTAGTAGTAAGCATTTTGTGGTCTTACTCCAGAGAGTTTAAAACCAGTGTCACGACTTCGGAATACATCTTTTACAGTATTTATCACCTGCTGAAATTAGCCGAATGTTGCCTTTCTATTTTTTTTTTTAGAATTTCGCCGTTTACATGCTTTTATAAAATTTCGTGTTGATTACTTTGAGAGTGCAGCATTCACTGTCTGAATAATATGTCAATAAAGAAGTTAAACATAAGCTGTTTAATTCTTGCTTGGAAAAAAATCTAGAGATTGTCTACGATTCCACACCTGTTTTTGATTTACTGATTCCACGCTGGTATGACTGCACAATTGCTAATTACGGTTGCACATTTAATTCACTGCACGCTCTTGTTTTTAAGTTATATCTGCACTTTGGTATGACTGCAAATTAGTATTTTGCCTCTTCGTTTCGAGTGCTTTATTGCTAAGTATTTGTAGGCAGACTAATGTTTTGGATGGTTATCCATTGAAATCCAAAGCTTCTGGTATCACATAATCGCTGCGCAACTACTTAACAGGATATCGCCATATGCATGAGAAATATAAATAGGATTAAGAAATATCTTTCTGGCGATAACAGTAGACAAAAAATAGTACTTTTTAAATTGTGGCATCTTAAATTGAATAGATTTGAAGAATATAAGCAAACTGGAAGAGAATGAAAGATAATTTGTTATCTTGCATCAATAAATAAAAAATATATTTCAAAACCCTTCCCTGTAAAATATGTTCAAGATAAAATTATTATTAAAAACGTTTAAAATTCATTAATAATTGAAACAGAATCCCAAGACAATTTCCGATAATGTTAATCTGTGAAAGAAGCATTCAAATGCCTTCTTAATCAAATATTAAGAAGCACCACAACAGCAGTACTGCAGTAAATGAATACATTTTTATCAGGTAAACAGTTAAAAAATTATTTTCTTATTTAAAACGAAATCATCACAAGTTTCTATGAGGTTTTTTCCTTGTAAAATTTTCGAATATAAGAGCAAAAAACATCTTTTGCATCTTTACAAAAAAATGTCCTTCAAACAATAATTTAAATGTTTTATGTTATTTTAAATGACCTTTCTTTTTATACCATCGGTTACTTAATCCGCTTTACACCAGTAATGAATTAAATTTTATTTTGAATCAAATTAAAAGACAAGCACAGTTTCAAAATTTAGAGAATCGTAGTTTTTATTCTTTTGAATCATTTGAAAAGCATACTAAAATCATTAACTTTTTATAAATAGATTTTCATTTGTAACAGATACTTCACTTTTAGAGTAATTAGGTTAAATTTAAATTTCCTTGTCCTGGATTTTTGCATAGCAATAGCAACGAAACATATTTTGTTAATATCAGTATTATCTTCATCTATAAATGCCTTCATCTACAAATTAATATTTTTAAAAACTTGATGTTCACTGTCTGAATTTTCAAAGTTTTATCCAAAAATCAAATTATTATTCAAAATCATTATTCAGATTATTTTACCAAAATTTGGATATATGTTATTTTAACAAAAAAATATTCAGTAATTTATTTTATGACAGTTGTAACAATAAACTTAAATATGCAAATGAATTTTTAAAATATTAAAAAAAGATACAAATTTATCTTTTTATCTGTTGTAAAGGTATTGCCCTGGAATGCAAGAGAAAAAATTACGCCCTTATTCGCCGTCTAGCTTATTTGACAGCTAAGCCCGAAATATCTGTTGAACATTCAAATGAAATTCATGATTAACATTATTGGAGCTGATCGAAGTCCAATCAGATTAATGATCAACAAATTCCATTTCAGTGTTCAACCGAGGTTTTCGCGCTTAACCGTCAGTTGAGGTACATTGTGAATACGAGCATACAGATGTCTATAACAGCAATGTTATGTGTCTCAAGGATGTGTTTAAGTGGTTTATCGGCTTTCATGATCGCAGGGATAGTCTTGAAAATGATTAATTTGGATTACATAAAAAGCGAATGGTAAGGAAGAGAATGTTCACAACAGAATCTCACAGCAAAGAAAATCGTGTGCCACTTATATCGTTCGGTGGATATACTGAAATTTCAAAAACCACTGTTCATTGCATTTTAATGAAAATTCTTGAAAAGTAAAATGTGCTCCCCCCCCCCCACACACACACACCTTTTTGTTTGTAGATGAACGAATAAGACGACGCCAGATTAAGAAACTGCAGAAACTTCAATAATCAATTATGCATCTGAAACATTTAATGGACATCGTTACGGGGAAATAACTATTGATAGTTTTCAAAATGTGCCTATTAATTAAGCACTAAAGTTCAAAGTGGTGATCATCTGAAGTATGTAATCCCTTAAAACTATGAATCCGTAAATATGTAAATCAAAACAGTGTTTGCTCCATTCTTTATTCTTAACGAATTATTCACCAAAAATACCTTCCATAATTTCCTATTGTTCAAATTATAAACATTAACTATGACTTGAAAATTTAAAAGTAATTAGGTATCAAAATATTAAGCAACTAACATGTGTTCAGTTTGAACGATAACACTCATAGCGCCAATAATTACTTAGATTTTCTGGGTAAGAAGTGTTGTTGATCTTAAAAAGTCCCGATCTTCATCACATTTAGCTCAAATTGTGTTCTAGCTATTTAAAAAATTAAAAGGATTATGAAAAAAACGCTTTTAAAAACATTTCAGGTTATTTAAAGTAATGAGGTGCAGTTTCTGGAGGAAGCTTTGTCAGATGACTATAGTAATACCAGCAGCTGGATAATCTTTCTATACGGTTTAGTGCTAACTAAACCTTCTGAGCTTCTGAACGATTAAAATGTGTTACACATTTACAGATTTAAAAAAAAAAAACTCCGTGGCTCTTCAATCTATTAAGGGTCAGGCCCAGAGGCGCTCACAGCCGCTTTATTATGAGCCATTTTAATGAGGTTAGAATATTTAAAACATTATGCAATATATATGCATTTGTTAATATGAGCAACAACATGTATCCTATAGAAAATTATGTGCATAAAACTAATTCTTAATTTAAGTTAAAAAAACATACAAAAGAGCTGGATTTTTTACTGCATGTACGCAGTAATTGTTTAAAGTGAACTTTATAAAATTGATATCCATTATTGGGATGCCCGATAATACCTCCAAAGCAGGAATTATAGCTTTTACAGGGCAATGTTCCCTTACAAGGTTGGTCAAAAGAATTCACATACATTATCGTCCATTTTCGATAATATCAGAAAAATCATTTTCGCCTGTGTTATTCATTTTCAAGCTGATTAAATTTTAGTATACGGTGTGTTCGGGTACTACCAGAGAAAGTGTGGGGAACGAGAATCCTTGTTAGGAAGTATCCAAAGAATATACCTCTAAAACAAATTGTTTTTGACATAAATGCGAAAGAAAAATGTTTCACGTCACATTTGGAGCACCGGAAATAAGCGTTATTGAATTGTAAAACACTAACACGTGTGAGAAACGAATACTTTAAAAAAATATAAAATACTTGGTTATTGCAAATGAATCATCGAGATTGGATACGCTACTACGTGCGAACTAGGAAACGTATATGTTTCAATGACAGCTCAAACAAGAGGGCGTTAACTACAGTTTCGCGCTGCGTATGTGTCATGCGCGTGTGGATGCCTTGGTTGCTGCGCAAACGTCATATTCAAAATGGCGACTGGACAGCAGAAAGCAGCTGGAACATGATATCAATGGTTTCATTTACCAACAGGATAGAGCTCCACCACACTGGCACAAAGAGGTCCCTGACTACCTTAATCGACAACTCCCACAACGATGGATTGGTCGATGTGGCCGGGATGACAAGACACCGTTTTCAAGGCCGTCCAGGTCGCCCAACCTTTCGCCGTGTGACTTCTTCGTTTGGGGATATGTTAAAGACTTGGTTTACCTACCACTTTAGCTGAGTTGTGGAACCGCATCACGACTGCATTCGTGACCATCGACGCGACCATGCTGAGTATTGTGCGAACTGAACTATCACCTTGACATCTGCCGTATCACTCAAGGAGCACATATTGAATATCTGTAGTATGAACGTCAATCTTGTGTACTTTCGGTTTATTTTCATGTGTAATTCATTGTTGTAACCCAATTATGTTCCGAAATAAAAGCTTCGGAAACCCAATGATTCTTTTGTAATAACCCTGTATTTTAAAAGATAAAAATTGTACCCCATAGCCTTGAGAAAGAGGATGACATTATAAAGAGATGGCGAGTGTCTGATATGAATAAAGAAAGAAAAAGAAGAAAACAGCCTTCACGCGTCGTGTGTCGTCCGAGTTGCTTTACATACGGCAGCTTGAAACTATGGGCAAATTTTGCTTAGTTGTAGTGTACTTCGTTCATAAGTATTGCAATATGTACTTTATCTTCGGTCAATGAATTACGAACTGCTGTGGAGTATAATAATTTGAGTTAATTGATATGTATAGTGGGCAATTGCTGAAATTGCGTTACACGTTTTTCATCTGAACTAAATATCGCTTTATTATGTGATGGGAGTACTTTTAATGTAAACAAATTTAGAGGCGGAAATTCAAAACAGCATATCGACCTATTGTTACCTATGTATTGTAATTGTCAGGAGAGTAATTCAATTGTGGTGTGCATTTACCAGTTTAGTGAATTTATAGAGAAATATGTGGTATGTATAAAAATGATAGATCATATATAGGGCTCTAAAAAAGTATTAGAATACTTTGTCATCCATGCATGACAATTGTTAGAAATGGGTTAACTCATGAAATTTCAAAGTATTAATAAATGGATTTTTAAGACATTTCTATAATGGATTTTTTAATCAATTTCTATAATGGATTTTATATTTTTCATAAGATTTCGTTTTTTTAAGGATATTATTTTATTTGCAAAAGATTATTTATCTAAATAAATAATTTTCTGAAATTATATATTTAGATATTTCCTTTCATCGCATGAAAAATTTCATAATGGCATTTTGATAGCGCTGTATAGTCTTTCGCAATTTATAGTGTGATGCATAATTTTGTTCCTTGTTTATTTTTATGAAAAGACTTTGGAATTTAACACATTTCAAAGCTATTCATTCTATTTTTTTCAAATAGATAAAAATAATGTCGGAATTTATTTAGTAACGCTATATATATATATATATATATATATATATGTGTGTGTGTGTGTGTGTGTGTGTGTGTGTGTGGCGTTTTGACGAAGATGAGATAGCACCAGATGTAATTTTCCATGAGACAATGGCAGTCCGTTAAAGATATAGCATATTGCAGTCGATTTTCACGATCATGGCGAAGTGGTGAGGCAATGTAAAGACACCAGAACAGTTTCTCCAGTAAAGTCCAGCCAATTTCCAGATAAATAGTTTATTTAGAATAAGAGCGATGCAGCGACAATTCCCATAGGTATGAACTTATAGCCCTCGGGCTTCACGATGGCTCACTTACATGATTTAATAGATGTTAAATATTTGTATGAATATTCTACGACACTAAAACACCAGATACAGATTTGTTTACACTTCCAAATACGTCAAAAATCCTCATCTCCGATGGATGTGAGCCAGTTTTGTTCACCCAGCGGAGACATACAGAAAACTACGTCACGTGCGCACAAACCAATGAGTGAGAGGTGACCTCTAGACCAGCGAATGAGGCTAGAAGGAGAAGTTAAAACAGGAAAGAGTCCTTTACCTGGTCGCGTATCAATTTTAAAGTGAAAAACCCAACGCGCGAAACCGAGAGAATAAATAATAATAATAAAAAGAAAATGGCTTTTTAAAAAACATTTGAAATGAGAACGCGTCTCGGAATTTTATAGATTGGGGAGCTCATAAAAGCTACGAATGAACTTAAAATTTTAGATTAAGATTTGGAATAAGATAATTATTAATATACGGATATTTACTTTTAAAAGGACATTAAATAGGAATAAATATTATTAAGAATTAAGGAAATGCTGACTATGACAGAAGTTAGATTAATTTAAAGACTAATGCGAAATAAAATGGAAGGATACGAAGGAAATAAATTTTTTATATAACACACACACACACACACATATATATATATATATATATATATTAAACAATTTTTCCAATCTCACCTTTATACATAAGTTACAATAATAAAACATCATCTAAATTTTGAGCAACGAAAATCATATGTCTCGTGAATTTATAATTATATAAAAAATGTTGCAACAATTGAATCAAATTTCAGGTATTCATAAATTGAAAATTTGCCATTCCACCTTCATTGTTATATTAAATCATTTTCGATTTAAGGAGAAATCTGACTGATTTGGCATATTGAATAAATTAATTTTCTTTCAGTTCTCAAGAATTCCAAGCTCAAGACGTTTTATCTTTCTAGATATTGCGTAAAAATACATATAATAATGAACTCAAAATGACTAAAATTTACGAATTCATCGATTCGATGAATACGATTGAAACTCAATATGATGAAACTCAATTTATATTTTTATGAGTAGAGTAAGGTCATGCAGGTGTGTGCACTTTAGCTCTTTCATTAAATAACAATAAATGAAGAGATTTAAGCCGATGATATACTTTATTTATAAACTTAGATCATTAAGCTAACAAAAATTTGCATTAATCAACTTATACGAAACACTTTCGGTATTATTTGAAAAAAAAAGATTATCTTCCTAAATGCACACTCTTCTACAACCAATGAGGGCAAGAGTACATAGTCAAGTGTGCAACAGACCCCAATAAAAAAAGAAAGCGCTTCACCTATAAACATATGTGCACTTTTCGCGCCGCCAGTCTCTGCAAGAATTGCACTCGATCCAATCCTCTACAATTGGTTTTCTATAGATTTCTGAGCAGCTTGGACCTAGCCATACTTTTTTTCTTTTGTACAGTTTTGGGCTTCTTACGTTTACTTTTACTCTATTTTGGTAAAGGTTTTTGGCTTTTATCCTCAGAGTCATCTTTTAGCTACCTTTTGTGTGGTGAACTGCTTAAATTTTTAGACCATCTGAAGGTCTTACTATAGGATCGCAGCACAAATAACTGTGGATGCAGTGACAACTCAGTAAAGCTGTTGAAGTCGAATTTATTCCTTGCGAAACCGAAGTTGAGTTTATTTCACAGTGAGAGTGCGTCTTTATTTTTATAGATTTTGTTCCTTTTCTCAAATTTATTTTTCTATTGAAAATAATTCTCTTTCTTCCTCATTTTCTTTGTCCTGAGGTTCTACTGACATATATGGTTCACCAATTTCAGATATTAATGTTTTTTAAGTGACGATGCTAACTAAAAAGTCAGCATACAAAAATGGTAATTTTTGAAAGACCGTATACCCGTTACTTTAAATCCTTCAATGACATTAGCAACTGTAGCATTTCCCCCAAACGTAGGAGCAAATATTGATGCATCTTGCAAGGTCGCTATTGTTTGACTTGGATGATTTTTCATCCAGCTTTCACACTCCGTAGAGTAATATGTTTTTAGTGGACTAAAAATATCTAACTAGTGATTGTATTTTGTGGCTACTATGTGACCAATACCAATCGAAGCTATGGCTACCAATCGAAGATTAACAATATGATATTGTCGACAGAAATCAACATCTGCAACTGTGAAATGTGATGAATTGTAATCAAGGATCAAAATCGCGGGCTGCTCTTGAGTTAGCACAGCGTGGTTCTTAAAATGTTGAAGCCTATCCAGAAACAGATCACTTTTTATAAATCTGTTGTATGAAACAATTCCAACGGCAAATGTAGGTGAATTATCTAAAAGTTCTTGCTTCATTATTTTTCTTTTGTATATGAAAGCTGCCCACTTGCACTTATTGCACATACTGTAACGTTTTGCTCTCTTTCAGCACTTGAAATCTTGTTAACACATCTTTTCCCTTTAGTGCATATGACGTTTGTTGGCTTGTAAAGTGCTGTAGATAAACCTGACTCGTCTATATTGAGAATTTTTGGCGTATAAAGTTAAAGTGATATTTATCATAAATATACAATACGTTTTTGTAGAAGCGATCTACCCGTGGCTTATTAAAGCCCACGACTCTTGCGATGCTCGTCGAAATTAGTTGCCTTACTGATAAAATAGCAAATAAAAAAAACTATTAAACCAAACTGTGAGTATTTAAAACCTATTTTATTAAAGCCCGTTTTATTAAACCCATTAAGGGACAAGTAATACAGATAACAGATATGTTGGACAAAAGTGCGTGTGCACTCTTGCACTACCGTCACTAAATAACTTTCAAACGTCAGTATATGATTTATTGACAAGCAAATTGAAATCACTTAGTTGACAGGTAGTCCAATAATAACCTAATCGAAGGAAACAGAAATAAGCAAATTATCTTTGCAATCTTTATTATGATCCTGTTTTTAAAAAAACATAAATATTATAACGAGAAAGCCCAAATCACATTTTTTACTTCTAAATCTTTAAAAATTTCCCTAAAACACGCAGATTTTTTCACAATAAATTATGTCATTACATCGCTTACAACTGTAGCTAAACGCAAAACTCTGTTTTGAGATAGGATAATTATTCTGCGTACTCTTGTACATCGCGCCGGCTTGTACCACCGTACCCTACATCATATAAAGAAACAATAGACAAATTGAAAAGAGTTTAATTTAATTTTCTAATATTCAATTTTTTAATGACCTTTATGCATGAAAAATACAAAACTTATTCACAAAGCGTTACGATTAAAATAGCTTTTTGTACATTTTTTTTAACTGAACTTTTTTTATGTATGTAAAGATGGCATTTTGTAATCGTTTTTTCACTCACTTCTTGCTAGATTTGCTAGAATTACAAACATTTTGTACACAGGTGTGTTTCCTCTGATAATTCAACATTTTAATATTTTAGAACTTAATTATAAGTTAATAAAATAATTTTCATACATTTTCCGTTAGCAGGGCGCAGGTGATGAATCGCCTATTATTCTGTATGATTACAACTGTATTCGAGTCACAACAACAATGAAGTTAATTATGCGACAAACCACACCCGCTAAAATATGTTAACTGATTGTAAAACTGTGAAAATCAAGTAATTTAAACACTAAAAAGTAGAAAATAATATATAAATAAAAATAAACTGTGCAATAATAAAAAACACGCTTTTATTATAGTATCATTTATATTGAGAACATGTTTACAACAAGAGTATGAAATAATAACCATCTTAAAATAAAGATACATTAAAATTACACTGTAAAAAAAATTGCAGTGAAATTACGGGCAGAGGCCGGCAGCAGAGATTCCAGTCATACCCCGTAAAAAACCAATCCATGCCCATCATTTTGTGCAGCCCGTAATTTTGCGGGGCAAAATAATACTGCATTATAATGCACTGGATATAATGCACTTTAAAACACAGTAACACTTTACTTACTGCTCCGTAGCACGTAGCACGTTAGATAATCATCACAGAATCGCTTTTTTGGCGGGTTAAAATTTTCGAAACACGAGTAAAATGAAGGGTTACACCCTAGCGGAGGACAATGTATGGGGTCGTACCGTATTTTTGCTAACATATGGACTAGAACTGTAAGAATATGTGGATTGCTCTTAATTTTCTAAGTATCTAAGGGATAAGGCCGCTTATTTAGTGGATCAGACCGTTTTTCATCAAATAAGGTTGTTGCCCGTGAAAATTGAAGGACAAACGCTCATAAATTTCCAGTTTTTTCTGAGAGTGTAGCTTTTAACATATTTTTTGTATTTATTTAAATTTTTCTGAACCAAAATTAATTTCTTATCATTGTATCATGAGCGAAGCATCTGTAAAAATCCTATTTAAGACTATAAATTTGTTAAATATTTATTTTATTGGATCCAATGAATTTTACCTATTACAAGACAGTAGAAGGAAAAATAAAAAGTTTCGAGATATGGCAAAGTTTTCTTTATACTTTCTTGGTCAACACAAATTTGAACAGCTCTGACCAAAATATTTTGGTTTGAATCCTATGCTGCTTAAATAAAATTGCTCTATAAAGTAATCGAGGTTTCTTTTGCACGAAACATAAAAACTATGGTCAATGTTTATTAAAATATCTCTTTCTTTCTTCTTTCCTTTATAGCAGAGTAATCAAAGCATGCTTTGCAAAAAATTACATCTAAAAATAGTCTGCAAATAACCTTTTATGTCATTTATGTAAAACATGATAATAAATTGCTCTTATAATTTAGATAAAGTAAAAGGCTCTTTTAATTTAATTTTAGTAAAATTAATAGAGCATTACAAAAATGTACAATACAGTTACACTCTCAGAAAAAACTGTAAATTTATGAGCGTTACCCTTCAATTTTCACGGGCAAGAGCCTTATTTGATAAAAAACGGTCTGATCCACTAAATAAGCAGCCTTATCCCTTAGATACGTAAAAAATTAAGGACCATCCACATATTCTTACAGTTCTAGCTTATCTGTTAGCAAAAATACGGTACGACCACATACATTTTCCCCCGGTAGGGTGTAACACTTCCTTTCAGTCGTGTTTCGAAAAATAATGTCACTTAACCGCGACCGTAACATATTTTTTAACCCGCCAGCAAAGTGTTATTGTGTTTTAAAATGCATTATATCCTGTGCATTATAATGCTGTATTACTTTATTTTACTTTAATAATGGGCATG
This sequence comes from Maratus michaelseni, assembly GCA_963931845.1. Classification (NCBI taxonomy): domain Eukaryota; kingdom Metazoa; phylum Arthropoda; class Arachnida; order Araneae; family Salticidae; genus Maratus; species Maratus michaelseni. Next base: position 189,445,738 of record OZ007590.1, read on the forward strand.
GATTTTTTTTTTTTTTTTTTACGGAGTATGACTGGCATAATCTCTGCTACCGGCCTATGCCCGTAATTTTACAGGGATATTTTTAAGGGGGGAGATCATGTTGAGCAGCTTGAAAATGACAATAATTAAACCAGTGCGAAAAACTCTGTAGTTTGAAAATCAATGAATGAAATCAACAATTTTTTTTTTATACTTTCACACATTCTTGTAGTTAAACAAAAACACTCAAATTATATACATTTAGCAATATTAATTAATTAAATGATAACGACAAAAATGGCTTTTTAAAAATATATATACTAAAATATGCATTTTGCGAGCAAGATTTAAAAAATTCTACTGCAGACACATACTTAATATTTCATTTATTTTTACTTATACTACTATATTTTACAGTGAATCTAAATTTAAAAGCATATTGAAATTCATTAACATAATTAACGACTTTTATAATGACATTCACTAAATTTACCAAAAATTTTAAATTTAATTTTTGAATACAAAATTTACTATGGCAAAAATCAGACTAAATTTAGGTTCAGCATAAAAGTACACATGAAAATTAATTATACGCAACATTTCAAGGTTCTGTGATAGGTAGTTTTTTAATGAGAGTGCGCGCAATGTCAAAAAACATTATTTTGAGAAAAAGGCTTCAAAGGTTACTTCATAGCATCACAGGAAATGGCTTTTTACAAGATATATTTAGCTATAACTCCTGTTCTAATTGGAATTTTTGTAAAATTCTTTTTGCAGTGTATTTGTAACATTTCAAGGCACCCATGCTAATTTTTTTGAAAAATCGATTTTTTAAAATCTTCAACGTGATTTCCTCCCTTTAACAGTGTACAATATCTAGCAAAACAGGTTTAGTTTCCCGTATAGTACAAGCATTTTAAGGGGTGATACCTATTGAAATCTTCCCACCGCAGGAGAAAAATGATGTGGTTTCGATATCTCATATATATTTTTTAAAAATAGTTATTGAAGTTACATAAACCTCTGTAATATATTTAAGCCACATAAATTAAAAATACTGTGCGGTTAGTATTGCAGAAACTATTTACAAGGTATGTCACAATCCGCAAGATAAATTAACTTAGAATGAATATATGAACATAAAATTTATATTAAAATGACCTCTAAGCTAAATTTTATAGCATGAATTAATATTATTGAGATAGTTAAATATTTTAACTTTTTAATGATTAATTAATTATTTTTTCAATGCTAATTCAAATTTTCAAATGTAATTGAATTTTTTAAATAGTTTCCGTGAAATAATTTAGAAATAATTAATTCATTCTATAAAATATACTCTAAAAGTAATTAAGTTTTATGTTAATCTAGTCATTCGAATTTAAGTTATCGTGCGGAGTGTGATACTCCATGTGAAAAAATTTTGAAATATTAACTGAACTGTATTTTTTATTATATTATATTACAAGTGTTATTTTTAACATTGTATAAAGCCTGAAATATTACGTGATTAATTCTAAATAAATTAGTCTTTTTTTATCAATTGGATGTTTATTGCTTTTATACTACTACTGGGCATTTCACAACACAAATACATAATATCTGTTATTTAGGCTTTAAAAGCCGATGGTGCATAGAGAGCTTCAACCGTATCTTTATGTGTGTGCAAACCTTCCGTGCCGTGTCTTTAAAGGTTAATATCTCGGCCAATTACCGACATTTTTCTTTTCGAATATTATTATCAACAATCCTTGGATGCTTCCGCGTCGATGGGTACATCAAGCGTCCCCCCCCCCCCCAACTCCACCGCTGAGTGCCCGCAAAGTAAAGTTTGTGTGTAACAGAAAAATGCGATTATGTCAAACATTATGGTGACCTAGGATAATCTCTATAGTTTTCCTGCTTTAAATAAATTTGTACAGCCTTTAATTTTTCCCTAATTTTAGTTTCAGTAGATCCGGAAAAAGGTTAGGGGAAACTAATTTTTGAAGTACATTTTCGGCGATATCTCTAAAAATATCATACCTAAAATTTAAACAAATATATTTTTGATTTCAGTGTTACGAGATCTTTTGAACAATACCCCACACGGTATACGAATAAAAAGAAAGAAAAAAATCAAGTAACTTAATTAGTCCCCCTAATTATTTCCTAAAACTATTTGTGAATGGCTTATAATCTATAAATATGCGGGTAAATAGTCTTTATAACTCTGCCAAGTTTGAACTTTACACGTTCCATAGTTTCGAGAAAAATGACTGTAACAGGCCGACAGACATATGAGAGATTTTATGATGGTTACATTACTTTGTTAAGTATGGAACCCTAAAAAGTGGTAGAAATCATCTAACTTGATTAAAAAAATTAGCCCAACTGGCAACATTCGGTTTATTGTGATAAATTGTGGTATATTACATAGTATTCATATGTCGTCTCATATTGCGACACATCTTACTGCAACATCACAAGATAAAAAGAAAATAACACTTGTATAATGCAAGCAGTAAACTTATAATGATTAAAACACGACAAATTGACGAATATGAAATTTAGTTATCTCACACAGCTATACAGGTCGTACAATTTCCCTCAAGAAATCCGAACGATGGCTACATCTTCAGTTCTAATTAATGAATAAAAAAAAGAGAGAGAGTGAGAAAAGTATTGTTTTACTTCGTGAGGAGTTCTTCATAATTGTACTTGGTTTATTTTGTCTAAAGGGGTCCGCTACCTATTAAAAATTGCACTAAATTTAGATTTTTAAAACAGTAACATCTATTTTTGACACCATATTTGAGGTCCTCGGATCAAGGCAACCAGAAAAAAAAAATAAACAGATTTTATACATTTTCTTAGATTTGTCAAAGAAAGCGTGTTAGTGGTTTATCCATAACTTTCGAAAAATAAAATTTAGATCTTATAAGGAAATGTACTGGGAACGTTCAGTTACTCACCAGAAAAATTATAGAGTTTGAATGTATTTAAAATTTACTTTAAAAAAAAAAGGAAAGTTCAGTATTTTTTCAATGGCACTCAAAGAGTTTTTTTTTTTTTTAATGAATACTTTGATAGACGATGGTCTTTCAATGGTCCCGAGTCTAAAGGGACCGTCGAAAGACCATCGTGACTTTAAACAATCGAAAAGTATAATTACTCTATATATCGAAAACTAATAATTGAAATGGGATATTCATACCCATGAGTTTTACGATTGTGGTCCGTGTTATATAAAAAATAATGTAGGTTATAAATCCTAATTTTTTTAAATGAATTTATTAATAATTTTCATGATTAAAAAAATGGTTTTGAATCGAAAAAATGGCTGAAAGTTATTTGGGTCCATTTATAGCATCTCATAAAAGAGGAAAGTTTAAATGGATGATGTTTAGGGAAATTATAAATTAAAGTTTGTGGATTGTACATTTGCATCCAGATATTTTGACTTCTATCTGTATGCAAATTTACGTAAAAGTATATAAACTACACCTATTCCGGACTGACTTGATCCAAGGAATTCAAACATGGTGTCAGCAGTGGGTTCTGCCATATGAAAAATCAAGTTTTGTACATTTTTTAATATGTAGATGACCCTTTATGACAAAATAAACTACATATTATTACAAATAACTTCAAACTTATTAAAACAGTAAATTTTGCTTATTTCTGAATTAATTAGAACTGGACTAGGAGCCATCTTTTAGATTTTTTGGAGGGTGACGAAGGGGTATGTGGGAGTACTGTACATTGAATTCTCATGCTGTTAATATAACTTATAATAAATATGTCCTCTCTATAAATAAAATAATCGAAAAGCTTTCATTTGTGTAATTTCGCACTACCCCCCGTAAAGATGAAATCTGGATCGGCAACTGCCTTTAAAAGTTTGATAAGAAGAGCAAGGACCTCTTCCGTACATCGCACAACGTCAATCGCTCTCAGCATTCTCCAGGACTTAACAGTCCCTATTTTTTTAATGAGTGTGATTTGGTGTCATAACCTAGCATCAAAAAGCTTAATAACAGTACCCAGGCTCAGTAATAGCTGTGAAGGATGCCCGCTCTCCGTATTAGCAGTTTTTTCTTGGAATGGAATGAGCTTTGTTTTGATCGATATTTGTTCTATTGTTGTATACTAGAAATGTTGTCGTTATTTTCCTCTTTTTATTTCGCTATATCACATCTATTAATATGTCATAATATCAGGTACTTATGTATCAAATTGCATCACAATAAATCATTTATTTTTCCAGATATCATTAATTTTGAGTTTGAAATTTAAATTTTGATCACCAGTGTAAATATTAAATGTGCATGACTATAGTTGTATGGAATTGCCTCACTCCATATCGTGAAATTTATTCTTGGCATTGTCAAATTGAACATTCAAGTTTGCGTAGTAAGCTTTCTTTAGTCAACTTTGTATTCGTTTAAAATTTCTAGGCTTTTTATTCTGAACCATTTTTCAAAACTGCTGTATCTGGTACTGCCTATATTTTTGCTTGTGAAAAAACTTCAAATAACAAGTCAAAAATATAAACTCAATTCTCAATTTGTCTCAAAACCACAAGCGTTTTCTTAACAAATCCTTTCTATTTTTTTCTTTGGTTGTGCATTATACTACCACCATCGTTTAACATGCATTTGGTCTTGTTGATGTATTTCCTTTTTTGGGTCTTTGCTTTTGGCAACTCTAATTGAATATGAATTTTTACTTGTTTAAGATAAACGGTTTTGTAATAACTTACTCATAAACTGTTTTTATGTGTGGCAGATATAATCCATGCATAAAGTTTATTTGCTACGTTTTGATTTTCTGATTTGCCATAAATAATCCCGCTTTTGATTTGTCAGAACAATTATTAATAGAAATTTGCCTAGGGCCATATCAGTAACTTTATTGTTCCTAACAATTGCATCTCTTCTGAAAACATTACTTTTAATGTCTTGTGTTACTTAAATTATGTGTTTAATACTAACATACAACGTTTTAAAAGGGAAGAAAAGCTGAACATATCAAATTAATTTTGTTTTAAAACGTTCTACCAACGTTGCGTACTACTAAATTTCTCTCTTTAAATAGAACTGCATCCTTGATTATTTTCTGTGTTTATTTATAGATTCTTTTGCAACATGGAATTTATCTAAAATCTTAAATTGTTTATTGCTGCCTTCAAACCAAATCATAGTCTTCTATGGACGGTTTTAATTCTATGTTACGATTATTAATATTTTATCTGAAAACTTTATGCAAAACATGTAGCAACGATATTTTTAATATAGCAGATTAACATATAAAGCTTGTATAATACAATGATCGTCTTTTATGTCGTGTTATACACTAAGCACTTTTAAACATTTCGAAACTAAATCCAAAAATAATGTAATATCTTAGAAATTTCTATACAGAGTTTGCAATATATTAGAGTTTCGCAAATAAATATTTATTCCCTCTTATCAAGGTTTATATTTAATTTCCAGTGTGACCCAATACGTTGACGCCTACGGAATTTATTTCGCAAGAATTTCTAGAGAAGCAAAGAGTAAATGAAATATTTCAGGGACATATTCTAGAAAATCCCATTTAAAGTTAAATAACAAAGATTGAACAATAAAAGTGACCTATCAAGTCTTTCAAAAATCTTTAATATTTTCAATTGCAAATAAGATCGCAAAGTTTGATTTTTCAACAGGCATTGGCGAATTACAACGGTTGAAAAATAAATAAATTCAGCTTTTCTATAAATATTCAAAACTAATTATTTTAAATCCGAAATAGTGTACGAAAATTTCATAAAATATGCTTTCTATACGAAATTAATAAATTCAAATGCAGGTAATATTTTTACAAATTATCATAATTCCTACGATAATTAAAAATTGCTTTTAGGCACTGCTTAACTTAAAAATGCCTCTACCCTCTCACTTTTCCATTATCAATCCTTACATAGCGTTAACTGATTATATATGTACATATACACTATATGGCCAATGATGACTGGTCACTTGCGATTTTAGACATTTTGTTAAATATCTAGAAAAATACATAAGGAATTATCCTGAAACTTCAGACGTGTAAACAACATAGTCGACGTCATATATTTCGGTGAAGATTTTTTCCCAAAACCCCATGGGGGCTGTCAATAAGTTGAAGAAAAACGAATATATTTTGGATAACCCTATAAAAACTAATATCGGAAAAGTGTTGAAACGGTAGAACATGCTTAGGAGGCTTTTTTTAATAAACTATGTTCATTTTTATGAGGATAGCACGTATACTTGCGGAGAAATTAAGGTTTTTATAAAAACAATCCCAAAATTTCCCAAGTGTTTTGCTTATAATTTTCAGAGTTCTTAATATAAAATAATGTTCTTTTCAGGAACGATGACAAACAACAATATATACAATACCTTGCAATCAGAATTAAAAAATAATAAATATTGGATGAAAAATGAGTAGGTTCACTAAATATTGTTTCACTGCGCATGTGCGAATGCAATCAAAATATACTGTGCATAATATATTAACTAAATGTATAGAGCAACTTTTGTGAAAGTTTCAAAAACGTAGCTTGAAAATTCTGATAGTGATAGTCGATAGAATAAGTTTGAAATTTGCTGTTCCCAAAAGGAAGCAAAAAGATGAGGGGCGGTATCCAAATATACAACGAGAGACACTTCATTCTTATTATGCCAACTTTCAAAAGCTAGTATATTTGGATACAGCCCCTTATCTTTTTGCTTTCTTTTGAGGACAGCGAATTTCGAGATCTTTCTAACGACAATTACTATAAGAATTTTTAATTATGTTTTTGAGACTTTCACAAAAGTTGGCCTATACACTTAGTTAATATATGCTGCACAGTATATTTTTATTGAATTCGCGCATGCGCAGTGAAACAATATTTAGTGAACCTGCTCATTTTTCATCCAATATTTATTTATTTTTAATTCTGATTGCAAGGTATTATATATAATGTTGTATGTCATCGTTCCTGAAAAGAACATTCTTTTATATTAAGAACTCTGAGAATTATAAGCAAAACACTTTGTGAAATTTGGGATCGTTTTTATAAAAACCTTAATTTTTCCACCAGTATACGTGCTATCTTCACAAAAATGAACAAAGTTTATTAAAAGAAGCCTCCTAAGCATGTGCTACCGTTTCAACGCTTTTGTGATACAGTGGAACTCCAGATATACGTTACCTGAGTTGTACGTTTCCCTCAGTTATACGTTACGTTTTTGCGTCCCCCGCCAAAATTTTGTCTCATTTATGCATTTTGTAACCGGAAACATTGACGACGCGTCGGATGAGTATGATTTGAGAGACTCTAACTTCGGAGCTGCTCTAAGGGCTATTGGCGTAGTAAAGCAGATCGTCAGTAGTAAAAAGAGTAACTGTAAAGCGGCTGCATTATTAACACAAATGCAAAGTTTGCTGTTCACTGTCGGCACTGCCGAAAAGAAACAATCGAATATTAGTGATTAATTCTACAAGATTCAGTAAATTATTGAAATGTCTTTTCACAAATGATTTTAATTCCAAGGCGATTCCAATAATTTCTTTTAAGTACACTATGTGTATTAAAAATATTTTTAATAAAACTTTTATGATAAAATAACTTCATGTATACTTTTCTTATGTACTTTTTATATACTCTGTTCCATTTTCAAAACTTTATGTTATGGGTGCAGTAATATTTAGGAAACTTCCGTTTTCGATATAAAAGGTAACTGGAACTCCTCAGCCCCTCAGTGGAACAAAGTTTTTAGGATATATTTAAAATATGATTCCGGTAGACCATTAATTGAGTTGAACGTTTTACTGAGTTATACGTTTTGTTGTCCGGTCCCGAGCGAAACGTATAACTGGAGTTCCACTGTATTAGTTTTTACAGGGTTATACAAAAGTTATTCGTTTTTGTTCAATTTGTTGACGGCCCCTTATGGGGTTTCGTGAAAAAATCTTTGCGGAAATATATGACGTCTATCATGTTGTTTACACTCCTGAAGTTTCAGGATAATTCCTAATGTACCTTTCCAGATATTTAACAAAACGTCTAAAATCGCAAATGACCGGTGATCATTGGCCATATTGTGTATGTTAGTGCAAAAGATAAGTGCGAACTGTATTCAACAAAAATTATCTTTATAGAATTAATTATACAGCTTGTTATTACTTGACTATGAGTTTGGACAAAGATTTATTTCTCGAAATTTTATTGAAATAAGATTATTTTGGCTTCCGAAGATAGGAAAGCACAAGAATAAATTATTTAGAGTTCAATTATTTTCTACTGTTTCTTTTCTGTTCAACAGTTTTCTTTATCTCTGTAAAGTTCGCAGATTTATTATGAGAAATGAAACAATAATATTATGCAAGATATAAAACAAACTGTTACATAAAAACATTTCATTAAAAAAGTTTTTGTTTAATAAAAAAATAGTAGTATTTTAAAATATACTTTCCTTTTAAAGCTAATTTTCTCGCTAAAATCACTTTATTCCATTATAAATTAGTGGAGAATTCTTTAAACAAAGTGTACACTGAAACTACTCTAAGTAGGTGCAAGGAAAGAAATACTTAGTATTTGCATAGTATCTGCATATTAGTATTTTCCCAATTCTCAGAGAGAGCATTAAAAATAAACATGTTTTCTTTATCCAGTTTAAAAGATGGATTTATAGTAAATTACAAAGGATTTCAAAAGCATATTAGATTTCGTCTGTGCCTATGAGAACACGAGAGTAAATCAAAAGTTATTTAAATTTTTCATTCTACGTCTTTATTAAAATAAGATAGGTGTACAACATGGCCGTAATCCACTTTGTCCAACGAGCCACAAGCTTTTATATGGCTTACAGGAAGAAGGTTTTCAGTTGGTCTTGATGCCACTTTTGTACAGCATCCCGAACGTCTGTGCTTGAAGCAAATCGACGACGTTCCAAGCTTCCTTGAACGGTTCAAACAGATAATAGTCTAAAGAAGTAAGATCTGGGCTGTTGGTAGTATGTTCCAGGGTCTCCAAATCCAACTTGTTGATAGTTTCTCGGTAACCATGGTGCACATACTTTACGGAATACGAGCTCGTCACAGATGATTTGATGGCCAGAACCATTACTGTTATTTAAAGAAAACGCAACCTAATCTATGGTGACTCGCTTATCCGTCATAACTATTTTTCTAGCTTGTTGAATTTTTTCTTGGATGGTCGAAGTTACGGGCGTCAGATCCCTCTTTTGTGTTTCGCTTAGCCTCCTCACCTAGCTACATCTGTCCGGTAACTTTTTAACTTTTCGATGCACAGAAATATGCTTTTACAAGATAAATCACTATCCCTGTATTGCGATGAAAATTTCCGATGAATTTCAGCACCTTCACACCCACCGACCACATAAATTAGGAAAAAAAATCCCAGGTTTTTTTTTTGGAAGGGGGGGGGGGGCATTTTTGTGAAAGAAGTTATTTTTGTGAAATGTATTATATTTTTGCTAAAAAAACATTTTGTAACAAAAGAGGAAATTCAGTTATTCAAATTCCACCAAGCATTTATTAAAAATAACTTCTTTAAGTCCTTCTGCTAAAGTTTTATTTTTTGGTGAATGTGTTTTGTTAGTAGATTACACATTTTAAAAGCTAACACAATAAAAATAATTAATGAAGAGTATGTTTTTGTGAAATATAATTTTGGGAAGAGACCTGTTTTATTAAAAGAAATTTTGTGAAGGGCCTGTTTTATTAAAAGCAATTTTATGAATAGCCCTGATTTATTACATGGATTTTTGTGAAGGGGCCCTAAATAGACCCCAGATTTTGTCTGGATTGACCCCTAGTATGTGTGTATGTGAAAACATGATGGGAAAAGGGGGAGGGGGTAAGTTTGATTCTGAAAGTTTATTCTGTACAACTGTTATAACTTTTTATATACCGTACAATCAATGGTTTAGGTCATATCAATTCTGTCATGATAGACAAAATTGGAAGTGACAAAACGTTTATTTGAAGGAAGCATTATTTTAAAACAAAGGTGTTTCTCGATTTTTTGCCTGATATTATTTTAAAAATGAACAATTTTTTATCAATGTATTTCGCCTTTTACTTCTATTGTAATATTTCAAATTATATTATATATTTCAAATTAAAACACAGTTGAAACTTAAATGTAATTTAATAAATATTTCAAATTTCTCAAAAATTGGGAAATATAACATAAAGCTCAAAAACAGGTATAACAATAGCTCATAGTGTTAATCAATGATAGAGTTGTTTAATTAATGTAAAGATATTTGTGATTTAAAAAAGGAACAAACTTACTAAAAATCTTCAATAGATAAATACAATTCAGATGATATATTGTTTAATTTTAAACCACAATATCTAATTTATAAAGCTAATCTTATATTTATATAACAGATCGTACATAAATAATAATAGTGTATCTTTCACACAAGACCCAAAATTTAACTTTTACCCATATTCTACGAGTACTAAAATCGAAAACCTACATGATATATTGTTTTCATGTAGGAATCGATGGATACTTGACCATAATCTAAGTATTTTTTTACTTAAAGAAAAATGCAAATTAGTCTGATGTCTCAAATTTTAATTAGAACTTACGTAAGTACGACATTTATTTCGCTAGTATTAAAATACATTCATAAATTCTTTTTAAGATCAAAATTGCAAAAACAAATAACCTTAAATGCAACAGTTTTTATTTTAATAGCAATTTATCTGCCATTAATGTAATGTTGACTATATTTTATGGCAAATAAAATTCTTCGCGACCATGCGTGTTTATGTAAATAAACAATTGAACATAAAATATAGAGGATTTATATATAAATATAAACAAACCAGATAAAAAAAAATGAAGCTAATGCATATATATGAGATCACATACCTTTGCATATTGTTCTTCTGTTTTATACTAGTATTAAACTTATATTATATCTTATACACAGACACTTGATTCAGTACGTGAGCCGCCATTATTGTAAAATGTGACCAGAATAGATTCCCAGAATCGCCATCTTGTCTTGTTTTTTGTTAACTACACATGCTCGGTTGAAATACTTGAACCTCAACCCTCTGAAAAGCCAGGTCCAGTTACTGAACCCAGCGTTAGATTTCGGCTTCAAACCGGTCCAGTCAGGTAGACGATGAATACCATTTTAGCTTTCGACCCGGGTTTTCCGCTTAACTCGGGGTCGAAGTTATTCGTGAATACGAGCGTAAGCAATAATATCAAAGTTAAAAAGCAATAAAAAATAGATAAAATGTATACATAACATATATAAAAGTATTGGATTATTTTTTTATTATTTATATACTCTCCTCTATATAAGGTGATTTTTTTTTAAAGACCATTATTTTTTTTTTCATTCAAAAGTAGTAATAATAACAATAAAATCTTCAACAAATCTACTCATTACCGTGTTAATGTATAACTTATAAAGTTTTAATTAAAAATATTCATTACGTTATTTTCTTAAAATCCTGATAAAGAACAATAACTTTTCTAGGTTAAAATTGGTAAAATTATCTATAAAAGAGATACAGATCCACAAAATACACTGCATAAAAAATCTGTTGATTATACAGAAAAAACTGTAAGCCAGGATGCTGATGACATTCACTACATCTGATTTTTAATGAAAACAATTTTAAGTATTTTAATTATTTCTTATAATTATTCTACACACTTTAATAATTATTATCTTGTGTTATTATGTTATCTTTACTTGTATAACGAAGGTATTTAATTGTTGTTTTCCGATGTATTACGTTCTTAGAATCCAAACCAACTATGCGCTGGTTTTACGACCTATTTTCATGACTCTTGGCGACAGGCAAACGAGCTTCAAGAAGAAAAGAATGAAAGTAAGGACCTAGAAATGTATTTGGGGTCAGGGGTCGATCTCACCGTTTGCGGTCAGGATCACGTGACTTTACGTGGACGGAGAGGGTTAAGGACGTTTTTCGACACTGGCCTTGCACTTGACAAACCACCCGAGAGCGATTTCGAAGGCGCATCAGCGCACTCCTCTGGATTAAAAGAGCTACTGAGAGCGATCTGGAGCAGGGACATGAAACTCCCCTAAAATTATTACTCTAAGGTTCCTTAGACCTAAGGAACCCTGGGAATACTATGAGGTTGCATGAAGTAAACATTCAGAGACGAATGCAGTAATCATTCACTATTTGTTCGGAGCTGTAATCACTATCGTTCAGGATGCGCGGAATAAGAATTAAGTCTTCGTTGAGAGGTGTTCTGGAAAAATATTCAGAGTTAATACTCTGCGCTTTGATTGAATTTTCGTCAGCTGTCTTTTAGGTAGATTTCGTAAGAAATACTACCTATTACATTCTCACCTAAGTTGGAAATTTTGAAAAAATTTTGTAGATCTACGCCGATCATGACTCCCAGAACCCAAAACCACCCCCAGTTCAAAACTTTATCTATCTATCTATCTATCTATCTATCTATCTATCTATCTATCTATCTATGTCACTTTTTTCTGACCACGATAACTGGAAAAATTCTGCATAAATCTCTTCCAAACTGATACATAAAATCAAGGGTCATAAAATCTCGGTCAAGTTCGTTAATGGGCAAAATCGAAACAAGGGGGGGGGGGAAATGGGGGTGCTTTTTGTGAAAACAGAAAAACCCTCATAATTTCTTTATTTTTATTCGTATCGAATCCGTTTAAAGTTATTATTACTTCTAGGAAAAGGGCCGAAAATTTATGTATAACAGATTTTTGATATAATTAAAAATGGCCCCAAGGGGGGGAAAAAAGGGGGGTTTTAGAAGAAAAAAAATCATAGCTTCGTCAATTCACAAGATATCAAATCCGCGTAAATTTATTATTAATCCTCTTAGTATTATCTAAAACTTTTATATTGACAAGTTTTTTATAGGACCAACCGTTATAGCAAAAAAAAAAAATTAAAAACAAAACAAATCCCTGCCGGCTCCGCCTACAAACAAGTTATTTTTCGAAGTAGGCGGTTCCAACTCCCGCATCTTTTCGAAACTGATACATAAAATCAAGGGGCATAAAATCTCGGTCAAGTTTGTTAATGGGCAAAATCGAACCAAGGGGGAGGGGGGGGGGCTTTTTGTGAAAACAGAAAAAAAACATAATTTCTTAATTATGATACTATCGAATCCGTTTAAAGTTATTATTACTTCTAGGAACAGGGCCGAAAATTTATGTATGACAGATTTTTGATATAATTAAAAATGGCCCCAAGGGGGGGGGGGGTGAAGGGGGGGTTTCAGAAGAAAAAAAATCATAGCTTCGTCAATTCACAAGATATCAAATCCGCGTAAATTTATTATTAATCCTCTTAGTATTATCTAAAACTTTTATATTGGGTCTTTCCTTGTTACTATTTTTTTAAGAAGTTATTTTAATGCATCTTATGACTATAATCTTACATTCTACCACTTCACAATATTTAACTTCAATCCAATTATACAAGAATTTAAATTTAACATTACACCAGGTGAGAAAGACATACCACCAACTGAATATTGTTACCATAAATTTATTACAAACACCAGGTAATTAGATTTAAGAAGGGGCACCAAAATTTAGTACAAGTTAACACACATAATACAAAATATAAGAAAAGGGAGAGAATGGCAAAATAAATTCATTTACTTTTAAATTTTACTTTTAAATAAAATCAAAGGAGGTAACAATATTCTCATATCTTTCACAACCAAAAAAAAAGAAAAACACCCAATACTTCTAAATCTCAAAAATATAAAGTATTCATAAATGATGACGAATAACAGTGAAAATTAAACTAATTTTGAATGACTGAATGGAGACAAACTCTCATATTTGAGAGGATAAAACCCAGAAAATTTGCAAGTTAAAACCAAAATGACATTACTTTATGAATACATTTATACCTTTAAAATTTAGGGACCAATGAAATCGTATAGTTGAGCACACTACGTATTTTATAAATCATTTGAAAAGCTGTGATTCAAGATGATAGGACACATTTTTAATTACCTAAACAATAATATTTCACTTAATAGGATTCTCTTAATACTTCATAAATTTATTAACTCTCTTTAAAATATATAAAATTTCACAATTAACTTAATTCAGAATAAACAATTTATTTTAAGTGCATCAATAAACTTTAATCTATAAAATTTACTATCATCTGTCTAGCTATTTAGTCCTATTTACATTTGGATATTTAGATTAGGTCTACACATTTCATCTTAAATCCACATTAATTTAAAATTATATTTGTCATATATATATATTTCTTACAGAATTAATATATTTAAAGAAAACATGTGTGATTGAATTTCACTCCATATGAATTCTGTTATCAGTTTAAAAAAAAAACAATGAAGGTGGACTATTTCACAGAATAAAAATATAAGGGCAACAAAGCTAAAAACAAGGAAAGGGGGTTTAATTTACTATTAATTTACAGATTTTAAACTAAAAGTGCAGAAAAGAATTACTTATTAAATAATATTTATAAACACATCTGAATAAAACAATAACAGAATTCTAAATTCACATTACACATATTTAATTGCTGTTATTATATTCGGGCATAGTTATTATTGTAGAAATTTAACATTAACATTTAAGTTTTTATTACTTGAATAAAATATTTAACATTAATACTGCTATTTATGAGAGTCTATCTATAATAATTAGAGAAGGAGAAATGTATAAACCATGAGAAAAGGAAACATTTTTTTTTTATCATCGTTTCTTTTTAATTAATTAACACATAATATGTAGACAACATTTATCCGAACACTCTATTTGGCATTGATACTGTAATTTCTTATATTGAAATCATTTAAAATAGTTTTAAAAAACAGTTTATATACATATAGGATAAGCACAATTCAACATTATAAACATATAGAAATGAATAATTTTACTCACATTCTTGAAGACAAAGCAAATCACCTTTGCACAAATACAAAAATTTCTTGTACCAACCAATTTTCATTGTATTCTTGGTCACTCACCCAGTTGGCAGTTTAGGATACCTATTACACTAATATGGGGTCAGACTACTGCTGTTCTCTATTTCCACTCATCATCCAACGATGTTATCTCCTTGAATTCTCATATTTATAGCAGCAACCGCCTTTCAAAAGGGAGTACCTTCTCATAAATTTTTTAGGAGCCGAACCTTCTTATGCTATCTGCAAGACTCCGCTTTACCGATATTACCTCCGGGACTTATTTTTTTGGAGATTCGCACAGCTAAATACTGCTCCACTACCAGTCCAAACTTATCAACTCATGGATACTTTGACAACTTGGTAATTGTCGTCTCATGTTCACCTCTATCATCTGAACATCATACAGCATCAAGACTCGCCTTAGATATTTCATAGAAAGGAAATTGTCACTTTCAAAAAAGTGTTTTCAACTCACACTAAGCGATATGCCTCATTCTAGAATCTAATTATGAGAGATTATTCAATCTCGACTTCTTTTCAGCTAGGTGTCATATCAACTACTAACACTGATCCCTTCTCGGAGCTCAGGGGTAGAGTGGGAAAGCATCTTCCCGCCAAAAATGAACCCCCTCGCCCGTACCGAATTTTATTGGCTCGCACCTACATCACTAGCTGTTTTCTACTCACTGACTGACCTTCTCGTATCACCTCTCTCTCCTCGAACCTATATGGGACCTACCCATTTAAAAAAAAGGGGGAACGGGGGCCTATCGCTTCTGTTACTATGCGCTAACTACATGGTAACAGAAAAATATTTGAAGGAACGGGTCACCTAATGGTCCTTTTTTTGACCGAAATCCTGGGGGAAGGTTGACTGCATGTCCTACAAGGTTAAACTTTGCGGGTATTTTTCCTGGAATAAGTGGGGTTGAACAACAAGGTCACAACAATTTACACTTGGGGTTGATATTACGAAAAGGGAAAAAAAAAGGAACATTTAACTAGAATTTGGAAGAAAGAACTGCATTACTTACCATGTTATACATTAAAAAAAAAGAAAGTGAAAGAAAAATTAACTGAAAATTTAGAGAAATGAAGGGTTATGTTAATATAAGTTAAAAATTTAGAATTTGCGAAAAATTCTACAACATTTATATTGACAAGTTTTTTATAGGACCAACCGTTATAGCAAAAAAAAAAATTAAAAACAAAACAAATCCCTGCCGGCTCCGCCTACAAACAAGTTATTTTTCGAAGTAGGCGGTTCCAACTCCCGCATATTTTCGAAACTGATACATAAAATCAAGGGGCATAAAATCTCGGTCAAGTTTGTTAATGGGCAAAATCGAACAAAGGGGGAGGGGGGGGGGCTTTTTGTGAAAACAGAAAAAAAAAACATAATTTCTTAATTATGATACTATCGAATCCGTTTAAAGTTATTATTACTTCTAGGAACAGGGCCGAAAATTTATGTATGACAGATTTTTGATATAATTAAAAATGGCCCCAAGGGGGGGGGGAAGGGGGGATTTCAGAAGAAAAAAATCATAGCTTCGTCAATTCACAAGATATCAAATCCGCGTAAATTTATTATTAATCCTCTGAGTATTATCTAAAACTTTTATATTGACAAGTTTTTTTTAGGACCAACCGTTATAGCAAAAAAAAAAATTAAAAACAAAACAAATCCCTGCCGGCTCCGCCTACAAACAAGTTATTTTTCGAAGTAGGCGGTTCCAACTCCCGCATCTTTTCGAAACTGATACATAAAATCAAGGGGCATAAAATCTCGGTCAAGTTTGTTAATGGGCAAAATCGAACCAAGGGGGAGGGGGGGGGGGTGGGGCTTTTTGTGAAAACAGAAAAAAAACATAATTTCTTAATTATGATACTATCGAATCCGTTTAAAGTTATTATTACTTCTAGGAACAGGGCCGAAAATTTATGTATGACAGATTTTTGATATAATTAAAAATGGCCCTTAGGGGCAGGTGAAGGGGGGGTTTCAGAAGAAAAAAAATCATAGCTTCGTCAATTCACAAGATATCAAATCCGCGTAAATTTATTATTAATCCTCTTAGTATTATCTAAAACTTTTATATTGACAAGTTTTTTATAGGACCAACCGTTATAGCAAAAAAAAAAATTAAAAACAAAACAAATCCCTGCCGGCTCCGCCTACAAACAAGTAATTTTTCGAAGTAGGCGGTTCCAACTCCCGCATATTTTCGAAACTGATACATAAAATCAAGGGGCATAAAATCTCGGTCAAGTTTGTTAATGGGCAAAATCGAACAAAGGGGGAGGTGGGGGGGGGGGTTGTGAAAACAGAAAAAAAAACATAATTTCTTAATTATGATACTATCGAATCCGTTTAAAGTTATTATTACTTCTAGGAACAGGGCCGAAAATTTATGTATGACAGATTTTTGATATAATTAAAAATGGCCCCAAGGGGGGGGAAAGGGGGGGTTTCAGAAGAAAAAAATCATAGCTTCGTCAATTCACAAGATATCAAATCCGCGTAAATTTATTATTAATCCTCTTAGTATTATTTAAAACTTTTATATTGACAAGTTTTTTATAGGACCAACCGTTATAGCAAAAAAAAAATTAAAAACAAAACAAATCCCTGCCGGCTCCGCCAACAAACAAGTTATTTTTCGAAGTAGGCGGTTCCAACTCCCGCATCTTTTCGAAACTGATACATAAAATCAAGGGGCATAAAATCTCGGTCAAGTTTGTTAATGGGCAAAATCGAACCAAGGCGGAGGGGGGGGGGGGGCTTTTTGTGAAAACAGAAAAAAAACATAATTTCTTAATTATGATACTATCGAATCCGTTTAAAGTTATTATTACTTCTAGGAACAGGGCCGAAAATTTATGTATGACAGATTTTTGATATAATTAAAAATGGCCCCAAGGGGGGGGGTGAAGGGGGGGTTTCAGAAGAAAAAAAATCATAGCTTCGTCAATTCACAACATATCAAATCCGCGTAAATTTATTATTAATCCTCTTAGTATTATCTAAAACTTTTATATTGACAAGTTTTTTATAGGACCAACCGTTATAGCAAAAAAAAAAAATTAAAAACAAAACAAATCCCTGCCGGCTCCGCCTACAAACAAGTTATTTTTCGAAGTAGGCGGTTCCAACTCCCGCATATTTTCGAAACTGATACATAAAATCAAGGGGCATAAAATCTCGGTCAAGTTTATTAATGGGCAAAATCGGACAAAGGGGGAAGGGGGGGCTTTTTGTGAAAACAGAAAATAAAACATAATTTCTTAATTATGATACTATCGAATCCGTTTAAAGTTATTATTACTTCTAGGAACAGGGCCGAAAATTTATGTATGACAGATTTTTGATATAATTAAAAATGGCCCCAAGGGGGGGGGAAAGGGGGGGTTTCAGAAGAAAAAAATCATAGCTTCGTCAATTCACAAGATATCAAATCCGCGTAAATTTATTATTAATCCTCTTAGTATTATCTAAAACTTTTATATTGACAAGTTTCTTATAGGACCAACCGTTATAGCAAAAAAAAATTAAAAACAAAACAAATCCCTGCCGGCTCCGCCTACAAACAAGTTATTTTTCGAAGTAGGCGGTTCCAACTCCCGCATCTTTTCGAAACTGATACATAAAATCAAGGGGCATAAAATCTCGGTCAAGTTTGTTAATGGGCAAAATCGAACCAAGGGGGATGGGGGGGGGATGGGGGGTGCTTTTTGTGAAAACAGAAAAAAAAACATAATTTCTTAATTATGATACGTATCGAATCCGTTTAAAGTTATTATTACTTCTAGAAACAGGGCCGAAAATTTATGTATGACAGATTTTTGATATAATTAAAAATGGCCCCAAGGGGGGGGGAAGGAGGGTTTCAGAAGAAAAAAAATCATAGCTTCGTCAATTCACAAGATTTCAAATCCGCTTAAATTTATTATAAATCCTCTTAATATTATCTAAAACTTTTATATTGACAAGTTTTTTATAGGACCAACCGTTATAGCAAAAAAAATTAAAAACAAAAAAATACCTGCCGGCTCCGCCTGCAAACAAGTTATTTTTCGAAGTAGGCGGTTCCAACTCCCGCTTCTTTTCGAAACTGATACATAAAATCAAGGAGCATAAAATCTCGGTCAAGTTCGTTAATGGGCAAAATCGAACCAAGGGGGGGGGGAATGGGGGGGGGACTTTTTGTGAAAACAGAAAAAACCCCATAATTTCTTAATTATGATACCTATCGAATCCGTTTGAAGTTATTATTACTTCTAGGAGAAGTGCCGAAAATTTATGTATGACAGATTTTTGATATAATTAAAAATTGTCTTAAGGGGGGAGGGATGGAGGTTTTTGAAGAAAAAAATTCATAACTTCGTCAATTCCCAAGATTTCAAATCGCTTAAATTTATTATAAATCATCTTAATATTATCTAAAACTTTTATATTGGCATGTTTTTTTATAGGATTAACTCTTATAGCAAAAAAAAATCCTTGCTGGCTCCGCCTGCAAACAAGTTTGGTTTCGAAGTAGGCGGTTCCAACTGCAGCATCATCGCAAAAAGGTCATTTCTTCCGCAATTCCCGACAAACAGGCGCCCCACGGTCTGCGTCTTCGAAATCTACCTGTGCCTGTAGGCCGAGCCATCAGGGATTTTTTTATTCTCTTAAGGAGATTTTAATACTCATTCTTGATGGAATATCTGCGAAGATTGATGATTTTTACTGGTTCATGTTAGACATTTATTCATTATATTATTATGACTCAATTAAGCTATTGCTAACTTTTAATTGTGAGGAATGCATTATGTCCAGAATGTGAATTGAATTTTTACAGAGCTTTTATGTCAAAGTAGATTTTGTGCATCCTCGAATAAAAACTGTGACATTTTCTCCATGTTATCCCCGTACAGATACGTCCCCGGACAATGGATTCCAGGTAACATTTTTGGTTTGCTATTTTGTATACTATTATATGGATATATATAAATTAGTTAGGGAGTATATCGGCTGTGTGAGAGAATTGTTTTTCCTAATTATTATTAATTTATTTTCCAAGTCATATGTATGACTTCGCATATAAATGTTTGCTACAGACAAAATAATTAATTTTAATTTAATTAAATGCAAAAAATCTGCTTTCCCTGTACTGGGACACCTTATTATTATTTATCTTAATTTTAAAAGTAATGTTGATTTTTCTCATAATTTCTTTTAATGTTTTCTTTATATGTAACTGCATATAGACTGTAAATAAATATATGTTTTCGTTAGTTTTATTTCTGTTTTTCTTTAATGGACTAACGTCTACTACTATGCATCGAATTGACTTATTTACTTTAGTCGATTATTGCAGGATAACTGGTTAAATTTTCTCTTTTTTATATTTACTTTGTTCAGTTGCTCTATACCTCGGATATCTTCTTTAAAACACAACGCAACTTTGATACTAATTTATTTTTAATAGGGTTAATTTTTAATTAATGTTAATTACTCTAATTTATTATTCGACTAGAAGTTGCGATTACGCACCTATTTCTTTATTTAGATGGCCTGCATAATTGACATCCCAAGAAGTTAGCGGTGAGAATTCCCCTTACCTCATATGTCTCATGTCGGAAGTTAATTAATTATCCTCGGTAACTTAGTTTTAATTATTTTGCCTCTAATTCTCTAGCACAAGATGCCAGTAAAAATGTTCATTTTACGGAACTAATCAATATTTTTTACAAACTCTCTGTTATTTTAACAGATTTTGCCTGTAAGTACGTTGATTGCCGGTAAGTTCGTTGAAGAAATACAGATTATTTTAGTAAAATAAAAAGGTTTTTACTTGCTGACAGTTTTTTTTTCTCTAAAATCAGATTTTCTCTTTCATTGTATTTCAATAAATTTACGCCAATGTATTAGTATCTTGCATAAAACAGTGTTAAGTCGGTATTCAAAAAAAAAAAAAAAAAAAAAAAAAAAAATTCCACGCTCAACAATTCAAAATTTTCTGACACATTTTCAGGCCCATTTAAAAAAATAAGAACATGAAACTTGGCAACGTGGTTTATGAAGAGATTTATAAGTGACATATGTTTTTATTTTTCGTTCAATTAATTAGAAATTGATTTACAAATAATTATTTTCCTAGTACGACAATTTTCTTTTGCTTCCAGCGCTATCACTTCGGGAAATTTGGTTCAAAATATCCACTTTGACAGCATTTTTTGAAATACATTCTGTCTTTATATATATATAAAAGACCAATACGGACATTATAAAGTATCTGAATAAGAGAACCTGCCAATTGGATGCATTTTAGAGCAAAAATGAATTTAAAAATAAGTCACAAAATAAGCAGTTTGGATTTGAATACACCCTTAAGAGCCTACATCAGTCACGCGAAAAAAACGCTCCAGCTAATCTTAAGTCTATGGGAAGGTTATCGCGCGATTTCTCGCTCGCATTTTAATATTTTTAAAGGATTTTTTTTGCATAGGATAGCTGTGGTCGATCTCTAACGTTGTTAGTTTTTACTTTTCGATTTTGGTTCAAGTTTTTTTATATAAGGGTAATTTCACTTTCAGAACCGGTTCCAACCGGTTCCAAAATTGAAAAAACCTTATAAAAAAACTGTAACCAAAATAAAAAAAGTAAGAACTAACAACGTTAGAGATCGACCTCAGCTATCCTATGCAAAAAAACATCATTTAAAAATATTAAAATGCGAGCGAGAAATGGCGCGATAACCTTCCCATAGACTTAACATTAGCTGGAGCGTTTCTTCGCGTGACTAGCGTAGGCTCTTAAAGTGAAATGTTTAGATCAGTTTCAGTTTACGCATGTCATAATACTTACAGATGGAAATTATTTACCTATAAATATTCATACAAAACTAACTATTCTTACAGGGATGAAATAATAAAGCTTTGTAATTTTATTTAGTTCGTGAAATCGAAAATATGCGTAGTAATTCCAAATTTTTAAACCAATAAAAAATAGAATAAATCTATTTAAAAAATATATATGACACTCGTAAAAATATTTAATAAAATTTGGGTACTTTTGTCCCTGTCGTGTAATTTTTCTAAAGGTTATTTTTAATTTTTAATTAATTATTTCAGTGGAAGAACTTCATCCAATGTCACTTTTATAGCATTTCACAAAAATAGAGAAATTCTTTTTAAAAATGTTCAATACATCATTTTCTTGAAACACCGTGAAAGAATTAAATTTCTGAAAGCTTTTAAAATCTCAATGGAGAGAATGATTTATATAGGAGAAAGCTGATACATAATGTATTTTCAATAAACGGATAAAAGTGCATCTATTTCTGACACAAAACAATGTTAAATTGAAAGGTGTGTATTCGTTTTGCTTCACAGTTGTCCCAATACTTACTCTTAACATAAATACGAATAATATTTCTACAAATACCAGTAATTTGTGTTTTCAATTTATACGTTATTCAATAATAAAGTGTTTTATTTTTATCTTCTGAAGTTAATTTCAAATCAATTATCGTTTTTACTTGCATTTTTACAAAATTTCAATATCTGTTTTCCGCGTTTTATAAAAACATTTGAATAAAAAATCCATTAAACTACACTGTAAAAAAAAATATATATATTTCTTAATCTACGATAATATAATATAATATAATATACCAATGACCCGGGTTCGAGTCTCGGCTTGGATACTTTTTCACTCTGTTGGCTATACGCCTTTTAAGCAATTAAAATTTGAAAGTATTAAAAATAGATTTATTCAATCATCGATGCTGGATTCTCTTTAGATTCGTGTTTGTCCCAGGGTTGGTGGCTCAGGGAAAAATATTCCATCTTGTACTGCAATTGTATCCTTGTAAAAATGTGAAGTGCAGAGTTGGTGGCTGACCGGAAAATATTCCATCTTGTGCTGCGATTATAGCCTTGCCAACATGTAATAGTGAGAAGTCACAGGCTGGATGTCGTTCCAAGTAGTTCAGTTGGTAGAACGTCATGCGCTATACTGATGACCCATGTTCGAGTCCCAGCTTGTATACTTTTTCACTCTGTTGGCTATACGCCTTTTAAGCAAATAAAATTTGAAATATTATAATATAATCATGTACGAAAATATACAATAACATCTTTCAACTTACCCATGATTCAGAAAAGCTCTCTTTATCTTCAGAAACCTCAGAAACAAATATAATTTCGAGATTTCAAGAAGGATTTATAAAACCAAAATTTATTTTGCTGCCGCATTTTCGGAAACGGTTTCGAGTAGTTTTTATGTTGTAATAATCAGTTTTCTCACACCGGAATATCGGTTTTTAGGACGCTATCAATTCTCAATTAAACATTTTCAACTGCGTCATTGTAATGTAACATGCAAGAATAACAAAATAAAATTAATTTTGATGTCACTGTTAATGCTTTTAATTTATCATGTTTATCTGTAAAACATGTTTGCTGATCTTGAAATAGCTTACTTGAGATTTAATAGCATCCAAAAAAAAAAACTTATATCCCGGGTTGGGAAAACTGATTAATACTCTAAAAACTACTCTGAAACGTTTCCAAAAATCTGTGGCAGAAAAAAAAGTCTTATAAAGGTTTCTTTAAATCTCGAAAATATATTGGTTTCCGAGGTTTCTAAAGATAACGAAGGCTTTTCAGAATAGTGAATAACTCGGAAGAAGTTATTGCATATTTTCATTCGATATTATATTTTCATACATTCAGAAACATTTTTCTTTTTTCACAGTGTGTATTAAACTATCCATAACACTCATAATGGTATTCAACATGATTTTTGAACTATTCATATACTTTGTTCCATTAATGTGATTTTTCTAAAGCTAAATTTTATTCTTTTTTAAAATAATTTCTTTTAATTATCATTAAAAAATCATTCGTAGATTTGTTTACTTTGTTGTCTCTATAAGAGAAAAAATAATGTTTTTTAAGTTTTTCTTTCAAACACACTGAAAAAATAAAAATATAATAAAACTGTATATCATTTCTAAAAGAATAGAAAAAAGGATATAAAATTATATGTGCCTTTGATAAAAGTATTTAATATAATTCTTCCATAAAGCATATAATCTCTTTCATCTAAAGTTATTATTCTGAATATTATTAATAGTTACTTTAATAAATTCTATCAACAATAAAAAAAATCATCGATCAATTCATTTCATATATTTCTGTGTAACATAAAAAACTTTTTAAATTCTTTAGGACGTTAATTCTTCCAAACATTCTGAATTATTAAAATCTTTGCAATGTTAAAATCCCTATGAGGAAAATGATTCATAAAGAAAATGGCTGATTTATAAACAAGTTTCAATAAATGGAAATTATATGTAAAACAGTCCTAAAATGATAAGTTTCGTTTCGTTTACATATACAAATTATTGTAAGAATTTCACAATTTTATATTGCTGAAACAGTAAAGTTTTTTATATTTTTATTTTCTGAAAAATTTATTCAAGCAATATATTCACAACTGCTTTTTTCAGAAACTTTGATGATCGTTATCAGGTTTTTAGACATTTTTCGCAAAATATTTTTCTTTAAAATATTACATTATAATATTTACAACACTACACTTCGTAATATATGTGCATTAAAATGTTACTTTCCGAAGCACAAATATTTTTTAAAGGAAGATTTCACACTCTAAATACATGCAGAATTTAAATATCTATAAAGAAAGCGAATTATAGATGAGAAGGCTGAATCATAATAGTAAAGCTCATAACGAAATTTATTTCACAGAATTTCAAAGAAAAAAATTCCATCTGTCATTTACTTGAAGCAGTTTTAAAGAGTAAAAATTGGACCAATTTTATATGTCACACGTGTCACAGTACTTAGAAATGCAAATACTTTTTATGTAAATACATATAAAAGTTTGTGAATTTTATACAGCTGACGTAATAAAATTTTAAATTTTGATTTATTTCTTTATGAAAAAATATATGATACTATGTCAAAAATATATAAATTTCAAAAAAGTGTTGAATATCATTACGTATGTCTGAAAATAATTCTTCTTTATCTAATTATATCGTGAAACAATTCAACGAATTCACTCGTTGACTGTAGTTCTGTATAACGAAAAAAGTTGCTTTAAAAAAATAAGGATATTATTATCTTAAAAAATTTATAAAATAATTAAATTTCTGCAAGAATACTATAGGGAAAATTATTTAGAAAATAGAAGACTTGATTATAATATATTTCCATGAGATCAAAAACATTGTATCTAACGTAAAACAATTTTGAAGAGAAATGTCTCGTTCTAATTTATTTCACACATGTCACAATGTACAGAAATGGAAATACTTTTCTATAAATATTAGAAAAGTATCTGAATTTCTATACTGCTGAAATAATAAATGTTTATATTTTAATGTGTTTAACCATAAAAAATATATTACTATATTAAACTATACATGAAATTCACAAATGTTTTTAAGATAATTTTTGATTTCTTCATATGCTCTGCTCTATATAATGTGATTTTTTTAAGAATATAATTTATTTCATTAAAAAATCATCGAATTAATTAGTTTACTGCGGTTGTGTATAATGCAAAAAGTAAAAATACTTTAAAAGAACAAAATTAAAGTTAAGAATCCTGAGAGAAAAATGATTTATAAAATAAAAGGCTGGCCATATTATATTTTAAATAAACTGACGCTCATGTATTGGTCTCTCAGATAGAAAAAATATTGAAGAGAAGGAATTAGATCTGTTTTATTTTACAACACATGACAATAAATGAAACATAGAAGTAACTTTTCTACAAATACTCGTAAAACTTTCCAAACATCCATACTACTAAAATAATAAAATATATATTATTCTTTTTTTCATTTTCACTAAAATTATATAAAGCTATATAAAGCTATACATAAAACTCCTAAAAGTATTGAATATAATTTTCTATTCCTCCATAATTTTCTTTAATCATTCTAAAATAACGAAATATTTTAAATGTTAAAACACCTATGAATAAAATTATTTATAAAAGTGAAGAGTCATCCATAATGTATTTCAGTAACTGGATGCCCCTATATCTACTTCACAGATGAAAAAGTTAACGAAATTAAAGTTAACGAAAAATGTATGAAATTAAGGTTAAAAACCCTGTGAGAAAAAATGATTTACAAAATAAAGGGCTGGCCCATAACATATTTTAAATAAACTGACGTCCATATATCGGTCTCTCAGATAAAAAAGTGTTGAAGAGAAATAATTGGATGCGTTTTATTTTACACACGTGACAATAAATGAGACATAAACGTAACTTTTCTACAAATACTCTTAAAACTTTCCAAACATCCATACTACTAAAATAATAAAATGTTATATTTTTTTTCTCATTTTCACTAAAATTATATAAAGCTATAAAAACTATACATAAAACTCCTATAAGTATTGAATTTAATTTTCTATTCCTCCATTACTTCTTTTAATCATTCTGAAATAACGAAATATTTTAAATGTTAAAATGCCTATGAAGAAAACGATTTATAAAAATGAAGAGTCATCCATAATGTATTTCAGTAACAGGATGCCCCTATATCTGGTCAGATGAAAAAGTTAACAAAATTAAAGTTAACGAAAAATGTATGAAATTAAAGTTAAGAACCCTGTGAGAAAAATGATTTACAAAATAAAGGGCTGACCCATAACATATTTTAAATAAACCCATATATTGGTCTCTCAGAGAAAAAAGTGTTGAAGAGAAAGAATTGGATCCGTTTTATTTTACATACGTAACAATAATCTGACATAGTAATATTTTTTGTACAAATACTCCTAAAACGTTTCCAAACATCCATACTACTAAAATCATAAAGGTTTGTACTTTTAATTTGTTTTCACAAAAAGTATATAAAACTATATAAAACTATACATAAAACTCCTAAAATATTGAAAATAATTTTCTATTCCTTCATTATTTCCTTTAATGAAATTAATCATTTTGTAATGATGGAATCTGTGAAATGTTAAAATCCAGATGAAGAAAATGACTTATGAAAAGGAAGGATGATCCATAATGTATTTTCAATATGACGCCCGTATATATTTCTCTCAGATAAAAGAAGTAGTGAAGAAAAAGTATTGAATCCGTTTTATTTTAACACGTAACAATATTCAGACATAGAAATATTTTTTCTACAAATACTCGTAAAACTTTCCAAACTTCCATACTTCTGAAATAATAAAGCTTCATACTTTTATTTTGTTTCCACTAAAATTATATAACGCTATATAAAGCTATACATAAAGCTCCTAAAATTCTTGAATACAATTTTTTATTTCTTCATTTTTCCTTGAATCTTTAGGAAATAATGAAATCTGTGCAATTAAAAATCCCTGTGGAGAAAATATTTATAAAGAGAAAGGGTGATCCATAGTGTTTTTTTATTAATTGGGCGCTTGGGTATCTGTAACTTAGATACAACAGTATTAAAGTGAAATATTTCAATCAGTTTTATTTCACAAATATCCAAATTCTTAGAAATCGAAGTTATTTTTATTTGAATACTCATAAAATTTGTATTTCTTATGCCATTGAAATAATAAAGCATTATATTTTTAATTTGCTTGTTGTAAGAGAAAATTTAAGTAAAAAATTCGAAGTTCAGTTGCTGCAAAAATGGCATAAAGTAATAATAAGAAAGAAACATCATGTGCCAAGCATAGATTATTCAACACTTTCAAATACATTCAGAATACTGTAACAAAACTTCACAGTATAATATGATGAAAGTTGATGTCTAAGAAAATCATTTGGAAAACGCATAATACATTTAGAAACCTAATGCCAGCAATTACCGCCAATAGTCAAAAAAGTATCCGAATTCTTTTGTGAAGCCCTGTATAGAATCTACAGATTCGTATATATACTATATAGTATTCTAAAATTTACTTCAATTATGAAACGAATAGCACCATTCAAAATTTCCCCAATACACGGAAATGTATTTGGTATCTTTTGTGCAGACTGTTAAAGAATCTATAGAATTTATATACACCGAGTAATGTGCATAAATGAGTTAAATTTAAAAACGAATACCACAACTGAAAACAAACTTCCAGAACTTGTTATTCAATTATTGTTGATAGACAGTAGTATAACAGAATTATTTTGTGTGTCTCTGTAAATGAACGATGAATGCTATGTACACCGTAGTCGATAGTAATCTTCTTGTAGCCCACCTCAGTGATATATATCAATTTCAATTTGTTTGAAATAGTGCAACATTATTAAAGTACACCGCAAAGGATTTCTCTCATAGACCGTAATGTAAGGGATTTTTTGAGTGTCCCTGTAATTGAACTATAAACGTTGCACATTTCATTTTCATTACCAAACAAAACACAGTAAACCTCAATAATATTTATCAATTGCATGGGAATCCGAGTATATTTACGTCAGTTAGAGCACGGACAGACAGTATGACATCCGGCAGACAAACAAACCAAATTCAGAAACCTTTTCAACTGGAAAGTATTAAAAACAACACATAACACTTATAAAAATATTAAACATAATTTTTTATTTTTTATATTGTCTTCTACATTTGATGCGATTTTCATAAAGCTTACTATTTATTTTTTTTACAATTTCTTTCGCTAAAATAAAAACAAACGGCACCAAATCCATTATTTTACTGTGTCTCTGTGTAATACAAAACATTTTATTAAAAATTTCCAGGACATTACTTACAGGAAGCTCTTTGAAGGAATGAAATATATAAAGTAAAAAAATTCTAACAGTAACATATACTATACAAGACATTGCTGATAAATAATGTATTTTCAATATATTGACGCCTTTGTTCCTGTGTCTTATATAACACAGAGTTAAAGTGAAACGTTTAGATTAATTTTTATTGTATACATGTCACAATACATATAGATTAAAAATTTTAAACCTCGTAAACATGCCTAAGTTTATATACTCCGAAATTATAAAGCTTTATACTTCAATTTTTGTTTGTGAAGTTGAAAATGTGAACAACAATTTCAAAGTAAAAAAAAAAATTATAAGCAGTGAGACTTTATAAAACTACAGAAAATTCTACATAGCATTAATAAAAGTATTGAATTATTCACATACTCTAGTTATATCAATACACTAGTTACGTCACACTAGTTATACCTGTAAATTATTCATACTCTCTTCCATATTAAAAACAACTTTTGTACAGATTATTACTAACTGTTTATTTTTTTTTAATTAAACAAACAAATAAAAACAATTTCACCCAACTCACGCGTTTGCCGCGTTTCTGTATAACACAAAATGTCTTATTAAAAATATAAAGAACTTTATTTTCTTAAAACACGCACAAAGAATGAAAGTTTTCTAAGGTCCCTATGGGAAATTTAAAAAAAAAAAAAAACAGAAGTGTGAACCATAATGCGTTTTCAATAAATGGACGTTAGCGTATCTGCCTCGGACATAAAAGAGTACAAAAGTGAAAGCTTGAGATGTGTTTTGCTTCACAGATGTTAAAATACTTAGAAATGGAAATCCTTTTCCTATAAATACTGGTACAAACTTCTCCACTTTTATACTGCAGCAGTAATAAAGCTTTATATTTTCTAAAGTGTTATTTTCAAACAATACTTTCGTATATATTTAATTCACAAAGCATTTATGGTTTTGTCAAAACATATATTTTATTGTCTGAAGCGTTATTCCCACGCAAAGAAGGTCTTCAAATGTATTTTTTCAACCTTTTTTTTTATCAAAATATTTTTTGTAAAATAGTTGATTTTAAAATCTTATGAGCTTATACTTTTCATCTTGTTGTTCTCTCGATATCGTATATGTTATCTGAACGATGCACAGTGTGGTATTTAGTCCCAAAACATGGCCAAAAATGAGTTTTTTAAAAATTGGTTTCCTACCCTGTATATTATTCCTCAAAAAGTTTAATAGTTACTGCATCCAAAGGCAAAACGTGCAATGCGCTAGCACAACACAGCGCGCCACGCGATCAGTCCGAAGCTGCCGTTCGCTTCCAGTGGTCTGTGATTTTACGATGCGCTCAGATTTTAGTGTTTAAAAATCTGTTGTAGTTTTGTGTCTAAGCAATTTAGTGGTTGTTGTTGTGATGGATTATTCTGAACCGGGTATGTACTTTATGCACACTACATTTACCTAATGAATATCCTGCGGATTTTTTGTCTATATGGTCGACAACTTAGGTATAGTTAATAGTGGCATAAATAATTACTTATAATATTTAGGAAGGATTTTGTTATATTTTTTAACATATTCAAGCAATGAAAACTATTATGTAATATGCAGTACTTAGTATACAAGGCAATTATACAAAAATCAGCCCCCCGAAACCGCCCCCTATTTTTCTATTTTTAACGAATTTTTTTGTTGGTTCCTACATTTTTTTATATAAATAACTGCTATTTATTTTTTTATTTATTTTGGTAACAGAGCCTTCTGAAATGAGATCTATGACTCGGAATGAGTTGTATACCATGATGCAATGCTCAAATGAGTCAACATTTGATGGAAATCATCAATTTATGGAGCAAGAAATATTGAGAAATTATTCTGAAGGTGATCCAAGGATAGCTGAGATGAAGCAAAAGCTCTCCGTTATTAAAAATCAGTTCAAACAAAAATGGGTAGCTTCTCATAAAAACAAGGACAATATTTGGAGAAAACTATACTAATACAAAATTAATACAGAAGAATTTGAAAAATATTGCTATTAGACGGCTGAACTGTATGAGTCGCTATGTGGTTTTTATCCCATGTCCCCTACAATGCACAAGGTACTTCATCATGGAACAGACGTTATAAAAAAAGCTATTCTGCCAATAGGCCAACTATCTGAAGAGGCTGCAGAAGCTCCCAATAAACATATTAGGTCATTTAAATTAAACTACAGAAAAAAGTTTTCGCGAGTGGCCTGTACATTGATGTCCTGAATAGGCTTCTTTTAACTTCTAACCCCCTAATAACTGGCATGAAATGCAACACAAACTAGAAAAGAAAGCCCTTATCTTCTGAAGTTTTACATCTGTTATCAGAAACTGATATTACAAATGTTAATATTCTTAAAGACAGTAATAGTGATGAAACTGATGAATAAACGCTTTCATTTATAAATAATACATTATTTTAGCGTTGTCACTCAACAATTCAAATAAAAAAGAAAACTCCTCAGTTAAACTGAGGACATTAATATCTCACTAATTGTATATTATACTCTTGCCTCTCGAAAAATAAGGAAATCGACTATATATTAAGGGGGATCATCCCCCTATTCCCCCCTTTATATTTAACCAATGAACCCCCAAAACTAACCAGAGACGTGCTTTATTACAATGAATATATATACAAAATTTGATGAAAATCGGATAATTCTGCATGAAAAACTCATTTATCTAAATTAAACGGGAGTTAACCCCCCGTCCCCCCCCTTTATACTTAACCAATGAACCCCAAAACTAATCAGAGAAGCGCCTTATCTCAATGGACCTATAAACAAAATTTGAAGCAAAATGGTTATTTCTATCAAGAGTTATCGCGTTACGTACGTACATACGTACATACATACATACATACATACGTACGTACGGACATACATACGTACGTACATACAGAACCGGTGGGCACATTAGCTGTCAGGCTTTGATAGCCTGTGAGCTAATAAAAACGTAGATGTTTAGCTTTTAGAGGAATAAAATAATTTTGGCCAGGTTTTGGGACTAAATACCACACTGTGAGATGGATGAAAACGGCGGAGAAGCTTTGAAAACACATTTATACCTAGTTCGTTATGTCATTTTTATGTCACTTACGTTAATCTTTATATAGCGAGCTGAAATACGTATTCTGCTCCTTAAATTTTAATGTTTAGATGGTAAAAATGACATTACATATGAGTTGTAATTTTCCAACTGGACGAAAAATGTCCGGCCAGGATACATTACGTATATATGGAATTCTATACTGCAAGAAATGGGAATTTTAAAAAACAAAACAACAACAACAACGCTTTAGAAAAAGCAACATTCACGTATATCAATGTTGACCTTTCAAGAGAAAATTTTAATACATTTCGCTTTTTAAAATGTAGATGTTTCCCTTGTGTAATTAAAAAAATAATTATATTATTAACAAAATAAAGTAATCTTCAGCTTTACATGTTGTAAATAAGATAACATACGTTTTAAATTACAGCATATTTATCATTTTGTATATTTTAGAAAAAAAAGTTAATTTTACCTTCTCATTTAATTAAACTTCTTAATACTACATTACAATATAGCTATATATTCATTGTACAAACATAACTGAAATATATCTACTAATCCTCGTTACCATGCAGTAGTCTCAATAATGCAAATTTTACATTTTGTTGATTGATCTACATGTAGACATAGAATTTCTAATATCTTGGTTAAATTGTGCATGTTTAACAATACCACTTACTCTTGATACCTTCAAATTATTTTTTAATTTATTTCCTTTGATGATATAATATATATATATATATACAAAATTCTAAAAAACCTACATTTTTTATTTTATTTATTTATTTATTTTTTCATTTCATGCACTTATATCAAATTTATTCCAAATGTAGATTTTGTCACGTCTGTAGTGCAAATCTGAGAATTTGATATTTATTGATCAGAAAAAATCAGAGGCATATTGGTCGAGAAACATGTGAATACCATCAAATTCTGATTTCCATTTGTCTGAAGGAAAATGAATGTATCTTCCGAAGGTTACAGCAAATTTAAATTTGGAATTTTATGCTGAAAGTAATAAAATATTTATTAATCTTCTGGAGAAGCATAAGTTAATTTTAAAAATGTGAAAATAAAAAACAAATTGATCGATTTTATGCAATATTGTATGTTACAAGAAAGTTTTAAGCGTTTACACATATTCATGCGAAAGAAAAAAATGGTGTTTTTCATATTTTTTTATTAAGCAATTATTTTTTCTTTGACTTTATTTTTATTTTATAATCCAATGCTTAAAGCTGATTTTTAAATATTATAAATAAATAAATAAATAAATATATTTGGAGTTATTGCCGCTCTTCTAAGGGGTCTTTTTCAATACCTTATGCTAATCATTGTTGCTTAAATTTGACTTATTTGAAATAAATGTATTAACAGTTATTAATTAATTAAGTTTTATGCTGAGGACTGGACGAATATGCCATAAAATAATTCTTTGTTGAAAATCGTTGAATTTTTATCTTCAAAGTAAAATTTTTATATTGATAAAAGGGAAAACAAAAAAATGAACAAAAACATTTCATCCAGTGTCTACATAATTACATAAGGAAAGAGCTGACAACATTAGAAGTGAATCAATTCAGTAAATTTTGAGTAATCTTGGTCACCGATTTTAAAACTGCACTTTTGTGAAAATCAAATTTAAAGTTTTCTGTTATAATTACAGTTCTTACATAGAATCATCCATTCCATTACCATAAAGTAGTTTCCCTTCAGTTGATAAAATCTGTAAAACTGCAAAATGTTTTAGTCTGCGACGCAATCTATCTATGATAAGGTGTAACTCGTTTTTTTCTTTTTTTTTTTTTAATACGAAATAAAGTTATTTCAAGAAAAGTGTTGTTCATGTTTGTAAAGCAATTTTGAAAATAAGAAAAATATTTGTTCCAAAACCATCATATTCCAATTTCGTTTTATCCGAATTTAAATGAGTTTACAAGATTCAAGTAAACTTAAATTTGGACTTTTATGAATAGAGTAAAAGAATGTGTACTCTTCCGATTAAGAAAAGAAAAATTACAACAATTTATTTTCTAAGCAATGTTTGCGCATAGATATTGCAGCCATTTTGAGTTAATGATGAGTAGCTGATTGTCAAGCAAATTATAATCTTATTTCATCTACAGTAAAATTTGTCTCTTTTGGTGAGTCTTGCACATGTTTTTATGATCTAATTTCTATTTAAGTTGAATAATTGTTTATTTATCTAATTTCCATTTAAGTTGCATATTTATTTATTTATTTATTTTGTTATTCGAATCTCATGTAGATTATTAATTTTCTTATTCCACATATATAACGTATGTTATTAGGGGCTTAATATTGTCGATTTTAGTCATAATACTGACAATATTTGATGAAATAACATGTATTTACTAAGAATATTCTTATAAAACCCTTCTGAAGATTCTATAAGATATTAATAGTTTTCCAATTTTTTCTACGTTAATTTCAACGTTTTTGCTAAATAGCTAATGACCTTGGAGCAGTATTAAATATTAATATTGTTCAAAAATATTTTATATTCAGAATGAGAATATGACATAGCAACTGTTTCATACCAGCCCATTTTGATTTGAAGAAAAATAAAATTTCGCTCTAAAATGGAAAAACGCAAAACTTTCACGTTTTTACTATATATTTAATGATCTTGGGGCAGTACTAAATATTAATATTTTTCAAAGATATTTTATATTCAGAAGGATGATGTGACAAAGAAACTCTCCCACAACGATCCATTTTGATTTGGAGAAAAAATAATTCCATAGAGGAGCTCTCCACCCTATGCAGCATCCCTTACAATTTGCCGAAGGTCACACAGCTGCGAGTGAAATCGGAACTTTTAGCTGTGCATTGGTGCAATATCTTCTCGCCCTATGAGAGTAGACTTTGGTCGGGATCTCACTCTCTAGCGCTCTGAGTGGCGAGAGAAAAAGCCTTTGATCTGTACGACCTAAACACAGGTTATATACACACAGCAAAGTGAACGTCCAGTGTTTTAGACAGCTTTTAGATACAGATCGAGAATCAGCTTTATTTGGATTCAGAGTCTTAGATCTGACGAAATCTCTGTAGAGATTTATTTCTTTAAGGATAGCAAGGATCCGATTATAAATAGTTATCAGCGAGTCGGACAAGGCTTGTGCTACCAGGTTGTGAATATCAACCGGTAACGGAAGTGTAAAAACGTCCACATAGTACTATCACAAGGAAGAGAAAAGTTGACACCCCGTCAACTAGAAAGAGTGCCACTCCCCTAGTATGCTGGAGAAGGAGTTTCCACGAAAGTGCCAGGAGAGAAACTATTTCTCCTTCAAAATAAACTTTATCGAACTGTATTGTATCTGATTTGCCCTAAATCAGTGGCGTGCTTGATGGATAATTCCCATAATTAACTTTTGATTACAAGCTTTTAAGAACTCAAATTTTGTTGTGAAACCTCATTTAATCAAGACTCTTGTTATGTACATGTTATATTTAATTCTTTTGTTTTCATGTTTATAAGTACAAAACGCATAAAAATAGTATTCTTCCATTTACAATGACATCTCCCTTTTATGTGATGACCATAAAGTTTAAAATGCATTTAAATAGAGGAGGCATACGAGTACAAAGGTTTAATCGTTTAAACATGCAATCATATGGACTCACACTCGCATACGCTATACATTTGCCAAGCAGTTTTCATATTATTGCACCACACACCAAGGCACACAACAACTATGAATAGTGATATATTTTCACACGGCACTAAAATGCGATAACACTTCTTTTTATGGCTGACGTTTTGAGTTTAGTATTTGGCTAGATCATTTAAAATTAGTTGTTTCTTTATATGAATTTAAATTACAAAAAGTGATTTTACAGAAGCTTAATAGAATATTACATAAATTATAGGATTAAAGTGTAATTTTAAAATGACTGTTAATACCTCATTACTATATTTACTGCTTCATTGCTAGTTCACTAATTACCCCTTAAATGTCCGTTGTATGGTGCATGGACATTAGTCCACTTGTTATTTTTAATTCTGTTGATTTGACTTTTACAGGCACCAAACGCATAACAAATATATTCTTCCATATACTATATATTGACATCTCCCTTTTGTATGAAGCTCATAATGAAATAAACTAATTCATTGTTCAAGCAGATATTTAAGATTGGCCATTCATCAATGTAAGGAATATTCATGAAGAAGTTTAAAATGCAGTTAAAAAGAGCAGAAATTCAAAGGAATAACTAACTAAATATGCAGTGATATGGACTCAAATATGCTATACACGTTTACAGGTCGTCAAACAGTTTTCACATAGTGTACCACATTCCGAGGCTCTTCCAACAATTATAATTAGCGGCAAATTTTCATATGGCTCTCGCATTCTATATCAGTTCTTTTCGTGACAGACGTTTTAAGTTTATGGTTTGGCGAGAGCATTTACGACGAGTTCTTTTTTGCTGAGACTTAAGTTTTTCTGTCTATAGCACAGTTATACAATTAAAATACGTTAAATAATACTACAAATTACATTTAGAAGCTTTAAAATATTTCTTCATTTTTACGGTATGAAATAAAAGACAATTTATTTCCTTTTTATGAAAACAATCAATACTGTATTTAAATATATATATATATATATATTTAGAATTTCCATGCGTTTAGTGTACATTTATTAGATTTGTGGTGACTGTAATACAATTTGAAAATTCGAAATTACTTGATCAGATAAAATTTTGTCTAATGTTTGTTGTGAAATGTCCCAACACCATGATACTCTAATTTCATTGTGTCTCAGTGGAAACTAAATTAATTGCCAAAGGTTACAAGAAACTTAGATTTGGAACTCTATACTCAGAATATTGGAATATTTATTGCTTATTTGACCGAGAAAATTTATTTTAAAATTCGAAAGGGGAAAACATTTGTTTAGTTTTATGAATCGGTGTATTTCTATAATAATATATTATCTTATATTTATATAAAATTTATAGTGAATAATATAATAAGTTATTAATTGACATTTTTACATAAATTAAAACAATGTATAATTGAATTTACAAAATTATGTTTTTTTACAGCATAAAGTTTAGGTAATTCTTGTTTATAAAATTAATTGTCTGGCACGTAGACTTTTTAAATTCAATTTATTGCCTAAGTTTTAAATTTATTCAAAGGACAAATTTCTGATTTATTTGTAATGCAACTTTGGGATTGATATTAGATGATCCGATAAGGTATAGATAAATATTTGTCGTCAAACATGCGACAAAGTTATGTTTTAATTTAACGTTTTAGAAATGGAAATTAATTTAGTTTATCTATCAAAATTAAAGTTAGAAAGTTGTTTTGAAATTCTGGAACATTCATTTTTCTGCTGACCAAATATGATCTTTTAAAGAATTTACAAACGAAGAAATGATAATAATTAAATAAGATTTTAATAATTAAATTATAATATATGTGCTTATTATCATTTTGTAGCATATCAAAATATAACAACATTTAGAAACATTACATTTTTTTCTTTATTGCTTTTCTTTGTGAAATAATAGTCAATTTATTTCTTTTTTGCAAAAAAAGTATTATACTAATTAGTTTTTTTTTCAGACTTTCTGTATAATGTATAGTACATGAGGCAGCGTCACATTTTTGCAACCAATTTTACCGTCGATATATTTTGCTATGTATGACAGATTAGATGGTGAGATATCGAAACTGCCATTCAGCTATCGTGGGGTGTATTGCCAAAACAATATCCCATTCCTCTGCAAAGTTAACTGAATGACATCCCGACTACTAATGTTAAC
Source organism: Maratus michaelseni (assembly GCA_963931845.1). Taxonomy (NCBI): domain Eukaryota; kingdom Metazoa; phylum Arthropoda; class Arachnida; order Araneae; family Salticidae; genus Maratus; species Maratus michaelseni. The sequence continues at coordinate 189,483,305 of OZ007590.1, forward strand.
GTGACTCCTGCGCATCGTCAGTAATCGGGTTGTCATTCATTTAACATTGCAGCTAGTTGTGCAATGTTGCTATGGAACACCCGACGTTGGTGCGCCAGCTAACTGTCAGTTTCGTTATATGCACCGGTCGTTATCTGTAATTTTTAATCTGTTATATATACCAAAATAATCGACGTTAAAACTGGTTCCAAAAATGTGAAGCCGCGTTATGTGCTGCGTAATGTGACGCTACTTTATGTGAAGAACTAGTACTTTATTTTCTATTTATTCTGAGAAAGATTTCTATCGTAACTGTAATTTAACTTTGAGAATTCTGTATAAATAAATCATGAAAAATTATGAAAAACATGTCGCAAGAATATAATATTATAATTTCGTTTTGCAGTATGGGAATAAATTTAATTTCCCGAGGGGAAGAGCAATCTTCAATACAAATCTTTATATTCAGAGTAGTAAAACATATATTGTCTTTCTAAAGAAGTATACATTTGTTTTAAAGAATGGGAAATTAAATAATTTATGAATTTTGAGAAATGCTGTAAATATTTTTAAAATTCATTTCATAATTCGTTCTTGTTATTAAAAAAAAAAAAAGAAAAAAAAACCTTTAATATTCTGCGTAAAAATCATTGCTCGTTAACTAGTTTTCCAAATTTCAATTTATGATTAAGTTTCAAATTTATTGTGAGGAAATCTTATTCTGTATTTGTAATGCAACTTTGAGGCTTCTATATTAAGTAAAATAATACGGTTCAGATAAATAGTTATCATGAAAACGTACAACAAAGTCAGGTTCTAATTAAATTTTCTTGGAACAGAAATTAATTTAGTCTCTCTAACCCAAATTTAAAGTCGGAAGTTGATGTTTGAAATTTGGAATATATGCATGTCTACGATGAACAAATAATATCAGTTAAAAAAATATAAAATTTCCAAAAATAAAAATAAAAATAAAAAAATAAAAAAATAAAAAATTGTGAAGTTATGAAATTATTTAACTAAGATTTTATTTATTTAAATATTGTATAGAAAATAAAAGTAAATTCATATCCTTATTTGCAAAAAACTGTCTTTGGTATTTCATTTTCTAGAATTTCTTTTTAGATTACTTGGGGACTCTGCGCTCGTCAACCCACGTTTAGATCCCGCATGTTATAAAAACAGGCTAATTTGCCTTCTTTAAGAAGATTAATCGATTAAGGAAGATTAAACGATAATATCACGATCAGTGGCGATCTTCTATAATCAGATTGCCATTCATTTTGCTTTGACTGGGGGATTTTTTGGTGCCCAAATCGACAGTTGTCGTGACTGATGATGGCTGTTTTCGTGATTTGAAGAAACACCAATAACACATTTGAAAATCAGTTTCTGTAAAATGGTTAAGAAATAAGGGGCGCTACATTTATAACGTTCGTAACGTTTATACGGACATTTATAACGTTTATGAGAAAAGTTTTCTTTTAGATGCTATCAGAATGCTTGCAATATGGCATTTTAAATATATCGTTTTATATATCGAATAATTTTCACTACTTAATGCTTTTCTCACGTAAGAACTTAATTATTTTAAAGTTTTCTTTCATTTTTAAAATTCATGTGTAAATATATTTTTTAATTGAAAAGTGTTTTTAAATACAGTAAAACCCCGGTTATCCGAAATGGATGGGGGCCAAAGGATTTTCGGATGACCGTACTTCCATAGGAATTTTCCGATAACCAGGAAGCTTCCTAATTTTATTGAACCATATGACACTATTCACCCTTCTCATTTCCCCACAGTCAGTTAATGCGTTCGTGATTGCAGGTGAAGCAAGAGTCCGTATTATGGGCGATTTCCCCTTCCTGTTCACAACGTGTTTTAATTTCCTTCAAACTTTATTTACGATGAGTAATTCTTTAAAGCACAAACGGGTTTTTATAAGCTTGAAGAACTCAACGCGTTTAAAAGAGTGGATATTGGACATAGACATAGAAATATATAAGGACTTCCAAAGAAATAGTGTTAATATCGTGCTGCGACTTTCGAACTTAATGGCAGCTGCGCACACGATTCTGCGAAGCCGGCGAGCATCTCTGCTAGGGTAGCGGTAAAACAGCAACATCACCAATATAGGACCTAAAGTCGAACACCATATGGATGAGCTAAACACATTCTAAGGATTTTAATTTGCATTTAAAGAATACGACTTTTATTTCAATTTTTGGCATCATTTGGGAAATTTTCACAAGTATGAGCCGCTTAAAACTTTCGTGTGGGAATTTCCAGATTGCTTGCGTCATTCAACAATGTATTTTTTTTTTTGTAAGATGTTCTGAACTCAAAATACTTTGGGTGGCTCAGTGTGTCATCACTTCAAGATTACCGACACATGTTCAAATCATTTTGATTGATTCGCCCATAGATTAACGCTCTCTAACGCACATACAGAAAAAAAAAAAAACGAACAGCGAATGTTAACACAACGATATTTCTTCACCTGCTACATTTTCAAGATTGAAAGTTACTATTGCTCTAAACACAATCTTGTATTCATACGAGTTGTAGCCCTATAAAACATTTAATATTTTTTTTATACATCAACACAATTGCTGTAACAAATATCTTTAAGTTTAGATTGCAGAACTGTTTACCTTAAGCTTAAAAGTCATGTTTCACAATTAGATTTTTTTTCTTGATGAACATGCCACGTACAAAAAACAGGTAATTTAAACTCATAAGAGGACTTTTGATTGGGAAGTTTTTAAAAAGGACTAACATAAAGATTCTCTCAAAAGAATAAAGAGGACTTGTTCTTTGACAACAAATATGAAGTTATTGCCAACAGAATTGTACACTAGAAAGTGATACCTTTTAATTTATAATAATTGGCGTACATAATGTTTAAGGGGTTTGTGGAGGTTCAAATAAAGATATTTCTCTTTTCATTTAAAAGCTTCATAATTTAAGACTGACATTAAAAAATCGCTATGTGCATATACACTGTCTAAAAAAGACAAATGATTCTTAATCTACGAAAATATAAATAGAACTAAAATCGAAAATATACAATAACCTCTTCCAAGTTACCCATGATTCTGAAAAGCGTTCTTTATCGTTAGAAACCTCAGAAACATATACATATATACAATTTAAAGAAGCATTTATAAAAACAAAGTTTCTGTTGCTGCCACACTGATTTTCGGAAGCGTTTCAGAATAGTTTTTACAGTATATTAATCAGTTTTCCCAAATTGGAATACTGGTTGTTAGGATGCCTTTAATACCCAATTAAACATTTTCAGCTGCGTAATTGAATTTATGCATCTAAGACTAACAAAATAAGATAAATTTTAATATTAATGTTAATGGTATTAATTTATCATGTTTGACTGTAAAACATATTTCTTTAACACGAAAATGTATACTTGAGAATTTATAGCATCTGAAAAACGTATATACTTCATTGATTTCCGAGGTTTCTAAAGATAAAACAAGTAATATAAAAAAAAAAATTAAAGCCAATTCCTAGTTCGGTTAAAAATAATTTTTTTTCCAGCGATCTACACGCTTCGCCACTGACGGTATTTATTCCTAAAATTACATCCTGCTAAATATCTTATATAAGAGAAATTTATTTTCGAGTATGGGAGAATTTCCTTCCCTCCCAGGCGAGGCTCGATCCTGGGACCTTGTGGTTACGAGCTCAGAGCTTAACCGACTGCGCTATCAAGACATGTGAATGTTCGCTTTTAAATGAAACTGATGTCTGAAATAAGTCGGCTGCGTGTTGATATTTTTTCTCCCATATAAAATTAAATTAATTAATTAAATTTAATTACTGAATTAATATTTGAAAAAACTGTATTAACATCAAGTGTCATCCACTACAAGTTTTAAAAAATGTATTTGAACTTGAGTGGATCAATAAAAAGTATTTTATTAAGGCTTGAAAATTTGAACAAGATATATAAATACAGGGTTATTCTAAATGATGTAACAATTTTCAAAAAATTGTGTTTATTACAGTACAAACCCAAAATGAACAATTTTTATACCAATGAAAAGAGGAAGTTTAAATTTTTAAGACATTATAAATGTTCAATGTGTCCACCGTTTGCTGCACGGCAAACATCTACACGATAGCCAAACTCGTCCTACACACAAGAAAGCGTATCTGCTGTTACTGAGTGCACGGCTTTCAAAGTGGTAATGGTTCCAGAGGCGGCCGGAAGAGGTCACGGGGCAACAGGCAGCGATTTCGTTTCACTGTCAGTTGTGAGTGAGATGGTTACTGTGGAGCACAAGGTTTTCTGCGTTCTCGAGTTCGCAAGAAGTGAGCAAACGGTGGACACATTGAACATTTATAATGTCTTAAAAAAAAACTTTGAAACTTCCTCTTTCCTTTGCTATAAAGATTGTTCATTTTGGATTTGTACTTTAATAAATACAATTTTTTGAAAATGGGTCCATCATTTAGAATAACACTGTATGGATAGGGAGAGTGTAAACTAGTAGTAGGAATTGAAAAAAGAAATCTCTGTACGAGAAAATGTTGCTTGAAATCAAAAAATGCATACGAAATATTTACAAATTATCAATCGTCAATGATTGCAAATGCCTGATTACTTTAGCTTAATCTAAACTTCTAAATATTCAGGTACTTGAGTGTTTGTTTTGATATAAATAAATTATTACTTATATTATAGATTTATCTTCCGTTTCCATAATTTTTGCCCTTAACATTGTATTCGTCAATTTTAACTTTTTTCCTTTTTTTTTTTGTTTTACCTACATATACCTATTTGTAGAAAAAATAAAACACTTAATCTACTTGAGAAATTAGAAAGAGAAAGAAAACCAGGTATTTCACATAGAACACTTTAATCATTGGTTGCATGTGATATTTTAAAACTGAATAAAACTGGTTTTAAACCTGGTCGGAATAAATCCCATTCACACTCATTTAAGGTGGATCCAGATAAATTTGACAAAGAGAAAATTAATTAAGCATGGGTTGAGATTGAATTTTACTTTAATTGAATTTTCTAAATTTTACTGATCTTCACCTAAATCTATCATCCCTTAAAATCCCTATTCCTGGATAATTTCTTAAAACTGATACCGAGTTTGATATATAATTTTTTTTCACAATTTGAATATGATTTTATTTGCCAAAGTATGTGGTAATTATTCATTTTATTATTTTACGTTTGTAATTAAACTTTGAGAAATTTATTATAAATGATCGTATAAAGTTTGAATGAACATTTAACGGGAAACGTACCAAAACAGCCATATTAGTTTTTCATCTTGTCAGAATAGAAATTAATTTGAGTTTCTCGCAAGGTTACTGAAAATTTAATACTGATATTTTATATTTAAAGTTTTAGAATAGTTGTATCTCGGCTGATAGAATAAGGCCATTAAACGAATATTAATAAGTAAATGTTGTAAAAAATTGATTTCTGGGAAGTGATATGGCTGTTTTAATGAGAAAAGTCATGGTGAGTCTGTATTTCAAAATAAGAAAATTTCACTGAGCGTACAAGAATCTTTTAAACTCTACACGTTTATATCTCGAAAAGATAAGACTGTTAGTCAGAAATATGTATTTAAAACTAATTAAAATTTCTAAAGCATTGTGAAATTGTGGGATATCCTAGTTGGAAGAAAATGCCATATTTTTGTCTTATCTTTTATTGTAATATGAAAATCGGATTTCAGACATGATGTTAAATAAAAGAGGTTAGTCATAAATTTTTATACATTTCTAATGATATCTTTGTATAAGAAGAAAACGAAAATATTACGATTTTCTTAAAGTCCAAAATGAAAAAACTGATAATGATACAGAATTTTCGTTACTTTAGGAATATTGATTAATTAAAAGTATTATGAACAGATTGGGTTATAATTCAGGAAATTTAAAAGATGATTATACTACTACTACGACTATATATAGTCGTCAAAACTTTTTAATAGCCGTTAAAACTTTTTAATACTCGTTAAAAGTTTAATAAAATATGATAAATTTAGCAACGTTATCATATTCGTTAGTAAAATTAATATTTGTTTAAAACTTAGTTATTCGTTATCTTTCTCGTTAAAAAATATGTCTATCATACTCTTATGAATCATGGTATTCCTTAATATATTTTTCTTCTTCTTCTTCTTCTTCTTATTATTATTTTGTTTTTATATTTTGAATATTTGTATTTAAAAATATTTCGGCCTAACATAAAAATGTTAAAGATGGAAGCATTTTTTTTTTCACTGTCGGCATGAAAAACGTTCTTTTACTTCGTAAAAAAAAAAAAAAAAAATAATAATTCAAAGTGTTTGAAAAGTAATGCATAGATTTAAACATTATAGATGAACGAGATTATATAGATCGTTTATATGCGCACATTAAAGAGCCTCATACGACTGTGTGTTGTGTGTGGAATAAAGCAGTAAAAAGTAAAAAGCATTAATATAGTTGCCAAGTCTCCCGATTATTTGACTATCAATTTTCCGTATAGAAATATTCGCTATTCAAAATCTTAGAATAAATAATACGAATATTTCTATTATGGACTAGTGGGAGTCCAAAATCGGAAGATTTCGCATTTATGCATTATGAATAAGATGAGCAAATGCTTTGGAAATTTGAGGTCTTTCTCAAAATTACTTTAGATTACGCATTACCGGCAGATTTTAATTTGAAATACTTAGTCCCTTTTAAGAAAGTGATAAAGCAATAAACCTTAAAAAGTTATAAATTTTAATATTATAAAAGTTTTAAAACATATTCTTGAATAAATCCGTTATAAAATTTGGGCACCTTTATTAAGAATATAAAAATCAAAAATAGAAGACAAAAATTTTTCCTGTGATTTTCTTAAAATATATGTCCATTTATTAATATTAATTGTAGAGTTAAACGATCTGTTTTAAGCTCAAAGAAAACTTGTGTTATTTTTTTTATCATAAAAAATGCTTAAAAGTTTCATTAGTTTTTCAGAAGTGTTTAAGGTTTAGTGTGCAATTTCTTAAACATCTCAATAAAGATTTTTGTCGAGAAAAGTTTTCAAGTTAATTGGAATGTTTAAAAGCTCTTCATGTAAATATTTTGCAGTAAATCTCTTTTGTTTGTTTGTCACTTCCATTTATTAATTAATAAATTTTTTTAAAAGAAAGAATAAGACTATTGCAATGTTTTTTTTTAAAATATGCAATTTTAAATGACTAGTAGAAGTATGGAGTTGAATTGAAATTGCTGGACTGTGTGAATATATATATATATATATATATAAACGTTTTATTTTAATGTAAAATATTATGAAATATCGCTTTCCTAATAATCAGTGTTTTTCTCTTTTAGTTAAAACTCTTCTTTTTTAATTAAATCTATATTATGTCGTATTCTAAGGCTAACTGGCACTGCGTGCAAGTGCCTGTTCAACAAAACTCGTGTAACGCAAAGGAAAGTTTTTAAATTACTTTTAAAAATACTGTTTTCGTATTCTAAGATAATATGAATATAGTTTCATAAGCATGAAAAAACAATATATATTTTATTTTTATTATTATTTTTAAATAGTGCAATACCATAGTCTAGTACCATAGAAGCGTATTACATTTATCCATCTAAAAACTATTTTAAAACAAGACAAAGTCTTAAGAAGGTCTTAAAGTTTTAATTCTAAATTGATAACTAAAATAATATTAAAGGACGATTAAATAACTTAAATTTTAAAAAGGTGACAAATCCGTGGGATAGAATAAAAAAGTTATAAAATTTAATATTATGAAAGTTTAAAAACATTTCTCGCATTAAACAGTTTAAAAATGTGGTCACGCTGATTAAGAATATAAAAATCAAAACAGGATGCCAAAAAGATCTTCCAATGATTTTCGTAAAATATACATTCTATTTATTAATATTAATTGTAGTGTTAAACGATAGGTTTGAAGCTTAATAAAAATACTGTGCATTATTTTTTTATTAAAAAAAATGAAATTTTTCATAAGCTTTAATATAAGTTTAAGGTTTAGTGTGCCTTAAAAAAGTAACTGCAAACCGGTATAATTGTTTATTTATTTCAATAAAGCTATTTTCTAAATGAAATGTGGTAAACGAATAGTTAATGTGGTAATATATATAATATATATAAAACTTTTAGTTATTTATAAATCAAATCTATCAATTGATAGAAACATAATATATTTCCAAATGTTACTGTTAGTTAAATTATTTTAGAGCACATGCAGACAATGTTTACAGAAGGATGATAAATAATTTTTGGCACTGAACAATTAAAACGAGTATCTGCTTTAAAGAAGCTGAATTCAGGTCTCAAAATAAAAAGACAAATTTAACGTTATTTTCTGACGATGTTTCAAAATACGTAATAAAATCTTTTAAAGTATAGTGATCTATTTGTAAGAATAAGAGTATTTATTGAACGCCATAACATGAAAATACCAAACATTACCCCTTAAAGGGCGGTGAATTTTAAACTCAAAATTCCACAGTGACACCGAAATTTGTGTATCAAATTTTGCTTTTATATTGTACTTGAAGAAAAGCTTTTACTTATTTTCAAATAAATTTGTTTATAAATATTGATGTCATTCAATCATTTCAACATTTTCGTAACAGACGTACTTGGCCACTGAAAGGCTTAAAGCTTATTGAACAGAGCTACAAAACAAATCCGCCATTGCTATAATTACATTTTACACATTCTTGATTAATATGCATTGCATGCGACATTTTACATTTAACTTGGTATCTCAGAATTAAACGTTAAATTCTTTAGAGAATCACTTCAATAAAGATATTCCTCCAGAAACATTTTCAAAGTAATTTGAATTAATAAGAGACCTTCGTGTAATTATTTTGTAATACATTTATTTTGTTTATTTGTCACTTTAATTTAATAATTAACAAACAAATATTTTTACAGAAAGTTTGTCTTTCTTCAAAATATAATATTTTAAATGGCTATTAGAAGTGTGGAGTAATGTCGCTCGAGAATAATTGAAACTAGAGGGCTAAATGTATAAAAGATTTTTTTTTATGTAATTTGTGATGCAATATCGCTTTTCTAATAATCAGTGATCTACAGTTTTAGTTAAATCGTCCAATAGTTATAATGTTTCCTTCCATTATTGTTTCTAGTTAAATCGAGGTTGGTTAATTCTAATTTTTTAACTTAAATGTAGTATTTTTGGCTACCAGATACCGCATTAAGGTCCTTTACTTAATGAAAAAAACTTTCTCAATGTATAATTTTTTTGTACATTTTAAAGTTTTTTATAAATTAAAAAATAATAAGTGGTTGTCATTTTAAAACAAAAGGGCGGATGAAGCCGCCCAACGAACTCGGTCGAAATTTGGTCTCTACTGTACAAAAGGGTGGGGCTTCCAATGCTTCAAAACCCAGATTTAATGTAAAATTGCCAAAATGTGTTGAAGTCAAAAATGTGTTGAAGTTTCATAAGTACACTGTAAAAAAAAAGATTTTACAGTATAATACTGGCCCCAGCACCCCAGCTGCCAATATTATACCGTAAAATCAACATTTTTTTTTTTTTTTTTTTTTTTACAGTGTAACACCACATCTCATAGAATAAATCTATTCTGCGATTATAGTTACTCTCAGATATCACATTTTAAACGCATTTGGGGATAACAAGATTATGAAATATAAATATTAATAAGGTTAAATCTAATAATTTAATATTACATTTACGTAGTTTCTTTTAGTTTCTAAGATAGTAATCTAATTATATCAATATTTGTATGACTATTCCCTTGAGAAACCGCAAACAAATGCCTTGTCTTTTTATTTCACTTAAGTTTATAATATAATTTATGAATAATGAGATTAATGTACATTAAAAGAAAATATAACTTATAAAAGTGTTTATTGCATTGGATTCGTAAATAATTTCTTTATCGCCGATACAAAATTTTGTTATTATGAACTTTTTTGTTTCTCCAAATATGTTTTTAGTTAGATGATGACTATTTAAAAGATAATCAATATTTACAATGAAGCAGTTTTAATTTAATTGCAATTTAATTTTGTTATTAAATATAAGTAGAATTTTTTTATGAAATATAATTTCAAATATGTTGATATTGACCAAAACTTCCTTAATTTTAACTACCAAATAATTTTAATTATTAATAACTACCAAACTTCCTTAATTTTTGAGGTCAAATAAACAAACTCTCAAGCAGAAAATAATATTTTATGTGTCTATGTGGAACTTATTTTATATTATTCATTGTGTACATTTTTTGGTTTAAAATATGTTTACTTGTCTTGAATAATATACGGAAGCATGGCAACTATGCTTTCAATATTTCTCTATCAAGCTAGCAAAATGATTAATCAGAAATATCCTTAGAAATTGTTGAATCTTTGTGAAAACTAAGAATAAATGAGTAGAATTTCCCGGTTTCCAATAACGTAGTATTTGCAAAGTTAATAAAGTTATTTAGTGATTCAGTTGTAATACAAGATGCAGTAATTAAAAAAAAAACATTTTCCGTTATACAGTGATCTCTCACTTATACGCGATGTTCAGTAATTACTTTTCCATACCACTATTTTAAAACAGTAAAATTCCATTTATAAATTCTATGATTTAAGAAGACGAAAATTACCCTAAAAAAAAACTGGTGCTGAAAAATGTTTTCCGTGTACCGCGTATAAGTGAGATATCATTGTATTTTTATTCTAATGATGCTTTGGCATCATTTCTCCGACATTGAAATCCAAATTTCTAAAATTTTACATTTCCAAATCATTTATAAATTTCATCAGACAGAAAATTTTATGATTCCAAAAACCAACGTTTAAAAAAAATTCAAACTAAATACATTTTTTAAATTAAAATAAAAAATGTATTAAATTTATTATTATGTAGCAAATTCTTTTTATATTTAAAAAAATGGTAATATAATTACAGAAGCGGTCATAGATTAAATCTGAGTAATGTAATATTGAATCGCTCTAAAGACATGTTTGTTATATGTTACATCACTACCGTGATTAATTTTAAAGTTTTTTACCGTATTAAATTTCAATGGGATATTTTCACAAATTATGTATCTATTCAGATTACTGTTAATCAATAGCATATGGATATGAAGAAAGCTAAAAACTATAACTGAGATTTGCTTGAAACAAATATCCATCTTTAGGGAACTCTGTGCATACTGATTTTTCTCATTTTCCCATTGATTCCCGATTATTCAGGTATAGATGTATAATGTAATGAACAGATACTATTCAATTAATCTAAACTGCTTTATATTACAATCTTACATCAATGTATTTAGATTTTTATGTTGGAAATTTATGCTTACATTTTTCTTTTGTTAATTAGCGGAATAAATATGTATATATTTAATACTTCTAAGGTTACAAAGTTTTTTTATTAAGCTATTATGTTCTCTGAACCGAATATAAAAGCAAACACCCAGATTTGAAAGTGCATATAGGAATATTTTTATGCCTTCAATATTAACGTATGGATTTATTTATTGATCTTTGAGTTTGATGGAGTGAGCTTTTTATAAAGATCTATGCTTATTATATTAGGGTATGTCGGTACTACGATTTTTTATGGGTGCTGTAAGTATTGAAAAATATTAAAGTATCATTAAATAAATATATATATGCCAGTGTAAATCCCAATAGCATATGTTCCGAATATATAGCACCGCCGAATTCGCGGAGTAGGTGGCGTGCGACCGCCCAACTTTCCTATGCCCTTTACCCCGACACACTTGACCAGAGGTAAAATTTAAAAGCCAGATACGATAGGTTTAATCCCTTGAAAAGCGGGAATGGTTGGGCAGGGGCTCTGATATCATCGAACGACCACAGCGGCTTCGAGCTTAATGTATTTAAATCGTTACATTTAAATTCCCAGATAAGGATAGAGTAATATGCAATAGTTGTTGCTCTAAGCTGTTGTGATCCACACTAACTATGCATAATTATTTTTACAAATCATTTATCTCTGGAAATCACAGTAATCAATCGGATATCGATAAGGAGAAAGCCTAAAAGCCATGATAAAAGTTATTTGAAAAAAATAAATAATTTGAAAATTTAATAAAATAGTTGAAATAAATGGAAAAACTTTCCATAGTTAGAAACATCTGTGCAATCCCACTTGCTTCTTTTTCTCGTCGATTTCCTTGAAGGAAAAAAATGAATTCGAATTTAGCTGATCTAATTCATGTGATCTTTATATTACATTCCTTCATTCGAATATTTAGATGGGCTGAAAAAGTCCTTCTTTATTTGTCAATTAACGAAATAACTTTGTATTGTATATTTCTTGAGATAATTGCGTTATTGTTAAAGGAATAATTTCCCGAAAAATCTGAAAAATTCTAAAAATAATATAAAAAATAAATTAGAAATAAGAATAAACAAATTGGAACTTTATGCAGTTAGTTAATAACGACGAATTCGTCCTAAGTACTGCTATATCATTAGGAAGTGAGCAACACGTATCAATAGCAACAACAACAACAAATTTAAATATAAAACAGCCTTTAAGGGAGGAAAAGCTGAGATTTGTAACTATGAGTGTATATATTTAAATATATAATTGCATAACATTTACAAGGATTAGCCGATTCATGTATTTGGAGGAATAAGGTAAAGCCAGGAGAGATGGTGCGGTCGGGAAAATTGCGCACATAGAGGTTCGGGGGGAGGGGAGGAGTAGAGTGAGCGCGCAGCGACTCCAGGTAGTTGTACAACAGCAGTAGTGGAGTGTCTAATTGAAAGTGCACGTTGATTGTTTTGAGCGTCTAAGATAAAGCATTACTAATTTGTTTTGTTTTCCCAAAGTAAGTGCTTGAATTTTCATAGCTATTCATCAGAATTTTTATACAATGTCAGTAGTGCAAAATATTTTAAACTTAAACGATTGCTCATAAGCTACTAAACTAGACCAACAATGTGAACATCAACGGTTCGTTTTATTAGCGACCATGTTTAATTAAAAGGCCACGCAATCACTCCTACCAAAATTGGAGAGTTTGCGCATCCTACTTAGGAGAGATGGCGCATTGTTCCCATCAGTTTCCATGTTAGGAGAGATTACGCAGCTTAATGGTAAATTTGCATAAAAAATGAAAAAATAAAAATGGACTAATTTTAAGTTAAACGTGTTTTCAAGTAACTTAATGCTATTTTGTAATCTTATCTGGACTTGATTTTTCTGATTCTTAAAAATTTTCCCCTTTACTTAAAATTTTTTAATCGTTTTTAAAATTATTTCCTTTTTCTGATTCTTTAATCATTAGGTTGAAATATTCACTCCTAATTCAATAATATTTGTTCACAAAAACCTTACAACAATGTCATTTAAGTGTAATTATTATTGTTGATAATTTAATTGTAGTTATTATTAGTAACAATCTCTCCTACCCATGTGCGCAATCACACCAACCCTGTAAGGACAGATTGCGCAAAATAACTTTCTTGGTTTTATTACAACTGTTCTACTAAATTACAACATAACAACAAAATAGCAATGACAATGCATAAAAAAACAATGAAGTAAAAATTATCCATGGATAGTTTAGCAAAAAATTAATATTTCTATTTTTTATTGTTATTCTTTTGAATTGTGCGCAGACTCTCCTAGCTTTACCATAATGCTTTGAAATTGATTAATGTTTATATATATAAAAATCTGGAATTTGCCGCAACAACTTACAGTTCTTATGAAACTAAAATTTGGAAAAAATATGAACTGCAATCTATAAATATTTTAATAGAAATGGATTTCTATAGACTTCTATTATACATACCAAATTGCAAATAATTTTTTCGCCATTCTTAAGCTAAGCGTAAATATATAATTGCTATAGTTTGAGGAAGCATCAATGAAAAAAAAATTCCATGAAAACTGTAAATAAATGTAACAGCCACTTCAATTATTTGATGGAATATTTGGATTAATTATTTAATGACTTAATAGAACTAATGGCATTTTGTACTGAAAACTATTCATAAATTTTGTGTGTGTTAAATCTGAACAGTAATCTAACAGATTTTACTTTTGAATCCGCCTCGTAATATGCTATTTTAAATATTAAATATTAATACAACTATTTTAAATATTAACTATTAATGAAACTTTTCTTAGAGATTTCTATATTTAGGTTTAGGAATTGATATGTATAGTATAGTTGAAACATATTCATTAATGTTCCGTGGCAGAAATGGGATATTTTTTGGAAATAATCAATTTTTCAATATAGAAATGGCCGACAATTTTTTTAACACATGCATAGAGGAGATATATTTCTTAATCTTATTGTGTTTTCTTAAGATTTTCTATCTTTCATACTTTTGCGAATAAACAGTACTATTTTCTATGTACTGTACGTAATCTCCTAACTCCTTAATTTTAAATGTACATAAATGTTCAGCGGCACCTAATAAAAGGAGCCATATGATAAAGAACTATATTATATTACTAAAAGAAACACATACATGAACACACATACGCACACGCACACACATATATATATATATAATCATGAACATGAGGCGGGTATTAAATGACATTAGACATATGAACTGACATCCTTAACTATGTTTCTGATTTCAATATTCCTTGACATGTTAGATACTTATAGATTTAAATTTTATTTTCTTAATTTATTGTTGAAAATAAAATTTATTTTTCTAAGAAACTTCAGTAGTTTAATTAATTTACCAACAATTTCTTCAAATATTGGTAGTAATCTAACTGAATTTTAGTTAAGCGTAATTCCAATCAAAACATTAAATATGGAAAAAATACGTTTTAGTTTTGAGTAATTTATTCATTACTGTAATAACTTTATAACCGTAATGAATAAAGATATAAAAATATAATCTTTTTTTCTTTCTAATACCTGGTAAGTGATTTTAGATTAAAAAAAAAATTCAGTAATTGTAATTACTGATTGTTAGTTGTCTTAGACATTTTGAGTGATTACAGAGGATTTGCATATAGGTTAGTTGTGTAAAATATTAAAAAGAGTTTTAGAAATTTGCAGACATAAAATATCAAGGTAAATGAAATACCTAAATATGTCTACTGCAGATATTAAAATAAATTTCTATTTTTCGTAAAACTCATGAAACATTTAAATTTACTTAAATGAAATAATATTTTCTTCGATATTTTCTAAAATAATAAAGAAAAAAGCTTGTGTGCCTGTGTGTGTGTGTTGTCTTCTGAAGAGACCACTGCAGGCAGAGATACAAGATTCGGTAGAAAGATACCTCTGTATCCCAAGGAATGCACATCGAAGCCCGATTTTGGATTTTTTTGTATTAGATTTCTTTTTATTTAATTTTTTATGCGATTTTTAGCGTTTTATCACGTTTTAAGAACATTTTTTTTTACATTATAAAAAAAAAACATTTTTTTTAGTCAAATATAGTAAATTTTGTTCTATTTTTTAAAAAAAGTTAATTTGAAATACGTACAGCAATTTTTGAATTTTCGCACATTTTTTAAGCGATTTTTAGAGTTTTTTCGAATTATGCGGCGATATTTTGATATTCGTAAAAGGATTTCGGTTTCAAACTTTTAGCCTAATATGATAAATTTTGTCCTCAACAATTTTGAATTTTAGGGATTTGCATAGCGATTTTTAGCAATTTTTAACGATTTTTTTTAGTTCTGCGGCAATTTTTTGACACTCATGAATGAATTCCGGTTTCAAAGTTTTAGCCTATTATATTAAATTTTGTCTTCTGCCAATTTTGAAAATTTAGCAATTTTTAGTGCGTTTTTCAATGCGATTTGTGCAAATTTTAGAGATTTTTCGCGTTATTCGGAGATTTTTTAAAATTTATGAAAGAATTCCGGATACAATATATTGTTTCACTTTAGAAAATTTTGTACTCTGTGATTTTTGAATTTATAACGATTTTTAATGCGAGTTTCAATGCGATGTTTAGCAGTTTTTCACGTTCCGCGGCAATTTTTTGACATCCGTAAAATTAATTCTGCTTAAAACTTCTAGCATAAGATATTAAATTTTGTCCTTTCGCGATTTTTGAATTGTTAGTGATTTTTAATGCGATTACCAATGCGATTTTCTGTGCGATTATTAGCGTTTTTTTGCGTATAGCGGCAATTTTTTGACATTCGGAAAAGGAATTTGGTTTTAAACTTTTAGCCTTATATTGTTGCGAAATGAGAAAAGACCACCAGATGCCGCTAAGTACGTAGAACATTCTCTAACTGATTGTTGTTTTTTATTTACGTTTTGTGTATAGTTGTTTTCTTCTGTGATCATCATTAACATAAATGTGTATCATCTACCCATTAAATGATCTTTATTAGTTAAAGCTGCCTTTGAAGGGATTTCGAAGCAACATAGAGACAGAATTAGGAAATTAGGTGAGATCAAATCTTTTCTTACCTTTTATGACTAAGAAAGTACGATTCTGTTTTATGATGCCGAAATTCCGCGAGCTAAAATACAAAATGTTGCAATCTAGCGAATTAGATAAATCAAAAAGCATGTGTAAGACCCTTAGAACATCTTTAACGAAGATTATTAAGAAAATAACTGAACATTTGGCGGGAGACAAAATCGATAACAACGAAATTGAAGATCTTAAAATTAATTTAATTGAGAATGCAGAACAAGTTTATAAGGTGCATTCAGAAATTCAAAATCTTACAGATAGCTTCGACATACTCGAAAAATATGTAGCATACAGTCAGGAATATTGCGAAAATATTACGAAAGCTAAAGCTAAAATCGATAGGCATTTAAGGAGTAATGTTCCTAACGAAAGTAAAATAAACTCCTCTTCTATTGTCCAAAGAACCTGATGAGTTAAAACAGTATTCTCATGTAAGATTGCCAAAACTTACTATACAGCATTTTGATCGCAAATAGGAAGATTTGCAGGAATTCTGAGGACAGTTTAAAGTGGATATACATGAAAATGTAAAGTTATCGAATGTAGTGAAGTTAAATTACATGAAAAAAATTCTTGAAAGGAGCAGCTTTAAAATGTATTCAAGCGTTAGCTTTAACGCAAAATAATTATGGTGTCGCCATAGGATTGTTAAAAGATAGATTCGATAAGCGAAATTATAGTAAGATCATATGTAAATAAACTTTTAAGCCTAACTCCTGTAAAATCTGGAGCAAATTTAATAGAACTCAGACAACTGCATGGTACCTGTTAATCAGATTAGAAGTCTTGAAACAGCCGAGGTAGAATAAAATAATTATGGAGGAATTCTATTCGTTATTTTAGCCAAATTAATTCCCGAAGAAATTGTTCTCGGATTTAGTCGTTCTGCTAAACGTGAAGATTCTTCGAACTGCTCCAAATTATTAGAATTTCTTAAACATGAAATTGAAACTCGAGAAAAAACGAATATGTTCCGAAACAATGAAGTAAACAATGAAGTGTTTGAAAAGAATAAAGTTAAAGAATTACCTTACCGAAAACATGAAACTCATACAAATATACCCACGGCAGGTACATTAAACGCTTTTATCAAGAAAGATTGCTTATTTTCTTCTGGCGACCACGATAATTGTAATTACTTCTTAGGCATAAATGAACGAAAATCCAGTATTTTACGTAAAGATTATTGTTTTAATTGTCTTCAGAAGACACACATATCTAAATTTTGCAGTGAAAAAATTCGCTGTCGTAATTGCAATCCAAAGCACACCGTGTTAATTTGTAACGAAATTGAAAAACAAAATAGCAAAGGCGAGACGTCTCACAGTCTACCGGTATAAAAAAATCATTCCAACGCTCTGAATTGCGCCACGTTAATAAGTGCAGTAAAGTAGTTGTATTTTTGCAGACAGATGACACCTATTTAAGTAATCTCAGAAGACAAAATGTAAAATTATCAGGAATTCGGGATCACAAAATACTTTAATCGATTCAACATTATCTCATAAATATAATTTAGAGGTTTTAGGAAAAGAAAAATTCGCGATTTATGCTTTCGGGTCAAAACTAAATATATTTTAAGAAATAGAGTAAAGGTAAAATTGAGAAGCATTTATGATCTAGAGAAAATTATTTCTATAAAAGCCGTCGAAACATCTCCTATTTTAGAAGCAGAATTTCAAAGTCCTAGTAAAGAAATTCACAAATTTTGTAATGAAGCAAAAATGCAGATAGCTGATATCGAAGGGTCTGAAAATTGAAAGGTGTCTCTATTAATCGGGACAGACTATTTATGGAAAATCACTACAGGACAAGTCAAAAGACTGTCCGGTGCTTTAGTAGGAATGGAAATGAAACCAGGTTATGTATTTAATGGTTCTGAAGGAAAATGCAAAGATTTTAAGAATGTTATAGTGCATAGTAAAATTTTAGAAAAAGCAGACATTTTGAAAATGTTGTTTGATTTACAAGGTTTGGGAATCTCGCGTAGTGACAATTTGAATTCCGAAGATAACGAAGTTTTGAAAGTTTGAAAATTCTTGCAAAACTAATCGAAGGTCGCTACTAAGTTAAATTGCTTTGGGAACGAACATTCTGAGTCACTAAAGGATAACTATAGTAATGCCGTTTTCGAACAACCGTTTGCGAACACTCGTTTTGAGATTTAAGAAAAATCAATATTTTTTAGTCAGCACAAGGACACTATTTGAAAGCACATATAATTCAAGGAATAGCTGAAAAGATAAATGAAAATGAATGAGGTGATAATTCTAAAATCTATTTCATGCCACATCACGCAGTAATTCGCGAAGATAAAACAACAACGAACATGAGAATAGTTTTCAATTTCTGCTCGAGTGAATTAAATTTTCCGTCCCTTAATGACTGCTTGGCTCCAGGACCGAATATAACGCCCGATATTCTAATACTTCTTTTGCAGTTCCGTCTAAATAAGGTTACCATAACGGCAGATATAGAAGGTGCATTTTTCCAAATTCCCCCAGCTCCAAGAGAAAGAGACGCAGTTAAATTTCTATCGGTTACGGAAAATTTAGATGCTGAACCCGAAGTTTTAAGATGACACGTGTAATTTTTGGAGTAAGATCGAGCTCATTTTAACTGAATGCGACAATTAAACATCATGTCAATAAAAGTACAGGGATGTTTATCTAGTTGCCTTCAGCATTTTGAATAGTAGATTGTATGTAGACGATTTGATACACAACTTAGAAGACACATATTGAGCGTACTCATCCATGAACAAATAAGGTTTATTTTCGTAAAAGCAGACTTTAATATGGGAAAATGGAAACAAATGTAAACTCATTACAAGATCTATTTAAGGAAGAAGTTAACGATGAATCCACGACATGCAAGGTTCTTGGCTATTGCTGGAATTCATCAGATGATGTCTAAAGCGTTAATAGTGATCGTTTGGATTGATTTTCGTTTAAAAAAGTAAACTCACACAAATTTAAGGGTGTACACTGACGAAGGCAGTGCTAGCCTCCAACATAACGTTCGTATGGAAATATTTTTATTTAAAAATATAAAAGTATATTAATTCGATGATCGCTTGTAAAAACAGATCGAAGCGTGCGTAGCAATCCCGGCTATGCGCTGCCGAAGACAGTGGGTCTCCCAACTCGAGGTTCGTTTCTATATATGTTCATTTAAAAGTATAATATCATACAAATTTGAGTGTGTATGCTTCCGACGGCAGGTGGCTCCCTACACTAAATTCCTCACGGAGAAAAATGTCTGAATTTAATACTCTTTTTAGGTATATTTAAGGTTGTTATCCCAGGCGCGAGAAACGCCTGATATGCCAGCTATTATTGTATAAAAAAGAATAAATATGTTGAAAATTTCGTTACATTAACTTCAATATTCTTAAATGCATTAATGAAAATTCTGGATGAGACACGCAATATTTCTGACGTATAAATGGATTGCTGGTGTTTTATACAAATATTGGATTCGTGACGTGTTCTGTCACTTTTCTCAGTGTGAGGCCACATCAACTGAATGCCATACATGCACGCATGTATACATACATGTATGTATATATATTCCGTCATTTATTTATTTATTTATATATTTAAGTATGTTTGTGTGTGCGTTTGCGTTTGTGTGTATGTGTGTGTCTATGTGTAAAATAAACGCGTTTCTTCAAACGATACATTTTCAAGCACAGATATTAAATAAAAATTCAAAAGAAATGTTTGCTGCTAAAAAAAATATTTGACAAAATATCTTAAAGATCCTAAAAACATAAGTCTTCTCACATAATGTATGAATTTCTATTTGATGTTTTTCAACCTTTTAACTTAAGAAGAGATATTTTTGAATTAATTAATCATGGACCTTGATTTATACTATCTCATTTATGGAGGAAATTCAAAACAGTTGATTACGAAAACAATGACTGAATTTCAATTTTCATGGAATTCGTCCCGAATTGATGTATCTATTCAATTGAATATCTATTCAATTCTGCCTTTGTGGTTCAAGTAAATACATTAAAAAATTCTAAAATCCTTCTTGAATTTAAGTGTTCTTGAATTTGGAAAGTTTTAAAACAATTTGATATTTTTAAAGATAAACTAAGGACACTATGAATACTCTTTAGCAAAATTTAGAAGTTCTAGGATCGCTTTATACTATTAGTTTGATTTTAACAGCATTCGAAGAACTCTGGATTTTATTCTTTACGCATTTTGGTAAACATATAGTATACTGTCTTATATAACCTCACTTAAATAGAAAATAATATTACAGCTGAGTTTCTTTTTATGTACTATAAAAATGAAACAACAAAACACATTAACAAAATAACTTTTATGTTGACAATATACTTCACGTTAAAGAAATCGGAACATATTAAGCATATTAATATCACATATCGACGATGAAAATTTAAGGCTATGTAAGTAAAAATAACTTTCATTAGCTTTATTAATGCAATTTTGAAAGGGAAATTATGTCGTTGTATTAATATTATTATTAAAATGCATTGTATATTGCTTTTTACTTAACGACTGCAGCATCTGAAATTGAATTTCATTATTAAATTTTTTACGAAGAATTTCAATATATCTAAATATCAAAATATATTAAAGACAAAGAAAATGGATAATAAAAATGTAAAAGCAATTAAACGTATTTTTTTTCATAAAATAAAATAATAATAATAAACCTTGAAAATTCATGAAATTATATTGTGAAAATGTCAAGAATGATGTTATCGATCACTTTAATAAGGGACATATTTTAAGTTCGAATTATATTGAAAATCTCTGTGTATTGATTTTTTATGTAATTTTGGAAATTGGTTCTTGTTATATCGAAAATATAACTATTATAAATAAAATCATGATTAAATAATCTTAAAAATCTTAACATTTTAGAATATTAGGATTGCATGTTCCTAAAAATAAAATGATTAATTAACTATTCACTATAACTCTCTCTTCTGTGTGAAAAATATCAGGAGAAGAAAGAAGAAAAAAATTATATATGTTTAGTTAATAATAATAATAATATTTTTTTTTCATTATTTGTAATGTTTAAAAATCATATCTGATCAGGTAATAATAATAATATTTTTTTTCAGTATTTGCAATGCTTAAATAGATATGTTCATCGAATTCCATTATATTGCTTTTTTCAGCGGAAAATTGTAGCATGTTAGAATTTTCCACCATATTTCGAAATATTCAGTGTTTTAAACTTTTATGGTAAACTAAAAACTACAATTAATTAAATTTATATTAATGGAAAAAAATTCTAAACATTTTTAAAAGAACTCTTTGCCACTCTCTTTTAGCAATAGCTCAGAAAATCATACAATGCCTGAAAATTATCAAAAAAAAAACAAACAAACATATATGCTGTTTAAATATTTCAAATAAAAGAAGTCAATTATTTTATTTAAATTTACAATTATATATTTCTCAGTTATATTATAATGCATATATACTAATTCTTAAATAATATATATGACATAAAAGAGGATATTTATATGAGCGAACGATATGTAATTCCAAACTCATCAAAATTCTTGGTTAATTTCATAATCGGATAGATTAAAGGTAAACAAAAGGTTTTTACGCTATGATGATATTTATGTTCGTCTTCTTACATTTTATCTTTCATATTAAGAGTCATTAACAGTTTCATTCTCACTGACGCATTTGGATTTTTTAGCCGATTATAAACAACAGGTTTAGGCATATTTTTTAATTATTATTAATTAACTCTCTGTTTTTAATTAATGTACTCAGAGGGTTTATTAAGCCTTAGAGAATATTTCTCCTAAGAGTTGCTCTTCATTAAAAAATTTTAATGTAAAAATGTTAATGTAAATATATATCAAATCATCTTCAAATTTTTGTAACAGTA
Organism: Maratus michaelseni; assembly: GCA_963931845.1. NCBI lineage: Eukaryota > Metazoa > Arthropoda > Arachnida > Araneae > Salticidae > Maratus > Maratus michaelseni. The sequence goes on from OZ007590.1 coordinate 189,505,660, forward strand.
AAATGTATTATTAGATTTGAAAAAATTCCAGATACTTGAAATTTAAAGAAAAACTTTTTTGTTTTAATTTCGACATTAAATAAAGGATGTAAGTATCTGTTTGATGTATTTTCTTTTTTATGCAGTTTATTACGCTTTAGATATTTCTGCTTCTCTTAAAAGCAGGGTTGGAAGCCAAAGGCGCATGACGTATGCCTTGTATATTTAGGGGACGCCGACCTTAGGTATACAGAAAGTGCGAGTATTTTAACGATGTCAAGTCATTTTACCTGTTTGTGTAGTATCTCATATTAAGAAATTTAACACATTTGCAAAGCACAAGGTATGAAGATGGATTGGTATTATATTTCTGAGTTTGGATAAAAGAGTCCGCTTTATTCGCCGTGCCTGTTGAAAGCACTATCTAAATCATTTGCTGCCCAATTTTCTATAAGACACTCTGTGGTATTCCGAAATTACTTCTTTTTTTACTTATTTTTTTTTATAAGATTATTAATATATTAGTGATAGCAGTTATTGTGCCCATTAAAGCAAACTAATTTTCATTGCGTTAGTTCGTTAGCAATTTTAGTCTGGATTTGAAGCCTGGCGATTCTTGTTATTCAGGAGCTGATTCTCAAGCAACACAGACTTGTTGGATATCGTTAGCCCACGCTTTTCAAGCTTATATGGTAAAGGGTTCAATTTGGCAGTCTGGGATATGTTGAACTGAAAGTTGACTGTTGATTGGACCAATGGCTAGAATTGCTTTTCAGTCAACGGTTAGCTTATTGGCAGACTAAAATTCCGAATCGTTAATTAATCAACGGTCGGGTATACCATGAAAACTACATATGCACTAAATGGCACTAACGTGCACTAATATGGAATTTATCCTAACTAGAAACTTGAACTGCTTTATTAAACAACGTCAACTACTTTCTAGCAAAATTTTTGAATTATAGATTATCATAGAATTGCTGATTAAAACTGCTTATAATTTTTTTTCAACAATTATTGCTTTTTATTTTAGCAGATAGTTTTAAAATTATTATGCAAATAAGTTTTACTTTTACAATTTTTAAGATGCAAGAATGTGATTTCTATGAATGCCAACCATTTTTAAAAATTTATACATTTTTTTAACGTAATATAAATTACTTATCAAGTTTATTACAAAGCTTATACATGCAATTTCTGTTAATCTCCCACAAGTAAATTCGGTTTTTTTACAACAGTTTTTTTTCTTTTTTTACGTACTTTCTTTAAATGTGGTCTCTGCAGATGTAAGATGAAAATCTTTGCAATTGTGCCCATTCCCCATATACATACAGAGCAAATTTCATCCAAAGAACATTAATATGAAGAACAAAAAAAAATTCCTCATAATATTTTTTAATACCACATAGAGAATAATAATAGAGATAATTGAAAGTTCATGTGAAAACACTTGAAACATTTAGGATAAGGAGAGTGGATAATGGAAAAGGTATTTTATCTCCTTAACTAAAAGTTATTTTATACATTCTCAGTATGATTAATTAATATTACTCTATATGACCGTACAAGGTTTATACAGAAATAATGCATTAAAAATTAGTCGCTTTAGTAGCGTAAAATAACTAAATTAATTGAGTATATTTACTCTTCTCAATCACACTCTTCACATGAATTACAAAACTCCTATCATAATTAGGAAAGAAGAGAAGTATTTAAGTTTCCATAATTGAGAGATAGGTCATTACGGTTCTAGACATCTTTTTTTTTTTAGCAAAAGCAAGATCCTATTTTCTAATCAAAAGCAAAATCCACACAAAACTTTTTTACCTTTTATTATTTTTCTTTATTTTCTTTAATTGTTTTTCAAAAAACACGTTTTTTTTAAATAACGTTTTCCTCCTCAATCGTTTGCAAACGAAAAAAGCCTTGGTTCCCGTTCCTGAAATTTCCTCCCAATGTGATGATAAAAAATAGTTTCTTAATTGACTACAATCCATAAATGAATCCTTGAAATTTAGTACACGGGTCAGGATGTATACAGCAAAGTAAAAAAAATATTGCATCGACTTAGGGCTGCGAAACTTTCCCTGGTCGACTGCGCTTGGCCGATGTGCTGGCGGGCCACTTCGAGCCTGCTTAAGATTCCCTGTTCACTAAAAAAGGTTTAGTTTAAAATCTTACGTTTCCTAATTTGCGACAAAAATAAGAAATTCCAAAGACGTTTCGCACACACAAATAATAAAGTATCACATATATTGCTATCTTAAAATTGTCTTAAATCAAGTTATCATTCAAAACTTTAAAGGTAAATTTAAATAGCCATACATTTTTGGATGTTAACTTTTAAAATTTTAAACATACTTAGCTTTTATTTTCTATTCTTAAACAGATGCCATATTATTTTAAAAAAATGATTAACTTCCCGCTGGATAATACTCACACAACTCAACGGTATGAGCTGATTTTTATATTACTGAGATAAACAGCATCTAATTAAAATGATCTATTATTACATAAAATAACATTATTTTTGAAATAATGTTATTTTGTGTAATAATAGATCATTTGAATTATATGATGTATACCTAAGTAATAAAAAAAATTAGTTCATACCTTTGAGTTGTGTGAATATTATCTAGCCGGCAGTTCATAGTTTCTTTAAATAATATGGCATCTGTTTAAGAATGGAAACTAAAAACTAAGTATGTTTAAATTTTTAAATCCAAAAATTTACAGGTAAATTTAAATAACCGTACACCTTTGAATGTTGACTTTTAAAAATTTAAATATACTTAGTTTTTAGTTTCTATTCTACAGATGTCATGTTATTTAAAAAACATTATAAACTGCCCGCTGGATAATACTCACACAACTCAACGGTATGAACTATTTTTTTATTACATATATAAACAGCACCTAATTCAAACAATGTATTATTACGCTAACATTATTTCAACAACAATAAATAAAAATATAATAGAAATTGAACTTTTGGAAACTTTTAAAAATGTAAGCGAACATGTTTTAAATATATTACTTGCAGGATAAAATAGTTTCCTCATTTCATGTAAATTCATTTAATATGCAATATGTTAAATTTTAATAAAAAACAAAACTCTGGTGAAACCCACCAATTTCATTTAAAATATTTTTAAAAACATTCATTATGGTATATAAATGAATAGCTCACGTTTTTATTCATTTATTTATTTGTTGTAACATCACTACTAATGAAAACTTTTGAATACATTTTTTTTTTATATTGTAAAAAAACTGTTTTTTAATAAAAGTAAATAGAAAGCAAAAAAACAATTTTTGATTATTTTAAATGTACTCTTCTCTTAAGAGTTCCTGATCGTTACAACAATTCAGAATAAAATCTTAGCAAATGCTTTAGTACTTTTTGTACTTTCATCATTTGAGACAAAAATAAAACATTCCAAAGTAGTTTACCACATGCACAACGCAAATCTTGAGAGGATAAATGTATTTTTTTCTAAATGCATTTCGGCACGCTTTATAGCTACTTCATATAAACACGCGATGGAAGTCGGCCGGCATTCTTTTTTTAAAAATATGGATAAAAAATAAGGAAAATAAAAACAGAAATTGCGGAGAGTCAAAATTGTTTTATAAATAAAGGGCATGAGGTTAAAATACCTGAAACTTGACAGCATGCCAAAACAATAGACAGGCATTTCATGTTTTCGTGATCAAATCAGTGTTTGGCCGATATGATTTAAAACGATGTTTACTACATTTTTACATTTAAAGTTTGCTACATTTCTTGGTTTTATTTTAAAAATATTTGCTATATAAATGAACATTTCTTCTTTTCTAGAAGTTTTATTGCTGGAAATATTTGGAAATCTATACTAGTAAAAAAAAGTTTCGCTCTGTCTCTCTCTCTCTGAGTGTGTGTGTGTCTGTTTATCTGCAATGGCTAGGAAAATCTAGCGCACATAGAAGTCTGAAAATTTAGGTGTGCATAGTCCAAGGCCTCTCCTGATGCACATGAGACTCAGCATTTTAATATTTTAATTATTTACATAAATATTAATTAAAATCCACAAAGAGATGTCATCAAAAATACCCTTTTTTATCTTCGGTTGGTTGGTTGTATAAAGTATCAAACATTCATTAACAGTCATTAAATAAATCATTTGCGAGTCGAGTGTTTAAAACCGATAGATCAGGAAATTACATGACATGTAGACAATCAACTGAATTATTAACCGTTGACAAATGCTAAAAACTTAATTTTAGAGGATTTTATCGACTTAATGAATGATAATTAGCTGGGTTTATGGGTTTTTTAACAGATTGTTTGTTATATTTGCGGGGATGGGGAAGGGTGGGTGTAAACGATCTTTTTATTAAATATCACATTTATTTTACTTGATCGAGTCCCACCTGGCGGCGGCTTTTTCATTAACTGACCCTTCTTATTAATAAATCAAAATCTGCTACTCTGATTTCAACAAAACTAATTACATTAAACAAATTAAAATTTTTTTGCTTCACCCGCAGCGTATAATTTCTGTTTTATATAGAGATTACCGCTATTTTAGAATAACAGTTTTCGTAAAAATTAAATTTATGTTCCTAATAAAAGTACTCAGACCGTATTCAGTTGATGCATGCCAACAGTCAAAGTTTATGATTTGTTGTTGAGCACTTGACCGCGCGCATACCTGTGGCCCCTCCCGCAAGGTTTTTTTTCTAACTGTGCTTTATTTAGATAATTCAGCTAATAATGTTCCTAACCTCTCCAAATCACTTCCATTTTACTAAATTAGCATAAATATCAGCATTCTTAGCTTCAGGGTGTATTTCTAAAAAGCAGTTACCAGTATTTCCGAATAGTAGTGTAAACGTAGTAAGCCAAATTTCAAATTATGTTCCTAGATAAACCAAATGAATCAATCTTTAAAAATGCGGTTCTCCTAATTTGTCATTTGATGAAGGACACTTGAACATCCGCTCCCCCACCCCCCGGCATCTCTCTCAAGAGGCTTTTTCTCTAACTGTGCCCTGTTTCCATATATCGGCAAATAATTTTCCGATTTCAGCGGAACTGATTCCAAACATCATATTTAACTTAATAATCAACCTCTATAACATTAAAGTAAATTTATGAGTAGCGGTTACCACTATTTCCGAATACTACTTTAAGCCAACTTTATAAATCAGTTCCAAGCTAAACCAAACTAACTATTTTTTAAAGGTGCAAAGTAGTCTTCCTAATTAGTCATTTGATGAAGGACACTTGAACATGCCCTCACCTCTCGGCCCCTCCCTCAAATGTTATTTTCTCTAATTGTGCTTTATTTCAATAACTCGGCTACTAATGTTTCCATCTTTTCCAAACCAGCTCAATTTTGTAGCAGGCCTACTATACAGTGCTGTAGCCAGCGGGGCAGCGGTCTTAGAGGTTTGTTTAGAAGAGAATGCAATCCTGGCGGTGGAAGAGGGAAATAAAAGATTTTTCGGGGTGTACGAGCATGTCCGGTATTCGGTGCCGAAGTCAACGGAGACCCTGGCCAGAATTTTGATTTTGAGAGATTTAAGTTTATTACACGGGCTCGAAGAACGCTGGACGGGTCAGCTAGTATATCTGTAAAATAAAATAACTTGAAGAAAAAAGTCCTTCCGGCCTGTAACTGGAGTAAAGGGTAGCTTTCATAGTCCATGTTTTTAAAAATTCAACTTATTTTACTCAAACACCCGAAGCTAAAATGCTTGGCACCCGATTGTAGAAGATCCAATCCCGGTTTTTGTTACTACTGAATTTGAATGCGAATTTCAGCATGAGAGTTACAGCATAACAAAAATCAGATTGTTTCAAAATGTCAGCCACCCTAGAATTCCAAACTGCCATGTCTCAGCCATTTTTTAAGATAAAAACAAAACAAAAAATGTTCCGGAATCCTTGTATCACGATCTAATAGTTAACGGAAATAACTTTTTCAGTTTATAATTTTTTACATATGTTTTTGAATTTTTTAAAAAAATTAAAAAAATTAACTGACTACCATTTTGAAATAGGATGGCGCATGAAGCTGGCCAACGAACTTGATCGAGACCATTCTATGCACATGATCAGTCACATTCATATAGGTTCATAAATACGAGAGTTACAACATAACAAATATCAGATTGTTTCGAAATCTCAGCCACCCTAGAATTTCAAACTGCCATATCTGAGCCACATTGTAACATATAGTAAAAACAAAAAATGGACCAGAATCCTTGTATCACGTTCTAACCCTTAACGGAAACAATATTTTCAATTTATAATTTTTTTTACATCTTTTTGAAGTTTAAAAATTTTTAATTTTTAACTGGCCGCCATTTTGAAACAGGATTGTCGATGAAGCTGGCAAAAGAACTCGGTCAAGACCTTGGTATGTCATATACACATACTCAGTTATATCCAAATCGGTTCATAAATAAGAGAGTTACAGCATGACAAATGTCAGATATATAAATATATATATATATATCAACATTTGAATTGAGAGTGGTTTTGGGGTCTGGCGGTCATGATCGGTGAAAATATACTAAAATTTTTTGGACTTGCTTTCCTCTGAACGGCTGCAATTATCTAAAAATTAACTTTAGAAATAAATACGAATCAACAAATTAGCGATTAATTAAAAATGTTTGTTTAAAAAGAAGTAAAAAGAATTTAATATCCAATCAGTAGTTGTATTGTACTTTTTTTTCTTTAAGAAATGACATTAGAAAATATTCGCAAAGTTAGTAAAATTACAGTATTTTATTCAATTTTAACAAAAAAACCTTACTTTGCTGTCGTTTTTCAATCGACCGTGTACTTTTCTTTTCCTCAATACTCTAAAAAAAGTCCGTGAAAATACAAGAGATTTTCCGTAAAATTTTACGGAGAAGTTTCATTTTTCCAAAATTTCAGTACAATTTCCGTAAATGACATTAGTTCCGTTAAAGAGACTTCACATCCGTAAATATGCAGAAAGTTTTCCGTAAATTTGATAGATTTTTTCCGTATTTCTTTCAAAACAGTACAATGTCCGTATTTCTTACAAAACTGTGCAATTTCCGTAAATGACGTTTAAAGGTTGAGTACAGAAATCGCCTTTTTTGAAATGCGAATTAAGATTGTTGTATTTACTAGAGTTCTTCTAGGATACAGGCCTGCGCCGGCTTGACCCGCTGGCCCATTCTAACCGAGGCCATGTCAGTTTATTGTGAAAAGAATAGTAATATTTATATTTTTTAATGAAATATTTAGAAATTTATTTTATTTTTATAAATTACAAATATATATATATATACATATTTTTTTTAAATCTACTTATTTTTTTCTTGATAGTACTTCAAATTTATGATTTTTTTTCACTACTTTTTTTTTAATTTATCTTTTTTTTTAATGTGAGGCAATATTGTGTTATCTAAAGGTTTCATAACATAATATCTCTGCAAATTATAGCTATGCAAATTGGTATTAAACTAAACTGTTTTGGCTTACAAATTTATGAATTACACTAAAATTTATTATTTTATAAATTATAATTTTACAAAGTTTACAATTTTTTCCTTAAATTTATAAAATTAGTTAATGTTTTTTCTTTACTTTTATAAAAATCAAGTTTTTAATTTTATAACGTTTTTAATTTATTTCGTTAGTTCATATGTTTATAAATTATACTAACTTAGTTTAAATTAAATCAGTTAGTCCATATTTAAAGCTACCTATCCCAAAGTCATTAATTTTAAATTTCTCTCTCTCTCTCTTTTTTTTTTCTAATATTTTTAAAATGTAATGTTAAAAATATAACAGAACCGTACCCAGAAGCTCTCAGCATAGCTGAAATATAAAAATTTAATTTATTATAAAATTGTTTATTTGCGTAAGTTTTTTTAAATAAGATATTAAAAAACATTATTTTAATAGCATGTAATAAACAAGTCTGATTAAGATAATTGTTGTTTTTATTGGAATTGATCAATAGATAATCAGGCAAATAATTTAAAAAAAGTATATGTTCCAAAAAAGAAAATGTTGGTACCACTGTTGAATTCAGGGGGTGGCCCGGAGGGAACATTATCCCCCGGAAAATTAAAATGACCCCCCCCCTGGAAGATTTGAGATTTTATACTTTTAATGAGCAAAAAGTGCAATCACCCCCTCCCCCCCCACAGAGCCACAGAAATCCCTCCCAGAGAAAAATGTCTGAATTCAACACTGGTTAGTACTGTTGCAAAAAGAAGCAATTATTACTCTTAATACAATTTTTTATGCATATAATACATAATAAATTAAAATTTATCTGTTATAAGGCACCAAATAATACAGCAAATTATTGAAAATTGGGAAAAGAAAATATTAAAAACATTGCAAAAATCCATCTACAGATGAAACCAAGTCTTTGCTTCATAAAAAGCGATTCAAATAAGTTACAGCACTTGAGCGAAATCCGCGAGCGGTCATAGCGCTGTGGTCTGGGTCATCGGGTTAGTACCCGGGACATTATGGGTTCGAATCCGCTCGCGGCAAGGGTTGGTTAAATTCTATAAACTCACTCAGAAATGAAAATAAGATGCCGAAGTGTATTTGTCCCTTATAAGGTTGTCCTCGGAAGTATCTTTTTTGGTCCTATAAATTTTATTTTAACGACATAAAAATTTCTAAAAAATACGGAAGATATCTGTTATAAAACGGAAAATTAAAAACGGATCTTTCAGAATTCACGGAAAAATTCCTGGAATTTACGGAATTTTTTTTTCCGTTAAAATACGGAAATAGTACTGGCGTTTCGATTGCCAGTATAACTTCCGTTTTTTTCAGGAAATTTTTTTTACAGTGAACTTATACTGCAAAAAATATTGCATATCTGTAATAATAAGGAAATACGTTTGTGTGTGTGAGTGTTTTCTGAAGAGGCCACTGCGTGCAGAGCCACAAAATTTGGTAGGAAAGTATACCTTCCACTTACATAGAGGTAGGTATGTAGTTATGTACCTCGGAGCCTGATTTCGAATTTTTTAATTAGATTTTTGTATGCGATTTTTAGATTTTTTTCGTTTTGATGCGATTTTTCCACATTAGTAAACATAATTCGGTTTCAAATTTATAGCTTAATTGAGCGAAATTAGTCGTCCTCACTTTTTGAATTTTTATAGATTTTTATCGATGTTTAGCGTTCTGTGGCGATTTTTTGACATTCGTAAAAGAATTAAGGTCACAATGATTTAGTTCATTATGGTAGATTTTGACCTCTTCAAAATTTGTGAGAGAAATCTGGTTAGAATGTCTTAGTTCACTATAGAAAATTTTGTATTTTATTCAATAAAGTTTCTTTGGAATTCGTACAGCGAGTCCTGAATTTTTCGTAAATTTTTTATGGACTTTTAGAGTTTTTCTCCATTTTGCGGCGATTTTTCAATGTTAGTAAAACTGAAGTCTGTTTCAAACTGTTAGCCTAATACAGAAAATTTTATCCTCCTAGATTTTTAAATTTTTTAGTGAATTTATTGTGATTTTTAACGATTTTTAACGTTCCGCAGCGATATTTTGACATCCGTGAAAGAATTATGGTTACAATACTTTAGCCCACTGTAGTCAATTTTGTTTCTGCAATTTTTGAATTTTTAGCGATTTCTAATGCACTTTTTGAGTCTTTCGCATTTCACAGCAATGTTTTGATATTCCTGAAAATAATTACGTTTTAAACGTTTAGCCTAATATAATACATTTTTTCCTCCACGATTTTTGAAGTTTTTGCCCATTTTTGATGCGATTTTCAAAGCAATTTTTAGCATGTTTTCACTGTCCGTGACGAATTTTGACATTTTTAAAAGGAATTCTGTTCCAAACATTTAGTCTAATTTAAACATTCTGTCTTCCGCAATTTTCAAAGCGATTACCCGTTTTTTTTCGCGTTTCGCGTCGTTTTTTGACATTCGTGAAATAATTCCGGTTACGATGTATTAGTTCACTGTAATAAATTTTGTCTTCTGCGATTTTTGAATTTTTAGCAATTTTTATAGGAATTTTCATTTTTTTTATCGCGGCGATTTTTCCAGATTAATAAAAATAATCTAGTTTTAACCTTTAAGCACAATATTGTAAATTTTGTTATCTTTTCAATGAAATTTATTCCTTGTACAGCGATTTTTGAGTTTTTCGCGAATTTTTTAATGCAATTTTTAGATTTATTTCGTGTTTTGCGGCAATTTTTCCGCATTAGTAAAAGGAATTCGGTTTCAAATTTTTAGTCTAATATAGTACATTTTGTTTTCCGCGATTTTCAATGAGATTTTTATCGTTTTTCCGAGTTTCGCATCAATTTTTGTGTTTGTGAAAGAATTCCTGTTACAATGTTTTAATCCACTTAGAGAAAAATTTTGTGCTCTGAAAATTTTGTATTTTTAATTTCTTTTTTTAATAATTTCGCGGTGCTTTTTCCACATTAATAAAAAGAATCAAGTTTTAATATTTTAGCACAATATTTTAAATTTTGTTCTCTTTCTAATGTACAGCGATTTTGGATTCTTTCGCGAATTTTTTAATGCGATTTTTAGAGAATTTCGCGTTTTGTGCTATTTTTTGACGGGACCGGGCAACACTGGGTGGATCAGCTAGTAAAAACCCTAAAAAAAGAATGTAGAGTTATAAATAAATGGCTAAACTTATTGAAGCAAATATTTTTAATTATATGAATTATTTTAAACGCTTTTCCAAGTTGAAATCGTCGAAGATAATTCAGTTATGGTGGTTTTATAGGATCCAAATAACAATTTAACCTTCTTTTGCATTCACATACTTGAATAGATTGTCGCGTGCAGTGTCTAATCAAATTTTTAATTAACGTATTTAGTTTTTTTTTGGAGGTGGGGGGTGGGGGGCGATTTTCTTATTAAAAATGCGAAATTCCATTGTCCGAATACAGAATAAATAACATTTTCAAATACCCTTTTTTAATTATCGTTGCCAACATATAAGAAATGCTTTAATAATATAATATGTCGAAACAATATATTTTCAAATATATATATATTTGTACAAGTAATAATTTTTTCAACTGAGTTAAAATGTGTTCAGGCCGAAATACGAACCCAAAACCTTTAGTTTTAATTGTCAATGCTCTTCCAATTGAGCTATCTGGACTACATCCCAGCCAACAAAATTCATTCAGACAACCATTGATAAAAACAACTGTACTGTTATTTAAAACAGTTCAACCGAATAAACTGCAGGTAAAGGTACTCCAATAAGCGATGGATACGTAATCACACTTTTATTATTTAAACACATTATACTGGTTGGTAAATAAATCATATGAATAGTAATTTTTCCAACTGCGTGAAAATGCGTTCAGGCCGGAACACGGATACAGAACATGTTACTTTAATTAACAACGTTTTTTCAATCGAACTATCTGGACGACGTCGCAGCCAACACAACAAGTCCCAGCCTGTACACATTTTAACTCGGAAAAATTTCTACTTGTATAATTTATTTACCAATCAAAAAGATTCTGTTAAAATAATAAAATTATATATATATTTACACTTGTATATTGAAAATGAAAGTAAACTTCAAAATAATAAAATTATATATATATTTACACCTGTATATTGAAAATGAAAGTAAACTTCAAAATAATAAAATTATATATATATTTACACCTGTATATTGAAAATGAAAGTAAACTTCAAAATAAATAAACTATTATTTGTGAAATGCATTTACTCACGAAAATTACGTAATACTTAATGTGAATTGTGCATTTTCATGCGTTGAAGTATTTTTAAATGATACATGGAGCACGATTTTATAAGGATATATGGATAAAGTAAATGGATAAGTAAACTATACATAAAGTTTCTGCTGTTATTGTTAACAACAGACTTTTTTTAAATCCAGTTTTGGTTTTAAAGATAATTTGAAACATTTATTTTACTTTTAGAATAATTAATTGATTTTTGTTTTAGCCTCATTTTGAAAAGAAACTGAGAAAGTATAAAAATATTTTGATATCAATGCACTAGCATTCCATGTACATTCAAAAACTTTTCTACGACTAAAAGGTTATTAATCTAATAATATTTTATTCAATATCTCTAGTCAATAAAGTATTAAGATAATCTATATACAGAAAACAAAGAGTTTCGGTAAGTTAAAAGATGCTGCATCGTTACATATTGTATTTTTGCGTGTTAGCCAAACCTCCTCAAAGATTAAAGAATATCATTTGCAGTAAAATTTTCCCAATTAATTTTGAGAATTATTCAGGAGTTTATGAAATAAATTTTATTAAAGAAGACGGATCTAAGAATTACTATATTGGCATGACCAGCAGAAAATTTAGTTTAAAAAAAGGAGTATATAGCTGATCTTAATTATAATAGAAAAAGAATAGCCCTGGCAAGAATATATCAAGTAGAAACCATCCAAATAAATTTCAATGAAAGTAAAATAATTTTCCCTCCAGTCTATACTATCCATTCATAATAAGAGAAACCATAGAGATACTAACACGCAAAAATACAATATGAAACGATGCAGCATCTTTTAACTTACCGAAATTGTGACTCGAGTTACTCCATGGTTACAGATATGAAAATAAACAACCAAGTAAAAATAAAAGATAACGTGCGTAATTTTTAAAAAGTACATGAAAATTAAATGATAGCATTTTAAATAATAACTTCAAAGACCGTGCAATTATGGAATATTCTAATTTGTTTTTGAAAATGACTCGGAGTGAGTCAAACAACCTAATAAAAGTTATTTTAATTTGTATTATGTTGTTAATTTACACATTTTAACATTTAAAAGAAATATATTATTACAAGGTGTTATAATTTATTATATTGTCACAGATATCATTTTATATAGTTTCATTAATCACTCTTTGAAAGTCCATTGGGTCTGACATTTAGTGTCATAATAAAATAATAATAATAACACGAAAAACATACGAAAGAAACATAATAAAAATAATGATTCCTTTAACCCTTAATTGCATAGTGATGTAAATTTCCATCACTGTTTATTTAACTTTTAATAAATAAATCAACTTCTTCGCCACCACTATATTTATATAGAAATATTAATCCAGTAAATTTCCCGTGAACTATGTTGCTGAACAAAGTTACAAATCTATCTTAAAATTTCTGGTGTCTAATATTTTATATATGTATAAAAAACCACAATTGTAAAAGAAAAACTCATGCAAAGAAGGGTTAAGTTGCGTAAGTGTTTAGCAGTGACCATTTATAAACAAACTTGACTACAATAGTTGAAAAAGTGATAATGGTTCAGTTAAAAGTACAAACATTCCGACATGATCATATGCAGAACAAAACTATCGGTGTATCGCCAAATACAAATAAAAAAGTATTACTTTTGCGGCACTCTCTGTTATAGAATTCAAATACGATCAAGTATTCCTTCATCACTTAAGAATTTCATGATAGGCATTAAGGTTAACTTTAAGATTTAGATGCTAATGCAGCACTAATTTACAAAATTAAAATTTTAAAGGCATAAAATAGATAAAACTTTTATAGACAAAACTCTTCAATTTATCACGATTTATCTAAAACTGCACATAGTTAAAAACAAAAATGGTATGTTAATTTACTTGTAATATTGAAGGGATTAAGACGTGAAAACGGGCAAAATTCACACTATTTGAAAATTCAGATATGGCATGACATATAGTTTTAGGTTAAAGAGACTCACTCAAAACGTTCTCTAAAATTTTAGTTTTTAAAGATTGAAAAGAGAAGAAAATTTACACATTTTTGGTTCATTGTGACACACAATGTTACTAAGGTGTACACTAACTTTTCTAACGAACGGATTAATTTAAAGTACCAATAATTATAATACTCAAAACATTATCTAAGAAAAATATTGGAAACCAGGTAGAAAATTGCTTATACGTGTTTATTAATGTAATAAAATTCATTTATTAAACTTTCAAATATAGCGGAAAATACATATTTTAGTATATGCAGAAGAAGTACCTGCTTCGCAAATCTTGGACCATGGATCCCACATATGTTATTATTATTTTTTATCAAAAAATTAGCTTTCTATTTTCTGAATTTTGGTGCCAAATTTGGCAAGTATGTGTGAACGCACGAATGTTCGTATGGGTGTAAGTATGTCTTAATACACGCAAGTCAATAAAAATTTTAACAGTTTTTAAAATTTACATTTCTTAATGTCAGTTTATGTGAATCCGACATAAATGAAAACTACGTTATGCTTATCTCAATTTTCGATAACTGTTTGGTATAAAATATAAAAATGCACATATTCTGTTAAATGCAGTATCACTTTCACCACGGAATCCTTTCGTCTTTTCAGACTAGATCCGTAAATTAATATTTGGAAATATTTTTATCTGAAGATGAAAATTTACAAGGATTGTACCCTCCAGAACCATTCACGTGTTGCTTTTGTTGGATTTAAATTTAACTTGTTGTTGTGGCAAAACAATAAAACAAAAACTTTGTAATAAAAAAAAATAATAATAATTTGTTGTGTTGGTTGATGTAAATAAACTCTCTTATTTTGAACATATAAGTAATGAATTACTCCAAATTAAAATTTCTGTATTTCTTCTAATATGTGGAAAAGAAGCATCCACATAGGATATATACTGAATGCGTATTAAGCAAGCCACGTAATGGTTAGGTTAAGTTACGTAATATTAAAAAAATAATTTCTATCATAACTTTAGATTTTTATAAAATATAGCGAAATGACTTTGCTCAAACTTAAAAAGAGGGTAAGAATTCTGAGGTATAAGGAAAATAGACTCATTTTCGCGCAATCGCTACAAATGTATGTGTGAAAATGCACGTTTTCTTTTAAACATGACTCAATTTCAATGACGAATTTTTACCATTTAGCCCCTTTAATAGTTTCACAGCTTTGTTTATAAGTGAAAATTAAAACAATTTACCTTTGTGATATGGGACTTTAATTTTAGTCTAGGATGAAAATGAAAATGAAAAGTGAATCTCCTTTTTCCATCATTATATTTTGTGAAAGTTTCATAGATGAAATTGCCAATACACTTTTACATATGTCATTTTCATCAATGGGTTTTGTCTTTCTATGTTTAGATTTGTTGAGTATTTTTTTTCATTCCCTCCGTGCGAAGAACGGGTTTATTACTAATAAGAATTAAAAACAAAAGGTATTCATCATATGAAGGAATCAGTTGCATGTTAAATTGTCTCATTACAAACTCTCATTACAATACTCTTTTATCGCTGACGCAAATTGACGAATCAGAAAATTAAAAGAAACCACCTTTACAAAAATTAATTTTAGCGCAATATTTTTTTAAAAGGTGCTTATATGAATTAAGCAAATTTAATTTACTATAAAATACAAGTACACACATAATGCTTTTATGAATACATATAATTATACAAAATATATTCATATATTTATAAACAAAACATGCTTCTTTCTAGTTGTAACGTTTCATTAACATTTCTAATTTTTTATATTTAATGTACACATAACATTTTTTCACATTCCTTCCAATTAAAATATTGTAGCAAACCTTAACTTAAGGGTTAAGATTTTAATAATGTATTCATAGATATATAGTAAATACTTCAAATGTTTATACATTGTAAAAACGTAATTATGCATGCGTTGAGATGTCCCGATAAAAAGGTTTGAGCACACTTTTATAAGAAAAATATTATTGCTGTAAAATAAATAATAATAATAGAAGAAATTTACTTACCATTTAACGACTGAGGGGGGAAAATAGCACCAACTTTATGTGATAGAATACAGTAGTTATATATATATCTTTTAATTATGGAACCGTAACTGTTTAAAAGTTTTAAATTAAAGTTAGGTCATATGCATTCATAGCAGCAAAGTACATTTCTAGTATTGTTTGACAATCACATTCAAAATCGCTTTATTTGTGTGAAGGAAAATCAATAATTGCTGAATGTTGGTCTACACTAACGAAAATCAAAATTTGATATTCAGATTTTGAACATCATTAAATTGTATTTTGACTTAGTATTTCACAATTAATTTCCACTTCCAAACAAAGTTTTCTTTATTAGAGTTTTATCAGCAGATAAAAATAACACATTTCAGTATATACTGCTTCCGATCACTCTTTTCATATTTATAATATTGTATCTAAAATAACATTTATGCGAAATAGTTTAAAAATATTTACGGAAATCATTCATTAAACAGCAAACAGGTGAATATTTTACAGTTACTTTCTACTTAAAAACAAAGTTTTCTTAAAAACAATCTTATCTCAGCAGATAAAAAGAAGACATTTCACTATATTTCAAGTTCCTTTTTAAAATATTTTTTACGTTACCACTAAAATAATATTTATGCGAAATAATTTTAATAAATTTTTCGGACATCATTCATCAAATTCTAGCCAGATGAACATTCTACAGTTACTTCCATTTGTTACAAAATTTCCTTAAAACCATCTTATTAGAGGGGTAAAATAAGATATTTCAAAGTCACTTTTTATAAATTTTTAATGTTTCCACTAAAATTGAATCTATGCGAAATATTTTCAATAACATTTACAAAAAACGTCTATCTGTATATTTTATAGTTCCTTTCCGCTTAAAAACAAAGTTTTCTTGACCATCTTACCCGCTGATAAATATAAAACTATTCAGAATATTTGATTTCCAGTTTCTCATTATGTATTTTTAATGTTTCCATTAAAATAACATCTATGCTAAGTATTTTCAATAAAAATTAAAGAAATCATACAGCAAATTCAAAACAGTGATGATAATGAAACTCATGCAGTAGTATATCTACATTAAATTTAACTTATAAGAATGCAATATTGTGGTCAGAGAGAGTAAATATTTTTTTACATTTTTTCTCTTTCATTGGGTAAAACACTAAGAAAATCTCAGCAGAACTATTCTCGTGCAACACGAGCGGATAGGATGGAACTGCGCTGAAAGCGTGTTATATTTCCAAAATTGCCGAAACTCTAATTTGAAACAACTGAAGTCACCATCTCGCGACTCAATTTGCCCTCCTTCTCTCTTCCTCTCGACATCTCCTACTTTTCTGAGTCGGTATACAGCGCCGCCTGCCGAAAGGCAAAATGATCAAGAGAAACTGATGCTGAAATCCGCAGAGCATTTGACGGGGAAATTTATGAAATGAATGAGTGTGCGATGTAGATTTTTTTTTAGGCTTTAGTTTCTGTTGTTATTGCTTTAGTTTAGTATTTATTTAATAGGAGATGCCTTTATGTCACGATTAAGATATTTTTATATGTTTTTCAGACAAAAATGTTAACAATTTATTTTCAAACGGAAATCATCACTACATTAGACAAACTTTAAACAACAAATTTCATAAAAATACAATTATTCTGATCATCAGGAAACTCATAAAAGTAAATGATTCGCAATGCTATTGCTTTAGTTTAGTATTTATTTAATGGGAGAAGCCGGTATGTCACGCCCGTTAAATTAAGATATTTTTATATGTTTATCAGACAAAAATGTTAACAATTTATTTTCAAACGGAAATCATCATTAGATTAGACAAACTTTAAACAACAAATTTCATAAAAATACAATTATTCTGATCATCCGAAAACTCAAAAAAGAAAATGATTCGCAATGCTATTGCCTTAGTTTAGTATTTATTTAATGGGAGATGCCGATATGTCACGCCCGTTAAATTAAGATAATTTTTATATGTTTTTCAGACAAAAAGGTTAAAAATTTATTTTCAAACGGAAATCATCATTAGATTAGACAAACTTTAAACAACAAATTTCATAAAAATACAGTTATTCTGATCATCCGGAAGCTCAGAAAAAGAACATGATTCGTAATCTCCATCACAGAAAACTTTCTGGGTGGTAAGCACTAGACAAACAGGTAGATACCAGAAGGTTGAAAAGCAGCATATTAAGAGTGCTCAGAGTTATTTGTTCTTATTGGCTGTTACATATTGCCATAGTAGGGTGAAAATTCAAACTATTACTGAAATTCAGGACCTGATTACCGCACAGGACAACTAGGTTGCTGCTTTGGACCCACTACAGGGATGAAGCCCCCCCAAAATAAATAAAATTATTTAGAAAAAAATTCCGAAATCTCATAGAAATATCTTTATTTCAATCTCCGATATCTAATTAACAGATATCTGTAACAGACTATTCCTGTACTTTACATTTCTCTAAAAATAGCTTAAATTATTAATGCTGTAGACGTGTAAAAAAATATTTTTATAGGAATTATTTTTTAAGAAATATTTATGGTGAAGAGATATTTAAGTATTATAGAATCAAACAGTAAAGGAAAATTTAAGAAAACTAGAGTTTCATGAGTATTTAAATTAAATGCAGAAACGTTTCCGAATACTCGCAAAAAACACTTCTAGCGACTATTTTAGTTTGAGAGGAGCCCCGAAAAGCTTCTGGGTATAGAGCTCCGAACAATCTTAATCGGGTTCTGTTAAAATTTTACCATACACAGAAGTTTTGAAAAAAACAGTGTATGTTGAACGGATTTTTATAAAACAATGCGCATAAACTTACTAGACTTTAACAATAATATATATTTTTTGACTACGACATCAATATTTATGACCTCGGACGAGTTTGTAACTCTACAGAGAGAGAAAGCAATTATCATTATATAGGTGGTGCAATAAATGTATTGTTTAATGAAAAACTAAATTCTATTGTCGATTTTTCAAATTTACTATAATGTTAAAATGTACTTTTTCAACTTTCTTATACTGTTTAAATTTTATTTCTACCTTATTTAGAATCGGAGTTAAAAATATTTTATTATTACAAGATAGCATGGTAATAATTCTATTTCAAGCATATTTTTGGCTTTTACTCAAAATTACATTTTTGGAAGATTTTGTTTACGCAAAACATCATATCTCAAAAAGTTATGCTTAAAATAACTTGAAAATTTATATGATTATTCTCTAAATGTTTATAAAAGGAATAGACTATGCCCATGATAGTACTTTAATAATATGCTAAGTTAAATTTTGCTTTATTAAATTAAGAATTGCAATAATTTTTCTGATTTTTTTTTCTATACATTACTACTAAATCTTCTACAGTTTCATAAATAATTACTGACTTATCAAATGCATAGTCAAAGTCCCACAGTAAATAATTATAAACCTTACTAAATTTACAACATTAAAAAAATATATTGGCTCATTTTTCTGCTATCATCTTTTGCGGAAGTGTTAATTTTTTTTTTTTTTTTTTTTTTTTGCCTAAAATTAAAAAAATAATAATAACAGATAAAGTTTTTGTATGTTTTCCCAGTTTTTAATCATTTTTCAAAATAAAATACGGTTATAAAATCTTATTTTTAAAAATGAAGAAAAAAAATTTCCGAAGGTGACCAGATACCGTATTAAAATTTGAATGTTGATCGTCGAAGGTAGTATGTTTCAATAACGATAATAAGATTAAATTCAGTTTTTATTCTCGTAAAATTCATTAAAATGGAATTTTTTAAATATACTTTTAAATAACGTTAAATAACAGCTGGCCAGTTAAATGAACATCTAGTTAATCGAATCAGGCACATTTATATATTTGTTCACTGCAATCAAATGAAAATAATTATGCTTTTTTTGCTGTAAGTTTTTATAGGTCGCTTTTTGACACTTTCTAGCTCAGATGAAAGTAGTTTATGACTTCAATTCATTCTTCTGTCCATCTATTTCTCTGTATACCTACCCGTCTGTTTGTCTGCCATCGACTTTCACAATCTTCATTACATTATATAGATTGCAATGAAATAGGTACTATATGTATTTGAGATTCCCTTGTTCCCGATTGAAACTGAAATTTGTTTAAAGTGTGTTTGTTGTTTGTTTACAGGCACATTTCAAAGAATTCGGATATATGATTGTCAATAGGTGAAAACTGTTTGAAGTACATTTTAATTATGTTACACTACTTGAAGTACTACTATATCAATATGCGCTGTTGATATGCGCTATAACGTGTTCCATGCAGAAATTGGTATGCGTATCATCTATTGCTCATTTATGGTCACACAAAATAATTCAAATATATTACCGTGTATAGGCAGTGGTTGTTTGAAGTATAGTTTAACGACGATTTATATTTCTAACATAATGAAATTTGCATGCGATTTTGAGGTGTACGGTAATATCTTCCCTATAAAGGATATCATACGAAAAGCATAAGGATTAATATCATTCAAAATTAGACACTATCTTTCTTTAAATTCCTTCGTTATGCATGAAAATAAGTTTTACGTATTCTCTATTTAATTAGCATATATAAACATGGGAACTTCTTCAAAATATATATTTTAAAACAAACCTAGTATTGTTTTGTAAAACTAAATAATTAATTTTAAAGCTATCGGATTTTTTTATACTTAAAATATTAACAATGCAAAAACCCAATTAAAATAATTTAGTAGTCGGTTTTTCATGGTTTAGATTTACAATATAAGAAAGCTTACTTCTGTTATTAAATAACTTGTAACGTATGAAATTTATCTAAGCACGCACGAAGCACATTACTCATTGATTTAAATATAAGATACATATTTACTAATTTAAATATGTTTCTATACTTCCTAAAATGTGCTTTACAATATTAAAAATCCTAATCTAAATTTACATTTTCCGAAATATACTATTAATGCTGTCACGCTAAAAAAGAACAGGAATATTTATCAGAATTTGTTATTATATATTTAAAAAAACATAATCTAAGTTTACTTTTTCCTAAATATAAAATTAATTCTGTCACACTAAAAAAGCACAGAAATATTTCTCAGAATTTGTTATTATCTACTAGCCATAGTAATTGATTCTTCCAAAAACATCGCTCAAAGCAAATATCTTTAAAATAGGATTTATAATGAGCCAATTTATTTTCGTAGCGAATTGAAAGTAATGAATCAGTGTTGTGCTTCATTTTATGAGAGGATATTTCTCAGTAATTATAAAGAGAATAATTTTATATCAATAAGTTAAATGAACTCAGAAAATGGATAAAGTTTTATCTGAATAACAAATGTTCCCCATCTTTAATAGTTACATATTGTTCAAAACTTTCACAAATTATGTTTTTTTTTTTAATTAATTGCGCATGAATTTGTATTACATTAATATCTATTTTAAAACAAGAACGAAAAATCATGCGTCAAGCATAGATTATGTAGCACTTTCCAACGCTTCTAAAATAATTTTACAAATCATTACCGTTTAATAAGCTGAAAGATGACATCTAAGTAAACAATTTGGAAAACGCATAACATATTTAAAAACGTAATTTCAGGAATTTTCAATATATACAATATTCGGAAAAATATCCGAATACTTTTATGTAGCCCTGTATATGATCTATAGATTTGTATATATACATAGGATGCTAAATTTTAGTTTAGTTAGGAAACGCGTAGCACCGTTTAAATTCTCCTTCTGGAGTTTCTGTCAATAAACGGAAATGTGTTCGCGAACTTTTGTGCTGCCCTGTATAGGATCTACAGAATTTATACACACCACGTAATAGACAAAAAGCTAGTTAAGATTAAAATCGCGTTCAGTAACTTAAAACGCACTTCCCGGAATTATTGTTAACAGACAGTAGAGAATTCTTTTGTGTGCCCCTGTAAATGAACGATGACTGCTATACACACACTATTCTGTAGTAAGCCTCTTGTAATGCACCTTAGTAATATATATTTTAAATAAGCCGCAGACGATTTTTCTCCATAGACGCAATGTAACGGAATTATTTTGACTGTCCCTGTAAAGTAACTCTAAGTGCTATACACCTACTATTCCATATTAAGCTTCTTCTAATGCATCTTAGTGATCTATATAAATTTCAATGCGTTTACAATTGTGAAACATTTTTAAAATAAACCTCAAATGATTTTTCCCCATAGACCGCAATGTAACGGAATTCTTTTGAGTGTCCCTGTAAGCAAACTATAAGTGCTACACACTTCAGTTGAAATAGGGAACGTGCCATAGATAACGACAATAACATATAAAAAATTGCAGAGCAATCCGAGCATATTTACGGGAGTTAGAGCACAGACAGACGGCCAGACGGCCAGACAAACCGAAGTCATAAGCACTTTTCAACTAGGTTGGAAAGTGCTAAAAAAAGCAATTAGAGATTGCGGACGTTTAAAGTAAGAATTTTCTCTGTATATTTAAAAGCTCTATAACTTTTGAATAGCATGAAACAAACTTGTTCTACGTGCATATAACACATTTCTAAATACACTGCTCAAAACAATTAAAGGATATTTGAAGTTTTATATAAAATAAAGATATAAACGAAATTTTTTTTGCCGAAAATAGAAGAAGAGAATCACAAATGCAAATTTTTCTGGTTTTCAAACTGTGGAGTATGCAAATTTTGAGTTCGACGTCAAAAACGTCGCTTCAGCGGCAGCGAATGAAATTTGACTTTCAACTGGATAAAAGAGAATGAAGACAAGGATGATCGGCATTCAGTGATTGCTTTGTTTCGATGAGTACGATGTCTCAGCGAAGTCATTTGACAGATTCAGAAGCTTGGAGAATTGTTGGTAGGTTAGAAGGGGGCCAAACTCAAGCCGAAGTAGCGCAAGCCATTGGAGTGTCACGAAGTGTTATTTCCAGGATCTGGAACCGTTTTTTGGAGAGTGGATGTGCAGGCCGAAGACCAGGGCAAGGTCGTAGACGGGCAACAACGCCCAATGAAGATCGATATTTAGCGTTAACAGCTCGGAGACACCGAAACATGAACGCTACTCTTCTCCAACAACACCTTCGCTCGGCTACAGGCACCACGATTTCAACTCAGACTGTCCGAAACCGGCTCCATGCTGTAGGTCTGTATGCTCGCCGACCGATGGTATGTGTTAGATTAACATCAAGGCATCGTCGCGACCGCAGGGAGTGGGCAACCGAGCATGTCAACTGGAGGAGAAATGAATGGAGCAATATTCTGTTTTCTGACGAGTCCCGTTTTTCTGTGCATCCGGATAATAGGCGTATTTTCATCTGGAGGGACCGTGGCAGTAGGAATAATCCTGCATTCGTGCACGAAAGTGTCAGATTTGGCGGTGGAGGAGTGTTGGTGTATGGTGGCATCTCCATTGACGGGCGCACTGACCTCTACATCATTCGAGATGGAGCTCTGACTGGTCGCCGATATAGGGATGAGATCCTCAGACCTATTGTAGTCCCTTACGCTGCAGCAATCGGAGATAACTTCATTTTAATGGACGATAACTGCAGGCCACATCGTGCAAACCTGGTGGAGGATTTCCTTTTCGAGGAAGGAATCGTTCGAATGGAATGGCCAGCGTGTTTTCCAGACATGAATCCAATCGAGCACGTTTGGGACGCTCTAGGAAGACGAGTTTCTGGTCGCCAACAACCCCCACAAACTCTCCAAGAACTGGAAAGGGCTCTTCTGGAAGAGTGGGGCAGAATACCCCAATTCGTCATTAATAGCCTCATTGAGTCCATGCCTCAAAGGTGTTCAACGTTGCTGGCCGCCCGTGGAAACCATACCCCCTACTGAAAATGATTTTCTTTGAAGCAAACACCTTTTCTTATTCTTTTTTTCTCATATGCACAAATTGTGTTTTTTTCCTTTTGTACACAAATGCGCAATAAAATGCATTTTTTTCTGCCAAACATGTGTAATTTATTCTCATATAACCTACTATGTCTGTCGACCATGTATCAATCAGCTAAAAAGTTTCCCAGATACAAAATCCACCTAAAACTGCAATATCCTTTAATTGTTTTGAGCAGTGTATAAGTAAAATTATTTTGTTCGATACGACTTTTATTAAAGAAATTAAAACATAAGAAATTCAAATTTAAAAATGCACCAGCGCTTTTTACACGATGCCAAACCAATAACAACTTTAAGGTATCGTCAAATTCTTAAAATATACAAACCTGTGCATTCATTTTAATATATATTAAATATTACTAACGTTATAGTAATTTTTTGACGCATGTTGGTCAATTTTTTTTTTTTTTGCTCTGGATAGTGTATTTGATGACTCTAACTTTGGTAATTAGTATTCGTTTGGCAAACGGAGAAACATTTATATGAAAAGTAAATCCGTTAACTCGATTAAGCAAAATGATAAAGATTGGAGTAAAATTTGTTAGAATGGTACATTTTAAACATTGCTTACAGGTAAGATTTTAAAACTGCGTGAAATTAGAACCCTTTGACCGTCTGAAGTTCTGCCTGCATTTTTATAAGTATGTATGTAAATCCCAGGATATATACATTTTTTAATCGCGGTTTGATAGTACTATAATATCTTTTATATCCCCTCATTCTATATACAGTTCAAAATAAAATTTTGTTAAAAATAATTTTGTCTACATCCATTTTAACATTATGTGTAAAAACGGAAAAACACTGGACTGGCAGTTAAAGTGTCAAAACCTTGATTTTAATTGAATGCCTAAGAGGGAATGCTCAGACTGGGAACCAGATATGTAAAGCATCGATGTCCCTCCCTGTCTCTTTATTAATCCTTAAAAAATACATATATTAGCCTGATCTGAAGCTGCCAGAAAACACGACAGGCGCGGGGTGGAAAGAGACAAACGAAAGTCAAACTTCCTTAAATTACATATCAGGTAGTTATCTGCAGGGGACATACCTGCAACCCCACACTGGGCAGTAAAGATGATGCTTCATGAGCGATTAATACTTGTAACCAGGAAAAGGCCGCCCATATATATAAAAATTTAAAATTTATCTTGTAAAAACAAAGCATAGTAAAACCTGCGCAAACAAGTTCAGAAGGTACTGAGAGAAATTTCCGTTTTAAGACTAGAAATGACAAAACTTGTTGGTTTTGCGTTTGATGGATGCTCCACGATGGCTGGTAAAGTTACTAGTGTCCAAAAAAAGAATCAGAGAAAAATATCCCAAAACCGTATATTTTCATTCCACATCACATCGATTGAATCTAGTGGTAAATAATCTCTATCAAGTACCAGATATAATAAACACAATAGAAACAATAAAACAAGTGATAAGAATTTTTACGGAGTGCTCTTAGAAAGAAAAAAAATTACAAACATTTCTGGTCTATGTGAAACAAAGTGGTCAAGAAAGCATAACTCCATACGACATCTTTCTAATCATTTTGTTACTGTTAAAAAAAATATCTGTAATATTTCTCATGACAATGGCGCGAACCCAGAAACACGCTCACAAGCTTTACAGTTAGATGCTGCAACATCATCTGTCGTCTTTATTGTATGTTTGAAAATAATTTCTCGACATTCTTTCTGTCTGCAGCCAGTTGTAAACAAATTGCAATCTGTAGATTCTGATTTGGATTTTGTACACCAGCACATATAGAAGGAACTTCTTGAGATTTTTCGTATTAACAGGATTGAATCAAAAGAAGAATTTCAGATATTTTCATGGAAGTAATGGAAAATTGTAATTGTCTAGAAATCGATATGAAAATGCCGAGTTCATAAACTTCTTGACCGAGTGTGACTTCGTATCCCAAGGTAAAATTTACCGAAAAAGCCAAATATTCTGTCAAAATTAGATCTCCGTATAGGAAATTTAAGAGTTTGGTACAATTTCACCGTGAAGACTATCGCCTAGGTTTATTTTTATAACATACATTGAACGAAGACATTATTTCTAGTCAAACCGCTATTTCCATTTGTTGGGGCAATTTGTTGATTAATATACCTGAGGTGTTCTCTTCTTTCTTTTGTACAACAGTACATTTAAAATGCATATTACATACAAATGAATTCTACGTATGTAATATAAATAATAAACAAACTAAAAATTGCATAAGTGACTTTTTTTTATTGTTTTGTTGTAATTAAGAAATAATGGAGTAGTGGGAATCGATAAATATTTGAGAATTTGTTAAAGTGGTCAACGGCCGAAAATGTTTTGCAACCTCTAGAATAATCGTTTGGATAGATACAATGTTCATACTGGGAAAAAAAGTGTAGTAATAATAAAAATAATAATAATTGTCTTTCATGGCCGCTTCTACTAGAATGGAACCCACCTTCTTAATACTATCCAAGTATTTATTCAGAAACAAAAATAGTTGGAATGGCGAATGAGATGTAAAAACTTTTCTTTTGAAAAAATCTTTGAAGTAAAGAACATTCTAAGCGTTTCATAGCTTATACTTAGACTTTCTTTCATAAAATATATTCATTTGGGAAACGGCTTTTAGTCTTTGAATGGAAAGTATGGAGTTGGAAAATCAGAAATCTATCCGGAATTATTCAATAAGAAATTCCTAAAAAGCTGAACGAATCGTTAAAGAACGGCAGAATAAACGATATATTAAAGAATAATTAGTAAGAAAATATTTTTATTACTTCTATAGCTTTAGGGAAAAAATAACAATGTTTTACTCATGTTAAAAGCGCCATGTCACACAGGCTTATTATTATTTGAACCGTATTAAGTAAAACTTCTACACTACAACTATTAATATTCAGCTTTTTTCTTAAAATCTAAAAAATCAACTAGTTAAGTATCATTAGCCATTTTCTAACAAGTTCTCATTAAAAATACATTGACAAAAATGAGTGAAAGTTATCTTCATCAAAGTTAACATCATCGCATAAAAATTCTAAAATACAACTATTACTAGAATGTTTTATAAAAAAATATATAATTAAAAAAAACTGCAAATTTATTTTTTGACTTTTTCGGTAATCGACTTCATAAAAATTAGTAAATGTCAATGAGTCTGACGCACAATGCGAAGTCTTAAGAGTTTAGTAGAACTCAATTTCTGCGGATGAATCGAACGCGTTTTTATTGCGTTTTTAGATAATTAAATATATAATGTTACATATCACTGCTTATCTTTTAATAGAAAACTAGATGGAACCTGTCAAAATTTGTTGGAAAAAAATACTATAACAATATCAGTAAAATAAGCTTCTTTATTATTTAAAAAAAGGGGTGCGTATGAAACAGTCTTTCAAATATTTTATTTTAAAAGTTTTTTGCCCCAGTCAAATACAGTATTATTTCCTATGCAAAACCCAAACAAACAATCTGTAAACAACTGTGTAATGCAAATCAGTACCGCCATACTCCCCACGGCATAAAAAAAAATTCATGGACCTATGAAATATATACAAATAGTATATTCCTACGGTCATATCATATTCAGTAAATAAAAGAACATTCTAAATAAAGCACACATCTCCCTCCCCCTCACCTGTGATAATGCAACCGAAAGAGCTCCTATGCGCATGTGCGTTGCATCTGCCCAAAAGCACCGTCGAAATTCGCCTTAAAAAAGTTTTAAAATGTTTAAATTAAAAGTTTTAAAATGTCCTCTTTAATCATTGTTCATTTCAAATCCATATCTTCTAAAACACATCCATTGTTTTAAGCTAATCAGTTTTTATGTAATTTTTTTACAGTAATAAATCAATCGGCCGATGAGGGAGATTTTAAATGTTTTCAAGTGTAATTTATTTGTATTTTTTCTTCGGTTCCTTTACATATTCAGGATTATTATCCCTTTTCCATCACAATCGGGGATATTTTCCCTCTTATACAGTTGGCAAATGTAATAAAATATAAAAATACAATTCCTAGCATATTCTAATATCTGATGGAACATATACATCAACGAATTCAACGTATCAATTTTATGCTATTCATAAACTAAAAATAGTTTTTTTTTTTTCTTGACAGATTTTCGTTTAGCGCTAAAATGCTCTCTATCTTATGGATAATCTGATCTTATGATTTATCATTGTTTTTATTATTATTATTATTATTATTATTATTATTCACTTTTTATGATGGTTTGGAAATTCTATTTTTAATTGTGGCAACTTTCCCAGGGGCTATTTTACATTACTGAAGCAAACTGGTGGTCATTGATAAGATATAATTAAAAAACTCTTCATGCTTGAAAATTATTTAAAAAGTCGTTAAATTAAGCGGCAGTTTTCAAATAAATTTCAATCGAAAAAGCTAATTTTTTTTTCTAATTGATAATGTAAGAATTGAAATTGTAAAATGTTGTAAAATGTAGTAAAAAATAGAAATTTGTAGTATTTAGAAGTGATGTAACCGCGATGAAAGCTAAAGCGATAGCACCGTTTGTTGTCACAACCGTTGTACATTTCTAAAAATTGCCACTGTATTTTGGCTGGTTTCCAAAAGTCGAAAACCATTTTTTGACATCGAAAGAGAAATTCACAGCGAAAGAAATAGGACTTTGCGCTATTAAGGAAATGTTAAATGAACTTATAATAAACCTACGAAAATAATTCTTATGAAACATTAGTCTTATACATTGTTTATTCTAGCTAAAAATACAAACATTATTTCAAGATTTTTTTTCTACCGTAACTCTATTTTTAATAATTTTAAATTTCCTGAAATGCTTTACTTTTGTGATTTGTTTTATTAAAAAAGGAAATCTTCTAACCTATAATTTAAAAAAAGTAATTGGTAACATGCAATCAAGGTATGCAAACAAAATGAAGAAATCAATGACGTCTCCAGTTCTAATCTTTATAATTATGAGTGGAAAAATCAGTTAAAATTACGTCATGTTGACACAATCATAATCATATACATTTTTCTCTTTAGTTTTATCAGTATTAAAATGCATTTCAAGGTAAGCATAACGTGATTTTCACTGGCGCTAACTTTTCATACGTACTTTATATCCGTTACTTTAATACTTAAACACCATGCATTCAAATAAAAATATATTTTACATTTAATTGGAATGAAAAAATGGCATCAACAAAGTTATAATGCACAATGATAAAATAAACCCAATGGACAATATTCCCGTGACGTCACAATAACTATAAATTTTTATTTGCTTTTAAAACACGCGAATAAATATTTTTACGGAAAATAACCTTGCAAATTAAAAAATTCGCCCTAAAAGCCGCGTGCTTTTAATATTCATTATTTCTCTTAATATCCTCGCAACCATAGAGTTCAGAGAATAAACTCTATGCCTTGCAACTGTGGTCGTTATCCGATTATGACGTCATTAGCAGAAGTAAAAGTTTAATTGAAAATTACGGTTAATTAATTAAATTTTCGAACAAACGAATGCACGATAACAAATCTGTGACCAAATATCTTTCATTTAAAAAAAGAATGATGTAATTTGATGCAGTAGTTTTTTTCTCACGGATTGTCGAAAGAAATCGCTTAGCGTTTTAAATATATAGATAAATGCTGTGATTTGGAATGCGATAATTTTCAGGGCCCGCTTCAAAAAAAAAAAAAAAAAAAAAAAAAAAAAAACTTAGTGAAAATTTAATTTAAAGAAACAATTTCCAAAAACAAAAACCATAAAGTATCAATGTGCAATTATGTGCAGTACAGTTTTGTGATTTTAATATATTTTAGACGTTTAGCTTTAAAATTGCGACAGAATTTTGCTAATATAAAGTGATATTAAAGCACAGATATGAATTATGAGTATTATTAATGCATAATTTACATTATTATACGTACAAATAATATTGACACTACTACAATTACCGACACATATAATCTGTTATCGTGCAACTGTGGATTTAAAATGTTAATGTGATGAATAGTGGCGATGTGCTACGTGCTTTCGCTGTAGTCGCCAGACCATTCGGCGCTTCTAGTGCCTTTCGCTAATGCTATGCGCTGGAGTACTTTTCAGGCTATGGACGGTAATTGCTGGAATCTGGTTTTCAAATGTGTTATGAGTTTTCTAAAATGTGTACTTAAGTACCTTATTAGACAACGAAGGTTTGTTAAAGTATTCTGGATGTGTTAGAAAGTGTTTCATAATCTATGCTTGACGTATGATTTTTCTTTCTTGTCTAAGCTATCACATAATTTTAAAATGTAATTATTGATTATGAAGAAAATAGCACATTTGAATAAATTATTTAAATGATAAAATATGGATGCTAAATTTTCGATATGGGGGTCATACATTAATCCAATAGGTTTCGAAATTTGTCGATATATATTTGTCAGAAAGTAAGAATAAATTGTTATAACTTAATGTGAACTTTATGCATCTGTTCGAAATATATAAACATTTTTACTTTTTCATTTGTTAAAAATTTTTAAACGTATTTATTTATTTTTCCTTTCTCAATTAAACGGTGTCTACCAACTGTATTTTTTAACGTATAAAAAAAAAAAGAAAATTCTAGAAAATTGTCTTTGGCAAAATATTTTATTAGTAAAATAGCTTATTGTCGGGTGAATTTAGTATGCTTTGCTATTGAAATATATGGAGATTTAGTTCATTGGAAAATGATTACCAAAAGTGAGTGTCTCCAAAAGAAAATTATAAAACGTTGGACGTGTATATTAGATAAAAGTCTCCTAAGACTGGTTTACATTTGTATCTTTGCTGCACGAAATTCTATACAATTTCTTTCACTTAGATAAGTGTTTTGTTGTTTAAAATAAAATAAGTGTTATTTTAAGGATATAATAAAACCTCCTTTACAACGAGATGCTTATACTAATAAAATTACAGTGTAAACGGCATGCGCACGTATACTCGAATCACAAAGTAGCATATTTATTGGAAGTTGGGAAAATAAAATTAAAGTGAAAACGATCTGTTTAAGGGGGCCGATCCCACCTTAAAAGGTGTACTTTTCATTCTAAAAATTACAAGTGTAAGCAGTTGCAGAATGTCACTGCATAAAATCGTTTTATTGTGACAGTTCTAAAACTTAATTTTCAAAATCTTATTTGTTTATAAAGACATAGATATATACACACATATAAACACCTTAAAATTTAAATTGAATCTTCCAGAATATTAAATATATATGCAAACTGGGATTAAAAAATAATTCTTTGCACAGATGACACTGCGCCGATAGGTTATGCTGTAATACACATAAAAACATTTTAAATGCTTTATAAATGTTAAATAATATTTACAAAAAATAGCATTAAACCTGCTCAATATGTACACTTAATTTTTAATAATGTGCTCTAATCGCAGAACCATATATTCCACAGCTGACCGGAATGAGTGTGCCGGAATATCAAAAACATGGCGGCGAATGCTGTCTTTCAGTTCTCGCAGAGATGCTGGCTTTTTACGGTAAATATTGTTCTTCAGGAAGCCATACAACCAAAAGTCACAGGGACTGATATCCGGCGAACGAATAGGTCATGATGTTGGAAAATGGCGGCTGATCACCCGTGCATCTTTGAAATGCTGTTTAGCAAATGCTATACACGACGACCAGAGGTGCGCCATCCTGCATGAAAATGATATCTCGAAGACGTTCCCGTTGTTTAAGTTGTAGGATTGCAAAATCCCTCAGCATATCATGGTACCGTTCTCCTGTGATGGAACATGTTTTAATTCCATTTGCAGTTATCGCTTCAAAACATGCGGTACAATGATAATAGTAGCCGTAAAATCACAACATACTCTCACTTTTTCAAGATGCAAGGTTTGTTCCTGGACAGCGTGAGGGTTTTCTGCTACCCAAAATTAAGAATTGTGGATGTTAACGTGCCTATTGACGCAAAAGTGGGCTTCGCCAGTCCATATAATGTTCCCTGGTCGTGTGATGTCAACCCCCATTCGAGCACGGAACTCCAGGGCAATAGTTTTACGAACCTCTAAGGCCCTGTCTTGCAATAGGCTCACATACTTCATTTTGTACGGATAAAAATATATAAACAGCCGTAAGATTTTTCGTACATTGGATTACGGCATATCCAATTCACGGAAAACCAACTGGCACACTCACACTACAATGCGGCGACTGATTGCTGGCTTCAACGACCGAGGTAGTCACATTTTCGACGCTAGAATACTGGATTTGCTTTCATCATGGCCTGGAAGAATGCCAAGTTGCCCTTTTGTTTCAAATTTCTTTATCATCTTGTGTAGGGCACACTGAGTCATTGGACCTCTTCATATCTGCTTCATAAGGCGGAATTCTTTTGCAGCTGCAATGGAGTTCTGCTGGTTCTGTAGAACAATTTCACTAGTAGTGCTTTTTGTTGCAATGTAAGCATGATGTTCAGAGAACTAAATAATGCTCGTTCAGAATACGCTTTACTTTTATACCAAGAATAAGGCATGCGATGTAACTCAAATATTGTTTCACATTTTCAATATATGCAAATAAATACCATTTGTGTTTCAGCGCCATCCATTGGTGAATTTACATAATATTGTTTTTTATTTCAAAATGTCAAGCGCATCATTTGAATTATCTGTAGTTCAAAATTCATCTCATTTGGACGATTAGCACGCATTTTACAGCCCTCCGAAGCGCGTAACTTATTTATTAAGATCCCTGTATCATGATACTTTTATTATTTTCTAATATTGATTGATATTATCAATGTATTGGATGGAGCTGTTGATTTTTGACACGATTGGTAATTTTAGTTTCAAAATTCTCCTCAGATAAAAATAAATTGAAACAAAAACAAAAACAAAATAAAAGATATCCGGTTTGGTAAAAAAAAAAAAAAAAAAAAAAAAAAAACATTTAAAAGTATTGAAAAGCACACGAGAAATTTCAAAAGATCTCTGTCATTGGTTTAACATTAACTTATGAGCGTCCTCCCGATAATAGCGTAGGTTCTTAAGATCATTTTAAGCAATAGCCTAATAGGCCTATTTTTTGGTAATTTTCTTTTTCACATTTTAAAGGATATTTGACATTATCTGTTCTGTTTGTTAAAAGCTGAATTTCTAAATCAGATTATAACGGATTTAAAATCCTGTAATATAAAATATATGTAATAGCAAAATAGATATAATATTTATTATTTATATGTTTTTTATTTCATTGGCTTTTACATATTTCTTTTTAAGTCTGTTACAAGTATTTATCAATTAAAGCATTAAAAATTCATGATAATCTCATTCATGTCAAATATTATTTGATTCATTTTAATTTTGTGGACTCCAATCTTCATTTATATTGCATATAAAGCTAGTTTGAGGTTTATATAATACAAAAATGACAGGCTTTATTATGATCTTTCTCACGTATTTAAAAATGTTGCTAATATCAGATAACATTTAAATTTTTCTCTCGTTACGTCAACCGTTAGGAACAAAATATCATGTTAAACTTTTCAAAATCCCGGGATTTATTTGCATTATTAAACATTATTCAATTGTTTTAGTCAATGAAGTTTTTTGGAAGGACAAATATGTCAAATTGTATTTTTTATATTACACTGAAACAAACTAATTTAAAGAAACTAAAAGGATTAAGAAAGTGATACCGATAGTAATAACAATGTTTAAAAATAATTTAGAAAACCTGTACTAACCCCCCCCCATGAAACTTAAGGAAATTTTACACTATTAAAAAGAACTAGAATGTGAGAAAATATGATATATACACTTTAATAATAATAATACTGCTTTTTTTTTAATTAAACTATTCAAGCTTTTGGCGACATTTTTTAATCACACGTAGTATTAGAAAATACCAATCACTAGTTTGAAAAAGTGATAAAGTTCATTACTTTGAGAAAAAACGTACAAAAAAATCTTCGGTGTTTTCTAATTAAAATAAAATTTAATATAATGAAACATCGGTGAATCACGTAATATCAAGTAAATGTTATCCAATGTTTGCCTAAATGAAAATACATTTAAAAAATTCGTGTGAATTCATAAAACCTAATATACAAATATTCTAAAGGATACAAAATTAATAAAATCAAATGTTGAAATAATAAGACTATCATTTAATTAATAAAACTTTAATGAATAAAGAAAAATCATAGAAGACATACCAATATACGAAAAATTTATGACACATGAAGACGTACATATGTGCTAAAATACCTCTAAACATAAACAATAGTTCAGTAGGTAGGTACAGCGCTAAAGACAAAAGACAATGACAACACAGAAATTAATGAAGCTGAGCTGAAATTCTCAGAAGAATACCGCCATCTCCTGACCACCTCCGAAGTCCTTGACCATGAGGATTTTTGAGAGAGTCTGTTTGTATTTGTCTGTACAAAATATTTTTCGTGTGAAGTTTTATAAGCCGATGCCTTGTTATAATACATTAAAAACACTTTTTCCGTCAACCATTTATTGTTTAATCTTTATTTATTTTAAGTCAATTAGAGAAAAAAGTTTTGTATTTTGAACGATTGTGAAAATGTTAAACATTTTAAATGTTTTTAACCAGGGAGAGAGGAGAGTGAGAATGATTTTAACTTTTATTTCTCTATTACAGAAATTTTTGAGACATACATTTCCCTTAATATTATGTTATTTTCTTCTTTAAAACTATAAGGATTTGAAGGAAAAATCTTTTTCCGTCCATTTTCTATATGATACTAGAAACTTCCATTGAGATATTTTTTGTTCACGGGGTAAGGTTAATTACTTTTAGGTTTAAAAAATAAAAATAAGCATTCAAATGTCAAAAAAAAAAGAAGATAGATTTATTAAAATAAAAGGAAAATGTCATAGACTCATAGACTAAAGTCTAACTAATATAGTTATTTTTCGTAGTATTAGTATGACAAATAGCAAGGAAAGATTTTTAAACACTTTTGTAAAATGCTGTATTGCAACAGGATTGAAGAGACATAGCAACTTTCAAGTATTTAAAAAATCCCTGACGGCTCGGCCTACAGGCACAGGTAGATTTCGAAGACGCAGACCGTGGGGCGCCTGTTTGTGGGGAATTGCGGAAGAAATGACCTTTTTGCCATGATGCTACAGTTGGCACCGCCTACTTCGAAACCTAACTTGTTTGCAGGCGGAGCCAGCAGGGATTTTTTTTATTATTTATTTATTATTATTATTATTATTATTATTATTGCTATAAGAGTTGGTCCTATAAAAAACTTGTCAGTATAAAAGTTTTAGATAATATTAAGGGGATTTATAATAAATTTAAGCGGATTTGAAATCTTGGTAATTGACGAAGTTATGAATTTTTTTCTTCTGAATCCCCCTCCCCCCCCTCTTGGGGCCATTTTTAATTATATCAAAAATCTGTCATACATAAATTTCGGACCTTCTCCTAGAAGTAATAATAACTTCAAACGGATTCGATACGTATCATAATTAAGAAATTATGGGGATTTTCTGTTTTCACAAAAAGCCCCCCCCATCCCCCCCCTTGGTTCGATTTTGCCCATTAACGAACTTGACTGAGATTTTATGTATCAGTTTCGAAAAGATGCGGGAGTTGGAACCACCTACTTCGAAAAATAACTTGTTTGCAGGCGGAGCCGGCAGGGATTTTTTTTATAATTTTTTTTAATTTTTTGCTATAAGGGTTGGTCCTATAAAGAACTTGTCAATATAAAAGTTTTATATAATATTAAGAGGATTTATAATAAATTTAAGCGGATTTGATATCTTGTGAATTGACGAAATTATGAATTTTTTTCTTCTAAAACACCCCCTTTTTCCCCCCTTGGGGCCATTTTTAATTATATCAAAAATCAGTCATACATACATTTTTGGCCCTTCTCCTAGAAGTAGTAATAACTTTAAACGGATTCGATACGTATCATAATTAAGAAATTATGGGGGTTTTCTGTTTTCACAAACAGCCCCCCCCACCCTCCCCCCCCTGGTTCGATTTTGCCCATTAACGAAATTAACCGAGATTTTATGCCCCTTGATTTTATGCATCAGTTTCGAAGAGATCTGTGCAGAATTATTGCAGTTATCGTGTCCATAAAAAAGTGACATAGATAGATAGATAGATAGATAGATAGATAGATAAAGTTTCGAACTGGGGGTGTTTTTGGGTTCTGGGAGTCATGATCGGCGTAGATCTGCAAAATTTTTTCAAAAATTCCAACTTAGGTGAGAATGTAATAGGTAGTATTTCTTACGAAATCTACCTAATTTTTTTTTATTATAAAACAATTGATCGGACAAATTGCACTTATTTTTATATCTAACGAATAAAATGTTTAAAGTAATAGTTTCAACAACGGCGTATAGAACTTACAGTAAACTTTTTCTGTTGAAACATAAATGACATTATAATAGTATATATAATGGTATACTATCAATACTACATGTAGTTAATAACAAAAGTGGTTCTAAATATAAAACAATAGTAAATGTAAGGACATATGATGCACTGCTGATTTTTTTTTTTTTTTTTTTTTTTTTTTAATGTGAAATATATAGAGAATCTGCTGGTAATCTGTTATTTTAAGTCTTATGTAAAATTACAGAGATTAGAAAAACAGAGAAGTTATTCGGTAAATTTATAGAGTCTACTGTAATTTTTTTTGCAAAAAAATATCTATATTATTATTTATAAAAAAAATAGATAGAAGACGCCGACTATGCCAGCTTTGGAAACTAGTTAGAATTTTTCGAATAAGTTTTAATTGGCGTAACGCAACACTTAATTTTTAAATGAATCGCTTCGACCATAGCCAGAATTTGAATCCGGGTTACTGGCTGGAAGATAAACATCATAACCAGTATACGATGTGGCAATTTCTGTGGCGTGCCAAATATGTCTTTTATGATTTAGTCGAAAAAAATCTATTGTACTTCTGAAGTTTACCATCGCGGTTAAACGATTACGTTTAATGCGATGATTAGTCATAAGTATGGGGCTCAAGAGATCTTTTATTTTTCTAGTCTTTAAATAAGTTTAACTAATATTTCATGCTGCCATCATTCGGATTAATATACGTTTAATTTAAGGTAACTTTTCTTTTCATGGTTAATGAAAATACTTTGCTATTACGCTTTCTAAAAATTGTACTTAAAAATATTCTCATTGTTTTTTTGTTTGTTTGTTTATTTTTTAAACTGGTGTAATATATAATTTTAGACATTATATAATCCTTTTAAAACCTAGAATAAAATGCTTTGCAAATGTGTCGAACGTTATGTGTTTTAGGTAGCTTTCAATACAAAAAAGTATAAAGCTACCTATTGCAGCCGTTCGGAGGAAAGCAGTTCCAGAAAATTTCGATATATTTTCACCGATCATGACCCCCAGACCCCAAAACCACCCTCCGTTCAAATGTTGATTTATATATATAGATATATCCATATATATATATATATATCTGACGTATGTCATACGATAACGCTCGTATTTATAAATCAATTTTGATGAAACTAATTGTGTGTATTAAGCTAACCAATGTCTC
The DNA here is from genome assembly GCA_963931845.1 of Maratus michaelseni. Classification (NCBI taxonomy): domain Eukaryota; kingdom Metazoa; phylum Arthropoda; class Arachnida; order Araneae; family Salticidae; genus Maratus; species Maratus michaelseni. Next base: position 189,542,862 of record OZ007590.1, read on the forward strand.
GACCGAGTTCGTTGGCCAGCTTGGTCCGCCATTTTCTTTCAAGATGGCGGCCATTTAAAAATTTAAAACTAAAATAAATATACAAAAAAATTAAAAATTCAAATTTATTTTTTAATTACGTTTTCTTCCGTGATACAAGGATTCCAGAGCATTTTTTGGTTCACCTCTATTTTAAAAAATGGCTGAGATGGAGCAGTTTGAAATTCTAGGGTGGCTGACATTTTGAAACAAAACAGCACATTAACGCGATTACTCGCAAATTATTTTCTTTCATTGTTGTAATAATTTTCCCAATCATACGCATAAAACTATATATTCATATCCGTTAGCGCCAAAATTGGCGACATTGGCGACAAAATTGGCAAAATTGGCGATATTTGGCGAAATATCGCCAAATTTGGCGACCAAAATAAGTCTTCATAAATGAAACCAATTTGGCTATTACTCAATAATTTGGCGAATTTCTTATTCAAATTCAGTATTAACGAATGTTCTATAATTGGGTTCTTTGCATTTTAGCTTGCTGTTTCGATTAACATTAGCTAAAATTTTAAAACGAAGATATAGGAAAGCTACCTTTTCCTTCCGGTACAGGCCGGAAGGACTTTTTTTTTCGAACTTTTAACATGTAAGAAATAATTTTGTGAGTGATTTTTTTAAATGAAAGATTTTTAATGTAATTCTTTTTTTTTCAACAATATTAATAAAGTTTTCGAGAATATTTTGAAATAATACCACAGTATATATACTTTGTCATAATGCGCAAATATTGTTTGAAAAGAATATTTTTTGGAAAGCAATTTTTTTAGTAATAAATAAAATAAAAATTAATTTTAAAAATGTAAGTTCTTTTTAAAAATTGACTTTTAATGTTTCCATATATATTTTGAAAACTTTTTTTTTAATTTAGAAGATTAAACTTCATTTTTTTTTGTGTGTGTGTGTGTTTAATATTTATGTATTCAGAAGGTTAATAAATATTTTATAATGCATATGGCATTAAAATTCTACTATTCCTAATAATAATAATATTTTATAATTTTTTATAAATATTAACACAAATTATAAAATATAATAAATAATATTTGATAATTATATTACCAAAACTGTAAATACAGATTGAAAAAAAAAAAAATTACTCTTTAAATTACCTCACTCTGTTTCTATCTTTTGATCCCGCTAACTCCGCAAAGACTAATTTTCCCTTTTAAAAATATTCTAATACGACAATTTTTTAATACGACAATTTTTAAACCAAATTTTCTTCTTTAATAATTTTAATAAAATTGAAAAAAAAATTTAAAGGTATGTATTTTGAATTCCAGGTTACAATAAAGATGAAAATATCTTTAAATAAAGACATGGAAATCCCTGCAGAGAATTTTATATAAGACACTGGAAATGTCTGCAAGATGATGACCGAAAAACTCGATCGAATGGATTTAACCGAGAACTAGTGTAAATTTACAGAGAGTCTCGTTTTTTTTTATGGGTTTTTAAAGAAAATTTTAACAATGTGCCTAAAGGATTAGAAATTGCTGATTCAAGTAATTAAAAATTCATATTAGCGCTCGCATTGAAACTTTTCTATGTACGGGACTTTTCCCTTTAATCTGCACACTAGCCTATAAATTCTGTAACAGACTAAGAAAGGACAAACCCTAAATGTTTGAATTTTTAGAGCTTTTTGCGAGTAAGTAGGTATTGCTCACAAAACGCTTTACTAGAACAATGTGTTAACGATTCTCGAAATTTAAAAATACACTCTTAGAAAAAACTGTAAATTTATGAGCGTTTGCTTTTCAATTTTCACGGGCAATAGTCTTATTTGATGAAAAATGGTCTGATCCACTAAATAAGTGGCCTTAAATACGTAGAAAATTAAGGACAATCCACATATTCTTACAGTTCTTGTCCATGTGTCAGCAAATATACGGTACGACCCCATACATTTTCCTCCGCCAGGGTGTAACCCTTCATTTTAGTCGTGTTTCCATAAATAATGTCATTTAACCGCGACGGTAACGTATTTTTTAACCCGCTAAAAAAGCGATTCTGTGATGATTATCTAGCGTGCTACGTGCTACGAAACAGCAAGTAAAGTGTTATTGTGTTTTAAAGTGCATTATATATTTATATCCTGTTTTAAGGGAAGTCAATTACGGGCTGTAAAAATGATGGGCATGGATTTTTTTTTTTTTTTTTTTTTTTTTTTTACGTGGTATGACTGGAATCTCTGCTGCTGGCCTCTGCACATAATTTTACAGGGATATTTTTAACAGTGTACAACCAAAAGATAATTTTGATTCTTAAGTTTTCAGAAAAATAACATAATTGATGAGTTTACTATCAAATCAATCTTTCGATCAAGTTATTTAGCGGATATATTCACTCATGTGAATGAATTAAAAATCCCCTTAAAGAATTGGGTTAAACAAATAAACAACCCGGATTTTTTTTCTTTTCTTTCAAGTTTTTATTTGTATAAAACGTGGAGAAAATGTTAATTTTGTAAAAATGTCAGCTAATTGCTGAAACATCTGCAGAAAATTATTAGCGGGCAATTCTTAAAATGTACTTAACCTTCTCGACTAAAATGTATTTGTATACAAGATAATTATTGTTTTTTCGTTGCTCATGAAACATCATTCAGCAAGCAAACTGTCGGATCCGATTATAATGGTGCTCGTTACGAGGGGACAGTAGAAGCCCAGTACATTGTTCACATTATTATTTAGTTATTTTAATTATATTCATTTTCTCCTGAGCATAATATTAAACCTCAGTTAAAATTAAGCTAAGTTCTACTACTTTTATGTCATTTTCGGAAATTTTTTATTACTTAAAAATCACATATGTAAAAAGGTTTTTGAATTTATTGTACTTTATCCTAAGAGTAAAAATAATTTTATATAAAAATATTGATATTTTAATCAATCTAAACTCCTCCAAAGTACAAAGTGCACCATGTATGGCTTGCATAGTAAATCATTGAAGATGATTGCCATCTTCTGAAATAAAAACAGATTACATGAATTCTTAAGATACATTAAATTAACTGGAAGCCAAACCTAAAATTGATAAAAGAAATCAACATTTCAGAAAATTGTGGCCGTTTGAAATTTTAGGTCATTTTTGGCACTAATTTGTCATTTTCGAAACTGTTTAAAAAAATCGAAAAAAATTAAAATATTATTTTTTTAAACGTTTGTCCTCCAATTAAAAACGTCTATTTTAATTTGTAAAAACAAAATTTAGATAGTTTGAGCTGTTTACACCTCTCTTCCGTTTCAAAAAAATTCTTTTTAAGGAAAATGCGTTTAGCGCGTGACACTGATCCGTTAAATATTGAGTTGAGAAAAAAAATGGTTTCGTAAACACGTTCTAGTATTTTTATGACTTAAAAAATAAAAAAAGTTTTTTTTTTTTAATTTTTTTTTTAGCGTGTCCTTTAAGTAGTGTTTAGTATATATATATATTTTTTTTTGTATTTAGTGCATCCTTTAGTATCCTTTATTGTATTCTTTGTGTTTAGTGTAAACGTTTGGTATATCTTGAAATTTTTCTTTATTCACTGTATCCTTCGATTAAAAAAAGTCGTAAATACAAAGCGACGTTTTAATAGGGTCCAACATACATCGAATAAACGTTTATTCGGGATTTTTATCATCATGTCTCTATCTTTGTAGTTTATACTTAATGAAACTAACGTTATGTGCGGGCTGATGGATTAAGGTGAGCAACAGCCTAATATACTATATGTACAAAATAACAACAAAATGTATACATTATCTTAAAATTGTTGTAATGTTTTTGCGAATTGAATACCTTAAGTGAAATAATAAGCTATAAACTGCAGTATAGTATAATTTATTTAAATTAATAAAAGTATTTATTATTCTAATATGAAAAGTAAAAATATTACATTGATGTATATGTTATATAAATATCCTAAAAGGTATATATTTCCAGTTTTATGTTTACTTCCTTTATGTATTTGTTTTGTATATATTAAAATATTTTATAACTTTGTTGGGTTTTTTATGAAGATATGTGCGAGAACCAAAGTGCGAGATCTACCATTTTTCAAATGTAAAAAAAGTTTATTTTTAGTAGCATTCAGCCATGAATATATAACGATATTTTATATGCAAAAAATTTAAAATGAAATGCATAATATTCTTTTGTTGTGAAAAGTTGGACTGTGAATTATCATACGAAGTTGAACTATGGTATCTGTATCCTTTATTCATTGAATACATGTGAAATTTATATTGATGTTATACAAAATAGTTTTATGTATGTAAAATTCATGAATTATTAAGGTAAAATCCCCCTCTCTTCAATGAAGTTTATAGTTTGAAAACTTAATGCTTTAAAATTGAAATTACCAACATTATAAAAGACTAGTTTTTCATTGGAAATTGAAAAAAAGTACAAATATTTTGAAAAATATGAGATTTTTGAAAAATAGCAGAAATTTAGATACAAGGTATTAATTTCAAATGCATATAAATGTTCAAAGATGCATACTAGAAGTAACAAATACATTTCTATTTTATCTTACCATTTCCTGATACATGTTCTTATGCATACAATTCACTTGCAAAATGCAAAAAAATGTAAGAAAACTGTTTTGAAACAAAATTAAAAAAATTGTACAAACAACTCTAATTAATTTCAAAGAATGAAAAACCTTTTAAATTTCATATACTCTATTTCCTACATACAAATCAATACGAAAGATTTCAAATAATAAATTTACCGTGGATTTTAAAATAAACTAATATTGTAATAAACAATGATTGACTTGCTGAATCCCGCCCGGCGTTGACCGTGCCCGTGATAATAAATTTAAAAAAAATCAAGTTTTAATTATTTTATATCTTTAACCCGATTTTGTACGAAATTATAATTTTAAAATGAAAAATTCGCAAAAAAATATTGATATTTAGTTATAAAAGCGCTCATTTTCTTGTTTTTTTTTTTTTTTTTTTTTTTTTTTTTTTTTTAACTAGGGTCGTTTCATAGTTTTAAAATAAAAAGTTCTATTTGTCCGAACTCTTTGAAATCTTTATTGGTAATAAATAAAACGGTTTTACAACCCGTGTAAAAATTTCGTGAAAAAAATATTGTTATCTAGTTGTAAAAGAAATGTTTTCTTCTCACTTTTTTGTTTGTTTGTTTGTTTTCGCGTCGGCTCCTTTAACATAGCAATAAAATATAATTCTTATCTTCCGAACTCTCTGACATTTCAATCGGTTATAAATCCAAACTCTCTTTAAAATTTTGCGAAAAAATACGCGTATTTAGTAGTGAAAACATGTGTTCTGTAAAAAAAGCTTTAGCTTTCAGCCTCAGAGCAAAAATATATTAGAAGGTCTATGCTTTCAATGCAATGGTACGGCTTCATCCGTTTTCAATCAACCCTTTTCAATCCCCCTAAGCTAAACAGGTGAGGGTTGGGTTAATCAATCAGGTTTACCGTTTCTGAGAGTAGAAGCCTTAAAAAAACGTTGACGCATACGCAAAGAACAGTTTTCATGTGGATTTGACAGAATGCGCTTTTCGTTTTAACTATATAGATTGGCATTAACATTTACTAAAATAATTTAAATAATTTAGAATTCTTTATGTAACAACTCATCTAGCACCCAATATGAGGCGTTGAGAATTAGAGTAGACCAACCTTGCCAGCTTTGATTTCGAGAAAAAGGATTTCCAAAATTTGCACACATTTATCTCAAAGTCTTTTAGAACAGTTCTATCAGTGCCAAGAGAGACCAAACTTCTTCAGCAAGCGTAGAGTGATAAATTGACAGTGCCAGAGTGAACAAAGCCACTTGATCCACTCTTGCACTGGCAACTTCATATTGAAGTTACATTGGACCATCTGTTAAACTGACTCTATCACTTGATAGTTTCAAAATTAATAATATTCATTTACAGCCAAAATTTAGTTCAAATGTAAAATCCAAAGCTCAACTGAAAATGACTTTCAGCAATTACCGCGTACAGACAGTAATAAATTTTAATAATTTTGTGTGGTTCTGCAAAAAATTATAAACAGGCACAATTTATCTGTATGGAATATACTATTGTAAACTGCAGGAATATACACCAGTTTTGTCCAATTTGAAATATTTTAACATCATTTAAAACGAACTTCAATAATAATGGTCAATCGAGTGTAATGTTTACACATAATCTTGTGCATCACTATATAAGAAGGATAAATGTCTACGATTACTATTTTGCTTAAGATACATGCTGCTCTCCCTAATGTATAGAAATTTTCTTATTCCTGATGATGAGAACATAACTAAAATGTCTTTCGAAAACATCCCCTCTATAGACAGTAATTATGATTAATATATGCTAGACATACTATTTTCAATAGAAACAATTTGTGGTGAATGTTAAAAACATACATATATATTTCATAATAATCCAAAAATACTTATGAATGTGAGATAGGGGAAAGACAAACAAACGCACAAATGACCAACGAACCTAATAAACACTTTTGAGCTTCGTTGCACACAACAACCACAAACGAATTTGATGATAATTAAATAATATACAAAAATAGTACTATTCAAAATCAATATTGAATTGAATGTATATCAACATTTTCTAAGAAACTGAAACAATAACAAACTTGTAACAAATATTCTCGATATTCTCGATATTTTTTATAAGAAAGTTTCTTTAATAATACACAAACTGCTTCGTTATAAACATTTAGAAATGCCAACAAAATTCCGTATCTTTTGACACATTTTTCTTCAAACAGAAACATCGTCAGACAATTTCTAAGAGAGAATAAATAAGCCTAACTAGAAGTAATTAGTAATAATGAACGAGAGAATTATTTCCCTTTTGACAAGTGTTTATTTATAGCCTTCCTTTTAAGAGAGCTTATTTAGAGGAAACTGAACTACATATTTAATCACCTAACACCTTAAAGTAACTCATTACGGATCCTTTCGATTTCGCATCATATATCAACTTAGTTTCTTAATAGAATGTTGCATATATTAAAAGATTATATGATTTTTAATAACAATAATCTCACTTTTCTTCCTCGTTTCTCGCCTTTCTAACGTCGTTAAACATATGTGTTATTAAAATATTAGAGTGTATAGTTAATAATTTCAAGAAACCTACAACTAAAAAAAAAAAAAAAAACATACATAAATATGTATAAAAGTTCTTTTGTAAAATACCACAGTTAAAAGTTAAAGTAGTAATAAATCATTTATTATTGTTAAACAGAGCTACAACAATGTAGATATTTCGAAAAGATGTGTAAAAATGAAACAAAAAATTAAATAAATGAAAAAAATATATATATAAATAGTATATTTTCATTTTAATATTTTAATTCTGATCTTAATTTATATATTTTTTTACATCAAAAATTATTTAATGCATGATTTTATTCATAATTTTTATAGTATCACACAAATAGGAAAATAGGAGTAAAAGACAATTTAAAAGTGTTTTAGCTTTGCATAATCGAATTTCGTATTATTAATATACTTACTTTTTATTATCATTTTTTCAAAGCATCCATGTCTGAATTTTTATATTCAATGTGTATATTTTACATTTATGCATTTTTTTCTTTTTAAACACTAAATCATCTATGGTTAACCAATTCGATGCAATAATCCAATTCCAATCTCAAATGCAATAAGAGCAATATCGTAAGGAAAATTTCTACTAGTATTTTATAATAAAACTTTTTGCCTTACTTAAATAAAAAATTCATCGTTTAAAAGGTGAAACTTTTTGACTAAAATACCCCTGGAATTGCGATCTTGCGGTAATCGGGCCCTGGCTGCACCAAGACAAATTATAGCCGACTCGAAACGTGTCGTATCTGGATCTGGTGAAATCTGGTTATCCGGATCTATGAATCTGAATCTAACGAAAAGTACAATATATATATATATATATATAAACGCGCTCCAGTGGTGTCGGGTCCAGTGAAAATCTGGTTTCCTGTCCATATTCCGGAATCTAACACGCAGCCAATATCATGTTAAAAAAAAAATACAAAGAAATTTCTGACGAATAATCTAGAGTCCTGCATCGGGCCGGGTAACCTGATTTTTCCAACATCCGACGTGATTCGCATTTCGGGTCGGGGTCAGGTCTGGAAGTAATCGAAGGAGAAAAATAAGTTGCGGCATTAGCATAATCAAATTTTGTATTGTTGAAATACATACTTTTTAGGTGCGTTCGTAATTGTATAAAGACGTAGCGCCTATAGTCGTTGTTTGGTCCGTCCATCTGTCCGCATATAACAGCGCAAAAACTACCCAACACAATGGTTTGAAATTTATTATTTTTAATCGTTGCAAAATTTTGTCGAGTCTTTTCAAATTTTTTGAAAATGGAATTAAAACTTTAAAAATAATAATAAAAGTGTTCTTTATTCTATTTAATTCTATCATACGTAATTAATTCACTGATATCCCAAGGTAGGTATTGATTCCAGTTTGCCATGGTGATTACGTAATATTTAAAATGAAATCACATTATTTCCGTATTACTGAATTTTAAAACCGAATTTGTGTATTGTTTAATTGTAGGAATCATATAATCTACCTACAGTTTTTTGGATAGATGTTTCTGTAAAAATCTATATTAAATGGAAAGAGTCTAAATATGGATTTCAAGTTCTAAAGGCTTAAGTTTTCCAGTGGAATTTTCCGTAAATGTTAACAAAAGATAAAATGTTGCCAACTTAAAGTGTACTTATTTTATTACGGAAATTAGTCATAGCATAATAACAGACGATAAAATTCATTTTTTCAGTCAAATAATAAGGACAGTTTTTTGGATAGATGTTTCTGTAAAAATCTATATTAAATGGAAAGAGTCTAAATATGGATTTCAAGTTCTGAAGGCTTAAGTTTTCCAGTGGAATTTTCCGTAAATGTTAACAAAAGATAAAATGTTGCCAACTTAAAATGTACTTATTTTATTACGGAAATTAGTCATAGCATAATAACAGACGATAAAATTCATTTTTTCAGTCAAATAATAAGGATGATGTTTTTACGTTGTCTTGTATTGGATGTTTCTACATAATATAATTTTAATGTAATATAATTGTAATCAATTCTTTGTAAAAGTGCATTGAAACTTAATTTCATAAAATAAAATTAATATCTATAATTTGAAAATCTGCACACAAAATAAATTTTGCATTCATGCATTTTTGCATAAGAGTACATCAGCTATTGCATCAAAATCTGAATACATAAAACTAGTTATAGTACGAACTATTGTATCATTTGTCGCGTCTGACGTACAATTTCCAACTTGTTTTCAACGTCTAATTATCATTCCGTATGTTATTTCTTATCATCTAATTGGTTAAAATTTGATCGCAACGAAACGAAACGCGAGTCGAGTCAGGTTGGCGCTATTTTTGTTTTGTTTCGGGATGAGATCAGGTCAGGTTGACTTTCAATTATTTTGGGCTTGGACCGATTTTGGGTTGGGATTTCATTCTTGCGGGTCGGTATTGGGTTAACCCAATTTTTCAAACGAAAGAGCAGAATATTGTTTCAGAAGAAAAGCTGTATTTGAATATGAATGAGTCTTTATACATATTCGTTTTTCCACATAAATGATAAAACTGATTTTAAAGATAAGGTTATTAACTATTTTTCCATAATTTCATGAAATTTTAGATCAATTTCTTTGATTTCAGGTTTCGAGTCGGGATGAATGTCGATTTTTTTTTTCGATTCGAGTCGGGATGCGAGCCAATGAGTAACTTTTTTCGAGTTTGTGTTGGATTGTGGGTAGATTTAAAATATAATTTGAGGGTTTAGGTCAGGTATAACCAGATCTCCGCAGGAGTCTTGAGTTGAAAAGTTTTATATACAGTGATGCAATCCGATTCTTTTGTTTATTTAAACTTAAATTAACGAGCTAAATGAACTTTGAACATTACAAACTGATATTTTTATTTATTTTATATATATATATAACCGTTAAAAGACAAAACAGATACGCCGTACAACAGTTGGGGAATAAAAATTAATTTGAAAAATGTGACACAATGAACCCATGAAATTTTTAGAATTTTAAATATTTTAAAGCGAGGAATTATACCAAATTTTTCCAGAAATAACAATTTCGACCAAAAACCAAATTGCAAACCGAAAACCAAATTGCAGAAACCAACGTGCAGCAGATGTTCAGACAAATCGAAAAATTGTAAAAACAGAAATTGTTCGTAAGAAAAATTAAAACGAATCCCACTTTCAATGCCTCAAAGCATACAATGCATAGACGCATAACATAATAAAAAATCATTGTTTTAAAAAAGTCTTTGAAACAGCACCTAAATTCCCACCATAAACAAGTCAGAATGGATTGGACTCAAAGTATATGCCGTATTTATCTCATCATATTATTCAGCGACTATATGAAATAGAATGTGGATGGCCCTAAGGGTTGGAATTGCTGCTGGCATGACCTGGGGAAACGACAGCGTATTTCTTTCAACGTACGACATAGCGATCAGTCTCTTGTTGTTTGGAGGTCGATTCACTTTAATGGACAAGCTTCCCTGCTCCTTCTCCTTGGAGCATAAATTCAACAATGTATCAAGAGCCACTAGCGCAATATCTACTTCTGTTTGCTGGCACCTTAGGGGTTATCTGTGGAAATTTCAGCACAAAAATGATTGGATCTGCAACTTACATAGTTTAAAAATATGGCTTTCCGCGCAAAATGTGAAAGTTTAGACTGGTCAGTTTTAGGTCCACATTTAAACCCAATTGAGAACATTAGGATATATATCAATTTATATTTAAGAATAGAAAACAGAAAGAGCTACTGCTAAGAAGAGGACACTACTAAAGAATTAAAGTGTCCATTCAAAAAGTATGCCACCAATAATATTACAAGAACTAATTGATTCAAGGCAAAAAGCGATTATTTAAAGTTATACGATATCCCAATAAAAGTTGATGTGCAAAGAACTTAATATGCTTGGGATATTCTTTCCTGTTTTCCAGAATTATTGTTTTTCAGGATCTACGGACATCTGGAGTTATTTTGGTAATGACTTTATTTCAATGTATTCCTGCTTGTCTGCCTTATACCTAGCGCCAGTTAAATCTTTTACATAATATATCAAAAGCTAATCTACATCGGTGGTTTAATCGGCTCCTGCCATTGCCTGTGTATATGACCCCTAGAATTTATACACACCAAGTAGAAAGAAGAAAATTAGTTACGTTTAGAAGGGCATACCACAAATGAAAACCCACTTGTAACAGTTATCCCTTAGACGGTACTGTAATCAATTTATTTTGTGTGTCCTTGTAACTGAGCGGTAAATGCTATGCGCACTATATTCTACAGTAAGCATCATGTAGAGCAGTGTAGTAGTGCTTCAGTGCAGTACATCAGTTTCAATTGGTTTGTAATACCGTAACATCATTAAATTACATTGCAAAGGATTTCCCCCCATATGCCGTAATGAAACGGAATTCTGTTGAGTATCCCCAGAAACGAACTACAAATGTAAAAACAGCAAGTATCTTGTATTGGACCTCAGTGCTGTATATCAGTTTCAATTGGTTTGTAATATTTTAACATCATTAAAATACATTGCAAAGGATTTTCCTCCATAGGCCGTAATGAAACGGTATTCTTTTGAGTGTCTCCAGAAACGAACTTCAAATGATATACGCTTCCTTTTCAACACCGAACAGCCCGAATTATTGACTCATGAATAGAACACTGAAATATTCCAATCAGCAATCAGCTCGAGCTCCTAAATCAAATCTACAAATTTTCTTTTTAGCTCATTTTATTTGCTCTGCATATGTTAACACACTGAGGACGCTTGCGTTTCGTAATTTCAAGAAGAAACGTTATTCACGTGTGTCCTTCTCTCATGTTGCGTTATTTAGCAAAATGATTTCTAAAATCGTGTTGATATTAGAAATGAATATACATAATAATACAATGTTTAAAAAAAGTCTGTTAGTCTAGGAATATATAATATAAGCACAACGAAATAATACAATAAGCTCTTTCCAGTTACCTACGATTCCGAAAAACGGTCTTCATATTTAGAAACATTTTAAATCCATATATTTTTGAGATTTAAAGAAGCAGTTATAGAAACAAAGTTTCTTTTGTTGCCATAATTTTTCGGAAACGTTTTCGAATAGTTTTTATAGTGATAATTGCAGATCATTTCGAGTATTTAATTTTACAGAATGTTCGAAATTATTATTTTTTTATTGAAGTTGTTTTTGGTCTCTTAATTGCCCTAATGATCAAACCTTCACTTAAAAATATGAGTGCAAACATGCTTTATATTTGTGAAGTCCCAGAAGAATGCGTCAAGTATTTTTCAAGATATTTGATGAAATGTCTAAAATCGAAAATGTCCGGTGACTTTTGTCCAAATAGTTTATATGGCTATATTTAATATACATATACCTTCCAATTTTGAATACATAAACACCAAATAAAAATATAAACAACACATAGTAGAAAAGCACTGTTTTTTAATAAATTGAAAACATGATAGAAAATAACAATATACTGTGACAACAATTTATAAAGTAAATATATGCAGCCTGCAGAAATTCTGTGCAAATATCTTATAATTGCCAATTACCCATTTTATGTTTACATTGCAAAAGTCAAATTTAAAAGAAACAAATTATATTTTCTTGAAATCAACATCTCAAATTTCACAAGGATGTGCTTTTAAAAACTAAAGAAAAGAATATGTATTGTATTTTCAGAATTATTATTTTTTTTTCGTTAAAATAGTACTAGTATGCAAATTACTTTTATAATATACAGAATAATTCAAAATAAAGAGAATGACAAAGTACATTTATGTGATAAAAGCAACCTTTAAAAACATCTTCAAATTACAAAACTCCTTCATCATAAATATAAAAATAAAAGTTTTCAAATAAGATTTTTTTTCCTGAATTTTCTTTAAAACGTTAAGACTGGATTTTTCGAGATAAGCAAATAGCAGCTTATGTAAAATAGAAAAAATCAAATTCTGATGATTTATTATAGATACCTGATAGATTGACTATAGACACTTGATAAATTGCTATATTCTTTTTTTTTCTTGGAACTCATGATTTGAGTAAGTTTTAAAATAGAACAAAGTTGGGAAGATTTTTAATTCGATTAGTCTGTAATGTAATTACAATTTAAAAGCATCTGAGGGATGACATTTTCCATTACATGTTTCTGTAATGATGATTTTCGATACATTTGCAATCATCAAAGTTATAATTATCATTACATTATGGTAATGATAGATAAAATGTCATACTATCATTACATTATGGTAATGATGGATAAAATGTCATACTATCATTACATTATGGTAATGATAGATGAAATGTTATAATTATCATTACATTATGGTAGTGATAGATGAGAAGTTATAATTACGTGTAATGTTAATGATAAATTTGAATATACATTAGTATTACAATTGTAATCATAAAATTTATATTATATTATATTATGGTAAGTAATTGAAAAGTTGTAATTGCAATTACGTATAATGATAATGATGATGTCCCTAATACTAGAGCATTACATTCATAATCATAAATGGTATAATAATAATTATATTACAGTACTGGTGGTTGAGATATTATAATAACAGTTACATGCAATCGTAATAATGAATTTGCAAATACATTAGTAGTATAAACGTAATCATAAATAATTTAATTATCGTTACATTATAATAGTATTTGAAATGCTCTAATTACAAGTACGTAAAATTACAATGGCAAATCTTAAAATTAGATGGGATTGCAACTGAACGTGAGAAAGTTGTTATTATATAATTCTAATGATAATTAAAAATATTTTGTTACAAAAAAAATTAATTCTGATGATGTATTTCCAAACTAATTACGACTGAAAATGTAATTATGAACTGAACAATGATTAGGGCATTTCTGTAATGGTAATGAAGATTTTTTTTAAATTTGAGTAACATTCGTCATTTTGAACTGAATAATGATCATTGTGCCATAATTATAAGTTATTTTTAACTCTCATTACATATGAATTTTAAATTTGTATTTATAATCTCTATTACGGTCTACCAGTGGTCAAAATAAATGTTCGAAATGAAAAGGCACATATGAAAAGAGAATTCAAGTGAGGTGCGTTAATTTGTCTCCCTTTCACTTTCAAACATTTTAATTAAAAAAAATACTGGGAAGTAGCTTTTTATTAACTCTAATTTCCTCTATAATATTAATTTTTTTTAAAGTTCTGTTATCAAGCTGCTTTAATAAGAAATATGGGGGTGAGGTTATGTTAATGGTGCCTCGCCCTACCTTCAAATACCCAAATTTTAAATATGTCCACATTTAGCTCCCAATTAGCTTTATATTTCCTTGCTAATGTTACAATTTGCACCGGTTCCGGTATCAAGCTATTTCTATTAGAAAGGTTGGAAATGCTACTCCTCCCACACTTTCAAATATAGGAAATTTAAATACGCCGATATTTAGTGCTTAATTAGCTCTATTTTTCTCATGAATGTTACAATCTGCTTCATTTTCGGAATCAAGCCATTTAAACTCAAAATATGAAGATTAAGTTAATGCTATCTCCTCCCCCTGCCCATTTCGGATTTCGAAATTTCAACTGTGTGAATTTTAAACTCCCAATTAGCTCTATTTTTCTGCAGAATGACATACTTGCTCGGTTCCCAGTATCAAGCTATTTCAATTACAAGCGTAGGCTAGAAGTTAACGCTAATAATAGTTTATTTTCAGTTTAGTTCAGAAAAACTTTTATTGTGAAAAATAAATGTAATGAAATTTGAATAAAAGAGTTGTAGGTGAGCATGCCCATAAATTGCACTTACTGTTTATATGAAATATTTTACAAAATATGATGGGATTTTTTTAAGTTTCCAAATAGTAAATATTTAGTTAAAGAATTCCCAATTTCGATAGACAATATTGGAATATTTATAGCTTATAGAGTATTGAAATTTAATTGTTGTTTTTTCTTAGACCAGTTATCTATTAGAGGGATATAAATGGATACGTGTATATTTTATGTACACATCCTTGTAGAACTATTTAAAAGGATTCTGGCTTGTATTTACTTTACATTAAATTAATAAGAAAAAATTGATATAAATCAAAATTTCTAATTTTAAGCATGGGGAGGGACTGGAGAGCATTCTGGAGTAAGCCCCCTTCTCATTCATCTAATAAGAATAACCATGAACCAAGAACACAGCATATTGTTGTATTTAAGAGCAATATAGAGCTGATTGAGAGCTAAATATTGGCATATTTGACATTCCTATATTCAAATGTTAGGGGGGGGGGATAGGCGTCGACGTAGCAGGGGCGACAGGGGCAAACAGACCAAACTTCCACATCTAATTTTTAAAATGTTACTTTTGTCTTAATGAAGCACAGTTATTAAATAGAACAAAAAGACTCTTTATTGGTAGAAGTATACTTGATTGCCTATTTCGCCTCTATGAAATAGATAAGTATGGGGATGGGGTATCGTTATATTAGCTTCAATGCTAATTTGGGATTAAATATTGACTTTTTGAAATTTCGATATTCAACAGTAGGAGATGGGGTCTGGCGTTAACTCAGCTCTCTATCCTTTTATTTAAAATAGCATCATACCGAAAGTGAAGCATATTGGATTATTCTGGAGCAAATTATAGCTATCTACTGCTTTATCTCCACTGATTCATAATAGCAGTTGATTCAATTAAACGTTCATTCATATAAATAGATGATTCAATTACGCTTCGACTCATATGAGGGAACTACAATATAATAACTATTGATTCAGTTAACTCTTGATTTATGTAAGAGAATGTTTCAGTTAATCGTTTGTTTTTATAAGGACATGATTCAATTAACAGTTTATTTGTATGTTTCATATAAAAGATATTTCAATTAAACTTTTTTGATATTTACAGCTCATTCAGTGAATCATTAATTGATATAAGTAGAGTGTCAATTAAACGTTTATTTATTTAAAGAATTTATTCAAGTAACTGTTGTTTCATAAAAGCCACAACTTCTGTAAACGGAATGGAAACATTTAATGTTTTCTCCACTATAATGAGTCTTTTCACTATGCCTCGTCACAAAAGTAATTTTTACAAAATACGGAATGTGCCCCAACTGGACCCTTATAAAATTGAGTTATCTGATTCGACACAAGACTCTATTCACGCCTACATTAATGAAATTTTGAAAATAATTTTCAGTAGACGAGAACTTACATAAACAAAGATAATTTGAAAATATTTAATTTCATAATAAAATTCAGTTATCCTTTAGTTACATTAAAAAATATATTTTTTTTGCTATAGTGTAATTTATTAGTGTTAATTTAGTTAATGTTCTTAAAGATGTAACTGACAATAACTTATAATAAATTACAGATAAATGTAATAAAAATTTTAAAAATGTAACTAGAATTAGCTTGTAACGGATTACAAACAAATTGAGTTACACGATACAGAATTTAATTTAGATTTACTTAAATTACATTAAAAGTTTACTAAATTTCTTTCTGAACAATCGTAACTGACATTATCTTGATATCCATTACAAAATAATCTAATTACATTTTAAAAGATGCAATTAGAGTAGAATCGTAATCTATTACACGTTTATTGAATTAAACGTTTGAAAAACGCAATGGGAATGGTCTAGTAATGCCTTACATGTTAATTTAATTTTATTTTAAAAGGTGTAATTAGAATTGACTTGTACATTGACATTATGTTTACTACGTTGACTTACAACGCTAATTTGATTATACATTTGAAAAACGTAATGAGAATTGCCTAGTAATGCGCATATTAATCTAATTATGTTTTAAAAGATTTAATTAGAGATAACTCATAATTAATATCACGTCACTGGAGTATATGTTTGAAAAACTATTAGGAATTACCTAGTAATGCACTAAATGTTAATCGTATTATATTTTAAAGATCTAATTGGATATGACGTGTAATCCATTGCATGTTAATTTGATTATACGTTAAAAAATGTGGAAATTATCTAATAATATATTACATGTTAAATGATTGCTTGTGGAGAGATTATAATTTAATAGAAATCTATAATTCCATTAATTTGCGATCCGATTGTGCCCGAATCTGAAGCGGAACTTAGCTTAGAATTACAGACTTTTCAGGAATTGGATATCAAAGATAACGATAATTATAATGATAGGGATACGGTTAAATACATAGATATTAAAAAAATATTCTGAATACTATTCTGAAAATGAAAAAGTAATCATAAATGAAGAATGCAAAAGAAAATTTCTATACAAATGTGTGTTGCAACTGTATAATGCATAACTTGTACATCATTCAAGTATATTATGCGTAATGTAAATACATATGTATTTGAATAAATTAAAAATAATAGTAAAATATGTACAAGCGAAAATTATTAGTTGTAGTCTCAAATAAAATGCAGAAAAAAATTAGGCCGTATATTTTACAATGATTACAAATTATTCTTTTATATAATATTTACGAATGATTTTTTTTATTTCTTTCTAATTTATCATGTCAGGTTGAAAAGCCTTTCTGCATGAAATTGTGCATTTTATAATTTTGAATTATGTATATATTTTTTAAAAGCACTCTATTGTGCTTTCCAGGTCTATTAAAAGTTTTCTCCCCGCTGCTTCATTCGATACTAGCAGCTTCAGAGATTATTTTTGTAACGCTAACTACAGTAGATGCCACTTAATGTGATCACGTTTATTATTATTAAGCACTTAATGTTATCCAATTAAGTTTGGGCCAAACGCCTATATTCACTTCCATGCGAAATCGATCGCTTTCTATGGTCAGTTTTTTGTTTAATATTATCGCAGTTTCAGTAGACCAGTTCCTGAAAAGTATGCAATTGTAAAAGAAGTTCAGTTTTAAAGCCTATTCACAGCATGGTTTTGAAGAAAAAATAATATAGCGATCAGTTGTTTCTGTTCTCTTTCTTGCTTACTTTGCATGTGAAAGGGTATGTTATCGTAACGCAACGCAACGCAACGCTGCAGTACAATAAAAATATTCTCAGCCTTTTCTGTTGAAAATTCTGAAAAATTCTGAAATGTTAATAAAAAAGGAAAAGCCTATAGTTAAAATGCAGAATAGAAAAACCAAAATAGAAAAGGAGTTGAAATTGTAGTTTTCAGAAGTTCAAAGTGAACTCGTCAGCGTCCTATTCATGCTATAAAAAGCGAAAAAAAAAATAAATAAAGTAGATTCGTTGCAACTGATGGATGATTTCAGCGTTGGAGAAAACATATAAAGTTTTTAACCGAACCGCGAAGGACTTTTATATATGCTTTTTATAGGCTTCAGAAAAATTAATCAAAAAGAAGCGAAAACAGAAAATGTTGATATCGGCGCCAAAAGGAATACTAATTTAGAGCTTTACAAGACCATGCGTGTTCATTAATGAACGAAAGCGCATAAAGATACAAAGTTTCGGAAAAGCACATCACTGTTGTATGCTTTATTACTTACGGCAGGACAAAATATAAAGCTTTTGGTTATTTAAAAAAAGAAAATCCCACGTTTATCCGCATGATTAAAATGCTTCCGATTGACTACTACGCAACTAAATAAGCATGAATGAAAAACATCGTATTTCGAGTAAAATAATGAAGTGAAACATGATATTCTTCTCTTGCTCAATTACTGCACTGCTTGTGAATTACATTCATCGTTAAAACAAATCAATTTTATATTGTTTACTTCTAATTCACCCACTGTGATACAGTCTGTTATTTAGGAATACTTCATTATTTAAACATCTTTACTAACATGAAATACGACCAGATATTTTAGAAGAATTAGGGAAAAACATCAGTATGAATGACTTAGAGTTAGACAGAAGCTAATCTTCTGGAAGCATTCAATCTTCTGATGTTATCCTGCAATTGAATATCATCTGATACGAATCAAAATTGATTTGTTAGTGCAGGGTTATCGCCAATTATATGACGAGAGAAAATTAAGATGCATTGATAGCAATCAGCAATGACATTCCAGAAGATTCAAGATCGTAGAAACTTAATCCACAGAAACTTAAAGTTGTCAATAAGGTTGAGAAGAAATACAAAACAAAATTATGGTGATCAAGAAGACGACGAGACTAGTTAATTGAAAAATGACGAAGTTAATTGAAGAACAACCTATAAATGGGAAAAGGATGAGTGTGTTTAAAATTTTAAAACAAGATAACTGAATATATTTTTATCTAGAATCAAAAATCTGGAGTGAAAGAAGATTTACCTAAAATCAAAAACCTTTTTATCAAAAAATCTAACATTTGGTTACACAGTTTTAAAAAATAATTTGGATATGAAAAATACATTAATGGTCGTTTAAGGGAAAACTGTAAACAAATAAAAATTTCTGAGTTCTTCCAATAATTCCTGCCTCTTTTTAAAAGTCATTATTTTATTAACGGTAAGGTAAAATTTTCTTGTATTACTAGATATCGTTAATTATATGCCTAAATGGCTTATTAAATTCCACTGTATAAAAAGACGAAATGTTTTTTTAATGTTCGAAAATATATTACAACCACCAACGAAAATATACACAGATCTTTGAACTAAAATTTTATTCAAGTAATTTATAATACCTTTTGGAATATTATTAAATAGTTTTATGATGAAAAATGATTTCATCAAGGAAAAATGCAATGTTTGTGGTACAATTTGAAAAAAATATTATATATTTTTTTATATAAAAAATTTTAAAAATCTTTTCCTCCTACAATTTTGAACTTTTTGTAGCTGTATAACTGTTAGGCGAGATTTCCAAAAAATTAATTTGTTTAATGAAAAATAAATAAAATGTCATGATATATGTAAAAAATACAACAAAAATGACAATTTACTTAACAGTTTTTTTTTTCAATAAATAAATGTTTTACAAGTATGGTATTGAAAATACTGTACCTAAATTTTACGAAATGCACCTGAATGATCGTCCAAAAATATAGCGAGTCAATTGAAAAGCATATGTTGAAGTTTTAGCATTTTAATCATACTTATGTAATGACTCAGGGAAATGAATTTAAGATTTAAAATCTGAATCATTTAAAGTGAAATGAATGCTGAAAAAAAGCCATTGATACATACTTATAATCATCGTATTTTTACGTATCTTTGCCAGAGTATACTAGGTATGTCTAAATATATTTTAAACAAAAAATTAAAATATTTATTATATTATATTAATTATATTAATTAATATATTTTCATAATTTTTTGGCAAATTTAGGGTTTGAACATTTGAAAGAAGGGTGCTTTGAGAACTATAGGCTGTTGTCTGGAATGATCCACATATATGTTTATTCACAGAAACGCATACAGGACTTCGACAATTACTTAAATCTTCTTGATGAGGACGTGATAGATACAAAGAAGTAGATATCACTGAAGAATACAAACGAAACGCTACAAAGAGTATGTAACGGAGTCAGCGGGAGACGTTTTCAAGCGATTAGCGGTGTGGTGTCTTAGCCACTCGGACATGGAGGGCCCAATTATAGCGTATCAAGTGAATTTAAATATTCCTTTGATGTTATGTTTGCTCCTATTGACATTTTAACACCTCTTATTGACTCTTTAACTCCTTTATAATATTTACTTTATACTTTATCGCCTCTTACGATCTTATTGAATTAATTTATGATCATAAACTTTTGAAAATATGATGTCAAAATTTGAAAAAAAAAAAGATATTCTTTTTGAGTAAAATATATTATAAATAGAAAAGAATATAAATGTTAATTAAAAACTGTAAATTTAACTGAGTTGCTGCCCAAAATTGTATGAGTTTTATATTGTGCTATTTCTGGCTGATGTTCCATATTCAGTTTCTATTATTTTATTATTCTAAGTATGCATAGGTTTAATTTATTCATCATCCTATCTTAACATTTTCCCATGTCAATGCATATTACATTTAACAGACACTTCACGAAAAGCACGAAAAGCGAATTTCGAATCATTTCAAGCTTCCTCTATGTTTATGACAGTTTATGAGATTAAAAGAAACGTGTAATTCTCCATTCATATGAGGTATTTTAGCATGTACGTGATCACACTATCACCAAAATGAATATTATCACGTAAAGTAGATCATTTCGAGATGACTCATGAAATTGTATGTATGTTAACCCAGCGTGAATTTTAAGATAAATTAATATTGCAAAATTTACAAGCAAACATAATGTTGCCTATATAAAATAGAAGAGTTGATTTCGATGCCATAAGCAATTGAAACTCTATTTTTGAGCATTGCACTATAAAAATTTAACTTAGGGATTACATAAATTATTACTTGTGACATTAAAGGATTTCTCAGTTTTATAGTACGCTCTTGAAAAAAATAAATATTAAAGAAATCAGGTGATCCGGGCTACCTGAGTTACAGTATGTACTGACTGATGTGCAGAACATAGCTCAAAAATCTTTTTAATTGAAAACTTGAATAGAACTTTAATACCATTTCCAGCTTATTTAAAAGTGTTTATGACTTCGGTTCGTCTGTCCGTGCTATTTTCGAATTGCTATTTAATTAATATTATTCAATTTTACATTTCATGTTCAATATTCAAAACGGAGTGTGTAGAATTTATAGTTCATTTACAGGTGCACTCAAAAGAGTCTCATTACATTATGGTCTATGGGGAAAATCGTTCGCGGTGTATTTTAATGATAAAATACTATCCAAGGATAATAAAATTGATATACGTTTCTGAGGTTTACTAAAATATACTTTCTGTAGAATATGGAGTGCAAAGCATTTATCTTTTATTTACAGGGTCACACAAGAGAATTCCGTTGCAATACTGTCTTTGAACGATAAATTCTGGAAATGTGTTTTTAGTTTTGGAATGCGTTTTTAAATTTATATTACTTTTTGCGTACTACGTAGTATGTACTAATTACATAGATCATATACATGACTAGACATAATAATTCGCAAGCATTACTCTGTGTAAGCATGAAAAGCTAGGGTGTTTTTTAATTGAATTATGCGTCTTCCAGCTGAACTATATTTAATATTAGAAAAGCTTTTACAGAATATACATAAAATCACATACAGGGTTACGCAAAGAACTGGACGTATTTTCATCTATGGATCGTTATTTCTGAATGTATGTTTTCAATTGTTATGCGTTTTCTAAATTGTTTACAAAATATATCTTTTTTTCACTTTATTAAACGGTGAATTTCCATTACAGTATTCTCAGGGCTGCCACAGGCGACTATTTTTATATTCTATTCGCACCACTATTTAAAAAAATAAATTTTGTAGTATATGTCTCCTGAACGTGTTCTCAAAGTGTATGTGAAAAAAAAATGTTTTGAGAAAGTGGTGCGAGATAGATAAAAAATAGTCGCAAGTGATAGTTCTGTTTTCTGGAAGTGTTAGAAAGTATTCCATAATCTGTGCTTGACGCAAGAGTTTTCTTTCTTGTCTTTGCATGTAACATATATTTTAGGTTGATCACGAACTACATTAAAAAGTATTTTTATATGAAATATTCCAATTATGTATTCAAAATAAAATGTTGAAATTTCTGAAATTCTATATATTTGGAAAGCAGTCTGTATTGTAGGCACTGCTGAAACTTTCTCTTTAGTTCTGCATATTTATTTATATTACTGCAAATTTTTCTTTACATTTTTTTAAGAAATAAAAGTTTTTTGTTCAGAGAGAGTTTAAAAAACCATTCTTGTGAAATTATTTAAAAATTCATTTATAAAATCAATAAACTGGCATAAAATTTTCAACTTATCAAATTTTTATTTTTCATGCTGATATGTGATAATTCTGCACCTTCTTCCGCCACGAAAATAAATAAATGAATATCATCTGTTCAGAATATATTTTTAATTAACCTTTAAATGTCAGCTCTCAAAATACATAATGACAATATGGTTTATTCCATTAGGTGTTTCTAATCTTTTTTTTGGCTAAACCCAGCCTAAGCATATATGAAATCATCACCACGTGCCCCTCTTTCCCCTGAAACATATAATTCTTATTATTTAAAACTATAAATTCATATTAATATGAAACAAGCTTAAGTAAACATTAACAATAACAAATCATTTCAAAATATGTTAGCTTACACTGTTAAAAATTTGCAACAA
Organism: Maratus michaelseni; assembly: GCA_963931845.1. Classification (NCBI taxonomy): domain Eukaryota; kingdom Metazoa; phylum Arthropoda; class Arachnida; order Araneae; family Salticidae; genus Maratus; species Maratus michaelseni. Next base: position 189,566,118 of record OZ007590.1, read on the forward strand.
ACTGCCCAGTCATTTGACCGTTTTTATAGAAAACGGGTACATAACCGTATAATCTAACTCTATTCTGACCATATTATTGTCAGAATAGAGTTAAATTACGGTTATTTAACCATTTTCTGTAAAAACGGTCAAATGACTGGACAGTTTGGTGCAAATTTTTAACAGTGTACTAAATAGGTAAAACTTTGTCACAAATAGTCAAGTCATTCATTTTTGACTTTATATCTAGAAGAGTTTTATCGCCCTTCGTTCATTTACCTCAGTGCAAAAATGAGTGTTATAGGGTCCCAATTTTTATCTTCACGTAATTGCTTGAAGATACTCTCACATTTTACATTAACCTTGAGGATTTTTATTATTGATTTTACTTTTGAACAAGTCAAATATATTTGGATACTAAAATATCTCTATGAATAACCCAATACAAAAGAAGCATAATTTTTTTTCGTACCATAATAAGACTATGATTTTCCTTTTACCATTATCGCCTGTTAACCACTATGTATAAACTCATCTTAAATTTTAAATGTATATGTCTTAATGTATATTTATATAATGTTTATGAGGACCAAACAACCCATTCAACATTTACCAAAGACATGAAACTTTACTATTCACTCATTTCCTTCTGTGATGTCCACTTAATACTCTATTAAATTTTTAAGGAATGCAATACCTCGTTTAGATCATGTTTAAATGTGCTCAAGACAGTCAGATTTATATACATTCTTAAGTAGTTTCACTTATAAAGTTTCTTCTTGTGAAATATTGCAGAGAAAATAGAAATACAGGTCTCATTTAATAAGTACTAGAAGAAAAAAATGTACAAAATTCTAAAATAAACATACAAACAGAAAAATTAGAAAAGACTATAAACATAAATAAGAAAAAAAAACATGCCTCACGCATACATTATGAAACCCTTTTGAACACTTCCAGAATACTGTAACAAAACTTCACTGTTTAATATTTTAAAAGGATATATGTAAATAAACACGGTCTAGGTCAAACCGGGCGGTGTTGTCTACCTTTTAGCTTAAGCTCAACTAGCCGCGACCAGCAGGTTTGTTTACCTAATTTTACTGAGCATTATTAAATTATACTTTGTGATATTGAGCAATAATTATACTATGTAATTCTGAAATACAAATTCTGAAAATACAAGATTCCAAAAATACAAATTCTGAAAATACAAGATTCCAAAAATACAATTTCTGCAAATACAAGATTCCAAAAATACAAATTCTGAAAATACAAGATTCCAAAAATACAAATTCTGAAAATACAAGATTCCAAAAATACAATTTCTGAAAATACAAGATTCCAAAAATACAAATTCTGAAAATACAAGATTCCAAAAATACAAATTCTGAAAATACAAGATTCCAAAAATACAAATTCTGAAAATGCAATTTACCAATCCTACTGAGCAGATGTAAATAAACAATTTAGAACACGCATAACGCAATTGAGCACCTAATTGCACCAATTAATGCCCACAGTCGATAGGATATTTGAATTTGTTTGAGCAGCCATGTATCTGATCTATAGATTTGTTACACTCCACCTGGTTTACTAAAATTTAATTCAACTAGAAAACGCAAAACATTCCTATTTCAACATTTACTGTCCATATATGGTACCTTGAAATATTTTAAATAGCCCTGTGTATGATCTACATATTTTCTATATATTTGTATACGCACCAAATAGTAAACTAAAATTTCATTCTGTTAGAAAACACATAATCCAACTAACCGCACTTCCTGCTATTATCGCTTATAGACAGTATTGTAACGGAAGTCTTCTTTGTCTCCCTGTAAATAAGCAAATAAATGCTATGCATTCCATATTCTACAGTAAACATCTTGTAGTTCATAGAAATGTACATCGATTTGATTATGTTTGAAATACAGTAACATTTTAAAAATATACTGCAAAAGATTTTTCCCCATAATGTCATGTAAATATTTGTGTGTTCCTGTAAATGAATGATAAATGCTATGCACTCCATATTCTACAAAACCAATGTTGCATTGAACCTGAATAATGTATAGCAATTTATGATTGTTAGAAATAATGTAACTTAATTAAAATACACAGCAAACGATTTTTCTTAATAAACCATAATGTAATGGAATTCTTTTGCGATTCCCTGTAAACGAACTATAAATACTACACGTTCATTTTACAATAAGGAATGTCCTATGGTGAACCTCACTAACATATATCAAGCTTATGTTAATACAAATATATTTTTGTGAATTTGAGCATGGCCATACAGACAAACCGATCGATGTTATAAACACTTTTCAAAGATGTTGGAAAATGTTAAAGATATAACAAAATAACATGAATTTTCTTTTCGTACAATTATTCTGGTTATTGTTTTACTTTAAAATTTTGTATGGGAAGTTTGTGAAAGTTAAATAAAAACCGTTTTTAAATTTTATTTAAAATTTTGCATGCATTGCATTTATTTTTGGTGTACAACATTATTTTTATAAAAAAGACAAAAAACGGATAGAGAATGGATTAATAACAAATCTAGAACGGTCACCCTTAAAAATGAAACTGCACCCCTGAGGACCGTATGCCTCACGTTGGGAACCAATGATTTTAGCTTGAAACTGGCTTTTAAAAATACAACTAACATTACTCGTAGAAAGAAAATACTTTCCAAACGATCCAGTTAAAGTGGGAGAAAACAAATACTATAAAAATGTGTTGAAGAAAATTTGTACCATCGCAATAAATTACGTTTTCTTTGAGAAGTACATTCAAAATGTTTCTTTCTACAAACAAAATATTTTATAATCTTTTATAATCTTCAATACGAATTACCATTTCTAAATCCAGATTTAAATATCACAGTAGCCATCTTCAATTTAAAAATTATTATTTGCGTTCAATTTTAAATGAAAGAAAGGATTTCGAAAGATCTAGGTAATTTTTTTTTCCTTTTCTGAAAAAGAAGTTTGTGAAGATTTGTCATATTCTTTTAAGTTTATTAATTTGCGAATTTAATCAATAACACTAGAAATAATTAAACTAGAAATAATTAAAAACTTATAATTCTTTATACAGGTATCGATTATATTGGAAGTTATTATGTGGGCACTGTTTTTAAAACAAAGTTTAAAAATAAAGAATAAGGAAAAATTTAATTATTTAGCAACTTCTTTAAATTTGCATAAATACGAACCTAATTGTCATAACTAAAATTAAATTTGTATGCCTGTTGTGTTTGTCCAAATTTAAATTTATTTCGTTGCAAGCAAGGCTGCTTTACATTTACAATTGAACACAACTTTCTAGATAAAAATCAATAACTAACACGATGAAATCGAAAATTCTCTAAAATTATCATAATAAAACAACTTTATGTTTTCCATCAACTTGAAAGAAGTTTTATGTGACAATAATAGAAATACTAGAAACAGGTAATAAAGTAGTAGTGAGTACCCACATTGTTTTAAAATAATACTGTTAACATATTCATGAACTGTAAGTACAATCTCTTCAAGTACAATCAAATGATTCTTTCCCATATGGTAAATTGCATATATTAAAACAATAAAGATATTATGGAAAGTAATAAATTTTCTTTCACTGAAAAATTTATTTACATAAAGTGAATATAAAATTTTTACTGCTTTTATTCACAGACATAATAGTGCGCTTAAATTTGTTTATATTTATATACACCTTTTTGTACGTAATATTTCATCAAAAGTCTTTTCAAATCTGAAGCATTGCAAATTGGTTAATGTAAAATTGAATATACTTCACGAAAATACGTTTTATAACTTCAATTAAATACGAAACAGTTTATTATTTTGTAGTTCATCATCAAATGCAACTCGACGTCAGCCAAAATATGATACTCGGAGCCATCAATTTGATTAGTAACTGTATTCGAAAACTATGTACTTGTTAGATATTTAGACAATTAAGTAGCTGCGTATTTTACATTGTTAAAGAAAATTTGTTAAGAACCGTCAAAATACATCACTGTTAAAAATTTGCAAAAAACTGTCCAGTCATTTGACTGTTTTTATAGAAAACTATTACATAACCATAATTTAACTTCATTCTGACCATAACATGGGCAATAATATGGACAGAATGGAGTTAAATTACCATTATGTAACCATTTATTACACAGTTAAAAATTTTCAACAAACTGCCGACACTGTTAAAAATTTGCAGCAAACTGTCCAGTCATATGACCATTTTTTGTAGAAAACGGTTGCATAACCGTAATTTTACTCTATTCTGTCCATAATATGGGTAATAATATGATCAGAATAGCGGTAAATTACGGTTATGTCACCGTCTTCTATAAAAACGTTCAAATAACTGGGCAGTTTGCTGCAAATTTTTAACAGTGCAGTCATTTGACCGGTTTTCTAGAAACCGGTTACATAACCATAAATTATCTCTATTCTGACCGTATTATTCCCCATATTATGGTCAGAATAAACTTAAATTACGGTTATGTAACCATTTTCTACAAAAACGGTCAAATGACTGGACAGTTTTCTGCAAATTTTTAACAGTGTATAAAAATGGTCGAATGACTAAACAGTTTGCTGCAAATGTTTAAAAGTTGTCTTTACTGTCTCATTCACTATCTCCATCTAAATAATTATTTCAAAGAGTTGTACATGGATATTGTTTTAATGAAAACTCATTAACACAGCCAGAAAAATTTGTAGAGAGAGTGGCAAGAAAACTTGAAGGTTTTAATTTAAGGTAATAACACGGTAAATACAAAAATTCCCTTTTATTAATGTTGTGTAAATTTATAGATTAATGCACGCCATTATTGAAAATAATTACGTTAAAATTAAAAGTTTTGAAAAAGACATTCTGCAACTGTCGTTATCCTTGATCTACAAACTTCTGAATTTGAGCAAAGAAACATCTCATGACGTTCCACGGCGTATTTCTCATTATGGAGATTACATGACGTTAACCCTTTCTGGCACAGTGGTCCCACTCCGGGCACACCTAATTTTAATTCCAAACTTGCATTCGAAACCAAGAATATTTAATAAAATTTTGTTTCTACAATGAAAGCTTAAAATAAGGAGTTCTTATTTTCTAAAAAAGTCGTTTGTAAATTCCGGTGTCAGCAAATATAGTCAGCAATTTCTCATTTTAAGAGCAGACTTTGTCTGTGCCGGAATGGGTTAAAGGACGACTTTATTTCACGTAAGGAATATAGTTTATTAATGCACCATCTTGGTTATAAGAAATGCTTTAAAAAGATATCACAAGCCAAAAACTGAACTTTTCGGTAGGACCATAAGGTGTGTCCAGTCGACGTCCGAAAGTTATACGTTTGAGGAACATCTTCCTTCAAAAATGACGACCATTGCACTATAAAACTACAAGATGAATAAACAAGAATTTGTAATTTTCAATTATTTTTATTAAAAAGTATAAAGTTGTTCTCCTCATGCTGTACGTACGACACAATTTTAAACGATAACAACGTAACTTTTTTTTAAAATCTACGTATACCTTAAATTATACAGGTAGAAAACTAAAATGTACTAAATCTAGAAAACGGTATAATGTTTAAGGTTGTTGCATGAAACATCTTACTTTTGAATGTGTTTATTAAGTAATTGTGCTTTTGTATGTTTGTGTATACATACATTTATTTAACAAAATGTGAGAAGCAAAAGTTTGTGCTGTTGTTTTAGTTTAAAATAATAAAAAAATAGTTTTCCATTTTTGCGAAAAACTAACTATTCTTAATATCAGTCATTCTACAGTATTTAGAATGCATAAGGAGTTTTAAATTAAAATGAACATATATTTCGTTCTTAAGTTTAAAAATATTTTCATATATACTTTGAATAATTATATGCTTTATAAATAAGTGCTTTTCAAAATCTTTGATTCGGTTAGGAAAAAAAAACAATCTTTGTGAAGCATTAAAAGTGTTCTGCATGTTTTTTCTTCCCTCTTTCTTAATTTGTTACTTGTATTTCGTAAATACTTCCGCCGTTGCTTTACTGATCAACAAAAGAATTTCCATTAGTTGCTTGGATAGTAAAGACCTTCAGAATAAAAAATAAATATATTACTGTTATCCGATTGTAACGAAAGTAAAATAATTCATATACCTTCTCTGTATAATATATCGTTCTAAATTTAGCTTTCAGAGTCCACTAGTTTCATAGAATACGTTATATGTGCAGGAGAAAGCTTTACGTTTCATAGTGTGCGTGGTATATAAATTAATTAATACCCTTTACTACTTTTTTCATTTTAGCCTAGGAATATAATTATACAGTGTGTCCACGTATAACCTGACCGACCTTTATTTTCGCAACCGTTGGTCCTAGATGCATACTTCCAATTACAAAAATTATTTAAATAAGGTAAAGAAGTATTTTTAAAGCGATTTGGGTCAAGAAAAAATATTTGCTAAAAAAATACGAAAGTTAAATTTTTATACGGTCTCCCGGTCCTATAAGTGATATATAGTAAAAAATTACAGTGACACTAACAAGTAAGACAAAAAAAGTACCATTCATCTAACATTAAAATTGACCGAGTTATGAAACTTTGAAATGCATGACATACCACTTTTCTGCATCTCAAAATAGATGATTTCGGCCATGCTTTCAGGGGTCGTATACACAGTACTTAAGCTTATTCTTAGGTATCTGCGCTTTGAAAGAAATCGTACAACTATTACGATTGAGTTAACTTTTATTAGTTAATTTTCAGATTAGTTAAAATAATTGTATGTTAAAATAATTGTAAAATAATTGTATTTTAACATATGTTTTATTTTGTAAGGATTTGAGGCTATGATTTATTTTAACAAAAATCATGTTATTTTCATAAGGTTTTATTTAACTTGCAACGATCGTCTTTCCAGTTTAAAATTTGTACTCCAAGTTTAACTCACTTTCAAATGTCCGATCGAAATTAAATTTTACATATTGACTTAAATCCGATATCAATGTAATATTATTATGATTTTCAACGCTTACCATCTTATACATACTTATAGTAGAGGATAACACAAAAATATGCGGATATATTACCGTCAACAAGTTTAAGAAAGAGTATTAGATTAGATAACATAAACCTGCGGTGGTTGTGTTTTTTAACTTTTATAATTACGTTTTATGCATTTTTTAACGCTGAATAAAAAAATTACCTTCACTTTTAACCATCATGTCAGGATTTTTCGCAAATCGTAAATTTCAAGGTTAAAGAAGAGCGAAAAATGTGATACTATAATATAGATGTAAGACTTTTTTATTCAGTTTAATTTTATTTAATTCAATAATTTATTCAAAATTTTGGCTTATACTGGGTTTCTTACAGCTAAACAGCTCAGGGGTCCAATTAGGTTGAGAGGGAAGGGAGAATCAATTTTAACTTTGAACTTTTTAACTTTGAAATTTACGATTTCAGAAAAATACTGACGTGATGGTTTAAAATGAAGGTCATTTTCGGATTCAGCGGTAAAAAATACCTAAGAAGAATTTTCAAAAGCTAAAAAACATTGCACAACCCAAAATTTGAAAGACAGTGTAATCTAACAGCATTTTAAAATCTCTATCATTTTGTAAAGAATTGAGGCTGTTGCTTTTCATCCTTTTATTTAACAAAAATTCTGTTATTTTTATCCTCTTATATGTTCAGTAGAAATTGTATATTTTGCAATAATATGTCAGAATGATTATAGATTTCACAATTATATTAGATTGCAATATTACCTTTGCTCTTAGCTATTTTTTTTATATATCTGACGGTTATTTATATTTCTACTACATTTGTGAATGACCCCTATTTCGCAGTAAAAAATATACTTCAACTTTAAACAGCTACTACTCGGTCAATTTTGATGTTAGATGAATGGGACTTTTTTGTCTTACTTGTTAGTGTAGCAGTAAATTTTTACTAAATATCACTTATAGGACCGGAAGACCGTATAAAAATTTAAATTTCGTAATTTTTTAATAAATGTTTTTCTTGACCCAAATCACTTTAAAAATAATTCTTTACCTTATTTAAACTATTTTTGTAATTGGAAGTATGCATCTAGGAGCAACGGTTGAGAAAATAAAGGTCGGTCAGGTTATACGTGGACACCCTGTATAAAAGAGAAATGTAATAATTATTCTTATATTTTAAGAATGTATTTTATTAGTATGTTATGCATTTATTAGCATCTATTATGCACGCATATGCATCTATTAGCATGTTTTTATAATGCGTAACTACTTTTAAAATAAAATAAAAGTATATTTCATCGTGAATTTTATAAATATTTTCGTATATATTGCAATATGTATACATTTAACGTCTGAATGTAAAAACTATTAAAAACACCAAATAAAGTAAATTAAGACAGACATGAGCACACTTTAAAAAATAAAATTTATAAAAAATATACTTAAAAACAATTAAAAATACAAATTAGTAAACGTTTCGCCAAGCGACACGCAAGGCATCATCAGTACAAAAACAATCTATTGCATAACAAACGGCTGAACAAATCAAGGACAGTTAAAGTTAGTTATTTTAAAAACAGACAATATTCATTAGGGACAGAACAAGCTTTATTCAAAGTCTGCGATCGCAATTGAGTGAACCAACCCTCAAGGAGTAATCTACCATGATAGCTGTTACAACCCGATTTCAAAATACTGGCTTCCCCAATTAGCGGGATGTGAATCGTTTGAAGTGAATGCTGGACAATTTTTGAATTCAAATTACTATTTTTTAAAGCACTAGTATGTTCTTTTAGACGAATTTCCAATGATCTACCTGTTTCACCAATGTAGACACTATTGCAATCTTTACAGAGAATAATATAAACAACACCGGGTAATTTAGACTTATCATATTGAAATTTATGCTTAGTGAAAAAGGAACTCAATTTATTAATTGGTTTAAAAGAAACCCCATTATTGAAAAGGATAAGCATAAATTATATAAGCATAAATTTCAATATGATAAGTCTAAATTACCCGGTGTTGTTTATATTATTCCCTGTAAAGATTGCAATAGTGTCTACATTGGTGAAACAAGTAGATCATTGGAAATTCGCCTAAAAGAACATACTAGTGCTTTAAAAAATAGTAATTTGAATTCAAAAATTGTCCAGCATGCACTTCAAACGAATCACATGCCGCTAATTGCGAAAGCCAGTACTTTGAAATCGGGTTGTAACAGCTATCATGGTAGATTACTCCTTGAGGGTTGATTCACTCAATTGCGATCGCAGACTTTGAATGAAGCTCGTTCTGTCCCTAATGAATATTGTCTGTTTTTAAAATAACTAACTTTAACTGTCCTTGATTTGTCCGGCCGTTTGTTATGCAATAGATTGTTTTTGTACTGATGATGCCTTGCGTGTCGCTTGGTGAAACGTTTACTAATTTGTATTTTAATTGTTTTTAAGTATATTTTTTATAAATTTTATTTTTTAAAGTGTGCTCATGTCTGTCTTAATTTACTGTATTTGGTGATTTTAATTTTCGTATGTACTTTGCAAAAAAGTATATAGATTATAAATTAATAATTTTTCAAAATCTATGATTCGGATAGGAAAAACAGGATAGGAAAAAAAGGAGGAATTGTCTTTTTGAAACATTAAAAGTATTTTGCATGTTTAGTTTTCTCTCTTTGTTAATTTGTTACTTGTATTCTGTAACTACTACTGTCGTTCCTTTACTGATGAGCAGAACATTTTCCATTACTAATTTGGATATTAATAGATATTCCAAATAAAACAAATATTACTATTTTTTGACTGCTAGGAAAGTTCAATAATTCATGTACTTTCTTTGTATAATATATCGTTATAAATTTAGCTTTCGCAGCCCAATAGTTTCTCAGGTTCTGTTAGTTATGCAGGAGGAGGATTCAGTTTTTATATTATGCATGGTATATTAATTAATTAATTCCCTTTACTACTTTTTTCATTTTAACCTAGGAGTGTAATTATATAAAAGTAAAATGTACTAATTATTCTTAAATTATAAGCATACATTTAATTAGCATGTTATGCATTTATCTTATTAACATATAATGCATTTTTAGCATATATTGAGAATGGGTAAGGAGTTTTAATAAGTACCTTTTCAAAAACATTGATTTGGGTAGAAAAAATATATCTTTCTTAAATATTAAAAGTGTTTTCTATGTTTTTTTTATCTTTGTTAATTTGTTACGTGTGTTAGAAAAATACTTCCGCTATTGCTTTACTGATCAACAAAATTTTTACCATTAGTTGCTTGTATAGTAATAGATCTTCAGAACAGTATAGATATATAATATATATTACTGTTAACCGAATGTAAGGAAAGTGAAACAAGTCATGTACTTTTTTTGTATAAATATTTCGTTAAAAATTTAGCTTTAAAAGTCAAATAGTTTCGTGGCATCAGTCTGTCTGTCAGGGCGAAACTTTACTTTTGATTGTGTGTGCATTGTATATCAATTACCTAATTCAATTTACAACTTTTTCATTTTAGACTAGGTGTGCAATTATATAAAAGTAAAATGCACTAATTATTTTTAATATTATAAGCATGTTTTTATTAGGATGTTCCACACTTATTAGCATGTATTATGCACACAGTATGCACGTATCTTTTAGCATTATTATGCGTGCAGTATACATGTGTTTTACTAGCATCTTATGCACTTATTAGGATTATTTCCCTTTTTCCATTTTTTTGCTATTTGTTAAATATTAGATGATATTTTGTTTTAATGTCTCATAAAAAAGTTTGCTGCTTTTTACACGAAACACACACACACATATATTAATTCGTTACACATAATTAGAAACGGAAATTCTGTCTGTCTTTAATCGCAGAAAGAAACATCCTTTTACTTATGATAAAAGCACCTAATTATGGAAATAAAGCTTTGCTGTAATGATTCTTGGGTTGTGGATAAAAACTTTATTAGCCACTATTGTTTTCACTTCTTCAAAAAAAGAAAAAAATTCTATCTATTATATATTATATAGAGGGTTATTGCATGAATTTATGTATGTATGTTAAAAAGTGTTTGTAAGCATTTATGATGGACTTAAATGTGTAAGAAGGATGTCAGCAAGCATATAAATTAGAAAAGCATATATGTAACTTTAAATATGGTGCAATAAGTATGAAGTCTTCACCATGGAGGTAATTTAGAAATTAAAAAGTATGTACAATCTTAGGCATTTTGACTTAAAAATAAAATGTATAAGCCATTATAAATAAAATGTATACGCTATTTCTTTCTATCACGTTCCACGATCAAGATTTAAAAAATAAAACAATTATTTACAAATATGAGGATTATTCAGTGATTAACGATATAAAAATATATTCTGTTTTATGGAGTATATTTTCTAGATCTTTTGTTTTCGAAAGAATTAAGTAACATTCAGAAAACTAGACAATAACACACACAAAAAAATAACAGACGATAGGTTTTCGAAGTTTAGGACGGTAGCACTCGAAGACTTTCTTTTCAATAGTTCAATAACATTTGTAAAGAAATATATACTATGTCACTTGTATTTTTACAAGTTTTAGAATTTCATTAGATTTAAAATATGTTCAGTGTTAAAAACCACTGTATGAATTAAGTATTTTTCATAAGCAGAATTTTGAATCTATGTCTAAAAGATTTATAATATTAATCTCAGGCTTGATTCTCTAAATCCAAAATTTTACTGAAAAATAAATTCTTGCAGCGGAACATACGCAGGATTCAGAAAATTAATGTACGCTTTACCCTTAATAGTTCTTTAGAATACTGGTTTCATATCATAGTTTAATTTCCCCACCATTGCTTTCTAAAGGTTATCGCGTCTTATTGGTTCTTCTGTGCACGTTCATGTATTCCAACATTCATACGCATTTTTCCATACCGCTGGGTACCGATAAAGTCTACTGTTTTCATCAGCTGTTGGAGCATTAATAGTGCCATGCTTCCGTTTTAGGAGTTAAATCGTTAACGCGTCTTACAATATGCTACAATTGATGTGTTCATACTTGTCTTACATACTATCAATACGAGAATAGAAAGAAACGTTCCTCCATTCTCGTACTGGCAAAGTGTTCTTTTACGACCTATGAAGAATGATTAATTCTTTCAAAACACATTCACTACAACAAAATTCACTAGCTTATTTTTATTGTGTATCACTTTGGCATTATGATACAAAGCTTTGGAAATTCTTATTTCTGTGAGGTTTTAAACTTAATTCGAAAAAATTCTTGGTTACATTCAAGCTTTAAAATTGTATGAGCGTTAAATGGTTAAAATTGTTTTTCGGATTTTCTTAACAGTGTTACATTTTATTAAGGTATTAAGTTTAAATGCAAAGACAAAACGCAGAACATATTCATATAATATATATCTATCTATTCTAATATTTATATTATAATTCTAATCTATAGAATGATCTTAAATATAACAATAAAACGTTACAATAAAATAAGAGGATTATAATACACATCAAGAATAATAAATTTTGCATAGGGAACAAAAAGTCTCAATCAAATTATTACGTCATAAATACGAAGTGCTCAACTCGAATTTTTATTCGTAACTTTACTTCTGATGAATATAGAGTATTCTTTTCTTTTTTCCTGTAAAACGTCTTTCTATGAAAATAACTATTGCTAAACAATGAGATTTAATGCCAAAGCATTTTTGGCGTTACATTCTTCACACGTTCGCAATTTTCGGCTAATAACCGTAGCCGAATGCCTTGTTTGTATATTCCGACTGTAGAACATTGTCGAGTAGGTACCCTGCCAAAAATGTAAGAAACAGTAGACATGATTCCTGTCCTAAAACAAGCAGGATAAAGCTGTTCGCATCACTATTCCTTGCTTATGGTTGTGCATACTACTGTTATAGTTACGTTTTCTAGAAATACGTTAAAAACACAGATAATAACGGTTGTTTGGAAGAAACAGGTTTCTCTAAGTTTAGTCTGAAAATGTAAAAAGAAAACCTATAAAACAACCATAAATAATAGATATAACATATAAAATGAACCTAAAAGTTACATAAATCCTTGAAATTATGAGCCGACAAATTTCGAGCCGTCCAACAACTTTCCTTTTTTAATACATATTCGCTTAACACAGTTTTTAATATTAGATCGCCACTGTGTATCCGATTGCAGATAAAGTTTGATATCATGCCCATTACTGCATTCTTATTCTGATAGCAGAATCCCATAATCTTAAAACTAGTTTATCAAGTTCACCAAGTTCTGTAGATGGAAAATCCGTAACCATTTCTTCTTTTATAAATGCGAGGGAAAACTTTGAAATAACAGTTAATTGAGAAGGCCGCTACTAATTTTCCTCACTCCAAAATAAATAATTAAACTTCTTCCCAAAGCTATACTCCGTAAAATATAAAACTTCAAATATATTAAATATAAGGATACAAAGACGAACTCACAATTTTGAAGATAGCCACAGGTCAGGATGCCTTTAGTAATAATACGATTCCACGCTGTAGACTCGGCGGGCCCTGATTCAGTACGACCGTCCTGGCCAAAAGCAACTTCATCAGCTTCAGATTATTAATTCAATCGGAGGATCTCCAGTTACTCGTATTGAGAGAGAACATGATCCCCAGTTCCGAATTCCAAACGTATTTCCAAAGCTTATATATCCCAAATATCGATTGACCAGGTACAATAATTTGCATGAATATCGATAAAAAGCAGAAACTTACAAGTTTCGAGATTTACACAGTCATCCGTCGAAAGTTAAAGAAAGAGAGACTTGATCAACTTTTACGCACATGGACAATTAGTGGACAAAAACTTACGATCTCATTCAAAACATCGCCTACTCACATGATCAGTGTAGCCGATCCATCACAAACTGTATTTTAAACTTTTATATGTATTATAAAAGCTATTCTTATTTTGAAACGTCTATAATAATAAAAGCACAATCTTTAATAAAATAGGAGTTTATGATTAATTAACAGCAGCTCCAAAAATGTTCAAAATTATAATTAACATATTTTTAAAATGTTATAAGCGATTCTCTCATATATTTCATGAAGGTTTTATAGAAAAAAGAAAATACGTGGTTCGTGAAGTTATATTTTATTTGAGAATTTTACATGTTTGCCAAAATCTTAGAAAATGTGAAAAAAGGACAAAAAGAAAACCGCAAATACATCAACACTTTAAAGAAAGTGTAAGTGTAGATGGTGGTTACATTCGGATAGATATATATATATTTCATGATAGTTTTCGTGCTTTAGAACTTATTGAACAAACAAAACTCGAGATGTTTAACTGAAGAATTAAAAAGTTCTAAGAATTCAATAAAGTCTCCGAATATTACGATATGTATTCTTCAATCATAGGGAAAATAATTGATAAAGTGAGGAATATTTGCAGAACTGATTTGAAGATAAGATAGTAAACTATTTTTTTAATATTTTATAAGGAATTAATACATAAGGTATATGGACATCTTTTCAGATTAAATATGCATACGATATATTTTTTAATTAAAATATAAATTTGAAAATATTAGAAGTATTATGAGATAGTTGAAAAAATGAACTATGTTTCTGTTTGTCAAAAAATAGATATTTTTAACTGGTCATGAAGCTTAAAATAATAAAGGAAACCTCTAGTGTCGTTTAAAATTTCATTATTTTTATCTTCCGGAATTCTTTAATTGTTATATTAATTGAAAATATGCGTTAGTATACAACATGGTATAAAACAGCATTTTACAGAACGAAAAATAATTATCGCTCAATAAAAGTTGCATTCAAAATATGTGTTAGGAAAAATTATCTACATGTAAAAAATTTAGATGGTCATAATTTTCTGGAATTAAGTACATTTCGCAAATTGTAATATTCCTCCCGATTAAGTTGCTGTTTAATTTATTCAAATTGTAATTCACACATAAGTTTAGCAAAAGGATCCATAAATTTAATAGATCTAAGAATTTAATTTTTTTCCATTATAGCACGAATAAAAAATTAATTCATTTATATGCTCTACAGCAATTTTATTCATATGAGGACTAATAATACCACTATCAGCAGTTTAAAGGGGTTTCTAAGCAATTGAAAAAGTCCAGACCTAACAGTAATTCAAAACTGTTAACTTTCGATTAGTAAAATCACGATCAAATACCTAAGCACTATGTAGGACAATTAGCATTGCACTGTAAAAAAAGACAAATGTTCCTTATTATAATTTATAATATAATATATATTATAACCACAAACTAAAATATACAATAACCTCTTCTGAGTTACACGTGTTTCCGAAAAGTATTCTTTATCTTTAGAAACGTCAGAAACCAATATAGGATTGAAGAAATTTAAAAAAACATTTATAAAAACAAAGATTTTTTTTTTGAAACGTTTCCGGTAGTTTTTATAATGTATTAATAAATTTTCTCAAACGAGAGTCTCGTTTTATAAGACGCTATCAATTCTCAATTAAATAGTTTTAGTTGCATAATTCATTTTACACAAGCAAGAGATTTAAAACAATATTATTTTAATGTTAATGCTGTTAATTTATTATGTTTGTTTGTAAAACATGTTTTTTTTAGCAAATTGTTGAATTAAAAGCATTAACATTGACATTAAAATTAATACTATTTTGTTATTCTTGCATGTGTAAATTCACATACGCGGCGGAAATTAGTTAAATGAGAATTGGTAGCATCAGAAAACTGATATTCCTGGTTGTTATACAGTAAAAAGTACTCGTAAACGTTTCAAAAAGTGTGACAGCAAAAGAAACTCTGTTTTTATAAGTGCTTCATTAAATCTGAAATTTATATTGGTTTGTGAGTATTCTAAAGGTAAATACTGCTTTTCGGGATCGTAGGTAACGCGAAGAGGCTATTGCATATTTTTGTTCGTGAGTATTTTATATTTTCTCAGATTAAGAAATATTTGTCTTTTTTACATTTTAAGATAATACAAAGTGTGATCAAGGTTGTTACGAAAAATAAGTTTATTGGTAATAGTGCCCACCAAGACGAAGAATTTTTGCATATGAAAGTAGCGTCGCAGTGCACTTATTCAGTCCAGAATAAATGTTATTTCCTTTCAAGCAGAACCCGGGTTTCTATTTTTAAATATAATAATAATATATGTATTGAAATAAATTAAAACAAAAAACTTCACTTTATGTAAAATGTGATGACATTCTGGAAAGCGCTGGTAGCGTAATGCAATTGGGTGGACAGCATATGTACTGTCGGATACATGCGGAGTTATGCAGCGTACAGTTCAGTCCAGTTTAGACCCTAATGGTAGCAATTATGTGCATCATACTTCCCAGAAAACCTAGTACATATATTGAAAATATCGTTACATTATATTCGGTTATTGTCTATATTTCAGACGACGATTTTATATATACATGAAAATAACTCGCCAAGTAATGTCATTTAACGCTAATAACAATAAAGGGTGACGTCACGTTTGATTTTAAATGCAGTGCTAACACGTATGCCTTATTTATTTATGAATATCTCACATATCTTATGAATCATGAACTGGGGATCATGTTCTCTCTCAATACGAGTAACTGGAGATCCTCCGCTTGAATTAATAATCTGAAGCTGATGAAGTTACTTTTGGCCAGGACGGTCGTACTGAATCAGCGCCCACCGAGTCTACAGCATGGAATCGTATTATTACTAAAGGCATCCTGACCTGTGGCTGTCTTCAAAATTGTGAGTTCGTGTTTGAATCTTTATATTTAATATATTTGAAGTTTTATATTTTACGGAGTATAGCTTCGGGAAGAAGTTCAATTATTTATTTTGGAGTGAGGAAAATTAGTAGCGGCCTTCTTAATCCCAGCCTGATTAAGTTTAAATAAACATTATTTTTAAACCTTAACTCTGGTGCTCTCTTTGTACAACTAAACGGCCTGGCTCACTCATACTGACAGCAATGGCCGTCAGAAGTTAACGAAATGATTATAAGGTTTTTAATTTAAAATTATAGATAGTAACTTGATATAGATAGTAGTTTTATATTATGACACATAAATATATAAAATTATTAAAAATAGCTTATTATTGAATATGACTATCCAAATGAAATATAAAACTTTTGACATTTTGTACTGGCTAAGTAAAGTTATAAATTTAATATATGGATTCCTTAAAAGTTTCGTTCTCAAAAAGAATTATTCCGTTTTATGTTATATTTTCGCAGTGTTCCAAACTATATCGGTTAGATTTGCACATTAAATCATTTTCTCAAAGTAAAAACTCATTTATCCGTTTAAAATGCTAGAAAACGCTTAAAGTTCATAACAATTAAAAGAAAAAGCTGTGAAAATTTTAGCTCTGAGAAAACTGGGATTTCTTTCTCTTTTAGAGCACAGATAAAGTTTCCCAAAATATACCTTATTGAACGCAAGGACCTTATATAAATTTTAATTTTATTTAACTATGATAAACGTAATTATTTTGACTGTAAATCGTTTTGCTCTGAAGAACAGCAGAATTTGAACCATTTTTGCTACTGGAATCTCTAAAGCTAACGGTTTAGGAATTAGCTAGGAAGGGCCAATTCTATATATATGTATGTATATATGTGCGTGTGTGTGTACTAAAAATTTTGCATGGATCTTTAACATTAAATTAGTGAAGGGAATATTAAACTATTATGATAAATTATCAAGATTATGAATTATATTATTAAAATGCATAATATTGTTCTGAATTTTAGGAAATCTTCAACTATTGCTAAAGAATGCGAAAATGTACATATATAAATATAAATATATTAATGACATATTTATACTGATAGTGATAAGTTATATAAAAGAATAGATCACTGCCGTGATGCTGTTCCACTTCAAGTAAAAATTGGTGAAAACTATTCATATTTATGAGCAGTATTATGCATTCTAAAATCTAAAATCATAATTATTTAGATTTTGAATTATACTTGCAGTTTGCCTATTCAGTATTTATAATTTAAACATACATGCAAAGCTTTAAACCATTTTATGCATAATTTTTAATGATATTTCTAGATAGGTTGACATATACTACTTTTGAGCAGTTGTAACATTAACTTTAAAGGCACGGACTGTTTGTGCTAACGTAAAGGCACGGGCAGAGCACTTTATGCACCATCGTCTTTTAAAACCTAAATAACAACTCTTAATGATATCTTTGTTCGGTGGCGTACTCAGTACGCCACCATGTGTCTTTAAAGGTTAATATTCATTTTTCAGGTGCGTTCGTAATTATATAAATACGTAGCACCTATAGTCGTCGTTCGGTCCCTCCATCTGTCCGTCTTTCCGTCTCTCCGCATATAACAACGCAAAAACTACCCAACCGAATGGTTTGATTATTCGTTGCAGAATTTTGTCGAGTCATTTCAAATTTTATGTAAATAGAATCAAAGAAAGAATTAAAAAGATATTAATAAGAGTTTTCTTCATTCTATTAACTCCTATCATACATAATCTATATAATAAAAATACAAGTCATGTGTGACTGAGGAAAACAAATACGGTCTAACCACTTCTTTTTTCATATGCCAGGCGACCATTTTTATTCAAAATTATTTTTTCGAATAAAATTGCATAAAAGTTACAGCTTTAGAAAGATCGTTCAAAAAAATTGTTCGTTTGAGAGGGTTCTGCGTCAATTCGTCGCGCACAATTCATCGCGGAACAATTCGTTGCGAACAATTCATCGCACCGTCAATTTGTCGCGGCGACAACTCATCGCAGCGTCAATTCGTCGCGGCGTCAATTCGTCGTGGTGTCAATACGTCGCAACGTCCATTCGTTGCAACAAAAATATATTTGAAGGCTATGATGATAGAAGTATAGATAATTTAGTAAAATTATTTAATGATGTAAATTGTTAGTTATAATTCTCTATATCTAAATAACAAATTATCGTTAAATACTTTTACTACATTATCTTTAATTTTATCATCATAGCCTTCAAAAACATTTTCGTTAAGACGAATTGACGTCGCGACGAATTGACATCACGACGAATTGACGCTGCGACGAGTTGACGCAGCGATGAGTTGACGCCGCGACGAACTGACGCTGCGACGAATTGACGCGACACCGTTTGAGAGATGAGTTATATTAAAAAATGTATAGAGTCTGGGATAACTTCAGTTAAAATTAGCTTAATAGCCCAATATTTATCCCAATATCCAAGAGTGTAAATAAACACAATACATTCGTGCATCTTGAATCATAGAAGTATTAAACCATGGAGGTAACCTTTCGCAAAGCAAGATCTCTATGGTGAATTTTGCAGCGCTATATAAATTTGCATCTGTAAACGTAAAAAGAGAAAATAAAGGAATGCTCATTTCGCTCATAACAGACGATATTATTAATTTCACTGAAATAATAACTAAGATTTTTTTTGCGTTGTAAAACTAGTTATAGTAAGAACGCACCTCATTTGTCAGGTTTAACATAAAATTTCCAACTTTTTTTTTTTTTTAAATAGCGTATTACTGTGTTACTTTATTTTTGCAGAATGGTTTAGATTATTCGACTAATGTAAAAACTATGAAAAATGATTTGCTTCATTGAAGAAAAGTAATAATTTTTATTTAAACTATTTATAATTTTAAACTACGTTTGTGTGTCCCTCTAAACGAATTACAAACCCTACATACTCCATTTTCAATAGGGAGTCTCTTATTGTAAGCGTCAACAGCATACACCAAGCTAATAGCAATTTAAATACAGGGTGGTCATAAAAATACTTTGCCGATATATGGAGCTCTAGCGGCCGGTCCGTTCAACCGATCGAGGTGAGATTTCAGATATAGATATTCAGAGGTATGAGCTCGGAAATCTGTGAACGGCAACAAAGTGGTGATCACGGTTACGGTTATAGGTACAGAAACTCGAATTTTTCCAATGGCAACGCCCATTTTTTTTCGTCACAAAATGCTCAGCGCAAGCGAAAACCCTAAAGAGCGTTGGAACCGTACGTGCATCGCAAGAAACGGACTCGTTATGCACGCACAAAAAACAGCTCTACGAACGGCCAAAAGAAAATAAAACACGATCGGAGCGCACGGAGGAAATTTGCATATGACACAGAGTCAGTACACCAATCACTGATTACAACCACAGATCGGAAAAAAGAAAACTTTTATTTTGAGCACACATTTTCCACATGGGTGCCATCACAGACAATTACACATTGCATGCGGGCTACTGTGGACAATACAGCCGAACGTAACATCGCATGAGGGATGTTTGCAATCTCACGTTTGATAGAATCTTTCAAATCCGGCAAATTTTGGGGATTGCACATGTACACTCTAGATTTGAGATATCCCCAGAACCAGAAATCCATAGGAGTGAGATCGGGGGGATCGCGGAGGCCACGGAAATGTAAAATGGCCTCAGATGACACGGTCGCCAAATTGCTGTTCCAGGACTCTGCGAACAGACTTCGCTATATGTAGAGGTGCACCATCTTGCATCCAAACGCAGTCATTCAGTGCTCAATGCATTTCGTTGTAGCAATTCTGGTATGACGAAATTTTGAAGCATTGCCGTATAGCGGGAGCCTGCTACAGAGCAAGTTACAAATACCGTTGGTGTCGCTTCCTCAGAGAAGTACGGCCCGAGAATAATTGTGCCTGCAATTCCGCACCACACAGTGCCGTCGTATAAAGGTACTGGTGCCACAGCGCTCGGATTCATGTCTGACCAGTACACACAATTTTTGGTGTTGACGTTGCCAGTTAAGGTGAAATGTGCCTCGTCCGTCCATAATATGCGAAGAGGCCAGTCGTTATCTCCATCGTATTGGATAAGAAATTCATTAGAAAAGTCTATACGTTGTTGATGTTCCCGCACTTCCAACATCTGGAAGCGCTGGTAACGGTAAGGAAACATGCGTATTACAGAGCGTAGTAACTTTAGGACCGTTGATTTCTGCATATCCAATACACGAGATGCACCTTTTGAAGTTTGCATGTGTCCTGTAGTCACTATGTGATGCACTTCCATAAATTTATCCTCGGGAAAAAATGGTCGTCCGGATCGCGGTCTATCACAGGTGCAGCTAGTTTCTTTGAATTTCTTTACTAAATCACGAAGAGCTTGCGGGCTACATGGGCCACATATTTGGCGATGGTTTCGATGGTAAACACGCAAGGTTTTCGCCACATTCATCCCATTTTGATAATAGAGTTTTACCATTTCACCACGAACTTTCGCTGGAAGAGTCATGTCGTCGGTATGTGCGAGCTCCCTACTGAAGAACTAACATTCCCACCCCACTTTTTATCCGTTTTCAATGCTGACTATCTGGCGAACGGCGTTCCGTGATTGGTGTTTTGCCTCTGTTTGCAAATTTTCATCGTGCGCCCTGCCCTGATCGTGTTTTTTTTTCTTCCGTTCGCAGAGCTGTTGCATACCGCGTCCGTTTACTGCGATACACGTACAGTTCCAACGCTCTTTAGGGTTTTTGCATGCACTGAGCATTTTGCGGTGAAAACAAATGGGCGTTGCCATTTGAAAATTTCTAGTTTCTGTAGCTATAGCCATAACCGTGAGCGCCAATTTGTTCACAGAATACCGAGCTCATACCTGTGAATAACTATATCTGAAATCTCATCTCGATCGTTTGAACGGACCGGCCGCTAGAGTTCGATATATCGGCAAAGTTTTTTTTATGACCACCCTGTATATTTAGGCGCTTTTAAGCATGGACGGGTCTTACAAACGGAAGTTTTAAACACATTTCAATTATGTTGGAAAGTATTAAGCGGAATTATATGAAATATAACATTGCATTTTCACTAATTTATTAATAATGTAATGAAGGGAATGAATTAAAAAGTATTAGGAAGAAATTTATTTTTGCGCTAAATGTGAATTTATTCTTCTTCTTAATTTTAAATAAAAAAAGTGCATTAATTATTTTTTATTATTGATGTTTATTAAATATAATTAACGAGTTTCAGTTGAATCAAACTTAATTAAGTCTTTTAAATGAATGTATATTATATTATCTAAGTTTTTTTTAATTTAGGTTTATTTCGATATAACTCATTACACAACATCATCTCAAGATGTTTACATATTTTTAAGAAACCTTTAAAAGACATTTCATGTTATCATAAAAAAAATTGGAAACCAGAAGCCTAACAAGCGTATTTCATTCTATATTCCTGCATAATATTTTGCTGTTTTTTATGTTATAACGTATTTTTGAAACGATGTTTGTGAAATATGCAGGATTTAAAGTTAATTCACATTTTGTGTTAAAGGAAAGAGATTCATATAAAGTGCATTTCCTCTGAAGTAGATAAATAGTTTATCACTGCAGTAGATAAATAATTTATTATTTTTATTCAAGACTATTTTGGGGCAAGAAAGTGAGCACATAATGATCTGCATCAGAATTGGAGTCGATGTAATCGATTATCTTTACGGTTACATTCAATTTCCCATGTTCAAATTTCTATTATGTTTTTGCTCATGAAAGTTAGATTCTGATTATCTTCCTCATTATTAACTTTTAGGTTCTATTAATGGTTACTTTAACTTTTTAATTTTTGTACGTACTTTTAAATTTGACCCACCAATCGAAATTTCTCGAACATGTGATCCATGTCTTCCATTGATTTTCTCGTGCCCCAAAACCGTAGGACACAAAATTTAGTTCAAATCGTCTGTGCCGTTTTTAAGATAAAAATAGATTGACCCATAACGACCCATGACCAGAATGACCCACTAATCAAAATTTCTAGAACATGTGACCAAGCCCAATAGTCTTCTCGCTCCCTAAAACTGTAGGATACTAAATTTAATTAAGATCCTCTGAGACGTTTTTAAGATAAAAATAGCTTGACCCATAATGACCCATGACCAAAATGACCCACAAATCAAATTTTCTTGAACATGCGACCTAGCCTAAAAGTCTTATCGTGCCCGAAAACCATAGGATGCAAAATTTAGTCTAAATAGTCTGAGCCTTTTTTTAGATAACATTAGCTTGACCTACAGTGATGCAAAAATGACCCACTAATCGAATTTTCTCGGACATGTGACCTAGCCCAATGATTTTCTCGTGTCCGAAACTCGTAGGATACAAAATTTAATCAAAATTGTTCGAGCCGATTTTTAGATAAAATTAACTTGACCCGCGTTGACCCAAAAATGACCCACTAATCGGAAATTCTCGAACATATGACCCAGTCCAATAGTCATATCGTGCCCGAAAATGGTAGGATACAAAATTAATTAAAACCGTTTCAACTGTTTTTTAGATACAATACCCTGACGTATATGGTGAACAAAAATGACCCACAAATCAAATTTTCTCGAACATTTGACCTAGCCCAATGGTTTTCTGGTGCCACAAAACAATAGATTATAAAGATTTTATCGAAACCAAGCGATTTGTTCTTCTTGAGATTCCCGATATAATAAATCACATCAGAGGGGAGTGCAGGTTTGAGAGTGTTATTGTGTGATTGTTTAAGAATCGGTCAGCCTCGGTGTTGACCGCTCCAGGACTTCAACATCGCGATTGAGTGTAAACTGGCTTCTCAGACTGTCAGCAATGAGCTCGGCCTTGTCTGTGTTAGAGCAGTCTATACTAGTGCTCCCGATGCGATACGTATTTCCGTTATACGTTTAATCGATATACGTATATACGTATAATACGTATTTAAGGAATACGTATACCTTAAACTATACGTTTAAACGTATTCGGATACGTATAGGTGTATATCGGTTAAACGTATAATTCCAGTATAGGTATATTTCAAGTATCGTATTTACTTTTAATACCAATGAATCTCATCAGTGTTACGTCACTGAACGGAGAATGGATTGGAAATCTGTGGCGTTACTTTAGCAATCTGTATAATATGTTTCATACATATAATCTTGTTATTTTACCCTATAAAAAATTATCGTAAATATATAACGAAAGTAAAAATACTTTTTGAGCAAATAAGGAGAATATACACGAAGATTTATTGTTAATCCTTATTAAGTATATTCTTTCTTTTTTAATTTAAAAAATATATATATTTATTTTTGTGGGCCTATACTAAAATTGCGCCAAGGAGGGTCAAATATTGTTCTTTCCATGCTGCTAATGTTTTCTACTCTGTGTTAATGTATAACGCAATTTCATTTTTTTAACCATGACACTCGTGGTATTTTTTATACAATGTGTATGTGCATTACAAATTATTACGTTTTAAGAATTGTTGTTAATCTTGACAAATTTCATTTTTTGTGTTAGTACCTATAAATTTCGATTACTTATACCCTGACAAATAATCGTCACTGCAAGTTTCAGAACACAATCACACAAGCTTAAAATGACTTGCCTTCTCTTTTCTTTCTTGCTATAAAACGTATTTTCAACATATTTTTAATATAGAAAAACGTATTCTTAAATAAAATAAAACTATGTTTACTTAGTTATTTGTTACGTCCAATTATCTGCACTAGGGATATAGGCCAGTGGGGGGAGTGCCCTCCGTGGGGGTCTTTAAAATAAAAATAAGATTATAAAACTTCCCAGGAGTGAAATTGATCAATGTCAATATAAAATTTGAAGTCAATGCAAGTTTGTGTTCTGCAATGCTACTGTTTAGAGCGAAATATCCATGCCATAAATCGAAATAAGCTATGCTCGTGTGTTACAGATATGCGAAAGATAAATCATTTCATAGTAAATTATTTCATAATTAATAATTTAGATTTGAGGGGGAGGGGTAAACAAAATCTAAACTGAAGAAAAAATATTCCGATTTTATTTTTGCAAGTACCCACTGCACAGGACACAGCGTGTGTTTCTCAAAGTCTGTGATCCGCATAGCAGGAGAAAGGCATAATTTCTTAAGCAATGAACGATAACCGTTTAAACGTTTATACGTTTAATCGCTGGTGTAATATCCGTATATACGATGTACCGTATATGCTGTTTCGTATAATACGTATAACCGCCTTGGTCGTATCATACGTATCCAAAATCTGCACCCCGTATAATACGTATTATACGTATATTCGTATAAACGTTTAATAGGGAGCACTAGTCTATACCATTTGTACCATTTAAGGCCGGAATGTGTGTTTGTCTCCTACGAATGCGGTCCGTTGCCGACCAAATTGTATTGTCTGATGTCGATAAAGACTCCATGTAAGTGTTCCAACGTGAAGTGATAAACTCCTTCTTGCAGCTCAAACCTGGCGGTTTTTTCTGTTAAGATCTGTTTTTAAGAGGGGTCCCTAGAGAGTCCCTAGTCGTCTGCCAGTCCCGTCTGAAATTATTTCTCTCTCTTTTCAAATCTCTGATGTGTTCAAGGTTTCGCGACTTCTTGGAAAGCATTATGGAGTGAGTCTCCAAATGCTTGAATAGAAGAAGTTACGTCCTCGAATAAATGAATCGCGGTGGGCCCGGGATATTCTTTTTGCGCCTGATTAACAAAATTCGCTATTTGTTTCCACAATCTTTTGACGAAATTCTGGATTTTTTTTTTCGGAATTGTATGACTAAATTTGTGATTTTTGCGCATACCTTAAACGAAATTTGCGATTATTTTCCGAGACTCATCAACAATTTTTTTTCTGCGACCAAATGTTGAAATTTGTGATTTTTTTCTTCAACCTATTAAAAAGGAACCCAATTTGTTTTCGCGATCTTTGGCAAAATTTGCAATACGGTCGCTTCCACGGTTTTTCCACGGTCGCTTGAAGAAATTAGCAATTTTTCAGCGACGAATTTCTTGACTAGCTCTTTTTCCAATTGGCAAAAATTCCCGCATAGCATTTTGTTTCCGATATTTTCCTATTTTGTACGCGAGTTGCTTAATCCGCCTTGCTATTTCACACCCTGTCCATGGAAAAAAGCTCCATCAGCCAACCTTAACAAAAGGGACTGGGAAAATGCTTCATTTTAGGCAGGTCTCCATTTAAACAAGTATAATTGTATTGTGTTTCTTTGGTTGAAACTTGATTATTCTTCCGTATGAAAAATAATTCTGCTATAGACAGGTATTGTTTACACAAGTTTTACTGTAATACACCTATTCTCTTCATAAGAATACTATAGAAAGCATACTTTAAATGAAGGTACCTGGAAAAAAAGTACTTATCTTTAACGGAAAATGTCTTAATCGAAAACTTTCATAGTCAATATCTTGATATTACACCTGCTAAAACAGAAACCTATCTAAAACGGAATTTTTCAGCGGTTCCATGTGATTTCGTATTCAAAGTTTTTACTGTTTTTGTATCCTTGATTCAGTAAACGTTTCTCGTTCAGAGAGGAAGGGATACAGCCCCCGAATACCCCTTGTCTATGCCACTGCCCTTAAAGGAAACTGTGACTCCAGAAAGTTCTAAAATGGCACCCCTGCCCAAATGTTAAATCAAAATACGTTGTACTAGAGACCAATACTGCACCAAAATAGCACAAATGCTGGAAATTAATCAAACTCAAAGCATCATAATTCGGTAAGGATTGTTCCCATAAAAATGGATATGTTACTGTTTTAATTTTGAACCACGGATAAAGTATTTTTTTAAATATAACTGATCAGACCCAGTGGCCTGATAAAAATTTTAATTTCCTAACATTTTTAAAAAATAAATCATTTTCTAAGTGGATTTTCAAATGATGAACAACATTTTAAACAGTTTTGCTATTGGCCAATGATAAGAAGAGACACACTATATGTATAGACATGATTCTATTACTTCTTAAATTCTTTATAGAATGTTACTGACAATTTTTGTGGCACACGAGCGCACGGCGCACACTACCCGTTACGTTCCAATAAGTTATATTTAATATATATATATATATATATATATATATATATAAATTAAATATAAGAAAAATTATAGTTTAAAAATAATTATCCTATAATTAATTATCGTATAGGAGTGCGGTTTCCACCATTTGGCTTGGAAATTGATCCGAATTTTTGCAGCATTTGTTTCTTTTGTACGAAAAATCCAACATATTGTGAAGTCTTATGGTACAAACCACGTGCTAATACGATAATTTGAAAGAAAATTATGATTTTTTTTAATATGTGAACGGGCTAATGAGAGACTTTGTTTATTTGTATAAAATTACTTAAATATGAATATTAGGTAACACTTTTTATTTTATTTTGTTAGACATGGAAAATAGAAATTTATCTGATTGAACGGTAGAACGAGGCGCGGTATTGCGTGGGATTACTGTATTTACAAACGGATTAAATCACCAACGATAGCCAAATGATAAATATAATTTTCACTCGGCATATTTTTGTACTATGAACTTTATTTTATGTAAAAAATACAATTACTCTTCTGCAACGAAACCGGTTAAAATTTACGAACGATAAGGTATGAATGACGGAATTTTTTTCAGGGAAGTTATGTTCTATAATAAAATGCTATTCTGCAGATTTCGAAGGCTAATTCTATTTCAAAAATGAATCTATTACATTTAATATTATTTTTATTTAAATTAGATATTTTTGAAAGTACCTCTCTATAAGATAATCTGAAAAACCAAAATGGTATAAAGTAATTTCTGATATGTCTGAAATGACATTTCTTAGTATTTTCAGTTAGCTAATAGTTATAAATTGTAATGTTACTTTATTTTCATTTCATAGTGTTTATATAAGTTTTTGCTACATACTTGAAACGTTTAAGAAGCTATTCTTTTATAGTTATAATGGGGATAATGACTGATTTCGAAGGAAAAAATTATACATGAAAATTAAAAACTAAATATTATTATATATGAGTATTTTCGTATTAGCTGTACACCATTGGCGAACTTTGCAACTCTATACCATCGACAGACATTTTTATTTCGGGCGGAAAAAGTTTACCAATTGTTCTTAGGACAACATCAAACTTATAATCGGATCAATAATTCATGCAGAGATACAAAGATACATACATGAATACATACATACTTAAATGAGTATAAGAATGGATTCATCCGTGAATATATACTTACATATATACATGAATATATACTTATATATTTACATAATACATACATACATATGTATATGAAAATACATACATGCATATATAATTACATACATGCATACATGAATACAATTATACATACATTTGCATATGAATACATTAATACATACATATGCATATGAATACATTAATACATACATGTGCATATGAATACATTAATACATACATGCATACATGAATACAATTATACATACATTTGCATATGAATACATTAATACATACATATGCATATGAATACATTAATACATACATGTGCATATGAATACATTAATACATACATATGCATATGAACACATTAATACATACATGTGCATATGAATACACTAATACATACATGAATACATGAATACAATTATACATACATTTGCATATGAATACATTAATACATACATATGCATATGAATACATTAATACATACATGTGCATATGAATACATTAATACATACATATGCATATGAATACATTAATACATACATATGCATATGAATACATTAATACATACATATGCATATGAATACATTAATACATACATGTGCATATGAATACATTAATACATACATATGCATATGAACACATTAATACATACATGTGCATATGAATACATTAATACATACATATGCATATGAATACTTACATAGATATATCAATACATACATATGCATATCAATACAGACATATGCATATGAATACATGCATAAATATATGAATACACACATATACATTTGAATACATACATAAATATATCAGTACATACATACATGAATACTTATATATATGGAATAGATACATGAAATCTTTGGCGATTAATCACTGGCAGTAACTGGTATATAATACAAAGGTACAAATGTAATAAATATAAAATGATTATGATAAAAAATATTCTTTTAAGAGTTATTAATAGTAATAAATGTCAATAGAAATCCTGATGTGCACGAATTGGCGCAAATTCGAATAGACCAGAAAGAAATTTTCAGCGCGATGGGATAAATCACTAGTTTGTAACAACGAAACGTGAAACACAGAGTGCAGTTTATTCAAATAAAATTAGAATTCAATTCCTTTTATATAACGTCAATAAAGAAAAACAACTTAATTGAATAGCATTTACCTTATGAACACCAAAGCAATAACTTAATTACATAAAACTAGATGGAACCCGTCAAAATTTGACGGCAAACAACTTGATAGTACCATAAAAATAAAATTTATAGTTGCTTTAACTTGACAAATTTCATAGTGGGGAGCATAATATGATTAAGCGGTCACTGACCTTTCCATTGATATATAACATGAGGGGTGTGTGCAAAGTTTAGAAAAGTACCCCCTTGGGGGGGTCAAAGTGGGGGATGGACATGGGAGATGCATAATATGATTAAGTGGTCACAGACCTTTCCAATGATATATAACATGAGGGTTGTGTGCAAAATTTAGAAAGTACCCCTTGGGGGGGGGGGTGCAAAGTGGGGAGATGGGCATCGGAGATGCATAATATGATATAAGTGGTCACAGGCCTTTCCAATGATATATAACATGAGGGTTGTGTGCAAAATTTAGAAAGTACCCCTTGGGGAGGGGGGGCAAAGTGGGGAGATGGACATCGGAGATGCATAATATGATTAAGCAGTCACAGACCTTTCCAACAATATATGACATGAGGGGTGTCAACAAAATTTAGAAAAGTATCCCTTGGGGGGGGGGCAAAGTGGGGAGATAGACATTGGAGATGCATAATATGATTAAGTGGTCACAGACCTTTCCAATGATATATAACATGAGGGTTGTGTGCAAAATTTATAAAGTACCCTTTGGGGGGGGGCAAAGTGGGGAGATGGACATCAGAGATGCATAATATGATTATGCAGTCACAGACCTTTCCAATGATATATAACATGAGGGTTGTGTGCAAAATTTATAAAGTACCCTTTAAGGGGGGGCAAAATGGGGAGATGCATAATATGATTAAGCAGTCACAGACCTTTCCAACAATATATGACATGAGGGGTGTCTACAAAATTTAGAAAAGTATCCCTTGGGGGGGTGGGAGGGGCAAAGTGGGGAGATGGACATTGGAGATGCATAGTATGATTAAGTGGTCACAGACCTTTCCAATGATATATAACATGAGGGTTGTGTGCAAAATTTATAAAGTAACCTTTAAGGGGGGGCAAAATGGGGAGATGGACATCAGAGATGCATAATATGATTATGCAGTCACAGACCTTTCCAATGATATATAACATGAGGGTTGTGTGCAAAATTTATAAAGTACCCTTTGGGGGAGCAAATTGGGGAGATGGGCATCGGAGATGCATAATATGATTAAGCAGTCACAGACCTTTCCAACAATATATGACATGAGGGGTGTCAACAAAATTTAGAAAAGTATCCCTTGGGGGGGTGGGAGGGCGAAAGTGGGGAGATGGAGATTGGAGATGCATATGATTAAGTGGTCACAGAACTTTCCAATGATATATAACATGAGGGTTGTGTGCAAAATTTATAAAGTACCCTTTGGGGGGGGCAAAGTGGGGAGATGGACATCGGAGATGCATAATATGATTAAGCAGTCACAGACCTTTCCAACAATATATAACATGAGGGGTGTCCACAAAATTTATAAAAGTGCCTCTCTTAGGGGGGGGTGGCGGGATGGGCCCCGGAGATGCATAACATGAATAAGCGGTCAAAGACTTTTCCAGCGATATATCACATGAGAGGTGTCTGCAAAATTTAGAAAAGTGTCCCACTTGGGGGGAGGGGTAGTGGGGGGATAGACCCGAGATGCATAACATGAAAAAGAGGTCACTTGCGTTTCAACTTGCAACTTTTTTCTCGAAGGCATTTGACAATATTAAATTTTTTTTACCCAAGACAATTTAACGATATTCTTAATTTTTTTGCGTAATTCGTCAAATGTTCATGGAAAAAATCATGTAATTCGCTAATCAATAGTTGATAAATTATAAAATTCAACATTCGATAGCAGTAAAATTGGTCAATCGATAATTGAAAAATCACAAAATTCATCAAATGGTCTCCCGTAAAAAAATTGTCCTGCACACTGATGATATGATCAAAAGGATTTTGAAGTATAGGACAAAATTAACACTTGCCAAACAGCGAGTAATGCTGAAAATTTGGCAATGGACTTTATTGCCACCACTGGTCAAACATAATAGTCACACTCACCAATTGCTATGATTGAATGGAAAAAGATATTTTTCTCTGCTGTCGCTCGACAAATTTCGAAACCATTTGGCGAATTTCATGATTTTTTCCCCGAAATTGACGGATTGTGATTTTTTTTCTCGAAGCCATTCGACGATATTCGAAAACTTTTTCCCCCGAAACCAGTTGATGAATTTTGCGATTTTTCCACTGTCGATTAATGAATTTTGCGATTTTTCCGCTATCGATTGACGAATTTCGCAATTTATCAACTATCGATTAATGAATTTCATGATTTTATCCATGAACGAACAAATTGCGCACTTTCTTTCTGCTAATGTTTGACACATTCGCCCTTTACAATTCAGTCAATGAGTTGAACGTTGTTTCTTTCCAGAAATGTCAAGAATGAAACAATGATTCTTTAGGATGAATTTCCTTCGTTAGATGCCACATGGAAGAATGTGTGCAATGCAGCAACGGGCGTCACAGACTTTTTAGGGCACCTGCAGACTAAAAACATCTAACCAATCTTCGCGGGGGGGGGGGAAATCACAGATTTCGTCAAATGATTGAGGAAACAACAGTAAATTCATCAAAGGATCATGGGGAAACATGACTTTCGTTAAAAGACAACAGAGAAAACATTAATTATGCAAAAGGATCGTGAAAGATAAGCAAATTTTGTCAAAGAATCGCAAAAAAGTAAAGTTCACCAAAAGATCATGCTTTTTTACTAAATTTCGTCTAAAAATTGCGGAATAAAATGTATTTTATCAAAGAATCGCTGGAAAATGCGAATTTCGTTAAGGATCACGAGAAAAATGCGAAATTCTTCAAAGGATCGCTGAAAAAACACGAATTTCGTCAAAGAATTGCTCAAAAAACATGAATCTCGCCCAATAATAGAAAAATCATGGTTCATAATCATTATATCTAGTAGTATATGTAAATACAGTTTGTGATATAAGACAAAATTAACACTCACCAATCGGCGAGTAATACTGAAAATTGGTAATTGATGTTATTGCCAGTACTGGCTAAACTTAATAGTCACACCCGCCAATTGCAATGATTGAATGTAAAATGAAATTTTTTTCCCGCTGTCACTCAAAGAATTTTGAAACAATTTGGTGAAGTTTTTCCCGAAACCATTTTGTGAATTTCCCGATTTTTTCTTCAAAATCATTTTTCAACAATATTCGACCCAATACGCATGCGTCAAAAAAATCACCAGCCAATGAGGTGAGGGTCTATTACTGTCTCTAGAAACGTGTTTGGGATCATCTCCTGTTTTTTTTTTCTTGCACATTGCATTAAACCTAGGAAGGTATTTATATAGAACTCACTGTGGAGTGTTTAGGAGGTATTTATTTTATTTATTATAATTTGTATGTATACTTAGGTGTCCATTTCGGATTTACTGTTTAAAAATGAATTTAGGCTCATTTAACATTCGCGAAATCAATCCGATGGAAATTGTGTTTTTAGATCTCTATCATTTTGTATATATAGTACAGAAAATAATTATTCAAACGTACGTAAAAATATCGTAGAACACGTAATACAAAATTGGACCACTTATAGTCCGTTTATTATCGGGGATGAATCTTATGGTGTTCCGATTGCTAATGAAAACGATTATGTAAATATATGGTTCTTCATAGAAGTATGTGCTTCTTCACACTTCAATAGAAGCATTGTTTAAATTAATATAATTCTACAAATATGATGCAGTTTTAAAATATTGAGTAATGATTAATACTGTCAAGGAATCTACTCATGTACGTAATTAAGTTTTCGTACTTCTCTATTATCTCATCGACCACTTTTCATAACAAAAAACTGTCGCCAAACTGTAACGCCAAATAAACGGGAGAACGTTGTCATTAATACGCGCAAATGTTGAATTAAAAACCACTTGACGACATAACAAACACGTATAATGCTTCCGACATCAAGTAAATGGGACTGCATTTTTGGCATTTAATCATACAGTTTGGCGATAGTATTTTGTTATGAAAAGTGGACGATGGGATAATAGAGAAGTACCTAAGTTTTTTATACCAAGTTTGAAAATTTATCTTTTTTTGACATTTAAAAAAATAACAGAAAAATCATTACAAATTTGCCCATTTGCTCAGCAGTCAAAGGATTAAGTAAATATTAATGATTAAGCGGAACTGGTTCAAGCTATGAAGTAACATTATTTTGCTCAAAAACCCCCAAATAAATGGGAGAACATTGTCATTAATACGCGCAAATGTTGAATTAAAAACCACTTGACAACATAACAAACACGTATAATGCTTCCGACATCAAGTAAATGGGACTGCATTTTTGGCATTTAATCATACAGTTTGGCGATAGTATTTTGTTATGAAAAGTGGACGATGGGATAATACAGAAGTACCTAAGTTTTTTATACCAAGTTTGAAAATTTATCTTTTTTTCACATTTAAAAAAAATAACAGAAAAAACATTACAAATTTGCTCATTTGCTCAGCGGTCAAAGGATTAAGTAAATATTAATGATTAAGCGGAACTTGTTCTAGCTATGAAGTAATATTATTTTGCTCAAAAACCCCCAACAAAAAAAGAATTACAAAGAATAAGTAATCGTCTTTAAATATACAAAAAACAATGTGATTAATGACCAGGATTTTTTTACATATAACATTTTTTATATACAAAATAAAAACCGAAATAACCTCATTCATTTCACCCGATGTCAAAAAAAGTTTTTTTTTCCACATTCCTGGGCAAAGCACTAAATCAATAAAATCACCAATTTGTGACAAATTATGAGTTTCATATGAATCGCCCATGAACGGACATGCAAACTGGTAAAAAATGAATGTAATAAATTAAAACATTCAAGATTTGTATACATACAAACAATACAATGTAAATATTAATATTGTTACATGATACATTGTTTGTATATATACTTCTTTGTATACATACAAACAAATATAATGTAAACATTATTCAAATATTAAGAGTTTGCAAATCAAAACATTCTAAAGATTTGTATACATACAAACAATATAATGCATACATACTCTTTACAAATAAAATAGCACACTTATGTAATGACAAAACTTTTAAATCGAATAGAGATAATATATTTCTGTTAAAAAATAATGCTAAAGTTCAGACTTATATATATTATACATTCACATAAAGCTAGTCACATTCCTGCATATTTATTAAATATTTAGTTGCTAAATACAGAAATAATATTTTATAATTTATATTCAGACGCTCAGATTCGCTTTTTTCGAACACATAATAATAAAAATATTACTACCGTGCGTACTGTCTTTTGACATTATATTTACATAATAGTTTTCATTAGCAATCGGAACACCATAAGATTCATACCCGATCATAAACGGAATATAAGTTGTCCAATTTTGTATTACATGTTCTACTATATTTTTATTTACGATTGAATAATTATTTTCTGTACTATATAAACAAAATGATTTGATTTCGCGAACGTTAAATGAACCTAAATTCATGTTACACAGTAAATCCGAAATGGATACCTAAGTATTCATACAAATTACAATAAATAGAACAATAAATAAAATAAATACCTTCTAAACACTCCACAGATTTTTATATAAATATCTTCCTAGGTTTAACGCAATGTGGAAGAAGCCATCAAAACAACAGGAGTTGATTTCATCTTGATCCCAAATACGTCTGCAGACAAGAATAGACCCTCGCCTCATTGGCCGGTCCTTTTTTGACGCATGCGTACTCGGTCGAAATTCGATGGAAATTTGACAAAATTACCAAACTGCTTTAAATAGATGGATATGCTTTTAAAAGTTTTTAACTAGACAACGTTTTATTTTAAAATGGGGTTTGCAGGAGAAAAACTACAGTGCATTAAAGTATTTCAGTTATATATAAGTACTTAACTACTAAATTAAATGTGTATTTTAATGTTCACAAATAATTACAAGTAGATCTTTTACAATTCTTTATATATATATATATATAAATTCGTGTTTGGGTGCATGTTCCTTAAACAAATCTACAATTTTTGACCAATTTGAATGAAACGTGATATAAGGTGCTTGAACCAAAAGTGGCCAGTGTTCCTAAGGTAGCTTATCCCCCCAAAACAATTAATTTAATTTTTAGTCACAAAATGGTACTACTGAATTGTCAATATCTGCAGTGTACGTGGCTGAATTTAAAGAGATCAGCTTGATACTCCAACATTTTATGCAGTGATTCCACTTTTGAGGAGAAATCGTTCTAACTTCCAGGTAAAAATATTTTTTAATTTACACGCGTTTAAAGTCTCAGAACTTTAAGTTATGATACTTTTCTGAACGCTTATTTCTTTCTATTTAACCTCATTTACTTCAATTCGAAGAAATTTATCAGATTGATACTTTTACGTCGCGCAAATGGCGACCATACGCATATTCCCAAGCTGGCCACTTTAGAAAAAAAAATGTAGAAATCAGTGTAGTAAGGGTAATTTTCAAACTTTCTACATCAATATCTTTAAAAACTTATTACCATTTATTGTTAACACCAGAGATCACTCAAAAGAAATTAGTCACTGCCAGAAGAAAATCCGTGAACTACCGCGCACAAAAAGTGCTTCAAGGTCTTTTCGTGTCATAAGATAAGAAGATTAAGAAGAGAAACTCGAAAGATATCAAAAGAAATAAAGTATCAACACAGCATAATAGTGAGCAAAATAGTTTGCCGAGTATGTTTTCACATTTTAAAAGTGATTTGAATAC
Organism: Maratus michaelseni; assembly: GCA_963931845.1. Taxonomy (NCBI): domain Eukaryota; kingdom Metazoa; phylum Arthropoda; class Arachnida; order Araneae; family Salticidae; genus Maratus; species Maratus michaelseni. The sequence goes on from OZ007590.1 coordinate 189,602,145, forward strand.
ACGGACCACTTTTGGGACACTATGCTCCAAAAGTGGCACACAAGCTACAATTTTGAAATTGTATTATAAAAGTTATTTTATTTTATTTTACAAAGAACAGTATACATGATATGTGTTATCGATAAGTGTAAAATTTTGCAAACAAATATTCAACCATACACACATAAGCAGAAAATTATAAAAAAATTCTCAAACTTAACTATGGTCACACCTTCGGCTAACCTACTTTACATATGTTTTAGAACAACAGTAAAATTGCTCGCTACTTAAAAAATAATCAGACCATTCTATATCTCTATTTCCAAACACCTGCCATAGATTATCATTATACAAATATAATTATAGTTTTCCTATTGCCATAAAAAGTAACTGCTTATAAACAAAGTTTCTATAAGCCAATAAAAATTCAGACACATTCTCTTTGCTTTTTTGTTGTTGTTTTTTCAGGAAATATATTCAGAGAAAAAAAAATTACCCCTCCCCTCCCCCCCCCCCCCAAATATGACGTTATTTTCTATGCGACACTTTCGTGTAACACCAAAAAAACTTAAACAAAAAGTGGCTATCCTATTACATTTGTAAACTAGAATTTTTTTTAATATAGCTATACGTTATAGCTAAGTGTTTTAATACTTTAGATTCAATGGTAACATTTTCTACCATTAATATTACATAGAAAATGAAATATAGCAACTTTTTTTTTGAGTCACTCCTTTCCATTTTTAAACAAAACTTCATGACTACGTCTCGACTGAAGGCATCTACAAAATGTCTTCACTTTAATATAATCGTTGTAGATTTAGCTTTAGTGAATTAAAATGTACGCTTCTATAGACAAAAATTGTCATACGAAACAGAATTTCACCAAATGCTATGCCATTTTGTTGAATATTTTGCTTTTTGTTTTCGTATGACCGGGGAAAGAAAAGGAAACATGAAAGTGACGCCATTTTCTTTTAATCATTGGAGATTTAATTTTTATGAATGAAAATGACAGTTTCCATTTTAAAATGATATTTTATTATCAGTGAAGACCACTTGCTCTTCTGAAAATAACATTTATTACATATAAATTAATCGCTTTATTTTCAAGTCATAAGAAATGCAATTTCACTAAATACTACGTCATTTAGATGCATTTGATTTCTTCGGTGACGTCAGGAAAATTGTATATTTTTCTGTTACACGTGCCGATGAAAAGTGCATTCTCATTTATAAACTTGAGGGTTTTTATTATGATTGTGTCAAAGTAACATTATTTTTTCTGATTGTCTTTTTAATGATTTATGGGCGTGAATGCTCAAAGCTACGTTATTGTGATAGCCGTATTATTAAACTTTTTAATCATACCCGGAAGCGCTTCCCCCGTGGTTAACAATGGCAAATCCTAGTGGTTCTGCTACTAAATTATAAAAATAATGGTAAAATTAATTTGCATAACATGAAAGTTTTTTATTGACATTGAAAAAAAATACAATATATATATATATATATATATATATATATATATATATATATATATATATATATATATATATATAATTATAATATCTATGAATTTCAAAAAACATATCAAGTTCTTGTATCATTCTACTTAAATCTCCAAAGGGATAATTAATGATAATTTATAGACAGAATACCACATAGCTAATAGATTCAAAAGATAACAATATAATATACCCTAGCAGTCATAAGTCAATACAAAATTAATGTTGGCAAAAAAAGAACCTGAATAAGATGTTATAAAGATGCATTTGAAAATTCAATAGATGAACAAATGATACCAAGAAATAATAGTAATATTATGTAATTATTATTATTAAATTATTATTAAATACACCATTAAAAGCGCAATGCAGTTATAATAACTATGTATACCAAACAGAAGTTAATCAAAGTGATTTATGAGCCAAATAGGCTAAATTATGGTATCATATGAAAATCAATAATTTCATCTAGATAATTATTGAAAAGAATATGTAAAAACCATTCCATACCAATTTGCGCAATGCAGCATAATTTTATAGAATGTTAAATAATTATAATATCTATGAATTTCAAAAAACATATCATATATATATATATATATATATATATAGGATTTGAATTTAAACATACTTCATTTCCTTTATGACGTACATGATCATCAAATTAACTGACGCTCTGGTATTTTTATTATCCATGATTTCAAAGCACGAGTTATAAGAATTTTGGATCGCGAGATCAAGGTTGGAATATCTTCAAAGTTGGAAAAAGAGCCAGTCTTAAAATTTTTATCATCGAGGAAGCGTCGAAGTGTGGAAGAGTCAATTAGGGCATTGCTAGGCCTAATTGGACTATGCGACAATAAGAATATTGTATGTTTTGTATGAGAAGTGAAATATATTTTGAAAAAATAACCAATGAAGCTTTGTGGAATTGTTTTTCTAGAATGGTATTAAAGTTCACGTTTTTGTTATTTTGAAGTGTACTTGTTCAATTAATTCAGTAAATTAACTTTTTACATATCACCTTCCTACAAATTATATATATATATATATATATTTAATTTAGCTCTAAAAAAGGTAAGCATATAAGTATCACTATCTTACATATATAACTATCCCATTTAAGTATCTCTCAATTCTTTTGTAATTAAAATTTATTACATAATTACGGATTCATATCCATTTCAATTATTGTATCCTCATTAAAAGTAGATCAGTTTATGTAGGAGAAACAAGTTGAACTCACGGAAGATGTTGTTTTGTTAAGAACTATTAATTAGTTACTTAAAATATCTTCTGCTAAAAGTTGTTGCTCAAATGTATTTAACAGTGCATTAGCACATTAGAGATAATCGAATAAGTATTATAGTATCATTGTTCTGAAAATATGGCTATTAAGAAACGCATTTAGACTAATGAATTTGAATATGTAATTAATCTTTGCCATAATTAACATAGGAAATTTCTGCAGGAACAGAAAGTATTTGAGAAACTTTCTGATATAAAATATTATTCCTTATATTTATGAATCGATTTATTTTGCAAACATTGTTTCATGAACTGGAAAAATAAATATTCGAATACTTTTTATTACTTTAAATACTTAAAATAGGATTTAAGCTATGAACCCTCAATACTGCCACCTTGTTGTTCTAACCTTAAAAATCCTTGATTTGACGTTGATCTAAGCGTAACACGGTATCTTGTAAATAAACATTTTTTGAACTTGAGCAGACCTGTAATTTTCGACGTTATTACATGTGAAAGACTCTGAAATTGAAATTTGAGCTACATTATGCATCCCCAGTAAGTGATATTATTATATCTACGTTCAATAAGGCGAACTATTGGTAGTCGCCAAAAACGAAAAATCGTGCGTCAGGCATAAATTTTTTTTCATACAATGGAATTATATATCTAAATAAACGATTTAAAAAGCACATACCGCCGTTAAAAATCATTTTTCACTAAATAAAATCCTTTAAGTAAACATACCTTTAAATAAAGGTGCAATGGAAAGTAAGTACATGGTATACGGACGTAGTACCTTTAAATAAAGGTGCAATGGAAAGTAAGTACATGGTATACGGACATAGTACCTTTAAATAAAGGTGCAATGGAAAGTAAGTACATGGTATACGGACGTAGTACCTTTAAATAAAGGTACTACGTCACTTACAGGTAAATTTTATATTTGAAAAAATCTCATTATCTGATCAGAAAGACATCAGTTTCAAATAAAGAAAATAACGAATGATTCTGATTTTTTTCCTGTCCATAGCAAATAATGTATGCGATTTCTTTTGCACATCCCTATGTATGACCTATATATTTTTATAAATACCAGATATAGAAACTAGAAATGAAACCAGAGAGAAAACCCATAAAGCAACTAAATAGATTTTCCGGGAATTATCGTCCACAAATGTTAATTTATCCGTATTCTTTTGTGCTACTTTGTATATGAATTTCGTTATATTATACTACGTTAAAGCCATATAATATAGTCAAATTTGGTTAAGCTAAAGAACTCGTACTTTCACCAAATTCCATTTATAAACATTAATCTGGTATCTTTTGTGTAAACCTATATCTATAGACATTATACTTATCTCATTATGCACCCAGAAAAAGGAATTGATTAAAACAACAAAACATGTTTTGTTGAGTACATTTTGGTTGTTTTAGCAAAATTTTTAGTTGAAGTAAAAAAAATTGGTTTTGTTGCTTGGACAAAAAAATATTGTTAAGACTCGTACAAAATTTTAACAAAATTTCATCAATTTTACTTGAATTAAAAAAATTGTTTTTTTTTTAATTTTACAATAATTTTGTAATTCCAGCAAAATTTTGTTGTTTTGGCAAAATTTAAATTGTGGTGTAGTAGCCATATCTCTCTTATGTAACTTAATTTATTTGACTTATATAGCTACATAATTACATGATTAACATCATTTTGGGGTAATTAAAACTTTTTTTCATTGGGACGGACCAAGGTAGTTTTAAAAATCTCCCTGTCCCATTTATTACTGTCTTCTATCTTTGCAAGAAGAAAGTATTGGATTCATGAAAATTTTTGATTTCCGGTTTCCGACGGATTTTAGAATGTCCTGTACACGATTTTACTGTTTTTATCTCAAGAACTAATGCACGGAATTTAATAAAACCTTTTAGTCAGTTACTTCCTGATATATATTGTTGTTGATTAGTTTTTGCTGTAAATCGCTCAACAGGCAGAGCTGCTATGTTGATTTTCGTGATTTCTGCAATAGCTCTATCTCATTTTCAACACTGAATTACGCCTGTAATCTTTGAATAATAACAAGTGAATTTTTATCCTGCTTTTTGCAGGCGTAATTCACTGCTGAAAATGAATTAAAAATTAACTATGTGTTGCCGTATGCTGGACTTTGTATTGTCGTCTCATGTTTGCCGCAGAAATTTGTGTGCTCCTGATGACATTTCCATCTTGTGTTGCGGTTGCAGTCGTTCCGACATATATAAGAGGGAGAAATGCCGAACTCAGATTCACTTCCTTGTAGCGCCGTGGTAGAGCCTCAGAGCGCTGTTCTGAGGACCCGGGATCGACTCCCTGGTTGGGTAATTTTCACTCTCTCGGTTTTCGCTTGAAAAAAAGCAGGATAAAAATTCACTTGTTATTATTCAAAGTTTACAGGCGAAATTCACTGCTGAAAATGAATTAAAAAGTAGTTAAAATTGCATATTTAGATTGGTTCATTTAACAAAAGTTTATGTAATATAAACAAAACAAGTTCGTAATATAATATATTTTATTATTTAAACAAACAAAATATATTTTTTTGAAAAAAGAAAATAGATTGTTAAAATAACACATAGCATATATCTATGTAACAAAAAGAATTTTGTTACTTCAAGTAAAATTGAATCATTTTACTTGAATTAACAAAACTTTTTTTGCTGACGATACAAAAGTTTTTTTGGAATTGCAATATTTTTTTTGTTGATGCAAAGAAAATTTCCATTGACCCATATTTAAACGAAAAGTTTTGTTGGGTCAACCAAATTTTTGTTGATTCAACAAAACTTTTTTCTGGGTGTGTTCTAAAATTTAATGTAAACAGTTAAGACAGATAGTTTAATTTTATCACTTAACACAACTAAAAACGCACTTCTAACACTTACCTGGAAACCCGGTAACCACCATACACTGAAATGTATCTAATTTCTTTTTCTCAGTCTTGTATATGAATTTATTTATATAGAATAACTCCGGGAGATTCGCCGCATTCGGGATAGATACCGCACCCCTTGTATTTCTTGTAATTATCGATAAATGAGAGTGAGACGCACAGTATATGTGCGCAATGAGAGTATTTTATCCAGTGTATAGCATGAATCCATTTCGATGTTTACTTGTAGCTGTACAGGCCTTATTTTTAGGTAAGAGCATGATTTCACTATCAAACTTTTAAAGAAGTTATGCTTAAATACTTTTTATACGCTTATTACTAAATGCATTCATTATGTCGAAGTCAAAGCTAAGTGTAGCGTATGTATACAGTACTGCGTGTATGGTTACGCCATTTTCCTTTGAGAGGGAAGGCAACTGTGATGCGCGACATCTGTACCGTACAAAATGGGATACATGACGCACTGCGATCCGGTATACATGCCTCAGTTTCTTTTGTACGGGATGCCGCAATTAATAAAATTCAGTTCATCAGATATTGATGAATGTTCAAACAGTTTGCAGTTTAGTACACCTGAGGAGAAAAAGAGAAAAATAAAAAGTAAGTAAGCAAAAAAAGATGCAAGTCAAGATGATAATAATGAAATGTTGGATCACACATGTGACGTAGACGTTCTTTGCAAGGAATGTGTAGAAAACTACTCCAAGACTAAGAGGAAGTTAATTGGCTTCGTTGCATCATGTGTCAAATGTGGTTACATGAAAACTTTACTATTTTCGATTACTTTCTGTGTAGATGTCGGAAGTCATTTGGTCAAATATAAGGGTATCCACAATTGAAATATAAATCTTCAAAATTATATTAAAGTAAATGTACAAGAAATAAGTACTAACTTTTAATGCTGAAAAAAAACATATAAAATTTTTTAACACATTACCATATCTCAACATCTGCTCCTTTAGTTGCTTGCAGGATATATAGAGCCGACAGTCCAATTCAATCCACGTACGGTTCGAAACAACCGGTGTAATAAAAAAAAAGGCTTCGCTAATGCGTTATTTGAACTCCTGCACAGATGTTACCTTTGTCTTATAAACGATATTATTAATGAACCCCTAAGGAAAAAAAGCGCAAGGTGTGACATCAGGAGAACGAGGTGGCCATGGCGTTGGACCTCCACATCCAATCCAAAGTCCGAGAAAATGATGATCTAAAGACTTTCGTACATGCGAACCCCAATGCGGAGGAGCCCCGTCCTGCCGGAAAATGAAGCCTTGAAGATTCTGGAATTGTGATACGGCATCTAGCTTTTTCCGTACTTAATGATATTTCTCATCGTATGAGACACCCACTGCCATCTACCCTTACGATTACAAGCTTTAACATTTTGTCCATCTCTTAATAAGTAAAATAAAAAAATGTCCTAACTGCACTTTCCTTAACGGAATACTGAAGTTGTATATTTTATTTGTGGACACCTTGTAGTTTAGGAACTATGCAGGATTACAGTTTGTAACGACTAATGCTAAACTATTTTTTAATAGTTGCAAAACAGATTGCAATACGAATAGTTTTTAAAACATAACTCAAAAATTTCTGTAATTTTCGATTTCTAAGTTCAAAGCTTGTAAAAATTGATTTCTGTTTAAAAAATCATAGGTTATAACTCATAGTTTTTTAAAATTAATTTTGATATTGTATGTATACACTTTATAATTACTTATCTTCAAATAGGAGATTTGGTTAGATTTAATGTAAGAACTTGTTTAATGTATATTGAAATATATATTTAAAAAAAATGTTCTAGGAACAAAACTGAGCAAATAATTTTTTTAAAGATAGGTAAGTATAAAGTGTATACAGAATATATATATATATAATAGTTAATAAATAATTAACCAATTCAAACATACAAAAAATAGAAAATAAATATTTAAAATGATAAAAGGTGCCAGAAGAACAAAATGAAATTTAGATATAAACTGATAGCAAAATGTAATTGGGAAAAAAAAGTTCTATTGAATTCTGACACAAACACCAATTTAAAGATGGCATAATGTAAGTGAATAAAGAATATTTGAAGTTAATAAATAATCAATAAATTCAAAAATCAAATTACTAAAACACCAAATTAGAGATGGCATAGTAATAGATACATAATATGTTAAGATAAAAGCAGAAAAAAAAATAAATAAAATGATGAAAGATGCAAGAAAAGTTTTAAAAAATCACAATTTGAATAAGAAATGGAATTTAGATATAAAATGAAATTGAAATGGTATTCAGAAAAATACATCTGACCACGTGTAATCTTCATTATATATGAATATTGCAAATTAATATTTTAGATAAACGTGAATTGTAACCTATAATTGTTTTAGTACAAATCAAATTTAGTAGCTTGGAACTTAGAAATCCAAAATTACAGAATTTTTTCCGTATTACAGTCTGTTTTGCAACAATTAAAAATTAAATCGTTTCAAGAGATTGTAATGCCGGTAGTTTTTTAAAGCATAATCCAAAAACGACTTAGTGAACGAACTATAATTTTGATCTCACATTTATTTTCCATTTAAAGCATATAAAATTCAATTTTAGATGCCTTAACTCTATCACTATGTCCTGGGGTTCACGCGGACCCCAAGCACTTTCAAAAAGTTGTGAAAAAAATCTATCACTCACTGAGTAGTTTCAGCCGGTGACATCTAATATCATAATGTTTATAACACACGGTAAAAATTAAACTGTACAAATATAAGTGGTACTTGTTTTTTTTAATTTGAAAAATAGATAGCATATTTGCCCTGGGCAACAACAGGGCATGTTTCGATAGGACATAGTGATAGGGTTAAATAGAAAGTAAATGCGGATTCAAAATTATAGCTCATTCCAACAAGTAGTTTTTGAGTTATGCTTAAAATATATCCACATCACAATCTCTTTTTGCAAAGATTAATAATGAATTTAGCATTAGGAGTTTCAAATTTTAAACGTGCATGATTCCTAAAGTGATTGACCGAACTAATTTCCGTTTGGTATCCGAAGGTAAAATGTCTCGGGAAATAATATTATTCCAAAATTAGGCATTACTATTGGAAATTTTCATGTTCGGTAAAATTTCGCTATGTAAACGAATCCCTAAGCAAAGTTTAAGTATAGCTTTAATTAGTAGTCGAATCCCTAAGCATAGTTTAAGTGTAGATTTCATTAGTAGACGTTATAATTAATCGATTGTTACCAGTCACATTTTTATGTGATGATTTGCGGCAGAGTTAGCATAGGAGTGGTACGTTTGTTTTTTTATGACTACACAAATAAAATTTACTCTTAATAGACATAATGAAAATTATTTTTTTCTTATTCATGCACATGAATCCCCTTAAATTTCCCAATCTTACCATGAATCGCTAAAGGGTTCACGAATCCCTGGTTAAAAATCAATGATTTGCATTATGATTGAATTTTTTATCTGTACGTTTCATTCGAAACAATAAATCCAAAGCTTCCTAGAATAAAACAATAATTGCAAAAATGCATAAAGGAAAATTAATTTGAAATTCTTTCTGAAATCTAAAAACATCATCTTTGCTTCATGAATCCCCCATTCAATACGAAACACACTCGCTCACATCCCTTGATAGCTTGTTTTGTGTTGCATATTTTGTAATTTTCAATTTAAGTCAAAAATTTTAAACTTAGATTCATTCCAAATACAATATTTTTTTCTAAAAACATTTTTGTTATATCCTTAACCCTCCTTTAAACATTTATTATACAAAGTATTGAAATATAGATTATATTTGTACTACTTTTTATTTTGTGATAAAATTTTGCCTTAAGTATCCTTTTAGTGTTAAATATAATTTATTTAAAACAATATTTAATAAATTCAATAGTGAAAAAAAAACCTAAATATATTTTTATCTTGTCCTAGTCTAGAAGTATCAAGAAGGGCTAAATGATAATCAGTGTAATTAATAATAAAACCCTATGAGATAAGACAACATTAAATCTTATATACGCACGTAATATTCAATCTATAAATATATCTCTGGGAATCTCTTTTAAAAAGGTATCTATCTCTTATAAACATTTAACATTTCCTTACGTAAATTTATGAACCTATATTACATTTTCATAACTTTTTATATTAACATGGTTTTTACATATTAAATATATTTTGTATAATCTTCCTTTTCCTACCGATACCAAAAACGCTGGTAAAATTATTCATTTAATTTATGGAAATATATTTAGAAATACAATTTTTCCATAATAAAGTTTGAACAGTTCGAGGAACTCTTTTTTCAACTCTAAGGACTTAGAAAGCTCGGAAGATGATAATAAAACAGTTTACACTATAGATAGAGTAGTTGCGCCTACGTATTTTTATAACTTAGGATACTGTGTTTTTATTACCAAATTACGCATAACAGCTGTATCTCACCCTAGAGATTCTACTATAACGTAACATTTTTATGATTATTACTTTCTTTATAGCAAATTAAATCATTGCTTACTACTTGTTTTTATTATATTTATATTTAATAAAATATATCTAGATGTTCATCTAATTTTCTTGTTTAATAATAGGAAGAGTATCCACTCTTATTACTTATCAACAGCTAATTTAAAAACTATTAGGTTTTAAGGTATTTCAAATTGTTTGAAATATTGTTCCACATTATATTAACAGCTATTAAATGAAAATAGTTATTTTTGCACAAAGTTCTATATCTGAATTCTATAAATTGCCTCTGCTCTTACAGATAAAACTAAAAAAATCATTTTTATGCGACTAAGATTTACCGAGTTATGATGCTTTGCATTTTATGAATTTTTAGCGTTTTCTGGTACTAAGAACGGGATGACGCATTTTTTATGCCGGAAGACTCTCAAACGCTAATAAATTCAATGCATCATACTTCGGTCAGTTTATGTCGTGAATAAATGGGATATTTTTATTTTGTTTTTTATACTTTAAGTATGTTTTTATATATATAACTTACATGATATAGAGGAAGTAAAAAAAAAAAAAAATAGATATCTACATTTTTACAAAAATAGCTACTTTGACTAAAACAGTTTTTAAGATTATTAAGAATAAAATTTGAATAGCTATATATGTACATTTATATTTAGAGATAGATAGGTAGTTCATCTTTCTTTTACTATATTTAATTTTTTTTTAACTGCATGCATAATCAACCTTTATATCATAATGTTTATTTTCTGGCACTTTCATTGAGTATTTATGACTACCATCATATACCAAAATCCCCCAGTTGTGCCAGCCCCACCAGTGGCAGAGAGGTTCTGCTCTCAAAGCTGGTAGACGGGAGGTGCTAGGTTCAAACCCCTTTCGCGCTCGTCGACCTAACCTTTCGGAGTTTTCCGTGGTTTTCTTTGAACCTGGCCGTAAATAGGATCCCTTAGAAAGACCCCACGGAGCTCACTCCCCCCCCCCCCATAGTGCCTATATCCCTTGAGTAGATCATCAGCCGTCATAAATCAACCAAACAACCCAGTTGTGCCAAACCATGAAGTTTTTCGATAATACGCTAGATATTATCATATAGCATATGATTGGTGTTTTTTTATCTCGATGGATATTTGTACTCAAACACTTCAAACTATTTTTTACTCTGAAACTCGTACAAACACTGTCAACAAATGATATATCGCTTAAAAAAGCTGTCTGAACATTTATTTTAAGTATTTAGAGTTATCTGTTGTATATTTCAAAGTAATGTTTTGATAAATAATTATAAATATAAGTAAATACTAACGAGGAATAATATTAATAAAATGATCTCCATATTTTCTATTGTTAAGAGCAATTACGTGGAATTAAGAATGTGAAAATATTTTATCATCTTTTCCAAACAAATTTACTACAAACGAATAAATTAGTGGAAAGCCTTGGATTAATTATTCTATAGATTATGCCACATATTATGAATATAATGATTAATTAGTTTTGATTATGAGAGTCATTAATGATTAGTTTGAATAATTTCTTTTGACGTACTATATATAAATTATTAAATTATACAAATAACTATACAAATTTCTTTTATGACTGGAAATGGAAGAGAGATATTTCACTACAGTTCATATATAATTATTTTCCCTCTGTAATAATTATTTTCCCTCAGTGAATAAACATTTTGTTTTCATAGCAAATATAGCTTATTCCTCAAAATAAAACATAATAATTCGTGAAATAATATTTCGGAGTAATATTAAATGAAGCAATATACTTTAAATACCGTATCTAATTTTTTAAGATCCAATTATGAATTTAAAATTAAACATGATTAAAAACAAAATTTTATGTGTTTTGGAAATAAGTTTTATAAATTATTTTTGGAGTAATAATATTTAATACTATGTTTTTCATTAAAGAATTATTTAGAATAAAATATTTTGAGTAATATATGTATTAGAACAAAGTATGATAGTTGTCATACTGGCCGACCTTTTTCTGCATTTATATAATACGTTACCAAGAAAAAAATTACTATGTACAAGATCTGGTATCTTTACAAAATATATCATATGCAATAAATAATTACAAAGCTATTTAAAACATAATACATAAACATGCATGAACATGCTATTTTCTTTCTGCCATAAATATAACTAAATAATTAATATTTATTATTGCTAAGCTAAAGTATAATGGCTTGATTCGTATGCATTTTGCATTTAAATGTTCCGGAATAAATGCATTAGAGTTATAAATTAGCCTAAAAATTTTAATTTTGTTGATATTGCGACTATATTTTTCCCTTTTTTTAATTAAAAATTTCGGATGAAGGTTTTGCATAATTATAGAACATAATGTTTGTAGTTCTGCAATTTAACATTGTTATGCTTTACATTAAGCAGAACAGATAATAATTGTTTTTTCATAATAACTTTCAATGTATGAATTTTGCGATGCATACACTCTCAGAAAAAACTCTAAATTTATGAGCGTTTGCCCTTCAATTTTCAGAGGCAATAGCCTTATTTGATGAAAAACGGTCTGAACCATTAAATAAGCGGCCTTATCTCATAGATACTTAGAAAATTAAGAACATACCACATATTCTTAGAGTTCTAGCCCATATGTTAGCAAAAATACGGTACGACCCCATACACTGTCCACCGCTAGGGTGTAACCCTTCATTTTACTCGTGTTTCAAAAATTTTAACCCGCCAAAACAGCGATTCTGTGATGATTATCTAACGTGCTACGTGCTACGGAGCAGTAAGTAAAGTGTTACTGTGTTTTAAAGTGCATTATATCCAGTGCATTATAATGCTGTATTACTTTGACCCGTAAAATTACGGGCTGCACAAAATGATGAGCATGGATTTTTTTTTTTTTTTTTACGGGGTATGACTGGAATCTCTGCTGCCGGTTTCTGCCCGTAATTTTACTACAAATTTTTTTACAGTGTACATCAGGGATTACTAGCAGAGGATGTAGCTTAATGTTCTCATGTATTTCAATTATGTTAGACTAATTCAAATAAGATGAAGTTGATATGCATCACTGAGGTGTACAACAACATATGTTTTATAGATTATGTAGTGCGTAGCATTTATTATTTATTTATAAAGGCACACAAAAGAAATCGGTTATACAACTGAAGAAGATCGATAACTGCGCTAAATGTGTTTTCAGCTGTGATATAATTTTTTAAACATAACTAAATTTTAGTGTACATGGTGTGCACAAATTTTATAAATCACATATAAGGTGACATGAAATAAATCGTAAGAATTACCGTCAATGAGCGTGAATTGCCTATAGTATGCGTTTAACTGTCCTCTTCATTTTCCAGCTGAACAACATTTTAATAAACTAAGAGATGCTTGTACAATATAAATAAATTCATACACAGGATTGAGTAGAATAATTTAAATACATTGCTGTTTACAAATTGTAATTGCTGTAAGTGCGTTTTTAATTGGTTTACATGTTTTCCAGCTGAATTAAATGTTAGTATATTATGGGATGTGTATAAATGTGTATAGATACAAATTTATCCAAAATAATTCGATTTAACGTCCATGGAAAGTATTTCCCGAAAAAGCATTTTCAACAAATTTAGTCGATATTCACCTAAACTCACTCAGAGAAAAGTTTTGTTGAATCAACAAAAATTTGGTTGGCCCAACAAAATTTTTCGTTTAAATATGGGTCAATGGAAAATTTGTTTGAATCAAGAAGAAAAATATTGTTGATTTTTTTTTTGCAATTCCAACAAAAATTTTGTATCGTTAGCAAAAAAATGTTCTGTTAATTCAAGTAAAAATGTTTCAATTTTACTTGAATTAACAAAATTATTTTGTTGAAAGTTTTCTTAAAATAAATATGATTATCTGTTACTTTAAGAGTTCTTTTCAGTTTCGGCAACAAAAACTTTTGTTTAAAGAACAATTGTTTTGTGTAATTTTAAGAATTTTTTTTTGTTTTAACAACAAAAGGTTTTTGTTACATAAACAATTATAATATTTACATTAAAATTACTTTTTGTATTAGAACCAATGTAAACTTAACTATTTTATTAGGTAATTTTTTATTCATTTTCAGCAGTGAATTAAGCCTGTAATCCTTGAATAATAACAAGCGAATTTTTATCCTGCTTTTTTTCAAGGGTAAATCTACAGTTTGAACAATGTCCCCAGCTGGGAATCGAAACCGGGTCCTCAGAATAACGAGTTGAGACTCTAACCACTAAGCCAGAATGAACGATATCCAAACTCGAAATTTCTCACTCTTATATATGTCGGACCGGCTACAAACGCAGCACAAGATGAAAATATCATGATGAGCACAGTGCCCGCTTAAGACAAGCTCGACGTTACTCGGAAGTCCCCTCTACCAATTGCTTTGCTATTTACTAAATCCATTTTTGGTATGTTGCAACAATTTGAAATTTTACCATCAAAATTTCGAGTAAACAACAATTTAGTTATTAGCTTATTAGATAAAAATTTCTTAAATGCATTTCTTACCCTAATTGATTTTTTTTTTTGGTAAAAAGTTATTCTGGAAAGTAAATTTGGGGGCACCTTTGTATTTCTTTGGGTAAGTACGGGCTTCCCGGGACTATTCGGTAAACAGGCCCTGCATGAGCATGCAAATTTTTGCGGCAAACATGAGACGAAAATACAAAGCCCAGCATACGGCAACATATATTTAATTTTACTTACCCATCATACGTAGTATAGGGAAAGTCTTGTAATCGTTTTGAAAATCGAAAAAAAAAATTTGACGGATTTACACGTTTCAGACACTGGAGATTCCAAAAAACATTTTTTTAGAAAAAAAAATTTGCCGTCAGTCTGTGTGTCTGTAAACGCTCTATCTCCCGAAAAAAATTGAGATAGAGACTTGAAATTTGGTATATACTTAGTATGTCAAAATGGAAAGAAGCCTATTTAATTTCAATAACCTCGATTAACCGGAACTATTTTTTTCGGATTCTCGAAATATTCGTTCTAATAAAAGGTATATAAAAATTTTCGAAATTGTTTATTTTAAGAAATGAATATGCAAGACAATAAAAAAACATAAATTTTACATACAGCATGAAGTCGATCGGATAATTAGTTGCCGAGATATTTGGAATCCTATTTTCCACACACTTCAATTTTTCATGACCCTGTATTTCATCCAAATTTCACTTCAAAGATGTATTTTAATTGGAAATTTGACGCTTAATCAGATGCAATAAACCGCTAGTTATTAGGATTATTATTTTTGGAGTTATAAGGAGGTTTCTTTCAAGCAATTCAGTAATAGAACCTTTAAAGTTTATTTGAATTGCAATGCATTTTATAACTAGGTTACACATTTTTATTTTAATATTTTACATTATGCATATCAATGATGGGTAAGTATTACGGTGGCCCCCAACAACTAGTTTAATTCATTTTCAGCAGTGAATTACGCCTGTAAAAAGCAGGATAAAAATTCACTGGTTATTATTCAAGGATTACTGGCATGATTCACTGCAGAAAACTAATTAAAAATTAACTGTGTTGCCGTATGCTGGGGGGGCCTCAGAGCGCTATTCTGAGGACCCGGGTAAGATTCCCGGCTTGGGACATTTTCCACTCTGTCGGTTTACGCTTGAAAAAAAGCAGGATAAAAATTCACTGGTTATTATTTAAGAATTACAGGCGTAAATCACTGCTGAAAATGATTTAAAAATTAATCCGTGTATAAGTTCTTGAGATTTAGTTACAGTGAAAATCATGAAAAAAATAACATAGCAGTGCCACCTGTTGGGTTATTGAGACCAAAACGTAATCAGCTTCTATTTATGTCAAGGTCTAACTCAATCTGTATTTTGATGTAAATCAGTGCATTAGTTCTTGAAAAATCACGAATCTATTGCAGAAATAGTAAATCTAATGCGGAAATCGCGAATCAAATCGCGAAAATTGCAACATAGCAGCGCCACCTGTTGCGCGATTTATGCCAAAAACTAATCAGCACTAATTTATATCAGGAAGTAACTGAATATAAAGTTTAATTAAATTCCGTGCATTAGTTCTTGAAATAGAGCGCCCTCAAAATTTTTGTCACATACAGACAGAGTCATAGACAGTCATTTTCTGAAAACACTCAAATCGTGTTCAGGACCTTCTAAAATCCATCGAAAACCAGAAGTTGAAAATTTTCATGATTGCAATACTTTCTTCTTGTAAAGATAAAAGAAAGTAATAAATGGGATAGGGGGATTTTTAAAACTACCTTGGTCCGTCCCAATTTAAAAAGTTTTAATTATCCCAAAATTATGTTAATCCTTTAAATATACAGCTATATAAGTCAAATAAACCAAGTTACGTGTGAGAGTATGGCTACTACACAACAATTTAAATTTTGTAAAACCAACAAAATTTTGTTGGAATTATAAATTACAAAATTATGGTAAAATTAAAAAAAACAGATTTTGTTAATTCAAGTAAAATTGATGAAATTTTGTTAAAATTTTGTAAGAGTGTCAACAATATTTTTTTGTCGATGCAACAAAACCAACTTCTTTCTTCAACTAAAAATTTTGCTTAAACAACCAAAATGTACTCAACAAAACATGTTTTATTGTTTTAATCAATTCCTTTTTCGGGGTGCTATGTTTTACTACATTATTTCGTGTTAATGCAGTATATTATAAATAAATTCATACATATGGCTGCTCAAAAGGATATGGATACATTGTCATCTATGGATGGTAATTCTCAAAAAAGAAATCTTGTTTATTTTAAGAGTTTTCTAGCTGAATGAAATTTTAGCTTCATTATGTGATATGCATTAAAATCTATTTATCATATACAGGGCCTATATAAAAGAATTCGGATACATTATAGGCTCTTTACAGCAATTGCTGAAAATGAATTTTTAACTCCGTTTTGTGTTTTTAAAATAGTTTATTTAGACATCTATGGGAAAGAAACCGCATATATTCTTTTCAAAATTAAAGAAATCTATATTTAAAGTATTTTAATAAATATATTTTCCCTTTTCTGCATTATCGCAATATATATATATTCCCGACTGTTAAAAGCGCACCCGTTTTCCTTTCTCTATTAACGAAATCTTATGTAGTCAAAATCATAGATATTTTTATCAATTTATCCTTAACGTACTTTTAATTCCTCTGCCAGAATCACCGTAAAAGAAATAACACTATGTAAAGAATATATATGGTTTATTTACCATAACATCGTATCTGATTGTATGAGACATTGAAATTTAATAACAATATTCTGATAGTGTCGGAAAGTGTATCATAATTTATGGCTAATGCACGTTTTTGCTCCTTATATTTTGGTAGGGACACATTTTTGCTGGAAATAAAGTTTAAATTATTTCATACAATTTGCTTCATATGATATACTATAAAAATACTTTTATTAATATAAATCAAATAATTATATTTAAATGACTAGGGGGCCTACCCCCTGCGAGCTACGCTCGCCAACCCCCGCTCAGACTTCGAGGCCTCTAAAAACATGACAGCGTGCTTTGTTTTAAAAATATTGGTAAATCTGTAATTGGGTTACCATGCTTTTAACGTTTTAATGGGGCATTTTTTGATTATCATGGCCTCATACACAGCTGTTGCGACAACTGACGACTGTTTTCGGGATTGATAAGTAAAATCAATTACAACTGAAAAACCAGCTAGTATAAAACGGTTAGGTTTAAATTGTGGCTACCTCTCGGACTTTTATAACAACGATCTGTATTCTATTCTTCCTTTGCGTTTAAGGATGAGAAAAATTCCATCTGCTTGTGAATAACATTAAGAACCACGGTATTGAAAAGTACTATGTTATGGACATTTTCAGTAACAGGTTTTAATTTTCTCTCTATTTTAGTGCACCATCATGCATATTTTCATGTTATTTTAAATATGTAAATTATTTATTTTAAATAATATGTATATACGAATTTTCTAATAATATTTTGTGCATGCATGCCTGCATTTATTCGGCATCAATTGATGAGATATTTAAACAAATTTGCTATCCGCGATAATTTTACAACCATCATGTCCATAAGAAAATCGGGTACTTTTCCAGTATAGGATCCTTTGCTTTTAGGTTTGGCGTAATTCGAGCTTCGAAAAGGGATAGATTCGTTAATATACACAGATTTGTTGCCAAAAGTCATGAAAACAAACCCAATGAATTTTAGTTGCTTTTCTATTACAGGGGTCTTGACGCTTTTTTAAAAAGCTTGGCGCAATTCGGGCATCAGAAAGTGAGATTTGGTGCCAAATGACATAAACAGCCATGGAAACAAATTCGACGATTTTTTTGTTTATATGCATATTTTAATTATACGTATATTATTATTGTTTTTTCTATACAAATTACTTCTGATTGCATATAAAATAGGATAAATGACATTTTACGCTAAACAAATTGTATAAATATTGAAAAAATGCTTCTGTATACGAAATGACAAAGTGAATAGGTTGACAGAAAGTATGTTGCCAAATTTCCTTTTTCGCCAAGGCTATTTTCTCTGTTTTGTCAAGGCCCCATATACTGGAAAAGTTTCAACTTTTACTGGAATACTTTTAAACTTTAATATCATCTCTATAATAAAACCGTAAGTCATGTGACTGTCATCAACAGTTCCGGAATGTCCGTTTCACTTTTTCATAAGCCAGGCGGCCATTTTTATTAAAAAATATTTTTTCGAATAAAACTTCATAAATGTGACATTTTTAGAAAGATCGTTCAAAATAAATTAATATTTGAGAGATGACTTACGTTCAATTATGTATATTCCAATAACTTCAGTTGAAATTAGCTTCGCAGTTCAAATTCTCTATCCGTGAAAGTAAAAAAAAAAAAAAAAAAAAAAAAAAAGATTCATTCGTCGTGAAGGTTTAAAATATTAAACCATTAAACCATGGAGATAATCGTTCGTAAAGTTAGTTTTCCATGAAAGATTTTTTGGAGCGCTGCCTGGTGTCAAAAAAATAATTCGTACCAGTGACACAATCAAAGTTTACCATAATTATGTGCTATACAACTCAACTTCATTCTTTATCTTTTCTTGATGTAAGCTGAATGTAAACAAATACAACTCATGTAATGATATTTAATGAATCAAATTTCGAAACAAATTGTCAGTTAATTTGATATTTATGTATTATACGTGAAAGGAAGAGAGACCACCGAAAATGATTGCTAATCACCAATCATATTTACCATTATTAATGACCAATCGCTTTCAAAACAGTAATTTAATATACATTTACAAAATACATAACATCATTAAGTACTTTTGTGTTATTTGGGCGCAAATCTCGCCAATAGAATTTTTAAAATCGCCAATACCAGCTTTTATTTTTCGCGTGTGCAAATTAGAAACGATACTTTTATTTTGAAATCAAATGTTCTGATGGAACAGCTGTCGTAGACGCACCGGGGCACTATATTAACTATAGAGTTGCAATATAGAGAGAAAAAACGGGTTGCTGTAATTAGAATTATAGGCGGTAATGTTGGTGTGACATTTTTACGTGATTATCAAAACTGGCTTCCAAAAGTTCAATGTTTCACCAAACCGTACTCGAAAATTACGTGTTATAATATGCACTCCGATTATGTCACATTATTCAAGACGTTTTAAATGAGAATAATGATAGATTTTCTTCTTGATTCTCCCGTAATCAAGTCTACAGCCAAAGTTAGCGAGAAACAAACAAACAAACAAAAAATATTGGCAACAATATGGTTCAGTGTAAATGGTGGATATCATTAAAGACTTTTACAAAATAGACTTCATTGCACCAAATCGTATTAACTAAAATACGCCATTTGGCAATGGATCCAATTACGGAAAACTACTTAATATGTTTAAGAATCTCCTCATTAGCAAGCATATTGCAACTGATAAGCAAACGGATATGAAGCATAAATGGTTAAGTTGGTTAAGCGGTTTTTGTCAAGAAAGATGAAATACATAACAACAAAAAATATGCGAAATGCTACCATGATCGAAAAAGTTTTTGATTTGTCTATTAGAATTTTCCGGTTTGGCGAAGGATTACGGAAAAAATAAATTATGAATAAAAGTAACGTGTTACAGTGCTTAACATACATTTAAGGGAGACCAAACTGGTCGCCAGTGGCGGCTAGTTTCTCTAATATATAGGGAGCATTTTTTTCCTTGCTGCCAATAAAAGAGGGAAAGGAGTAAATGTCATTTTACCATAATTGATGTCATATTCTCATTAAAATTGGAAAGAAAACCAAGCAGGATATTTTATTCTCCTTCCGTTCAGTTGGGCAATTATTATTTTATATATTCGTTTCAAATATCCGAATTAGTGATTTTATAACTTCGTTTAATTAAATTTTACAAAAAAATAACACAATGATATCAATAAATAATAATTACTATTAATTCCTTCCCCTCCCTTTCTTTTGCGTTTACATAAATGACGTCATTTGGACGAATTTATTCAAAATATTTTCATTTTATAAATTAAATTAAATGCTGACAGACGATTGAATCCTGACGATAGAAATGCGATTTTTTTCAAATTTTCCTGAAAAACAATTTAATCACAATCTTGTCTTTATTATCGATTGAAATAAAAGATAAATTCAATTTCAATTTGAAAATGACGAATAAAAAGAAATCAATAATCCCTATCGGAATCCTTTTCAAATTTTTTCCCTTTTTTGTCACAAAAAAACTGAGTAATTAGTTGCCATCATTACAGAAATGTCATTAAAATTAGAAAAAAATTAATATCTCGAAAACTACTTCCAATTTCAAAATTCTATTACCAGTTTTGACATCCGCGGATTTTTATGGCCAATTGGTATTAATTTCACCATCAAGCGTTTAATATTTTATTAAAAATAGCTCTGAAACATAATCAGTCGTTTAATCAGTCGTTTCATAAAATCGTTTCATAAATTCGTTTCATAAAATCGTTTCACAAATTCGTTTCATTAGGATTTTATATATATAGGGTAGATAAATAAGAATATAATTGTTCAAAATATATGCATTTGAACTTTTCAGAGTATTTACATTGTAATATTCTATAAACAAGTATAGATTAAATTACCCAACAGAAGACATGTATAATAATTGTTAACGAAATAACTAAACTTTTAGGAAATTACAGGCCATGCAATTTCCTATTCCGGTGTAGTGTTCAGTTAATATTATGTTTTCAGCAAAAGGAAAGGAGGCTAAGGAAAATACTTAAAAAATACTTTTCATTATTGTCTACCTAATAAGTATGTTATCGGGACGTTTATTTAAATCTTTCATGAAAATACGCGTGAAGTGCTTTAATAATTTATGTGCAATTAAAAAAAAATATTTTGGGAATTATAAAATGTTTATTTTAAAGAATATCAATTATTATGTTAATTAATTGATGTTTGATTATGGTAATGCAGAAATATATATATATATATATATATATATATATATATATATATATATATATATATATATATATATATTGCATCAAATTCAAAATCCTTAAAATAGAACATGTGTTAGGAAGCAAAGATAAATCAGATACTAAATATTATAATTTGTTATTTTAAAAATAATGTGCGAATTTTTTGTCTCTAGATATTCAAATTCATAAGCAAACAGTATGGTAAGATAAAAAACACTAAAGATTGAGGCTCGATTACTAAGAATAAAAAATAAATCGTATGCTTTAAAATAAAATGTTTTTACTAAAACATAAGAAAATAATTGAAGTACATAAAAAAGTTTATTATTTGAAAAAAAAAATGCTAACGACCATTAATGCTTTTTTACTTGGGCGTTAGTGGAGATTTATTGGAACAATATACAGCTTTTAAAAAAAACTTCTGGTAAAACAAAATAATGTCTACTCTGTTATCGGTTTCAGATCAGAAATGGAGAACACTATTATTTAAAAAAAATCAATTAAACAAACCTATAAAATGTTAAATAAAGAAATGAATGGAGTGCAAAAATTTTAAATCATTCCTATTTTTACTGGAAAATAATTTTATGGTGAATTTTACCGAGAAGATACTATTTTTTGCATGTGGCATCGTCAGAAATGTGTTGTTCACAATTGGGTGGCTATGAAAAACCTTTTGTTGTTTTTATTGTTTATACATCACTTCTAAACATCGCATCGTTTCAGTTTTTACATCATCAAATAAGAAAAAAAAAGTAATTTCGAATTAAATGTGTTTTTGAAAGCTGTAGTTCAATTTAATGACTTTCTATGACATTTTAATTAATTATTTTCACGCATGATTAAAAAAAAATATTTTTTTTCAACAATGAGCATTTGTTTGCTACAAAAATGTATAGTAACAAGTATCATACTACAATATAATTCTTTTTCTATTGATAGCGTGAATGTAGGGGAAGGTGGTTTTCTTGAACAAATTATTTGTTATATTTGCGGGTATGGGGAGGGAGGGTGTTATCGCCTTGCTCCGATTTACACAAAACAAATTCCATTTAAGAAATTTAACATTTTTAGCTTCTCCCGTAGCGTTTTATAAATGTTATATGTCGAAAATACCGGAAATTTCAAATGACGATTTTCGTAAAAATAAAATTTATGTTCCTAATAAAAGTACACAACCCATATTTACTTGATCCATTCTAACAATCACAGTTGTTGTTGAGCACTTGACCAAGCGCCCCCTTGTGGGCAATTCAGCAAGTATTTTTCTGCAACTGTGGATTCTTATCTCAGGTTCCATGGGTCCGATGAAAATGGTGTTTGGATGATTCGACTTGGTTTTCGATCGCGTTAAAGATTTTAATTTCACCTTGCGCCATCTTATGAAAAATCTGTAGGCCGAAATTTTGTACGTAAATGGAGAACATGCGTTATTTGGTATGGTGGATTGGTTAGCCATACTTTTTCGGAAAACAGTTCTGTCGATAGATTTATTTGTTCTGGTTAAAATTACATCAAGGTGTATAAGATTTTATTTATTTAATAAAACTCTTCCATTCTTTGATGTAATGTTAAACAGAACAAATAAATCTATCGAACATGCGTTATTTTGTATGGTGGATTGGTTAGCCATACTTTTTCGGAAAACAGATCTGTCGATAGATTTATTTGTTCTGGTTAACATTACATCAAGGAATGGAAGACTTTTATTTATTTGATAAATGTCTTTCATTCCTTGATGCAATGTTAACCAGAACAAATAAATCTATCGACAGATCTGTTTTCCGAAAAAGTATGGCTAACGAATCCACCATACCAAATAACGCATATTCTCCATTTAAGTATAAAATTTCAGCCTACAGATTTTTCATAAGACGGGCCTTTATAGTATGTACTGAAAATAAATTGAATAATGAATTAGATAGTTTTCGTAAAATTGGTTGTAATAATGGTTTTAAGGTACACCTATTAATAAATTAATCGTGGCTATCGCCAATAATAAGAAACCAGAAAACAAAGTTGATTCGCAAAAATACAAACTTTATACTCATCAATATTATCCAAGCTTTTTTGAAAAATTAAAATACAGCCTTAAACGTTTCAATATCTGCTTAGTAGCCAAACCCTCTCACACATTAAATAATATCATTTGCAGTAAAATTGACCCAATTAATTTTGAGAATTATTCGGGAGTATATGAAATACCTTTTATTAAAGAAGACGGATCTAAGAATTACCATGTTGCCATGACAAATAGAAAATTCAGTTACAGAAAAAAGGAGCATATAGCTGATATTAAGTATAATAGAGAAACCACAGCCCTGGCAAGATTATATTAAGACGAAACCATCAAAATAAATTTCAATGAAAATAAAATATTTTTTCCCTCCAGTCTATACTATCCATCCATAATTAGACCCATAATTAGAGAGATAATAACACGCAAAAATACAATATGTAACGATGCAGCATCTTTTAACTTACTGAAATTGTGACTCGAGGTACTCGATGGTTACACATATGAAAATAAACAACCAAGTAAAAATAAAAGGTACGTGCGTAATTTTAAAAAGTACATGAAAATTAAATGATAGCATTTCAAATAATAACTTCAAAGACCGTGCAATTATAGAATATTCTCATTTGTTTTTGAAAATGGCTAGTGAGCCGAAACATGTCAACAATCTAATAAAAGTTATTTTACTGTATAGTATGTTGTTAATTTACACCCTTTAGCATTTAAAAGAAATATATTATTATAAGGTGTTATAATTTACTATATTTTTGTAATCTGTAATATTTTATTGGTTCAAATTAAAAATGATGTTTAGTTCGAACTTTTTAGACTAATGTATTTAAAGGTATATTTAAAACATTATGGCACCCGTGCGAAACCAGAGCAGGTTGCTAGTCAGTTATAATTTTCCGTTCATTTTTATGCACATTTTGTCTTGACATGGTACTTATTGGAATATATGTTGTTTTGATCTGAAACGTAACATGAAGTACAGGTTAAAAGGCAAATTGAAACTCTTAGAATACACTAGACACTGAATAATGGAGTCATTTCTCATACAAGAAATGTTTCCAATTCCATCTTATGAAATAATCATATCTGAACGAGCATGACTGAAAAGAAATTGCTTCAGAAAGTAAACTGACAAATAGCTGTAGTGCAAATTAACACCTGAGACAGTAGAATGGTTGAAAATTCGTTGGCCGGTTGGTTTCAGACTGTATATTTTGCACACAGCCGCTAAACAGTCCCAGATATCCATTTAAAATGATATCCGAATCACTGCAAACAGAAAAGCCTTAATTGGAATTTGAAAATTGCGCTTATTGACCTGTAGCTAGCGTTAAAACCTATAGATATACACACGCGGAAAGGAGAAGGTAAGATTTAAATAAAAAAGTGAATTCGAAAAACACTAGTCGTTGGGGGCCACCGTAATACTTACCCATCATGGATATGCATAATGTAAAATATTAAAATAATAATGTGTAAACTACTTATAAAATGCATTGCAATTCAAATAAAATCGTGGCTTGATGACGTCACAAACTTTAAAGGCTCGATTACTGAATTGCTTGAAAGAAACATCCTTATAACTCCAAAAATAATAATCTTATTAACTAGCGGTTTATTGCATCTGATTAAGTGTCCAATTTCCAATTAAAATATATCTTTGAAGTGAAATTTGGATGAAATACAGGGTCATGAAAAATCGAAGAGTGTGGAAAATAGGATTCCAAATAGCTCGGCAACTAATTATCCGATCGACTTCATGCTTTATGCAAAATTTATGTTTTTTTATTGTCTTTTATATTCATTTCTTAAAATAAACAATTTCGAAAATTGTTATATACCTTTTATGACAACGAGTATTTCGAGAGTCCAAAAAAATAGTTCCGGTTAATCGAGGTTATTGAAATGAAATAGGCTTCTTCCCATTATTACATACTAAGTACATACCAAATTGCAAGTCTGTATCTCAATTTTTTCGGGAGATAGAGCGTTTACAGACACACAGACACACAGACTGACGGCAAAATATTTTTTTCTAAAAATATGTTTTTCGGAATCTCCAGTGTCTGAAACGTGTAAATCCGTCAATTTTTTTTTTTCGATTTTCAAAACGATTACAAGACTTACCCTATACTACGTATGATGGGTAAGTAATACCCTATACTACGTATGATGGGTAAGTAAAAGGAGCTCTACCGGAGGGCATAACTTACAAAAATTATAAAGAAATAGATAGCTGTAGTACATATTAACATTTAAGACAGTAGAAGGATTGAAAGTTGATTGGCCGCTTGGTATGAGACTGTAGGGTCATCTTTTGCACACACCAGCTAAACAGTCTCGGTTATCCGTTTAAAATGATATCCGAATCACTGCAAACAGAAAAGCCTTAATTGAAATTTGAAAATTGCGCTTATTGACCTGTAGCTAGCCTAAAACCTATAGATATACAAAAACGGAAGAGAGATTTTTAAAAAAGTGAATTAGAAAAAAAGGAGCACTACCGGAGAGCATAATTTACAAAAATTCAAAAAATAGCTGTAGTGCATATTAACATTTAAGGCAGTAGAAGAACTGAAAGTTGATTGGCCGCTTGGTATGAGACTGTAGGGTCATCTTTTGCACACACCAGCTAAACAGTCTCGGTTATCCGTTTAAAATGATATCCGAATCACTGCAAACAGAAAAGCCTTAATTGAAATTTGAAAATTGCGCTTATTGACCTGTAGCTAGCCTAAAACCTATAGATATACAAAAACGGAAGAGAGATTTTTAAAAAAGTGAATTAGAAAAAAAGGAGCACTACCGGAGAGCATAATTTACAAAAATTCAAAAAATAGCTGTAGTGCATATTAACATTTAAGACAGTAGAAGGATTGAAAGTTGATTGGCCGCTTTTTATGAGACTGTAGGGTCATCTTTTGCACACACCAGCTAAACAGTCTCGGTTATCCGTTTAAAATGATATCCGAATCACTGCAAACAGAAAAGCCTTAATTGAAATTTGAAAATTGCGCTTATTGACCTGTAGCTAGCCTAAAACCTATAGATATACAAAAACGGAAGAGAGATTTTTAAAAAAGTGAATTAGAAAAAAAGGAGCACTACCGGAGAGCATAATTTACAAAAATTCAAAAAATAGCTGTAGTGCATATTAACATTTAAGGCAGTAGAAGAACTGAAAGTTGATGGGCCGGTTTGTTTGAGACTGTTGGGTCATATTTTAAACACAACACACAGTGTGGTATTTAGTCCCAAAACATGGCCAAAAATGATTTGTTTAAAAATCGGTTTCCTACCCTGTATATTATTCCTCTAAAAGCTTAATAGTTACTGCATCCAAAGGCGAAATGTGCAATGCGCTAGCACAACGCAGCTCGTCAAGCGATCAGTCCAAAGTTGCCGTTCGCTTCCAGTGGTCCTGTGATTTTACGATGCGCTCAGATTTTAGTGTTTTAAAATCTCTTGTAGTTTATTGTCTAAACAATTTAGTGGTTGTTGTTGTGATGGATTATTCTGAACTGGGTATGTACTTTATACACACTAAATTTGCCTAATGAATATCCTGCAGATTTTTTGTCTATATGGTCGGCAACTTAGGTATAGTTAATAGTGGCATAAATAATTATCTATAATATTTAGAAAGGATTTTGTTATATGTTTAAACATATTTAAGCGATGAAAACTATTGTGTAATATTCAGTACTTAGTATACAAGACAATTATAAAAATATCAGCCGCCCGAAACCGCCTCCCTATTTTTAACGAATTTTTTTGTTGATTCCTACAATTTTTTTTATAAATTACTGCTATTTATTTTTTTATTTATTTTGGTAACAGGGCCTTCTGAATTGAGATCTATGACTCGAAATGAGTTGTATACCATCATGCAATGCTCAAATGAGTCAACATTTGATGGAAATCATCAATTTATGCAGCAAGAATTATTGAGAAATTATCCTGAAGGTGATCCAAGGATAGCTGAGATGAAGCAAAAGCTCTCCGTTATTAAAAATCAGTTTAAACAAAAATGGGTTGCTACTCATAAAAACAAGGACAATATTTGGAGAAAATAATACTAATACAAAATTAATACAGAAGAATTTGAAAAATACTGCTAAGAGACGGTTGAACTGTATGTGTCGCTATATGGTTTTTATTCCATGTCCCCTAAAATGCACAAGGTACTTCGTCTTGGAGCAGACTTTATAAAAAAGCTATTCTGCCAATAGGCCAATTATCTGAAGAGGCTGCAGAAGCTCGCAATAAACATATTAGGTCATTTAAATTAAACTACAGAAGAAAGTTTTCGCGAGAGGCCTGTACATTGATGTCCTGAATAGGCTTCTTTTAACTTCTGACCCAATAATAACTGGCATGAAATGCAATACAAACTAGAAAAGAACGCCCTTATCTTCTGAAGTTTTACATCTGTTATCAGAAAGTGATATTACAAATGTTAATACTCTTAAAGACAGTAATAGTGATGAAACTGATGAATAAATGCTTTCATTTATAAATAAGACTTTATTTTACCGTTTTCACTCTACAATTCAAATAAAAAAGAAAAATGCTCATTTAAACTGA
The DNA here is from genome assembly GCA_963931845.1 of Maratus michaelseni. NCBI lineage: Eukaryota > Metazoa > Arthropoda > Arachnida > Araneae > Salticidae > Maratus > Maratus michaelseni. The sequence continues at coordinate 189,630,382 of OZ007590.1, forward strand.
GGACATTGAGATCTCGGACTTTACTCTTGACTCTCGAAAAATAAGGAAATCGACTATATATTAAAGGGGATCATTCCCCCATTCCCCCCTTTATATTTAACCAATGAACCCCCAAAACTAACCAGAGAAGTGCTTTATTACAATGAATATATATACAAAATTGGAAGAAACTCGGATAATTCTGCATGAAAAACTCATTTATCTAAATTAAGGGGGAGTTAGCCCCCCCGTTCCCCCCTTTATACTTAACCAATGAACCCCCAAAACTAATCAGAGAAGCGCCTTATCACAATGGATCTATAAACAAAATTTGAAGCAAAACGGTTATTTCTATCGAGAGTTATCGCGTTACGTACATACATAACGTACATACATACATATATACGTACGTACATACATGCGTACATACATACAGAACCGTCGGGCACATTAGCTCTCAGGCTTTTATAGCCTGTGAGCTAATAAAAACGTAGATGTGTAGCTTTTAGAAGTATAAAATAATTTTGGCCAGATTTTGGGACTAAATACCACACCGTGTAACAGCTAAACAGACCAGGACATCCGTTTAAAATCTAAATCACGACAAACTTAAAAGCCATAATTTGAATTCTAAAATTACGCTTATTGATTTGTAGCCAGCACTATAACGTATGGTTATATACCAGGCATGTCAAACTCGTATACCACAGCGGGCCAAATTAAGCATTATATACAAGTCCGCGGTCCACATAAAAAAAAACTAGATAATATTACTACCATTGCACAGAATAAAATTTGTTAAAACACAGCCATTTTAAAGAAATATTCAGGCAAAGTTTTTAAGTTATCATTATACTACATAGTTTATTTTGTCTTATGTTTCGAAAAAATACTGAAAATTACTTTTCAATAACCAAATTTATAAAATTTAATTGAATTTTCTAAATTGCATACATTTTAAAAATTGATCGTACACGCTGGTCTGTTAATCTTGATCTAGCAAAAGCAAAGCTATTAATCTTCCATGTTTTCTTCAAATAAAAAATAAAAAAATATATTTTGAATTAGAAAATTTATGTAATAAAATGTGTCTTATATATGTGAGCTAATTATTTAATTTCATTTATTAAATAAATTTTCTGGTTCAAATTACGTTAATTTGACTTGAAAATTGACAAAATTGCACACTATACAAATTAGCACAATTGCACACTATGCTTTAAAATATTTGTCAATTGATGAATAATTATAGAAATTTGAACCTCATATCTATAACTTTTCGCTCTAATATCGTACTGAATTTTGATTAACTGCAGTATTAAATTCTGAACAATAATTTCATCATCAACCATTAGAGGTAAAGTAAATATATTAAACTGATTTTCATATTTCTTGAAATTCAAAAACCTTTTTTGAATTCATTTTTTAGTATATTTTTAAAAATTTTCCACTCCGATGATTTTTGTAATATTTCCTGGCAACATTTAAAATGAAATACATAATTAATCTTATTTGAAAACACCAATATACTATCAAATAACAAGATAGCATTATGAAATTTGCTTTGATGTTGAAGTTTTTAATCATATGCGCACGAATATAAGTTTAAAAGCACTATAAGTTTTTAAGTACATATCTGGCTTTTATAAATCTATCCGGCTATATACAAATCTTTCTAGAAATAGTACTTATATTTATAGTATTTTAAAATTTCTTTAACTTGGTTAAACATTATTTCTTGAATTTCGTACAGAAGGATTTCGACTAGCGAGATATTTACTGTAATAAAGACAATACTTAATTTTTCAAAGCAAATGTATTCTCTTCAATTAGGTTTGTTTGGTTAAAGCACTTTGATTCTCTTTTAAGAAGTATCAGTTTCAATTCTGACAGTTTATCTTTCCTATGTTTAGTCAGATTTTTGGGAGTTTTCTTTGCATGTTGTGCTGTAGCACCTCTTAATGTTACATTCTTTTCAAACTACAACAGTGTCTACAAATCAAACAAAATATTTCAGAAAATAATTGCATTGTAAATCTCCTTTAAAAGAAATCTGTGATGTACATTTTCAGTTTATCACATTTATTTATTGTAATAAAGAGTTTTAACATATTTTTTTAATATAAATCCAGGATTGTAGGAGAGTATGTCAATAAAAATTGCATATATCAATAAAAAATAAAAGAGAAGAAAGAAAGGTCGCACACGTTTCATTCAATGGCACGTTTGCTAACCTAAGTATTGGAAATAATTAAAGAGCTTAAAAATCCAAAATCCATATGTTCGATTTAAGCTCAAGTGAAGAACCTGAATGGCAGATTCAGAATTTTGCGTCATGCACAAAAGTGATAATTTTTGCCATTTTCAAAGCAACTCGTTGAAAGCTATTAAATTTATATTTTGAAATTTAAAAATATTTAACTGTTTCTAGTTAAGCACTGAATTTTATTAATTTTACAATACATTAATTAGTATTTATTAAATACAGCATACTATTTTGTAAAGTGGTGTCAAATCGAGAGTAGAAAAATAAAGTATGAGTTTGAACATAAAACAGATAAAAATTATAAATAAAATACTCTAAAATTTTACAAACCTTTAAATTTTCAGATATACAATCCCCTTTTCGCTACGTTCCGATTGTTTATGTTTCTAATTTTTTTATAGCTAAAATGTAAAATTGAATTATATGTGTCTATATATATATCACTCTTGCCATATGAGTGGGATTTTTTCAATTCAGAATTCTACCACATTCTGAAAAGAAATATCCCCCTTCTTTATTGACAGAATAAATAAGATAAATATTACTATTCAAAAATAGTGGTAGCATTTTGAATAGAAAACAAAAGCCTGCCAAACTGGTAACACTGATAACCATATCTTATGGATGTTTGCCACCTCTGAGACCACGGCTGGTGTAAGTCTGTTCGTGCAAAGTGTATTTTCAGCAGGCGCGTTCTAACGAAATTAAACACAGGTAAAATGGCAAAGGCTTGGCGGGCCACAGAAAAGTTGTCTGCGGACTAGTTGTGGACCACGGGGCACGTGTTTGACATGCCTGTTATATACCAACAGAATTCGGAAGGTAAGATTGAAAAGAAAAGTGAATTCGAAGAAAATAATCAATACCAGAGAGCATAATCAACAAAAGTAAAACAAGGCGAAAAAAGCAAAAAAAAAAAAAAAAAAAAAAAAAAAAAACAATAAAATTATTTAAAATAATAAAAATAATACAAAATGAAAAAAAAATAATAATACTTTTCACACATCTTTACTTTTTTATTAATATAATTTCTCACAAAATTTCAGTAATGTTCTTTACGGTAAGTACAGTACTGTCATCCACAGTAATATTTTTTCTTCTTTCATTTATCTACAAAAGGAATTTTGTTTTCATTTTCCCACATATATAGACCATAGCATAAATTTGTTTCAAAAGAAACTTCTAAGCCTAAAGCTGTCTTTTACAATTTCGCCATAAAATGTTTTTCCAGTTGGGAAAACGCAAGAAATAAACATTTTTAATAAAAGAAAAACAGTGTTTTTTTCCAATACTCGTCGAAATTTCGAATGAAAAATATTCCCTGATATCGTCCGATATACATATATATATATATATATTTATATTATATTATATTATATATATATATGTATATATATATATATATATATCGGATATTAAGGATAAAGTACAAGAAGATCTGAAAAGTTCGAATACGTGCTAAAGTATTTGTCATCTTAGAGTCTATTAAAAATTTTAAGAATACGCAAGTTCTTATTTTAACACTAGAACTACCATGAGCCGTCGTTTTGACGGTTACCAAATGGACATATTCCGATTCGAACCAGAAATTTCTTGTTAAAATAAATTAAACATAAAATTCACAGAAATGCGTTAAATGAATAAGTTAAGTAGTTTTAAATAAAATATCTGGTGTGAAAGAGTTTTAAAAAACTTGAGTAAAATTTCTGGTGTGAAAAAGTTTTAAAAAACTTGAGTAAAATTTCCGGAAGTTCTAGTGTTAAATTCAACTATAAGCCACATTAAAATTTGATTAGTACGGACAACATGTTTTTGAATATACTTTAACCCTTTCAGTGGTAAAGCACTTCCATTGCTAAAATGTTGAAATGTATGACTGATACCGTAATTTAAGAACAAATTTATTTGGAAATAAGTAAAAGCTGTATTGCACATACATAATAAACGGAAACTTTTATACCAAAATTCTGGTGCCATTCTGGGATTTGGAAATTAGCATTAAGTGGTTTCATAAACATATCACCGCTCTTGAAAGGGTTAAGTATGCATTTACACGTATGATGCTTAATAAATACTTCAGTTTTTTAACACATTGTAATTATTACTTGTAGAAACTCCGTCAAGTATATCGGGTGAAAAAAAAATATATTATTAAAAATAAGTTCGATTAAGGGATTTTCCGCTAGAAAGGATGAAGAAAGGCGGTTAAAAAATGAATCAGAGTAAGATGAGAGTACAATTGAAGTTATAAAAGTAGTATTGTATAAATAAAGCAGGATTCTTATACATTTTCAGTACTATTCAAAAAGTCAATCTCCAACGTTCATTGATCTAGTGGTAAATATTGGTGTCGCGTCAATTCATCTCGCACAATTCGTCGCAGCGTCAATTCGTCGCAGTGTCAATTCGTCGCAGCGACAATTCATCGCGAGCTCAATTCGTCGCGGCTCAATTCATCGCGACGTCAATTCGTCGCAGCGAAAACGCACAATTCATCGCGACGTCAATTCGTCGCAGCGAAAACGCACAATTCATCGCGCACAATTCGTCGCAGCGTCAATTCGTCGCGGGATCAATTCGTCGTGGGCTCAATTCGTCGTGGGCTCAATTCGTCGCGACGTCAATTCGTCGTGGTATCAATTCGTCGCGACGACAATTCGTCGCAGCGAAAATGTCTTTGAAGGCTATTATGATAAAAAAAAGATAATTTAGTAAAATTATTTAATGATAATTTGTTTTTTAGATATACAGAATTATAACTAACATTTTAAAGGCGATTTCGGAGGAATTTTATTCATAAGTGATTTTTTGGGGAATTCCTTATTGTGAACATGAAAGTTTAATGAATAAGAGTAAGTCATTTCTTATATAAATTAGAGATAGAATAAATATTGGTTTAGATAACCGAAAAAATGGCGAAGGATTTAGGATAAAATCACCCAGATCATGAAAAAATGACGAATACAAATGCTAGAAATTAAAAAATATTAGTTGACATATGTGTACACAGGGTACCACCCCCCCCCCCTAATATTTGAAAGAATTAGGAAGTAAAAAAAGTATTGAGAGATGTAAATATAAAATACTTTTTGTGATTGTGATTGAACTGATTGCTGCATGAATGCAATTTCATTAAGTAGAATTTTGGTTTTATAAGTTTTTTCATTTCATCTATACTAATAAATGGAAAGTGTTTGTCTGTCTGAGTTCTGTGTACGTGTGCGCGATGGCAAGCGAAATCTACCGCACGTAGAAGTCTGAAAATTTGGGTGTGGATAGTCCAAGGCAGGTCCTACAGACCTGACGCTCAGATTTTTAATATTTTAAGAACCGGGGCCAATAGGGACCTTTTAAGTTTTTTGCATCTAAATTGTTAATAACTTGCCCCATTTACATCTGATCTCCCTTCTTTTTGTGTGCCTTTCTCCATTAAATTCCCCGCCCATTTCTACATTTCAGTTAGGACCCTGGCCCCCTGGGGCCCGATGCGGTGTTGACTTGAACCTTTTGTGCGCCATGCATTTTTCACCCTCTCAATGCGTAACTTTTAAGTTGAGTCTTCGACTCCTTTCCCCTGGCCAACACCTTCATATTTTTACTGTGGCACTAGGGCCTTTTTTTAGCATTTCTTTGAAATTTTATTCTAATGATTAATTTATACCCTATGCTTAATTTCGACTAATTGAAGATCTAAAGCGCTACGTATTAGGATCTTTTAAGATGTTTTCCTCTTAAGGCCTTACTCAAAACTGTCATTTGGCCATTTTTGGGACCTCTAATATAGCTCCCTTAAAAATCGACCGATCCACTAGTTTTTTTTTTTTTAAATGATAACTTTTTAGGACTTCCAGCTACTATATGAACGACAAAAAAATTTCTCGGACAAGTCCCGGGCCCCCTGGGCACCTTAAAATGTGTGTGCCTTAAGTTATTAATAATTTGCCCCATTTTTCTCAGATCTCCTTCGTTTTTAGTGCCTTCTCTCCATTAGGCTTTTCTCCCCTTTCTATGTTCCAATTAAGACCCGGGCCCCCGTGGGACTCGGTATAGGGGCACCGTTGAAGTTTTTGTTCCCTAAATTTTTAATAACTTGCTCCTTTAAATCCGATTTTTTTTTCGTTTTTGGTGCCTTTTCTCCATTTAATTATTCCTACATTACCACATTCCAGTTAGTCGGGCCCCTTGAACTTTTTGTGTGCTATGCATTTTTCACCCCCATAATTCTGTCACCCTCTTATTAAGCAACTTTAAAGTTTAGCCTTGAATTACTCTCCAAAGGTCATCACGCTTATATTTTTATTGGGCCTTTAGAGCCCTTTTTTAAGCATTTCTTTAAATTTTGTTCTAATGATTAATTTATACCCTATGTTTAATTCCGACTAATTGAATTTCTAAAGCGCTAAGTACCAGGATCTTTTAAGATGTTTTCATCTTAGCTCAAAACTATCAGTTAGCCCCCTTTGTTAGCTTCCCTTAAAAATCGGCTGATTCACTAGCTTTTTTTTGTTTGACAACTACTTAGGACTTCCAACTACTACTTGAACGACAAAAAAATATCTCGGACCTCAACTACCACCAATTTTGAATATTAATCCTCTTCTTGGGTCCCTCTATGCAGCTTCTTTTAAAAGAGTCATAGAAGCTTGAGTTCTGTTTATGGTTATTATCACGGGGACGGAAAACACCGGGTGGGTCACCTAGTTAGAAAGTAAACCATAATTTTATTATATTTTAATTTTTTTCATCCGCTAATGCTGCTTGTTGTATTCAGTAAATGTTTCCAATTTATGATTTTTTTACTTTCTTCTACAGAAGAAAGTATTGTAATCGAAATTTTTTTCGACTTCCGGTTTTCGACGGATTTACACGTTTTAGGTGTCAGAGTTTCCGAAAAAGATGTTTTTACAAATTGTCTGTCTGCCTGTCTGTCCGTCCGTCCGTCCTCATTGTATCATCGAAAAGTGTATCCAAACCAATCAGTCAACCAATCCAAACCAGTGTATCCAAAGCCTGTATTGAACCAAAATTTTTGTCTGTGTTTTTGGCTATGGCCAGCAGGTCCTACTTGACTTTGGGGCTATTTCGACGGAAGAGGGCGCTGTGATTGCGATTTTTGTTCCATTTTTACTATTGTATCATCGAAAATTTTATGAAGTTATGCAGATAATTGAACGATTTTTTTTTGTATATGCTTTTGACCATAGCCTGCAGGTCCCAGTTGAATTTGACGATATTGCGTCTGGAGGAAGCGCTGTGATAGCCATTTAAAGAGTACAATTTCAAAAAGTTGTAAAAATAAAATTAGAAATCCTAAAAACTTTTTCCGTTAAATGTTCTGTCTTGATCCAAGGATTCTAGAGAATTTTTTAATTTGCCTCTATCTTAAAAAATGGCTGAGGTATAGCAGTTTGAAATTATAGGGTTGCTGACATTTTGAAACGATACAGCAGTATTCCTCCTTAAATGGGTTTAAATTATTAGTTTCAGTAACATGGTTTCGCCAATTTTTTTCATTGTTGTAACCATCGTTTCAACCACTTACATGCTTAACACTATATATTTATATTCCCCAACGTCAAATTCTCGCCAAGCGTGGCGACAATCGGTGAAATATCGCCAAATTTTGCGACAAAAGTACGTTGTTATATATGAAGCCAGCTTGGCTATGTCTGTCTAATTTAGCGATATTCACATTCAAATTCAATATTGACGAGAACTGGGAATGACTCTTCGGGTTTGCGCATTTTAGCTTCGTGTATTTTCAGTAGAAATTGCTAAAATCTCAAAACCAATCAATAGGGAGGCTATCTGTTCCTGCCGGTACAGGCCAAGAACGACTTTTCGTAGTTTAGTATAATACATCGGCTGCTCGCATCCAAGTAACCCGACGATTCGCAAGCAGCTGACGTACAGCAGAATGACTAAAAATATTGATTTTTTTGGTGGTGTGATGGCGAATTTTGAAGCCTTAACATGTATGAGATAGAAGAAAGTTTTGGGATTGGCATATCCAACTAGTTTATTTTTTGTTGTTTTTTTTATTGATGAGCAAAGGGTACCTTATATATTTCAACTGCAATGGATTTATTTTAAACGCATATTAAGATGCTTCTCAGCTGACCTGCTGAATAATGTGAAACTATCTGACGCGTTTTCTGATTCATATTTAAACGCAAAGGCATAAAATTGGCCGGCCTAATTGTGAAAGGGATTTTGAGTCGAAATGAATTTTCCATATTTTTCAATTACGTATCGAGTTATAATTGATTCGTGTCGCATAGCAACATGTTTATCTCATTCTTCGTGCTGCGGCTTTGGAAATTTAGTTCAAAACGCCAACTTTGTCAGTATTTTCTGAAAGATCTTCTGCTTGCATTAAAAACTGGAAAATGTCTTTGGATTGCGAACTTCCTTAATAAAAACACGAGCCAATTCTATGTGTTTCCGAACAAAAATGAATTAAAAATTATGTCATAAATTAGCCAGTTTGGAATTGAGAACAGCCGTTATATAACTTTCCCTACTGGTTTGTGGCAAGAATTTTCCTCTGCCCTCTCCTAGCCTCGTTGTAACATGGACATGGACTTAAAATTTAGAAAATATTATTGAATTTTTTCGTTGTTGAAGATACGTACTTTTCACACTACATACCACTTCTACCTAGTGAAAATTTTGCATGCAAGCATGCAAATGGTAATATTACGAATCAATCTTATCTACAGATTGAAGACTCACGTCATTTTTTCATGCTCTGGGATTTTATCCTAAATCTTCCGCCATTTTTTCGGTAATCTAAAGCAATATTTATTCGATCTCTAATTTAAATAAGAAATGAGTTGTTCTAATTCATTAAACCTTCATGTTCTCATCAGAGAAATTCACAAAAATCACATATGAAAAAAGATTCCTCCAAAATTGCCTGTAAAATGTTAGTTACAATTCTCTAAATCTAAAAAACAAATTATCATTAAGTAATTTTACTGAATTATCTTTATTTTTATCATAATAGCCTTCAAAGATGTTTTCGCTGGGACGAATTGACGTCGCGACGAATTGAGCCCGCGACGAATTGACGCCGCGATGAATTGACGCTGCAACGAATTGTGCGCGATGAATTGTGCGTTTTCGCTGCGACGAATTGAGCTGCGACGAATTGAGCTCGCGACGATTTGAGCCGCGACGAATTGAGCTCGCGACGAATTGAGCTCGCGACGAATTGTCGCTGTGACGAATTATCGCCGCGATGAATTGACGCTGCGACGAATTGTGCGCGATGAATTATTCAGCGATGAATTGTGCGTGACGAATTGACGCAGAACCGTAAATATTACACATTATAATGAAATAAATATTACTTATTAATATTTTTTTTATAAAATATCTAGGTAAAAATTGGAAAATTATTATATATTTTTTTATATTAATGGTGAAGTTCACACATACATACACGATATTGAGTGAACATAAATAGCGTGGACATTATTTTTGAATAATACATTTTGAAAAAAGACTGCATTGTTTATTTAAATATATTTAAGAATACGCTGAAATGAATGTTTTTTACTTCACACACAGTTTTAAATATATTTTCGTCTAACTATACACTTTATATAGTACTACCCCATTTCCCCCCAACTATACTGATACTTCTTCCCACCGTAGGGAAAAATTGTGGTATTAATGCATTATTTATGATAACACAGTAAGAAGACAAAATATAAATATAACGCTATGATTCCAGCTTATGTAAGTCAAATGTATAAAATATGCATTAAAAATATCATTAACCTAAATTTAATACGTTGGTTTTAGGATCTTTAAGGGGAGTTTTAAACAATCAAAATCAGTTTTAAACAAATCAGTTTTAAACAATCAAAAAATTTATTTTTTGTTTTTCATATATTTTTTTAATCTATGCAATTTTGAATCAAACAAAAGAAACTACATAAAATATTCAAATTAGAACCGAGTTAATTTTAAATTTAAAAGGGGTGCTTTAATAGCGACTTTAATTGATTTTTAACTTTGCATATGTTTTACTCAAAATGGATTTTTTGTTACTGGTTCCCACTGTAAAAATAATTTATTTACAGAAAGATTACTTATTTTGCACAGATATGCAAAATGATTGTACCTACAATATGTACCTAACTTTTAACTAGTTAAATGATACGAATTATATTTGTTGTGATTAGAATGCATATTTAAATGTGTTTTTATATGATTTAAACATGTAACTTTGTGGTACTGAAAAATCTTCTATATAAACTAATAGAACTAAGAGTAATTTTACATCTAATTAATTTTCTTCATAAGGAATCAAATATTAAACCTAAAAATTGTAGTTTTGTGTGGATGTAAAACTGTGCGCAACAGTTGTAATTAAATTTATTTTCCCATTGCAAGTTGAACATTTTCTGTGATTTTAATGAAGTTTTTATATATCGATATTAAAATTTATAACGGAATATATTAATCAGCATGTAAAGAATTAAATATAAAAAGTTAGATTTTTTTTAATAAATCTGATGAGAACTATGGCACAGGAAATATAGGTAAAAAATAAAGAAATTTTAATATGGTAAAACTAATGATTACTCTTTTTAAAAAAACGCCCATTTTTATTAGCATTTTCTTGTATCTGACCATATATAAATAATGGGATTTCGGAATAATAATGTGTAAAATGGAAGAAAAAAACAATTATATTGTAATAGATAATTGGAGTTGTACTTTACCGTTTCGCTAACCGTTCAGCGAGCGCGCTAAACGTTTTCTCACGACCGGGCGCTTGGCGTACTTTTTACTACAGAAGTGTTTTGTTTTGTTACGCTCTTACAAATGCAAGATGTTTCATAATACTAATAACGTAGGTAAGTGAAACAAGAAATTATACATATCAATAGAGAATATTATATTTTAATAGCATTAATAGCAGAGATATACAAAAATATGCGTTTAAAGGATGTATGTACCGATTATTAATCATGCAGCAATAGGATTATTTAATATGTATCAAACATGATTGAATGTAAGGAGACAAATAATAGAACATCTATTATATTAAGAAAGATGGATAACTTTCAAAAAATAATCTAGTTTTATCTTTCATTTTTACAGACTTTTTTTAATGCCAGGAAGAACTTTTACAATGCACATTTTTTTCGTTGTTGAACACGTGGTACATTCTATTTTTCTATATTTTGTTTTATCCGTAAATAAATATATATATATATATATATATATATATATATATATATATATATATATATATATATATATATATATATATATAATAAAATCACATGTGTGAAAAACAAAGAAACAAAGAAAGAGATATTATAATAGAAACAAAACTGCCCAGTTAAACTGAGGGCATTGAGCTCACAGGCAATTCACACTAATTGCATATTATACTCTTATTTCAAAGAATTTGAAATAAGCCCCTTGAAAAATAAACAAATCGACAATGTATTAAGGGGGGCTCATCCCCCTTTCCCCCCTTATAATTAACCAATGAACCCGTTTATCTAAATTAAGGGGGAGATTAGCCCCTTGTATCCCCCTTTATACTTAACCAATGAACCTCCAAAACTAATCATAGAAGCCCCTTATCTCAATGAACCTATAAACAAAATTTGAAGCAAAACAGTTATTTCTGTCAAGAGTTACCGCGTTACGTACATACGTACATATATACGTACATACGTACATATATACGTACATACAGAACCGGCGGGCACATTAGCTCTCAAGCTTTGACAGCCTGTGAACTAAAACGCAATGGGAAGGATACTGAAAGTCTTTATAACATAATAAAAAGAAGAATCAAGAATGGAATACTATGAATATCTTATGGATTCTTCAGAGGATTTAATATACAACATATTTTTAAAATAGAATTATTCATTAATACATCGGTTACTTTAATGTAACTTGATATTCTATTTATTAATTAATTTCATTTATTTATTATTTAAGTAATTGCTATCATTTAAGATAGTAATTTGTTTTAATTATTAAACATTAATTTTCATCCAATACTTTCTATTCAGATTATATTCACTTTACCAATATAGATGGCAGCACTAATGTTCCTGTTTGCTTTACAATATTCATATTATTCTAACATCATTTCTGGCAACATTGTAAAGCATTTTCTATTTCTAAAATTGGCAACATGTAATGATTTTTTTTTGCAATTCATTCCCTAGTTTTGGTTGTGTTTCATGTTGTTTCTTGTGGTGCACATATATCTTTTTTAATCATAAAGGATTTTATACTTTCTGTCTCTATTTAATGTTTTCTCTGTATATTATAGGTATGGCTTCTTTCCTTTTTAATATTGTATTTTATTTTTTATTTTTTCACAGGTTTGCTTCATTGTTTATGAGCAGGTAGTCCCAAAATCATATTCTTTAGCAATGTATGGCTAATATGATGATGAAACCTCTCATTTCATTTTATTTGTGGTATTTAGGCATTTGGGACTTGATAATTTTGTCTAAATTCCACAAATTTCATTCATTTCATTCCATTTATTCAATTTTTAATTTAATTTCTTATTCTTTTAATATGTACACACACACACACACACATATATATATATATGTATATATATAATATTTTTGGCAAATAATCTCATAAATATTAGTTGTTTGTCTATGTAAAATAGAATAAAAACTTAGTACAAGCCATATCAATTACATTATTGCAGAAATAAATCTTTAAAACGTGAAAAAATTAATTAATATATCAACTTGATACAGCAACCGCGCGAAAAAAATTAATCAATGATCCAAAAAAAACCGTATTGGGAATCGACAAAATCTGTTTTTATTTGAAGGTTAAAGTTTAATTGTAGAACAACAATGATTTTTAGTGCCCCGTATTTGAGAACGGTTTAAGAAATACATTTTTGTCGAAATTAATTTCGCGAAAGAGCGTGCTGGAGGTTCAATAGTTCACGAAATCACTTTTGGAGGATTCCCTATTATCTCGCCTTGTAACGAAATTAAATTTTGTAAAATTACTTTTCTGTTATTTTTTATTTAAAAAAATGTTCACGTTACATTTTTTTAAAATTATTCATGAAAGAGCATTTGAAATTATAGCAATTATATTTTAACATATGAAGTTAAGTTTCCTTAATCTGCATTCTCAGATAAATGTTTGTAACGTCTTAAAAATACATTTAAATGGTCACATAGTTTCAATATAAATGCACAGGTGGTAAGAAGGTAGTATTTTCAAGAATTTCAATCAATATTGAGATCGTACATATGTTTTGGCTTACTACACAGTTATAAGATATACACATCAGTTACATTATAAACGAGCATATTACATATTTTACAAAAATACGGTTTTCGAAATTACCTTCCAGTGTCAAAAAAGTAGTCGAATTATTTTGTGCAGCCCTGTATATGATCAATAGATACGGATCTATAGCCTGATAAAATTTAGTTCAGTTAGAACATTCACATTTAGCAATATTTTCCTATCTATGGAAATGCACTCGAAATCCTTTGCATAGCACTGTGTATTATCTGAAGACTTTTGTACACACCAGATATTAAGCTAAGAGGAAACTTAAAACTTACTCGCAGCAATTACCAACAGAAAACGGCAATGTATCTTTTTCTTTGCGTAGACCTATATATGATTTTTTTATATTCCACAAACTTAGATTAGTATACTAAATATATTACAGTTCAGCAAGAAAATGCGTAACACAATTAAAAACTACCCTTAAGCAATTCACTCCCATAGTCTGTAAAACTTACGGATTCTCTTGAGTAGCCCTGTATATGAACAACCGAGATTATAAACACAAACGTACTATGAAAAAATTTAGTTAAATTTAAAAACGCAAACCAAAGTTGAAATCGCCCTTATGACACATAGACTGTAAATATCGCACATGTACTGTAACCGATATCTTTTGTGTCACCCTGTAAATAAACGCAATGCGCACCACACTTTCAAGAGAGCAATTTATAGTCATACTCAGTAATGCATATAGTTTTCATTATGTTTGAAATAGTGAAATATCACTAAATTACACTGCAAACGATTTTTCTCCCATAGAACAATGCGTAACAGAATTCTTTTGTTTGACCCTGTAAATGAATAATTAATGCTTTGCACCCCATCGTCTACAAAAAGCATGTTTTAATGCTCTTCATAATTATATATCAATTTCATCATATTTTAAATGGCGTAGCATCTTTAAAATGCACTTGGAACGATTATTTCCCATTGACTGTAATGTACCGGAATACTTTTGACTGTCCCTGTAAAAAAAAAAAAACTATAAGTGCTACACACTTCAGTTGAAATAGGAAACATGCTATAGTAAACAACAATAACATACAAAAATTTCAGGGCGATCCGAGTATTTTTACGCGAGCTAGAGCATGGACATACGGCCAGACGGCCAGACAAACCGAAGTCATAAACACTTGTCAACTAGGTTGGAAAGTGTTAAAAATGATAACATGCATACTTTTCTTTATAAACCAATAAAAATTCAGGCTTACAAGCTACATTTTTACATTTTCAATTGACATCATTCTGAACAGGTAATGCACATTTTTCTTATATAAAATTTAAAAATTTAGTATTAGGACTTTGCAATGACGTAATACATTCATTTAAATGTATCTGGAGTTAAAAGATCTGCTGTAATGCAGACATTTCTATATCAAGAAATAAAATCAGGATAACAATTAATAAAAATAATAATCTATTAAATATGACATTACTTACGATGAAACAAAACATTTAATGCATATTCAAATTTGAATCGTTCTAATTAGAATTAATCATAATTAGAATTAATCGCTCTAATTTGAAAGAGAAAAAAAAGAAAAAAAATGAAACAGTTATCATTTCCATTCATTGTAGATTTTATTAATGCAAGTGAAAGTTTCCATTTAAAAATGATATTTTATCATCAGTAGAGGCCACTTGCTCTTCTGAAATTAACGTTCGTTGCCTATAAAAGAATCGATTTATTTGCAAGTCATACGAAATAGGATTTCTGTAAATGCTGCACCATTTGGATACATTTTCTTTTTCGGTGTTGTCAGGTAAATCGTATATTTTTCTGTTGTTAAACGCACAAAAAAAAAAAAAAAAAAAAAAACGTGCATTTCTCATTTATATAGCTAAGACATTTCACTATGATTTCATCAAAATGACGTTATTTTTTCCCGATTGTCATTTTAAGATTTATGGGATCGAATGCACAGAGCTCCTCAATTGTATTAGTTGTATTTTTATGATTTTACATTTTTGTTTAATCTACCCGAAGACAAAACCAGGCGGGCCAGCTATTATTAAACAAAAGATAGTCATTTTTTAAAAGTATTTTTTTTATATATTATTTTTAAAAAATAACTGTTCCGACTTTTATATTTGCACCACTAAATGTCATATATTACTAAAATATTTTTTTTTTCTTTTTTCTTAAAAATAATTATCTACTGACAAAATTCCTGTACCCATATTTCGCTTTCTCTTGTAAAAATATTTTCCCAAGCAGCACTTTTCATAATACAATTTTCCGAGTTTTATACATACAATTTTAATTCTAGCGATAATTATATATTATCTTCCATAAAATGCAAATGTCTGTTTTGACAAATTAGTACTATAAAAATTTTAGGCGGGGAGAGATAGGTGGAGATTTTTTTCTAAAAAATAACATATGTTACTTAAAATAAATATATTTGAATATAACTTTTATTAACGTATTAAAATTTTACTAACATTGAGCTAAAATAAATATTTTTAATAAACTGTTTAATTGTTTAATTTAGTCATATATTTTATAATTTATAAAGCGCTATTTAAAGATTAAAACACAGCTATAAAATTATGATAAGCTAATCTTATGATAATGCAACATGTTAATTACTTTTTATATCTGACATGTTTACTAATTAAAGCTTTGTTAACTTTGTTTAATGTAATATTTTCATAAAATAAAAAATATATTTTTTAAAACTTTTAAAATTTTTACAATATTGTGAGAAGCTGTTAAGAATAATCAAACCAATTCAGATGCCATATGAAAAATAACTGTATAAACAACGTGTTTTGATACCACATATCTTTGTCATAATTACAAAATTATTTCCACATGTATATTGAATATATAGATTAAATTCAGCTTACTTTTAGCCTACTTTTAATAAATACGTATAGAAGTATCTTCCACAACATTTAAAAACATAAACTTAAAAAAACATATTTCTATTTTTTTTATATGGCCTATTTCGAACGAAATCAATTTACTGTTCTGTTCTTTAAAATATCTATGCATAGGAATGTTTAATAAAATTTACCCAATATATTTTTTGTGAAACTGAGTCAAATGCAAGCAAAGATATCTCAATTTCTTTTCAATCTCCATTTTCCTTTGAATTTCGAGATATTTGAATAGAAAAAGTACAAAACTATGCTGATATTTTCCCTTTCTGAAAACATATGTGCAGCATAAAATTTACTATGGTTATAATACATGACTTTATTTATCTCAAGTAGTTATGAATTGGAAATTGGCCCTCTATTTTTTGTGTGATGCCAGCAAATTTAATTCGCTGCTATCTTTTACTGATTCTGAATATGTATTCATAACATAGAGATGTTTTACGTCCCTTTTCTGAAATAGAGGCTAAATATTTTATTCCGGCTTTCCTATTTGCAAAGAAAAAAAATAAATAAAAATAAAAATATTTTACAATATAATACTGGCATCACAATTTCCAGTATTATACCGTAAAATTAACAGTAATAAACAGTAAAATAAGCAGTAATACACTGCCGCGCATATGCGTTCGTGCATTACTGCTTATTTTACTGTATAATACTGTCAACTGGATGCCCGTATTATACCGTAAAATCATTTTTTTTTCTTTAAGCTAGATGAGAAACAACGAGACAAGATGCATTGAAATTTTACAAGAATTTCAGAGTTTGGAGTTATGAAGATTTATAATTTTGTTCTAAAATGAGATAAGATTTATTACGTAAATTTAATAAATGTATTATCGCATTTAAGAAATCATATTTACAGTGTATGTTATATTGACTCATATGAAAAATAACACCAAATAAATGCATTGAATTTAAACATCCCCTTAACAATTTTATATTTAAAAAATACTCTATTTTTTAATTTGTTTTTTCTTTTATGATACATAGCTCATGTACATACAACAAGTAAAGCTGTAAAAACAAAATCCGTTTTATAATGCTAAAAATTCCATAAGAATGCCTTCCCAACAATTTTAGCGAAAAAAAGTTTAAAATCATTTCTTATTTTCGTATTCCTCTGTAACAAATACTTGCATTCTTTAACATTCATTTATTAATAACAATTACATTAATGTTAATATTTTAGAGAACTATTATCTAGTATTTAGTAAAGTATTTGATTTTTTGTTAAATTAAAAAGATTAAAACCATTAATGGGGAGAAAAATATTAAAATTACAGAAGTCAATAGGATAATTATAATCTGCAGCAAAGGCCATAACTACAATAAACTGATATAGTAGTTAAATATAAGACATGATTCTTTTTGTGCCAATGTGGGGATATATATATATATATATATATATATATATATATATATATATATATATATATATATATATATATCAGTTAATGTAAAATTATATTCTACAAGTTTAATGCTTTTTAATTTCAGAGTGCTGTTTTTTATTTCTTAACCTAATTTACACGCTTAAAATCTATACCATAAAACAAAAATATGTCCATGAATAACGCTGTAGTCATAATGACGGTGGCAACGACCTGAACAATCAACTTCGTTTCATTGCAAATTTTTTTACTTCTAAACATCGCACATTTTATATTTTTACACATGAGAATAGATAAAACAAGTACTTTTAAATCCAATTTCCTTGAAAATTGCATCTTAATTTACTCATTACATTTTATGAGTTTTAAAATAATTTAATTTTCATTCCTGAATTCTTTTAAATCGATCTCAAAAAATGAATGTACAACCGTATTACGGAAAATTAACCCGTGCACTTACAACAATTTAAATATAATTCAGTATTCGTTTGTTTCCATATAATATTCCATAGATAAATTGCCAAACGAAATTAATAAATAAATTTGCAAATAAATAAATAAAACAGGAATTTAACAGATATGTAATCGAATTCTACGCGCTTAAACAATGAAACAATCAAAATAAAAAATGTTGCTGTAAATTCAGAAATCGTTAGCGGTAATACCAAAGAACCAAAAATGCTGTTTGCTGTAGTTTGTGGGCAAACTAAGAAAATACACGAAATGTAAAATTGTTAGTTAATTTTGAAGATAGCCAGTAGCATTTGCGCGCTCTAAAGCAATTAGGGTATATAAATAAACAATTGTACATTTACGAAACATAGGTAAGATAATTTGCTTACCTCCTTTTTTCAGCATTCATATTCACTCCTCATTAACCAGCATGGCAGGTTCCCGCATAGCATGCATGGTCGCAGTGACGTCACAGTGAGTCACGTACGTCATGTCACATCTGTGACCAAAATACAACCACTCAGTGACGTCACATTGTGACTAAAATGTGAATTGCTTGGAAATCATAAAAAAATTGCAAGAACACTACAAAATATGTTATTCAATGTAAAAAAAATATGTTTCTGACATTTTTTTAAATTTTTGTGACGTCACTGTGACGTTACTGCAAGTCACAAACACTACGTCACCTGTGTTATCAAAATACCACCATGTTGTGAAGTCACAGTTTGACCAAAATGTGAATTTTTAATATATTTTAAAATGATGAGAAATATATATTATTCAGGAATGCTTTAACACTAGAACGCCTGAAATCTTGTTACCCCCTGAAACGCCGGCCAGGTGTCATTTTGACACTGGTCGATATTAGGCAAAAATTTCAAAGAAAATGTACATTTTAATATTATTTTTACAAATACATATATTGTACACACAAATGCTATTATATATGTAAAATAAGGATAATTTTACAAAATTATATGAAAATATATATTGTACACACAAATAATATTATATATTTAAAATGAGAATAATTTTGAAAGATTATATGAAAATATGTATGGTACACAAAAATAATATTACATCTGTAAAATAATAATAATTTTTCAAAATGATATGAAAAAATATATGTTATGCACAAATAAAATTATATTTGTAAAATAAGAAAAATATTGCAAGATGATTTGAAAATATACATGGCACACATGAATAATTATTATATCTGTAAAATGAGAATATTTTTTTCAAGATGATATAAAAATATAAACAAGAGAAATAAGTACTTACATTACTTACATTACTCGCAGTCAATACATTTATAGCTGACATATTTTGTGCCTTTGCCGCATGTCATTCTTTTACAAGAGGAACACATTTTATATGTCACATTTCCATGACATTTTTTAACCTCGCATTTCCTACGCTTAGAAGGATTTTCAGTTCGCAGTTCATGGCTACTGCGTCTTTTAGCAGATTTTTCAATATATTCTGCTCGTAATTCTTCAGCTGATGTTTGTATAAAAGTACGCCTTGATATTTTTTCCCCGTCACTTGTTTGAAAAGAATCCATGAGTTTATGGCAGCAAAGTCTAAAATATTCTAGAATGTGTGGACTGGCTGTCTTTTTGATCCTGCTTTGACTGAATATTGCCTTGCCATTTGGTCAACAATATCTACGCCACATTTCGTTTCATTATAAAAACTGACAGTTTCAGGTGTTTTGATAAACGATTCCATACTTTTGAAGTCATTGCGAATTTATCCTACTGAGTTCGATTACGACGAGTTGATTTGATATCAAATCTCAGAAATCTTGATATTTCGCAAAACTTGTCTCTGGACATGGTTTCTTTGCAAAAATTTATACCCCATGAAGTAGACCATAATGAATGAAGTTCCAGGTTACTAGCTCCTGAAACTCCACGTGCATATAAAATCGAAATGTAAGCAAAAAGTTCCTGTTTTGAAAGAGACCAAACATCATTTTCTAATACTCTACGAGCTTCTGTGTTTGTGCATTTTATTATATGCTCTAAAACCGTTCTGTATATAAAAAGCAACCAAGCACTCAAAACACTGTCATTATTCACATTTCTTTTTGCATAAGTAGTTGGACCACTCTTTATCACAAAATATTTTGGATTGCTAATCTACCGGTTGCACTTCCTGAACCACATTCTTTCCACTGAGAGCCATCGCGAGCACTAAATTCTTTCTGATTTCCAGAATCAGCAATTTCAACATCCTCATCGCTTTTCGATTCAGATGATACAACAATTGAGAATACAAATAAGATGATACATAAAATTTTCATTATCCGATTTATCATACATGTCGGATAATTCTCTACCTTCTGATTCATTATCTGACATTCTCTCATAAGCGCGGTAATTTCTTCCGCAGTAAGCCCTCTCTTACGAGACATTTTAAGTTTTACTCATAGAAAATTACAAGAACGAAAGAAAACCCCAGCAAAATTCTTCTAATCATAACTCACAAGTAACCGCGCTGCACTATCTTTGTGAGAAATGAAGTCTAAGCGGCAGGTGTTGTTGCAGCTGAAACAAATCACGTAATGACCATATGTAAAAAAAAAACCATTCCAGGACTCCCTTATTTTACAAAATGAACGCACAGAAGAACAAAATTTAAAATAGGGAAAGTGAAATTATTGTGGTGTCCAATTGACACCAAACCGGCGTTATAGGTAAATCTATCCGTAAACTAAGTTTGAATAAACCTAGTTCACCAAAACATTTTATGTGAGTTCTACCTATATATTTAATAAAAGTCGAGAGAAATAAAAAGGATCCTTCAAAATTTACAGATTGTAGAAAGAAACTTACAAGCTTCGGTGTCGAAATGACACCGTCCGGCGTTCTAGTGTTAATGCACTTAAAGGGTCTGATTCTGACTGATTTTTATGATCCCTGGAAAATTAAGCTATAATGATTAATTTATTTACTGACTTACAGGAAAATGCTTTATAAATAGGTAATTTTCAACCAATATGCAATTATAAATTATAATACAAACATAATGCGGCATGTACTCCATGAACAATTTTTTTTAAATTAAGGCAGTTTCTCATTTGCTTTTCATATTAATTAACAACTTTTGTAAAACTGAGAGCAACAATCTATATTATAGAGTGCAAGCTATCCAAGAGTAACAATGACGTCATGTTAACAGCGGCAACAACTGAACAGTAAATTTCGCTTTTACAGTGATTTTTTTTAACTTCTAAATATTGCACAATTTCAATTTTTAACCGTCGAATAGGAAAAATAAAATTCTCTTTCAAATGCAATATGTTTCAAAACTGTACCTCAATTTACTATGGTAATTAAAGATTTGTTTGTCTGAGGGGAGGTGGGTTGTGAAAAACAGACGCTTTATTATAATAAAATCAGTGGTGTACGTCCGATAACAATTGTTTTTCTTTAGTATTTAAGTAGATTGAGTACCTCTTCTAATATATATTTTGCTGTTTGTTTCATACTTTGTAAATAAATTTAACATTTTCCGATTATAAAATGAAATTAAAAAAAAAATTATGCAAAATGTGTATGATTTAAATAATTATTCACGTGTCCGTTTTTCATTAACCACAAATTTCTTTAAAAAAATATTGTTATTTTACAAGATGTTTCTTCTACAGGACATTAATAAAGAAAAAAGGAAATTTTGAAAAAGGGAAAATGCCCCCCCCCCAACCTTTTACTTTTTTAGGATCACATTTTGCAATTATTACGATCTATGCAAATTTTACTTTTTTTATGATTTTGCATTCTTGTCCATTAAAATATTTTTTATGTACCCTAAAAATTTAAACAATATTTTATTTGATACGCCATAAATATTGATATTTTTTACAACTTACAAAAAAAAACTATACAAGTATTATTATTGCGAAACTAATCGTAAAAAAAAGGTAAACTGCTTCAAAAATAAATCTTCAAATAAGAAATTTTAATTGGAGAGACTATAAAAAGAAATATTCTGCCTTTTTAACCTTCTACTCTAACATCAACTTTATAAGAAGAAAAAAAAAAGAAAAAGATCATCTGCCCTGCTATTAAATGCGCGCAGGTGTTTTAAACGCTTTCAAAATTATCGTCTGCTTTTTTAACCTCAGAATAAGAGACGCACAACAGTGTATTTAATCTTTGGATGTCAGTTCGTTGGACAATACGCGTGTTATGAGCGTGTATAATTTCTACGTATTTAAAATTAAAAACCTGCACAGGATTCCGAAAATACAATTTTTATACGAATTTTCTTTCCATGAAAAGTACAATTCCTTTGCGTGGTTAAATTTGTTTTCCACCAATGTTGTTGTACTTCATTTGGAGGAATTTTGCCTTCTCAAGAAACTTTCGCTATTTTTACGTCAAAATAGAATATTGAAGATCACAAAGAAAAAGAGGTATGGAAAAATATTATTTTCCCTGTTAGCTTTGCATTTAGTTTTATCGTTTTCAGTTACTTTCATGCAGTATTTTACAAAAGTTAAATATTTCGTTTAACATTTATCAGTTAAGTTTATTAAATTTAATGTTTATTTTGTTAAAATAAGTAACAATATGTCAACGATTTTAATCAGATAATTACTTTCACTAAATTCATTTCCTGAATCATTTTATAGTTATAAATTTCAAAACATCTGTACACTATAATAAAAAAAATATTATTAAAGGGAAATGTTCTTGATAATTACCACCTAATCCTGTAAAAACAAAATAATAATAAACCAATGTGTGGTTCCATTTTATGTTGTTATCTGAATTTATATATTTTTTCACATTAAAAACTGGTTAAATATTTGAAACTATGTTTATAATTTATTATTTTATTGGGTTATGTAACTATGATTATCTACATTTCAAATGGACTTTATATCTAAAATTTTGGCCAAACTTTATTCTAAAACTTTTACGGTAGATTTTTTTAAATCAGCTTGCTCTATTTATGATGAACAACAGATTATTGTGATTATTGCCTAGTCACGAAACATCGACCCAAAAAGATATTTCACCGGCATCATATGATAAATTATATGTGTCACTATCGATGCATTTATTACAATTCCATAAATAATTGACAATAAATTAGTAACATTATTATATTTTAATAACCAAAATATTGTTTTTAAGTATGTTTTTTACTGCAGTTGCATACCTCTAAACATACCAAAAGACAAAGTTATTTTCAGCGGGGTTAATAAGATGATTTTCTTTATTACTGCTATCTTTTAACGCAGTTAGTTAATATAAATTGTTTATAGAAACCTCAACATACGACGATACTGAGTTAATTTTTAATATCAAAGTTTTATTTATCATTTAAACAGTTTCATACCTTTATGAATAAAATTAACTTTGTTGAATTTAAAAGTCTGCAGATGTCCAAAAATAGATTTTTTACAAAGGTAAGTTCGTACACGTTACAATTTTGTATTAAAAATTTAACAATATTTATGAGAAGAAACTATATAATTTTTTGTTTATTGTAAATATGAAAAAGTATCTTTTAGTAAATAATTTTTATTTTTATGATTTTTATTTTTTTTACTTGCTTAAAATGATGTATGTCAGAGTAAATATTTTTCAAACTGATGTTGTCGAGTCACAAAGGGTTAAAACATAGTTATAAAATAAAGGTTCCATGTATGATAACGTATTTTGATCTATAAGTTAAATTTTCTTTTTCAAAAATGGCAACTTTTATGAAATATTTTTCAAAAATCTTTCTTAATAAATTAAAACATACAGTTATTTTTCTTTTAAATATGATTTAAAACCTGGACCCCGATGTGAATATTTTGGGGAATACATTATTCGAATATTTTCACTAGTTAAATATATAAGATACTGTTTAAAAACTATTGAAATAGTTAATAAAAATTACCCTTGAAAATTTCAATGTTTAAAGACCTTATCACAGTTAAAATATTGATTATTTTATTATTATCTCAAATTATAGATCTAAACTTTTTATACACGTGGTTTAAAATTTCAAAACTGTATTTTTAATATGTACACGATTGCCATTCAAGGGTTTTTCACTCATGAAAACTAAATAAATGACTTTTTCTCAATATTGATTTTTTGTTCATTCTTATATTTTTTAAGTTCTTTACTTCCTTTAGTATTTCAGTTTATTATTTTTTATACATATTCTTTATTATGTATGTAATAAAACCTTGCATGGAATTAGTATTACAGATTTATTTTTGTTTTCTATATATGAAATCCCATGAAGAAGAGTTAAATTTCATAGTTCCTCACTATATAGAATAATAATAAATTTATATAAAATCTAATATTAATTGAAATAGAAATCCATGCACAGTGTTCTATAACATATTTTAGTAATTGTAAAAATAATAATAATAATAAAAAGTAAAGTAAATAAATTTAAAAAATATCAATACTTGTAAAAATAGCAGGAATTAAAGCATTAATTTATTTTAATTTTGTAAACATTTTAAATAAATCTATAGTTTTATTTTTCAAAATGTGCTTTTAACTGACTATTAAAATATACTGCAATAACAATTTTTATCAAAATTCTTAAAATTAAAAATAATATTGAAAAGTACCGTTTCCCATTTATAGCAAAATCACATAGTACTTATTTGCTTTATTTAAAAGCATTTCTCTAAAATTTTTAAATACCGAGCTGAAAATACAAAAAATGTTGCATTTATATTATAGAACAACAGAATTTTAATACATTTCACCACTTTTATATAATTAATTTGAAAATCTGCAAATCCACCTTTTGCTATTTAATGTGTAACCAATGGTAATGATTTGGGTTCGTTTGAAATCGGGTTGTCTCACTCAATTGCAGGATTTAAAAAACATCGTTTCAAAATCGCGTTACCCAACCTAATAGGGTATTCATATAAGAATCGGAGCCCAAGCAAAACCTTAACTAAATAGACAGAATAAAATAAAATAAATAATTTAAAACCCCGACTTAAGTCCTGCATCGGGTTGGTTAATCCGATTTTACCCGCACCCGACATGACGTTCAGCTTGAGCCGAGTAAAAATAGCAATAATTGTTGTTGTTGTTGTTGTTGTTATTCTGTTTGGGTTAAATTGATTGTAATTTTTTCGGGTTCGGGTTGATTTAGGGTTGAGATTTTATTATTGCAGCTTGGGTTTGGATTAATATGAAAAACTAGAATAAAATAATAACTTGATCTAAAGAAAAAATAAAATATTCTTTCAAACCTGTAGAAAAAAAAAGAAAAGAAAAGAAAAAATTAACCGACCCGTAATTTTCCTCCTCGAATATGGGTAAAATATGGTCACTCGACCCGATGAAGAATCGTCACAATTGTCACAAACCTGCAGCCAAAAAAAATATATATCTGAACTTTACGAGTTGGATTCGGGTAAAATCTGGTCACCCAATCCGATGCAGATTCGTCACAAATGTCACAAACGTCTAGCAAAAAAAAAATGTCGATCCGAACAATCCGGATCGGATGCGGGGAAAATTTGGTCACCCTATCCGATGCAGATTCGTCACACTTTTCACATTGAAGTCGCACGGTGACTTCACAAAGTAGTCACATTGTGAGGTCACAGAAAGCCTTGAAAACGGCCATAACGACTTCACATTTAGGTCACAGTGACTTCACATCGACGTCACGTGACGTCACGACGACGGTCACAAAGTCACAGTGTGACTTCACATTGACGTCGCCGTGACGTCACCATGCCTTACGGGTTGCTAGAGTATCCACGTCGATTAATTAATCCATTTTATGCACGTTAATATAACCATGATAATGAAGTATCCAGTAAATATGGTATCCGATGGTATACGGCACACACTTAAGTTATATCCATATGTGGAATATAGAAAAATATTATTATTAATAATACATTAATCATTGTTAAGTTTAAAGTATTTAATTAACTTTTAGATACATTTTCAGTTACATATTTTTAATTTTAAACATTAGTTAAATTTAAGTGAGTTTAAGGGAGAACGAAATATACATGTTTCGTCCCCATCGCGTGATAGTAGCTAGTCTATTATAGTTCTATATTTGAGAAAGAACAACCGTTTTTAGTCCTTTTTCTGTGATGTCATTTTCCAAGCCTGTGATTCGTCAGAAATGACGTAAAGTTAAACGTACGTCATTCATACGTATTTTTATTTCCTACTTCCTTGCTCACATTCATGAGTTTGTAAAACCTCTTCGTGTTGCATCATAGATTTCACTTCCTTTTGAAATTGGGTTGAAACTCTTTATCGTGATGAGTTTTTAAATGAAAGTAAATCTGTCACAGAAATTAATTAACTGACAAGGAAGAGTGCCAAGATTGGTAATCACAGATTTTGATTATTTTTATATATGTGGTACGGTAGAAGCCCCTTAGTCTCAGGTTCAATGGATTTTATACAACGCTCCTTAGTTCTCGAGCAATGGGGGAGTCTAATATTATAACACAACTTAAATACTTACTTTGTAACTAATAACTGCATTGGTCGTAGCTCAGTTGGTATGGCGTCTGCACGTTGTTCCGAGGGCCCGGGTTCGATGCCCGAAAGCGCTACATTTGTTTTTCTCACTTTTTTAATAAATATACTTGTAATTATAATTTAATAATCTCAATAAAAAATTTTGTTAACATAATTAAATTTTAATTTAGCATTTTTGATTTTTTCTAAATCCCTTTTAAAAAGTATTCCATATTTGCTTTATCAATGCAACGATATTAAACAATTGTGTCAATTCGTGATTGTAAACAAACATCATTTATAAACTGCCTTAAAGAAACGCAGCGATGAGAATATTTCTCTGTTTTTAAAGTAAGAAGCATAATTATATTAAAATTTAGCATAAGAATTAAATTACAAAATATTTATGTTTTATTTTATTGTAACTAGAGGGCGCCACAACATACTTTGGTAATATCTTTTTTTTTAGTTTGGTGCAGTTAAGTGGTTTTTGTTTTCAATCTTTATCGCACAAGTGCGTATCATTCTATAACAGTTTATAATCGTATTAAAGTGGAAGAAGCAAGCTGTAGTTCACAAGAAGAACAATCTGAAGTGTCGAGATTCGATGAAAATCAGAAAAGTGATGGGTTGGGTTGGGTTGATTGTTGACGGCCAATTATCTACACTTGGGATATAGGCCCGGGGGGGGGAGTGCCCTTCGTGGGGGTCTTTTTAAGGGAACCTAAACCATATTTACGCATGGATAAATCCACGGCTCGAAGAAAACCACGAAAACTCCGAACGATTAGGCCGACGGGTGCGATTGGGATCGAACCCAGCACCTCCCGTCTACCAGCTTCGAGAGCATAACCTCTCAGCCACTGGTGGGGCCAGAAAAGTGATGTCACAAATGCGTTGAAGCACTGTAAAATTTTATTGCAAAACAATGGATAGTAAATATGCTGAGTTTGGAATGATTTTTTGAATTTTTACTAGTCAATAATAGATCCAATTTTTATAATTCTCTTTAAATGATGAGAAATGTTTAATAATGGTTTAAAAATCGAAAATTCTAAATTAAAATTTAATAATGTTAACAAATTTTTTTATTGAGATTGTTAAATTATAATTACAAGTATATTTTTTAAAAATGAGAAAAACAAACGCAGCCCGTTTCGGCATCGAACCCGGGACCTCGGAACAACGAGCAGACGCCACACCAACTGAGCTATGACCAACGCAGTTATTTCGTTACAAAGTAAGTACTTAAGTTGTGTTATAATATTAGACCCCCCATTTCTCGATAACTAAGGAGCGTTGTATAAAATCCATTGAAACTGAGACTAAGGGGCTACTACCCTACAACATATATAAAAATAATCAAAATCTGTGATTACCAAGCTTGGCACTCTCCTTGTGAGATTACTTTTCTGATATATTTCCGACAAAAATACTACAGTTTTCAATTAAAAATGATTTTCATCTACGATTGTGTGTGGAATATATTAAAAACAAAATGTTAATTAACTACTAGTAACTAACTGTGGTTTATCTATTCTTAATTAAGATCCTTTAAAGAATTATATCTATATTAAAATGAATCGAATCTTAAATTTAAAAAAGTAACTTTACAGTTTTTAGCAATAAAACGTTTCTACTCAGTTTAAATAGCATTCAAATTTTTACGAAGGTCCATGTAAGCAAGGGGGTAAGCAATTTATTAACAATAAATCAAATATAATATTTTAATAAATATTAGATAATAGGTGTCTAAAAGATTAACATCATCGTAATTGTTATTAATTGAGCAGTGTTAAATAATAATGCACATAATCCTTACAGAGGAATATACGCATATGAAAATAAGATATGATTTTAAACCTTATTCCGGTAAAATTGTTACGAAGGCATTTTCATTAAATTTTTAGCACTACTTGCAGGGGTATCTGTAAATAAGTTTTTCAATGTCTGTGTAACAAAGTATTGGGATGTCACTCAAATCATAAAATTTTTATGTTTATTTTGTTATCTAATCAGCTGAGTATGCTACTGTACTACTTTATAATTCCATAGATTGAAATCAATACTGATTCTCTATGCAAAATTTATTTGCCTTGACGTTTTTAATCACCCGTCCTATTTTATCAGTAGAGTTTAGGAACATGATAATTTTTATTTAAATCGAAAATTGCAAACGGAATTTCAGAAGGTACAGCAGATCGGGCGTACATTGCGGAAAATATGTTCACAGTTAATTTCTTTGGGCATATATTCCAAATTTCTTGTGACAATTTTATTCTATTGGCTACCATTACTGGATATAGTTCTGGCTCGAAATTTTTATGGTAGTACAATTTTTCTTAATACAGTCATGTCAATTTTCTCCCAGACCAAGTCGGCTTTTCGAAGTCTTTTGAATTTTCATGCCATGAGCGTCTTTCTAACGCTCGCATTAGAAAATCAAATGCAGAAAGGTCAATAGGTTATAGGTTGTGAATTTATAGGTATTTTTTTTTTCAAATGAGACACAATCAATCCCTTTTATGATTCTGGTTTGATAAATATGTGGGAGTTGACTTTAATGTGTGGCTGGAGACTTTCTCCATATGAAGCTCAATTTTTTTTATGTCTTCCCCCCACCCCCCAAAAAATTAATTAATTAAATAGCATTCCTTCACAGAATATGACTGTTGATGTTTTCTGCTAATAGAATGAATTTACTTTAGCTTTCCTTGGTACTTTCTTAATCCTTAATTTTCTTTCCTAACAAAATCCAGCAGTATTCATGCATCTTTTCAAAAACTTTTTATTTACGAACCCATTTTGTCGGGTTTGAATTTTTCTTTAATACGATGATAAGAAATAAGCAATGACTTTGTTTACAGTCATTTTCATTAAAGCCAGACTTCATACAATGGTACCACAAATTACAATTTATCAACAGCTATGTGTTCGATACAGCGAGTATTAGAAAATCTTCACAAGAACATTGAATATTCTCCACAAAGCTGCCCAAGATCTGTATAAGAAAACTTACATGACTTTACTTAGAAAAATTCTATTATCTTGAGACGTTTGAGCCAGAGTTATAGTTAAGAATGACGGATGGATATCAAACAGAGTCAAAATTTTCCCAGATATACGAAATTTCTGCGTAGAAATTAACAGTGAAAATCGTTCATATAAAGTACGAGCTTCTGCAGTACCATTGAAATATGAAGAAATTCGCTAAAGTATAATTTGCCTGTACATATTATTAATGGGCCCTAATTTCAGTTGAGTGTCTTTTCCAACGAACATTTATAGCAGATAATACCAATGTATAAGTTTTTTGCGGAATGTACGCTGCTTGTCAGTTCATATATAACACATTCTAAAAGCTTAAAAATACATTTAAGTTTCTAAAATATATATTCCTTATATCACAGCCATACTAGTTAAAAAAGATTAATAACTGAAAAGAATATTTTTTTCGGATTCTACATCTTGCCAATTGTATGAGAAAGTACAAAGGTTTTTGTTTCTTGTTAAGTAATGTGAATTACAGCGGCATTAAAAAAATAATTAGGGCATTTTTCCTTCTACAGATTTTCAGTGTACTGATTTGATACAAATCCATATATTTTTCCCGTGACTTTCTTTAAATAGCTTTAAATTAATATTTAAAATTACAACTTATATATTTTTGTAAGTTTTATCTGGACAAATTTTTTTAATGTAAAAGATTGAACATTTTAAAATAAATGAAACAGTTAGATACTAAAATATCTATGAGTGTATTTATAATTAGATAGAAAGTTTCATTTTTTAATTTTACTTAAGAATAAAATGCAATTTCAAAGGATTAATTCACAATTATTTCAATGTTTCTTTTTAATGATTTATCTTTAAAAAATATAAAAGTATGAAACATTACTTATTTATTCAGACGTGCTTAATTAAAAATACCGGTTGCAGACACATAAAATAAATCGAAGAATGCAATTCTTATTCAAACGAAATACGTTGTTGAACACATACATTAATTGGGTGGGATTTTAGCCATTAAATTAGAATATTGCAGACGAAGGGCTGCTTCCAGTTCACTAATTGATAAATAATCATTCACCTAGAAATCTTGTTTTCAATTGTCGGAGATTTCTGATGAAATGATGTAACATATCATATAAATTAATTGAATTAACCAGATTAATAAAATAAATGGAATGTTTTGTTACTGTTTAACTTTGATTTTTTTTCTAAATGCGATGCTGTGACTTGTGGAATGTAAATTATTTTTGCATAATTATACTTTTTTAGTTGTTCATTGTTCAATAAAGACAAAACATTGAAAAACGTAAGTTCAATAATAACTATTTAAACGCTGTAGCTAAAATTTGTAATTTAATTTCTCGTGCTGACAATATTGACGCCCCAAACCGAATATATATATATTTTTTTAAATCTATACTAATATTATAAAGGAGTAAAGATTGTTTGTTTGTAGGGGGTAATCTCTGGAACTACTGAAGCGATTTCAAAAGTGATGGTGGGAAATTGGTGGTGACAATCCCTGCTCCAACATAGGCTATATTTTATGTCGGTGCCACCACCCCCAGGGGATTGCAGGAGCGAAAAACGTTCTAAAATTTCGATTTTTTGTATACTGGAGGAGCTAGAAACATCAAATTTGGCATGGTAGTTACTTATAAGATGTAAATGTTCTCTAAGAACATGTTCTAAAATAATTCGAAATTTAAAACGGTGAGATGACCGAAAAGCGTTCTAAAAACATTCTAAATTACAATTTCTATGGAATCTCTGGAACTACAGAACCGTTTTCAAAAGTGATGGTGGCAAATTGATGGTGACAGTCCCTGCTCCAACATAGGCTATATTTTATGTCGGTGCCACTACCCACCCGGAGGATGCAGAAGTGAAAAAGTTCTAAAATTTCGATTTTTTTATACTGAAGGTGTTAGAAACATGAAATTCGGCATGGTAGTTACTTATAAGATGTAAATGCTGTCTAAGAAAAAATTCTAAAAACATTCGAAATTTAAAAGGGGTAGATGAGCGAAAAGCGTTCTAAAAACATTCTAAATTACAATTTCTATGGAATCTCTGGAACTACAGAACCATTTTCAAAAGTGATGGTGGCAAATTGCTGGTACCAGTCCCTGGTGTAGCATAGGCTTTGTTTTATATCGGTGCCACTACCACAGGCAAGAGCGAAAAACATTCTAAAATTTTGATTTTTTTTATAATGAAGGAGCTAGAAACATGAAATTTGGCATGGTAGTTACTTATAAAATGTAAATGCTCTCTAAGAACAAATTCTAAAAAAATTCGAAATTTAAAAGGGTGAGATGACCGAAAAGCGTTCTAAAAACATTCTAAATTACAATTTCTATGGAATCTCTGGAACTACAGAACCATTTTCAAAAGTGATGGTGACAGTCCCTGCTGTATCAGCTATATTTTATATCGGTGACACTACCACAAGGAGGGGGAGAGGGGTGAAAAAGCGAATATCGTTTTTCTAAAATTTCGATTTTTTTTTCGACATTAGTGTGGCTTAATTAATAATTTCTGAATTATCTGTGGCAGTAAAATTTTCTGTAATGAAAATAGTCCAACGAATACCACTAGGAAATTTTCAAGAATTACGCGAGCAAAGCCGCGGGTTTTGCTAGTAAAAAATAAAGCATCTAATAAAACAAAGATGTTTGTCTGTGGGTCCGTCTGTCAGCGATAGATAGCGAAATCTATCGCACGTAGATGTCTAAATTTGAATAGAGATAGATGAAGACGAGTCTGAATACACCTAAGTTCAGATTTTTCCTTTTTCACAATTAGCCAAGATTTTGAATTAAACACTGTAATAAAATTGTTTTCTATGTGTCTCAAAAAATATCATTTCGTTTTTAAGAGAATTGAGCCAGGTTTTTCGTTCATTTCAGCTCTTCCATTTCCAAAACAGAGAGACATCATTTCTTGTTTTAAAAATGATAAAAGATTGAGCGGTGGGATTTTTTTCCGCTCTGTTAAAAATCACAAATTTTGTTAAACACAAATCCAAGGCTCGTTTGGAATAACATACCGGAGCGTGCGTAGCATGCACGGTCGGTTGTCCGCTGCCAAAGCAAGTGAGTCTCCAACTCTAGCTTCATTTCGATAAATTTTTGTTTAAAAATATAATATCATACAAATTCGAAGGTGTACGCTGCCGAAGGCAGTAGAGATTCCAACACTAAATCCCTTCCGCAGAAAATATCTAAAAATTAAACACTGATTTTAGGTATATTAGAGGTTATTATTCCGGTCCCGGAATAGTCAGCCATTTACTAAATTACATAAAATAAAAAGAAAACTGCCCAGTTAAACTCAGGGCATTGAACTCACAGGATATTCACACTAATTGTATAGTATAGTCTTCCTTTGAAAAATACATAAATAGACACTATATTAAAGGGGGATTATTCCCCTGTTCCCCCCTTATAATTAACCCATGAACCCCCAAAACTAATCAGGGAAGCGCCTTATTACAATGAACATATATACAAAATTTGAAGCAAATCGGATAATTCTGCATGAAAAACCCATTTATCTAAATTAAGGGGGGAGCCCCCCCCTATCCTCCTTTATACTTAACCAATGAACCCCCAAAACTAATCAGGGAAGCGCCTTACCACAGTGAACCTATACACAAAATTTGAAGAAAATCGGATAATTTTGTATGGACAACCTATTTATCTAAATTAAGGGGGAGGATTAGCCCTCAATTACTTCCTTTTTACTTAACCAATGAACCCCCAAAACTAATCAGGAAAACGCCTTATCACGTATTGCTTTATTACATATGAGCCTATATACAAAATTTGAAACAAATAGGATAAATCTGCAAGAAAGATCCATTTATCAAAACTAAAGGGGGGGGATTAGTCCCCCTCCCTTCTCCCTTTATACTTAACCGATGAACCCCAAAACTAATCAGGTTAGAGCCTTATCACAAAGAACTTTTATACAATATTCGAAGAAATCGGATAATTCTGCATGAAAACGCATTTATCTTAATTAAAGGGGGTAGCCCATCATTCATCCCTTTGTACTTAACCAATGAACCCCAAACCTAATCAGGGAAGCGCCTTATCACAATGAACCTATAAACTAAATTTGAAGCAAAACGGTTATTTCTATCAATAGCTATCGCGCTACGTACATGCGTACATACATACATACGTACGTACATACGTAAGTACATACAGAACCGGCGGACACATTAGTTCTCAGGCTTTGATAGCCTGTGAGCTAAAACCCCCAATAATTTCTCTTTTATCCTTAAGGGGACAGATCACCTTTAAAATGGTCAAAAATTCAATTTCAAGGTTTTGATGTCAGTAAATAGTGCATTTTATTCTGAGTAGAAAGGTACCAATGTTTTTCCGAGGCGATAATTATTGACGAAGATATAAAGTAAAACGCAATTGTCATTCTTTGTTTTTGAATGGAGAGTGAAAACATTAAATGCATTTAATTCACAACAATGATTTTCAAACTTGCGCGCACTATTTCTCCAAAAATAATTTAGATAGAACCTCAATTTATTTCAAACTTATGGATGTTGTAACAATGAACAAAATGAACTAGAACATTTTAATTTGGTCAATAAATTAAAAAGTATTAACTGTAATTCATCGAAAAGCGCATTCAAAATGCGTTTTTAATTTAATTACAGTTAATTATTTTTTAATTTATTGACCAAATTAAAAGATTCTAGTTCATTTTATTCATTGTTGCAGCATTAATAAGTTTGAAAAATTTTGAGATTCTGTCTAAATTATTTTTGGAGAAATCGTGCGCGCAAGTTTGAAAATCATTGTTGTGAATTAAATGCATTTAAAGTTTTCACTCTCCATTCAAAAACAAAGAATGACGATTGCGTTTTACTTTATATCTTCGTCAATAATTATCGCCTCTGAAAAACATTGGTACCTTTTTACTCAGAATAAAATGCACTATTTACTGACATCAAAATCATGAAATTGAGCTTTTGACCATTTTAAAGGTGATCTGTCCCCTTAAGGAAAGATAATAATAGATTTATACAATCGTTTGCTATCGTATTTCATTGCTTTAAAGAAATTAAGGTACTTACGTATTAACGTCACCGCAGCAGAAGTTGCGCTAATGCGCCAATAAAGAACAATCTTGTTGTTCGCACGCGCACGGAGTTATCTTTCGGATTCCTTGTTGCCTTGTTGTTTGCTGATTTTTGACGCCATTTTTTAATGCTACGAAAGATTGGCGGCACTTAAAAACTGCCAAATCTGTAGCTGCGGTGGCGTTAATACGTAAATTCCGAAATTAAGTATTTTTGTAAATAAAATAAAAATTAAGATATAAGAATTGAAATTCAGAAGTTCTTATGTCAGGACAGAGTTTAAACTTTTTTTTTTTTTTTGTTTTTTTTTTTGTTTTTTTTTTTTTTGTTTTGTTTAGTAATTATTTTTATTTATTTATTTATTTTTAACTAAAATAAAATTTTAGAACAGTGAGATAAGTCGGGGAGTAATAATTTCCGTATGTATGCGGCCGTTGAAGTAATTTTAAATGAAGAGCACGCAGCTGGAATTTTTTTTCTACAGAATCCATCAAAGCTGTGAATGCTGTTCTGTCTCCATGTTTCATAAAATATATTTTTTCCCTCAGTTGCTCGATAGTCTCCGAAGCTTGTTTCCTTACACATTCCATATAGGTAGCCCCACAGATAGAAATAAAAGCCCGCTAATTTCGGAAATCGTGGTGGCCAGTTTTCAGCAAACTTTAAGTGGTCAGATTTTTTTTTCAAACTATTCATACTCCTAAACTTCGTTTGAAACTGCAGTATTTAACAGATATCATTTGAGTGAACTATAGCTTTTGAAAGAAAGTAATTAAAAAAATACTAAGGAAGGAAATGTAGTTGTTGTTGGACACTTCCGTGGCTTTTGTACACAATGTATCTGGTGATTTACATTGTAGCACTGTATCTGAAAATGCTTCTAAAATTTCTGAAAAGATTTACATACATTATTCACATTATTTCATTATAGCATATGTACTTTTTTGAAAATTATTACAAAATATATTCATTGGCAGCATTTTTTTCGGCTTTAAATAAACATTTTTCTATTTTGTAAAATAGTTATGTATTTAATACATTATATACATACACACACACACATATATATATATATATATTATATTACGATGATTTACCGTCATATGTTGCAGTTGCAGTAACGTGGATTATAGTAGGAGCACACATGGTTGCACAACGAATTAAGAACGTCGGTGGTTATTGATGATATAAATTTTTAGAAGCAGTCGTAACAATTTAGTTGCAGTCTCGACGTGGCCATAGCGGCAGTAGAATTTAAAACCCATAGGCGTTTCTCCATAAATTCAGAACGAACAAGGCTTTCCATTTCAATCCTTTATTAAATGTTTCTCTTGGGCAGTTTCCACCATAACCATAATAGCCTTGCAAAACTACATCATCAAGGTATAGAGGGTAAGTATCAGAACATCTCAATAATTCTCAAAACGAGCAGCCAGGGAGTTGTTTACAAGTGAAAATACGACTTAATTCTGAGGGAGCGCCGCAGGCAGCTGCCTTTTGTTACCCCGCGCAATAACACAAATTATGACGTAGAACGCGCACTGAACCAATGAAGAATTAAAGAAGAAGCGTCATGCTACGTCACGACCAATGAAAGATAATTAGTAAAAAAGTTCGGACAGAGAGGAGTGGATTAATTTCGTAGTAAAGTGACTTTAGAGCGGGAAATTAATATTCGGAATAAAAATGAAAATGGCTCTCAAAAAACATTCTAAAACCCAGAAATGATCGGAAATCATGATAGAAATTAAGAATAACTAAAAGCTTTATATTTAAGTAAATTTGGACAATTTAGAATTAAATAAAAGGGAATTTAATAGAGTTAACGATAGAGCTAAATTAAGAATAAGGATTTAATGAATATAGAGTAGTAAATTGGAATAAAACAGAGAAAAAAATTAGAATTGTAAGAATTTGGAATAATTTAACTAAGGAAAAATGGCGAAAATTTCCAATTATTACATATATATATATATATATATATAGGGTGTCCAAAAACTTATATACCCAATTTAAATGATTATAAAGTATTTTTTATTAACACGCATTTTATTTTGTTTATGAAATGGGGCTACAATACAGATTTTTTTATAAAATGAACTCGTGTATTCAAACTGATAGACGTTCTGGACCAGGCACTGCTGATAATATGAAGGAATGCAGCTGCAAACATTGAACTACCAGCCTCTCTCAATTTGTCGGTTTGTTGATGACCGCGATCTTTCCGAACGTTACTTTTGAACATTTTGAACAGTTTAATCTGCCTCATCTTATATCTAATTCTAGTGATTGTAAGTCGCGTAAGGGGAATTTGATTAAACTCTCTTTTAAAAAGTCTCTGCACTTCGGCTAAGTTTTCATAATTCCAATAAAACTTTAGTATTATTTTCCTTTACTCAAATCTTTATTTACACAGAGAATAAATTGTGAATACATTTTTTGGCAACCTTTATCTAGGTACATCAACAAACTTCCTGACAGTATCCTGAAGAAAGGCATCCTTATTATAATACGTCACATACAACGCTCCGAACATACCAAA
Organism: Maratus michaelseni; assembly: GCA_963931845.1. NCBI lineage: Eukaryota > Metazoa > Arthropoda > Arachnida > Araneae > Salticidae > Maratus > Maratus michaelseni. The sequence goes on from OZ007590.1 coordinate 189,667,850, forward strand.
ATTTCTCATTAAATATTTTTAAAAATACAAATCTTTCTACTAAGTTTATGAAAACGTAAGTTAGAAAACAGGAAATTATTTGCATTTTCGTGTGTAATTAAAGTGTTAGATACAGTGATTTATGGAAATACTTTCTAATCCATCATCAAAATGTGTACCATTAAATCCCCAAAATGCTTTTAAAGACAAAAACATACATTATATTTTACTGATAAAAACATTTACGACACTGTATGGCGTCCTCGAAATGTGCTTTCTTCTAATTATGCGTCACCGACAATATTCAGAATATGACAAAGTTTGTAACATTTATTTGCCATTTAATTTGAAATATTACTGAAGTCAAAAACTAACCAAAAATTGGCTGTAGGCGTCAAAATAAACAAAAATAATGGCCACATATATTAAATAATAATGTAGATTACAAAATTCATTTCATTTATTTACGTTAAAAAACACTTTTATTATTATCTCTTTATTTCGGTTGATTCTATAAAATCAAACATACAACAGCATAATTAAAAACAGTTTATTGCACATTCTTTTGTATCGTTTGGTTCACAAAGGACTTTCTAACTTTAAAGTTAAATAATGAATTATTGAAATATAATAAATATTAATATAGATTTATGAATTGTTTATCAAGTATCTAATAAATTTTGAATGCAGTAATTTTAAAAATAGTTCAAATTTTTGTTAATAAATGGCGCTGTGATATCTGAAAGTGTAATAATGTTTAAAATAACGTGTAAAGTTACATCGAAAGTTTTTCAGTGTTTAATTTGCATTCCATTTAAATAATGAAATGTGAATAAAATTGCTTGCATTTTGTGGCCAGTTAACATTATTGCTATTTCACTTCTACCAGCGGGGAAGACGGAGCTATGCTTGGTTAAAATTAGCTTTATGTTTGAACAGTTCATTTAACAGAGATAATGACAGAAATAATGAGTATGAAGTTATATTATCATATGAGTTCAGAACTCAATATAACAATAACTTCTTTGTACAACATGGAACAATCAGTTCTACGTATCCTAAATGGTTGAATTCTGTTTTCGGTTACTTTCTATGGACGCTGATTGGTTGAATAAAGTATCTCGGCTCCTATTGATAATTTGTACAATATTCCTTCAGATCCTAAAAATTAATTTTTCGTCAAATGTCGCCAAAAATTTAGCAATTAGCCGAAAACTTGGCGTCATTATTTAATTTGTCACCAAGCATGTATTTTGGCATTGGGAATCTTGAAAGTCAAATTTCTCGCCAAATCTCACCAATATCGCCAATGTTACGCCATATTTTGCCATATTTGTCGATATGTTGCCAACTTTGTGACTTCGTTTACTGCCAACTTCTCAACAACGTAATATCTCTTTCAACCTTCATTTACATTTAAATGTACTCACCCGTAGTGACCTCAAAATGACCCATTAATCGAATTTCCTCGAGCATGTGACCCAGCCCAATGGTCTTCTCCTACCCCAAAATGGTAGGATATAAAATTTGGTAAAAATCGTTAGAGCCGTTTCTTAGATAAAATGAGCTTCAGCCGTACTAAAACCAAAATTACCCACTAATCAAATTTTTACGAACATGTGACCTAGACCAATGGTCTTCTCGTGCTGGAAAACGATAGGATACAAAATTTAGTAAAAACTGTTTCATCGGATTTTTACATAAAATATTCTATATCCTGACTCATATTGACCCAAAATGACGCACTAATAGGATTTTCTTGAACATGTAAACTAGCCAAATGATCTTCTCATGCTCTAAAATGGTAAGCTAAACAATTTAGTAAAATAGTTTCAGCCTATTTTTACATAAAATTAGTTTAACCCTGACCAGCAGTGACCCAAAATGACCCACTAATCGAATTTTCTCTAGCATGTGACCTAGAACAATGATCTTCTCGTGCACGAAAACGGTAAGGTACAAAATTTAGTCAAAATCGTTTCAGCCATTTTTAGATAAAATTAGCTTGACCCGTAGTGACCCAAAAATGACTCATTAATAAAATTTGCTCGAACATGTGACCCGGCCTAATGATCTTCTCGTAATCCAAAACGCTAGGACACAAAATTTAGTCGAAAACATTAGAGCTGTTTTTCAGATAAAATTAGATTGACTGGCAGTGATCCAAAAATGACCCGCTAATCAAATTTTCTCAAACATGGGACCTAACCCAATGGTCTTCAAGTGCTCAAAAACGGTAGGATACAAAATTTAATCAAAATTGTTTGAACCATTTTTTATATATACCTAGTCTGACCCTGACCCATAATGACCCAAAATGACCTACTTATCCAATTTTCTGGAACATCTGACCTAACGCAATCGTCTTCTCGTGACCGAAAACTGTAAAATACGAAATTTAGTCAAAATCGTTAGAGCCGTTTTTAAGATAACATTTGCATGTATATATACACAGACACACAAGATTTGCTCATATTATAATATATATCATAACACACAGTGTAAGAATTCCGGTGCGAACCCATCCATCTGATCAACGATGTACATTTGTTATAATGTAAGATGTTGGTACATTATTGGTACATGTGAATGGTTGGTTAGAAGGGTGTGTAGTGAGTCACTCATTTTTGAGATCCATAATTTAAAAAAACAAACTTCCATTGATGCAGAGAAAAGAGAAAAAATGGAAAATATTTAAACACGTGGCTTTTTGGACGTATTTTATTTCCAAGATAAATTTTGATAAAAATATTTATGCACATGTACTTTATTTTTATAAGCGTATAAAAAATTCATATTTATTTCGACGTTACGAGAATATTATCCATTGTGTTTATATTATCTTTATGCCTATTGATGCCATTTTTTTCATTTCAATTAAACAGAAAATATATTTTTATTTGAATACATGTGGGTTAATTACAAAAGTACGCACATAAAGTAGGATTGAAAAGTTTGCACCGGTGAGAATGACATTGTGCTTAGCTTGAAATTTATAATTATATTGAAAAAACTAAATAAAAAAAATATATGATTGTCAAGATGACGTAATTTTCAGATTTTTCATTTCTTAATTATAAAGATTATAGATTTGAATGGGAGATCTTATTGATTACTTCATCTTGATAGTATATATTAATTTCATGTTACCGATAGCTTTAAAAAAAATGAATTATAGGTTAAATGATTTAATTCTTTAATAAAGAATTCAGAAAAGTAAAGGATTTCAGAAAAATTAAAAGTGGTGTTATGGTAAAACAATGCTTGAAATAATAATTGTTTTTGGAGTTACATTAAACAATTTAAGGCTGATATTTTATAAGAAACATTTTTGTAGGTTTATTATAAGCTCATTTAACATTCCTAATTAGCAAAGTTCTATTTGTTTTACTGTGAACTTCTCTGACGTCGCCAAAAAATCGTAGTGTACTTTTGTACGCCAACCAAAACAAAGTTGTAATTCTTTTAAATGTATAACGATGATGACAACGAACAACGCTCTCGCTTTTTCCTTTTATCGCTCTTACAGCACTTCTAAACACCATACATTTCAATTTTTAAATCATCGAATAGGAAAAAAAATAGATTTTGAAGAAATTTATTTGAAAACTGACGCTTAATTTAGCGACTTTTAATTAATTTTCAAGCATGAATTATTTTTCAAATCCATCTCAACAATGACCATCTTTATGCTTTAATAATGTAAAGTAGCCACTAGCAAAGTTATCCGAATTCGAAAATGATTTATTTAACCAAATTAAAAATTTTAAAATATATAGATCACCGGATCATATTGTCCATAGGATACAGCATTTTGGCGCCTAACTGAAATCTGTCAACAAAAAGAGACATTTTCAGTTTATGTTGAACATAAAATTAACCCTCTTACTGACAAGCCCGTGTTAATACGTTCACTAAGCTCCAGGTTTCACGGCAATATAAGTATTATTTAAAGTAATAAAATTGATTTAATGCATTTTTATTGCACTGAACAATAAATAATACTCTTAAGGATTGCACATATATTTGTAATTAAGTTTTTTATATTCAATGCTGAAAAATTAGCTTTTCTTAGCATTTAAAATAAAATGAGAGAAAAAAACATTACAAATTTGCCCTTTTGTAAGACTGTCAGAGGGTATGTTGAATTGGATGAAATATGTGTTACATCAGAAAATACTAGGAATTGTATTTCATTATTTTTAAATGATTCATTGGGTATGTCACTTTATAGGGACAGGATCCCCGATTGTGGAAAGGGAACGAAGAAACCATACAAAGAAATTATCAGCTCAAAACTTTAAAAATCTGCCTCATCTGTAGATTGTATTTTTTTTTTTTTTGTAAAATAACTTTTTCACTTTTACATAAAAAATTATTTACAAATGCGTTGTTAAAACCCCAGATGCCCTTGCATTAATCAGGTCCCGAGTTGCAGATGATGCCCTGTTTCAAGTCAGTTTTCCTTACTGTCGATGATGTATGAGTATTCGTAATGGATATTTTTATCAATTACCTTTTTTCATTACACAATTAAATAGAAAATATATTTCAAAGTGATTTTTTAAGAATATTTATAGTACTCAGGAACTTTTAAGTGAAAACCCCGATTTCTACACACCGTCCTAGGACACAGGCTTTTACACTAGTTATTTGAGAAAAGATAAAGTTATTGTTATTTTAGTGTTAAAGTTATTTACTTTGATACTATTGAATATTTTACTGCATTTTCTAAAGTATGATATGATTGCACAAAGAACTGTCGAGTAAATTGATATAAGTTTTACATTGAAATCTGTGAACAAGAAAGTATAAGAAAAAATAACATTTCTTTGTTATAAAAAGTCTTTTAAATTAATCAAGATTGCTTTTAATGTGAAACAGTTTTCACAATAAATGAAAAAGATTTTCAAATAGATTGCTGAAATTGAGTGAAAGAAATGAAATGATGTACTTTTTAATATGCGATTTATACCGAAGTGTAATTATCAGTCTGGTAAAGAAAAAAACAGAGAAAAATTGGAGTTCTTTAAAGATTAATATAGATAAGAACCTGGGGCACAAAATATTTTAATGAAAAATAAACGATAAGTTTAAGAAAGCGGTAAAATATTTTTCATATAAATGAGCGAGAGAAAAATACAGTGATATTTTTAATAACATTCGAATTTCAAAATATGTGATATAGCATTAGGTTCAATCTTCTAATAATGATGAAAGATTAAATAAATGAAAAGTATAACATGAAATGTATATTTTGAAACATGTTTTACACATTTATTCTTGCTCTGTTGATAGTATTAAAAATCACCAAAAATTATAATGGAAGAAAAAAAAGCTAAAACATTACATATGTGCAATCAAGGGTATTTTTAGTTCTTTTATAAGCTTATTTTATGCATTAAACAACAAAAATACGCCTTTAGAAATTTAACAATTTGTAATATTTAATAATATTTAGCAAGTTTTATTGCTTAAACCTTAAACCATACAACGCATCACTGAAAATACAGATATTGATATCTTTTGTATAGTTATTAATAATGTTCAGCTATTTAGAACCAATGTATATAATTTTTCATTAACGTAGTCTACATTTATCAAGAATGAACGAATATTCTTCCGAAAGCTGGCATAGTTATAAAAAAAAGTTTAGATGATGCAATGGAATAGTTTTTTTTTTCTAACCATAAACAATAATCTCTAACGTCAAGTAATTGTGAGACTTTGTGTGTAAATTACTCACTAATTAGTACTAATTGGATGCTAATAAGAGATATATAATGGCTCCTATATATTCCATCCTTCAAAGTAAGTGAGAGCAAGTTACCAGATAGCTGAGTAATGAAAAACAGACACCAGATGGTCGATCATAATACATTTTTCAAGGGTCTCTAACTCTCTTTCGCTTATTGTGATCAGACACTACAGGAACAGTTATTAGGTTATAAATTTCTAACAATTGAGACCAGAGTTTTCCATCTCAAGAACACTTGCAATTCCTTCACTCTATATATGTGAACGCAAGAGGCTTTTCAAAGAGATACACTTTGGAGCTGTCCCGTGCAGTCGGCCACTGAATCTCTCTTTTTGAGAGAGAGTAACGTTCACGGTAAAGGATGATGCCGTTAGATGTATGGGTGAAAACGACCCAAAGCTATCCTGACCTAACTCTTTAAAAACTTAAAATAACTTTGTTTCTTGTGTATTCGTTGTGCTGTGACGTGCTGATCAATAAAAATGGTTGGTTGTAAAATTCCGCGTCTTATTGTTTAATGACCACTACATCATTAATAAACATGTATTTCTTGACAACGCTCAATGTTTAATAGGGACTTGTTTAAATTTTTGGGGTAAAAGATTGGTTGGTTGGATGGATTTAATAGAGCATATTCCAGCTTATGACATGGTGAAAATAAATTAAACATTAAAAAGGCATTTAAATAATTAAATAATTAAAACAGTGAGTTTGCTATATCACTGCTATTTAGGCCGTTGTCAGGTTTTCATAAAGGAAACCATTAGAGGAGGTTCTTCCACCCTATAATAGATTGTAAATTGTGGGATATTTATATGCAAATAATAGGTTATGATACTTTTCTAAGCCCGTAAATTATTGTAACTTTGTGAAGTCAGAGTTATGTGGATGTGAAGTTGTTATGGTAGTTTTTTAAGCCCTTCTTTGACGTCTAACTCTGACCATTTTGTTAAGTCACAGCTTGACCAGTTTGAGAAAGGTGTGACATTTGGGTCGGGTGACCAGACTCTACACGGCACAGATCCAAACCGATATTATTGGGTCATTCTGTTTTTTTTTCTGCAGGCAAGATTTGTATTAGCATACTGCATCGGATCGGTGACCAGATTTAACAGACCCCGTCCACACTTTACTGCATGAACCTCTATACCAGGACTTCCAACGAAATAGCCTTTCCAAGAAGGAAATCGTTCCTCGAAAAAAGCTTCAAATAGGTGGCGCATGTGAAGACGGATCCTGCATACGTCACTAAAATTCGTCTGCTTCACCGTTTGACACTACAGTGACAGCCATGGGCGCTGCTGCAGCACGGATTCTGTCCAGCTGCGCAGAACAGCGCGCGTAGCTGTGCAGCTCCCATTTAGTGCCGAAGTCTCGACACGATGTATCACTATTGCGTTAGAAGTCCTTCTATAGAGGTTCATGCTTTACTGTATCGGCAGGTTTCTTTCTTTCTTCTCGTTTCTTTTTTTTTCTTTTTTTTTTCTTTCGAATGTAGGTAGGATTCAGATTAGAATCTTGCAATGGATCAATGACCAGATTTAACAGAACCCGTCCACACTTTACTGTAACGCCTGGTTACTTTCTTTCTTTTCTTTTCTTTTTTCTTCTTTTTTTTTCTTTTGAATGTAGGTAGGATTCAGATTAGAATCTTGCATCGAGTAAGGTATACAGGTTTCATATGAGCCCGATCCGGGTTGGGCTCGATATTAATGAGGTTTTTTTTTCATATATAATGCACCGAGCATTCTAATTTTTGAAATAGTGTCTCCATTTTTTTTTTACATCTTTTAGATTTTTTTGAAAAATCTGTGCATCCATTTTTTAATACGAAGAAATTATTAAAAACAATCTCATCAAAAACGTCACCTGTAAAAAATGCAGCCAAGTCTCGTGACTCTTTTTCCGTAAAAAGTTCTGAGATCGTGCAAAGCGAAGTTTAGCTATCTTATTAACTCTGAAATTTTCATTCACAAATCACTCCTAATCACTACATCTTTAGTTAAATATTATTTTGTGACTTGTCAATTACGCAGCACAGGGAATTTATTACACCTTACTATGTTATGGGATGGGATGAGATAATATTTAAAGATTTCATTCAATTATGTGGAAGTATCGAATGAAACTTTCCAAGTCCTTAGGTTCACACCCCGGGGAAAGGTTTTTTCCCGCAAGCAAATCTCTTAGACGCGGCGTCTGGCTCGCTCAAAAAGAAGTTGACGTGAAAAATTTGGTACGGCGGAAAGGTGATAGATATGATTCTTCACGAGGAAACAAAGAAGCGAGGGGTTTCCCTGTTTTAGGACAAGACATAAAGTGGCAACGAGGCGCCAAGTACAAATTCTTGTTTCCCAATGAGAGAAGAGGAACGGAGCTATGGGGCTTTGAGAACGCCCAAACCCCCCCACCCCCTTCCTTTCGGCGAGCAGCGAGAGAGTTTTGGAGCGAGGAGTTGGAGGTCGGGGATGAACTAAGGAGGTCGGATTTTGAGACCTGCAGAGTGGAGAATCATCTCCCGGGAGAAAAATTGGTTTTTATCGGCCGGACACCATGTCCGGAGGTGAACATTGCTGAACACCAGCAAAAGGAAGAAAAGATCAGAGACATCACGTCTCTATTTTGTAGAAGTTGTAACTCACCGTCTGAGAACTAGCAACTAGTGTGACACCCAGTCACCACTTATTTCAAGTCGCTATCCAAGCGAGTAAATCTGTGATTACCAAAACTTTCGTCGATTTGAACTGTTTCATAGGGACGAGCACTTTCATTCAGAATTGATACTGGCTACGAATTAATCGAAAAGACAATAGAACCCAATAATCTTCTAAGTGTAACAATTTATTGTAATGTTATTTTACAACTGAAATAAAATATTTCTATGATTTAACCCTCTGAGCGTTTTGAAAAAGGGTAAAATTGTAATGTTGTTTTCCCTGCATTTTGTTTTAAATGCTAAAAAAATATGATTATTTCAGCATTATAAATAAAACTTAATTACAAATATGAATGTAACCCTTGAAAGTATTAATCATTCTTCAATGTTTTGAAAATTCATTAAATCTATAGAATTATATTAACTTAAACATTGCATATATTGCAGTGAAACCTGGAGCTTGGTGAACGGAATATTACGTTCCACACGCTTAGAGGGTTAAAGATTGAGTTTTGCGTTTATAGCTACCAATCAAATTATTCTAACGCAAATTAAAAACTCATTATAGTGGTGGCAGCGGTGTAGATTTTGTCTAAGGATTAACGGGCCGTAACCAGGCTTAATTAGAAGCAAAAGTGAAAGAGAGTTCCAATCACAGTTGATTCGGACGCCAGAGACGTACTCCAGTGACGAAAGTGGAATCGAAGGGCCGCAACCAGGCTGAAGGAGAAGCAAGAGTTAAAGAGTGCTCCAATCCCAGTTGAACCGGACGCCAGTGACAGACTCCAGTGACAAGAGTGCCGGATTTTTAGAACCCTACAGAGCTCGAAGTGAGACAGAAACAGAGTGCCGGATCTCAGACCCTACAGAGGAGTGTGAAAGTAACCAACGGAGGTGATCTGAACTCAGGAGATTCCAGGTTAGAATTTTATTTTGTTCATTTCAGAGGTCTTTTTGGTTTTAAAAAAAATCTTGGTCGGTAGTATATTATATTGTTCATGTGAAATTGGTAGTGATTTTGTTTAGTAAATTTGGATTGAGGCTATGAAACATAATTTTCTTCAGTTTCTCAAAATGAAAAAAATAATTAACATTAATTATTAGGCAAATTAAGTGTAGAGGTATAATTCTGTAGAATTTTACAAATAATTCGTTTTGGACTAATTGAAATTCTGGGTGAGTTAATATTACTAAATGTAAAAGGGATTTTGGCAGTGTATAAAGTGGAGCAGCCTTGTTAATTAAGTTAACGGGAAAGAAAAAAAAAGATTACTTTCAGGTGTAATTTATTGAGAATTTATTTCTAATTTGGAGTGTTTAAATTGAAATATTTCTGGGAATGTATATGCGAAAATGCATTTGCATTTGGTTGAATAATGATAAAGGTTTTTTATGTTATTATTGATATTGTATTTATTGTAATGCTATTGTGAAATGATATATTGATTAAAATTGCTATATGGGAAGTTTTTAAAACGTTAGAGTTTAGGTTAAGAATTATTTTGTATAATAATTGTCGAGTGATCTATCAGTGAATATGTCTGTGTGGTCATGGAAAAAAAAGTGCGACTTGAAAGAATTAGCAATTGAATTTGGCGCAACGATTGACGAATCGGATAAAGTGTTCCAAATCATTCATAAACTGACTGAATCTCCAGGTTACGAAGAATCGCTAGCACTGGGACAATTCACGATCATAGAAAAAGAGAGATTACAAAATGAATCTGAGGAAAAAGTGGAACGAGAAAAATTGAGAGCATTTGAGAGAGATGAGAAATCAAAAGCTTTAGAACGCGAACATGAATTGGCTAAATTAAGGGTAGAAAGAGGATTAAATGAAGCTTGTTTTACTTCGAGTCAAAACGAGGGCGAATTAAAAATTGCGTTGAAATCAATTCTTCCAAAATTCGACCCGGAAAAACCCGAAATTTCTATTTATCTCAATTTATTTGAAAGGCAGGTGCAGAAGGCACAGATAAGCAAAAATCATTGGGTGACACAATTATTTGGACTACTCCCTGCGGAATTAAGTGAATTAATTTTGAAAGAAAACACAGAGCAAACGGACGATTTCGAATATGTGAAAAGGATATTGCTAGAAAGATATCAGTTATCGGCAGAGGATTTCAGACTTAAATTTGTTATGTTGAAAAAACCTGAAAATAAAAATTGGCGAGATTTTGTTTTCGATATTTCTAATTATTTTGACCAATGGGTAAGCGGGCTAGAAATAACGACTTATGATCAGCTCAGAGACCTAATTATTACAGATCAATTAAAACGTAAGGTGAATCCTGAAATTAAACATCATTTTATCGATTCGTGGAGTTCGATAAACACTCCTTTTGAGTTGACTAAGAAGTTAGACTCTTATGACTCAGCTAGAAAAAATTTAAGACCGCCAAAGTTTCCAAAATTCGAAAATAATGAGAAATCGTTTGAGCGAAATAAAGTGCCGGGAAAACCGAAACCTGATGGTAGGGCGGCAGAAATTAATTCGAATTGGAGGAATAAAGAGGTTGTTAAAAATAAAAATGAAGTATTCGATAAAAGAAGAGAGATTACCTGTTTTCTTTGCAAAAAACAGGTCACTACAGGTATTTATGTCCCGAATTACAACAGTTAGAAAAAACAGAGTCGGTTCATCATGTAGCGGGCTTGGACGATTTAGAAGAGTCTTTCAAACCTTATTTAAGTCAAGGGTTGATTAATGGGAAAGAAATTACCATATTACGTGACACAGGATCAAATGTGGATATCTGTAGTGCGCATGATGTAACAGTGGATCAATATACAGGAGAAAATGTTTGGGTAAAGCAAATAATGGATAATAGATGTCGCCGACTACCTATTGCGGAAGTTGAAATAATATCAGATACCGGTGCGAGAATAAGTGCGAAGGCGGCTGTTGTCGACAAAGATATAGACATGAATTATTACTTGTTAGGAAATAAAACCCATGAATTAATTCAGAAACAGAAATCTAAACCCTGTTCAATTAGCGAAATACTCACAAGGCAAAGCGCGCGCCTTGGAAACGAAACTAAAAATACCCCGTTAGCGAGAGAGAGGGGAGATATTTCAAAAGGTCGTTTGACAAGCGAACGGCGGTCAACGCAGAGAGAGGAAAGGACGAGAGATTTAGGGCCCCAACTTAGGGAAGACAGGAGAGAGAAATCAGAGGGTAGAAATGAAGGAATTTTTCTATCCCAACTTGACCAGAAAAATTCATGGGTGAATTTAGCTCAGATTAGTAAGCTAGACTTGCCAACAGCCCAAGAAGCTGAAGTCACGGCGGACCCTATTAGCGAAAGGATTGAGGATAAGACCTCCCATTTTGACATGGAAAAAGAGTCAGTAGTCAAAACAATAACGGATACTGTTGGTTTAGGAAGTGATCAATTTGTTGTTCCATTAAGTTCGAGGAGGGGGATGTTATCGTTGTGTCAGGACAATGTAGGTGGATACTTAGGATGTAATAGGTCCATAGACGAAATGTATAAGAATCATTTTTGGCCGAATGCCATGGACGGGAGTGAAGCGTATATCGAATCTAACTACCCCTGCTCAGGTTTAAGAAAGGGAAATGTTGGAGGGAAAGAAATTATTTTGTCCAGTGGATATGTTGCGAGTATTATGATGCGTTGGTACACGGACACGGAGAGAACCTTACCTCTTTTTGGAAGCAGAAATAAATATTTAGTAACAGCTCTCAGAATAGTGTTTGAAAAATGGAAAGGAGACGAATATTCGGAAGAATTTTGAGACCTGCAGAGTGGAGAATCATCTCCCGGGAGAAAAATTGGTTTTTATCGGCCGGACACCACGTCCGGAGGTGAACATTGCTGAACACCAGCAAAAGGAAGAAAAGATCAGAGACATCACGTCTCTATTTTGTGGAAGTTGTAACTCACCGTCTGAGAACTAGCAACTAGAGTGACACCCTGTCACCACTTATTTCAAATCGCTATCCAAGCGAGTAAATCTGTGATTACCAAAACTTTCGTCGATTTGAAATGTTTCATAGGGACGAGCACTTTCATTCAGAATTGATACTGGCTGCGAATTAATCGAAAAGACAATAGAACCCAATAATCTTCTAAGTGTAACAATTTATTGTAATGTTATTTTACAACTGAAATAAAATATTTCTATGATTTAAAGATTGAGTTTTGCGTTTATAGCTACTAATCAAATTATTCTAACGCAAATTAAAAACTCATTACAATATGATTAAGGCTAATTATATACGCACAGGGAAGTTATTACACCTTAATATGTTATAGTATTATTTGATTAAGACTAACTATATACACTGGATTATTTTTTAACACAATTATTTTCAAATTGGTATAGTAATCATACAAGTTTTAAATTTCCAACTGGACGAAAAATGTCCGGGCCAGGATTCGAACCTGGGATCGCTTGGCTGAAGCCGCCACACTCTACCACTGAGCTATCCCGGTCGAATCTGGAGTGCATAATTCATCTAAGTTAACCTTATTGATCAAAGCATCTGGTCTGACTAAAATATCAGACCAGATGCTGTGATCAATAAGGTTAACTTAGATGAATTATGCACTCCAGATTCGACCGGGATAGCTCAGTGGTAGAGCGTGGCGGCTTCAGCCAAGCGATCCCAGGTTCGAATCCTGGCCTGGACATTTTTCGTCCAGTTGGAAATTTAAAACTTGTATAACTATATACATCACATTCTCTTGCTACGTAATTGCCAAGTCACAAACTATTATTTAACTAAAGATGTAGAGAGTAGGAGTGATTTGTGAATGAAAATTTCAGAGTTAATAAGATTGCTAAACTTGGCTTTACACGATCTCTTCTTTTTGTAAGCAATCCTCCTTTTCTTGATTTTGGGTTCTTTTTGGAGATCATCCACTGATTTTCACTAAGCCCACACTCTGTCCCTATTATTTACAGGTATAAAAAATTTGAAGCTTTAGTTTCGTTTGCAACGTACTGTACATAAAAAGAGATTTCAGGTTCTTAGGAAAGCACTAAGTTATGGGAGGGGGAGTGCCAAAAGTACTCTCAATTGCTTCCAGGATAGGTGCTATCCATATGAGATATTACTCGCAGCCCTAGATACTTGCTATTTAGCACAAAAGTACTTTTTAGTATAAAAAGAAAGCCAAAATTAAAATTTACGGAAATTTCCAGTAAATCTAACTACATTCATTTTTTCGATGTTTTTTTTTTTTTTTTCGTTTTTTTTTTTTTTTTTATCATTTACGGATTTTTTAATTTTTCCTTACTTTGTATACTGAACCCTACCTTTTTGCCAAATGTCAATCTTCCAGGACTACAAAATCGAATTATTTTCAAACTTTCGACTTGTTATAAATTTACTGATTATTCGATGTTAATTCTAAGTTAACTGATTGTCATGCCAATATAGTAATTCTTTGATCCGTCTTCTTAGGATCATTTAGGTTGAATTTAGAGATAAATCAAGTGAATCTTAGAGTCAGCATGATTTTATTTAGAAAGGACTATCAAGCCATAACCAGCCAGTAATGTCGGCAGGATAGGGGGAGTTGTGAAAATTTTTGTGGGGCTAACATCATTTAACAATCCATTACAAGTTATTACACCTTAATATGTTATAGTATTATTTGATTAAGACTAACTATATACACTGGATTATTTTTTAACACAATTATTTTCAAATTGGTATAGTAATCATACAAGTTTTAAATTTCCAACTGGACGAAAAATGTCCGGGCCAGGATTCGAACCTGGGATCGCTTGGCTGAAGCCGCCACGCTCTACCACTGAGCTACACCGGTCGAATCTGGAGGGCATAATTCATCCAGTTAACCTTATTGATCAAAGCATCTGGTCTGATTAAAATATCAGAAAACTTAACCAGCCTTCAAAACTGTATAAAATTAAATAACTTCAGCAATAGTTAATTTGTATATGTATTACATAACTTTATAGAAAAAATAATAAACTATTTAATCGTTGAAGTTTAAATTCATAAAGTGCTACGCATTTAAACACACGTTTAACCAGAAATTTTCAAATACATTAAAATCGCTTGCATTTGGCGACGAAAAAGTTTTGCTCGCCAAATCGCGTCTTTTTGCATCAAATATTTCATTTTTTTACAGATTTTCTGCTGGGATTCCTCAACTAAATTTGACTGATTTCTTATTACGTACATGAGTAGCTTCATTAGCATTTTTTTCAAAATATTCTGAGTATGCGCTTTAAGGAGACCTTCCTTGTTAGTAGCCCAAAAATTGACTCGATAATAGAGGAAATAGCAGAACCACTTCAACAAAGTTATCGAGCCCCTATTTATGCCTACTTTTTGTTTAACTACAATAAAATAAAATTTTAAAATATTAAAGCTAGGGTAAGTATTTTCTGAGGACAACATTGTAGGAATAACTCATGTAACTGATGTCATACGCAATTGCCACTCGTTCATTAGTGTTTGGTGAAAATTTTAATTAATATCCTTGCTGAATATAAAAAAAAAGAAAATTCTGAGTGTCAGATGCTTTGGGACTTTATTTGCTTAACAGGAAAAAAAAATGCAGACCTCTATCTGCTATAAATTTCCCGCTACATCGTCAACATACAAACACAAAGACACACACAGAGACAAAAACTTTCTTTTATTAATATAGATTATGTAGAAATGTAAAATTCAACATAGCTTTTTAATTATCAATTTTGTATTAAACATATTTATATTAAAAGGTTTGGTATGTAATTATCGATTATAGTGGAACTTCCCTTTAACGAAGTCCCTATTTAACGAAGTTTTCTACTTAACTAAATTTTCTACAGAATTTTGACTTTGAACACCATTAGTATGTAAATTAATCTCCATATTACGAAAAATATATTATATATAACGAAGTTTGTTCTACTTTTGTACGTGTACTTTTGTACGAATTCAAACTAAGAGGTTGCTCTTGCGATGGATATGCGAATTTATTCCAGCGGATTGTATGAAAGAACACATTTAAATATTTTCCATTCTGTTTGGTGATAAATAATACAATTTTTTTTCACACTAAGAAAAACACTTGTTATCATTACTCTCCACACCGTGTAAAACCCCCTTTTCTGTTGCTTGGATTGGCGAGGTTAGGCGTCGCCGATAATAGTTATTGTAACCCTTTCTTTTACTGTTTTTTCAGTTTTAATTCAGATTTAGATGTGATGTAATTTTTTAACCGAGCTATCGGCGGTATATCCGATTTTTTTCTGAACCAGGCTTTTGCTTGGTAATAATAAATTTCTTAGTTTTCATTTATCTGAGCTATTTATTATGTGTAACATCATCGAGAATATTTTATAAAAAATAAGAAACAGTGAATTTTAGAATGAAAAAGATCTGATGCGAAGAAGAAGCCAGTAATTTCGTTTTGGAATTCTACATACCGAGACTCCGAGTTGGGGGAAGTCGAGATCCCCCTTTTACATTCAATAATATAGACGATGCAGTGACGAAATGGCAGAAAAAGTAGTGACGTTAGATGCACTGTAGCAAAAACTATCAATTAGAGTCAGACAGTTACCATTCTGACCTTCCACTGCTGATAGACAATTGTTTTGTACATCCACAAGCATGTGCTTCAAAATGCAAATCGAAGAACATAAAAGTTATTTTTGTTCCTTCCAATACAACTTCTAAACTTCAGCCATTAGTCAAAGGCATAATAAAAAATCTAAAAAAAGTACATTATCGAAAAAGATAGAAAAAAGACAATGTAGTGAAAACATTAGTTTGAGAACCTGTGTATCAAAGCTCATGAAAGCGTGGAAATGTGATGTGATTTCATCGACCGTACACAACTGTTTTGTAAAAGACGGCTTCATAATTAAAACTGAATCAAATGCTTCTGAATCCAATACCTGTTTGTCATATCTGGAGAAAAAATTTCGTGAATTTAAGTGGATTTCTATTTAACGAATTTTCTTCATAACGAAGCTTTTAAGTGTAACGATGACACTTCGTTAAATGGAAGTTTCACTGTATATTAATTGAATTGAACTACACTTTTTGGTGTATTTTTAAGACATTGATCAAATATATATATATATAGTTATATATACTTATATATACTTATATATATCCTTACATATATATATATATATATATATATATACTGATATTATTAAGAAAATAAGAAGATTATTTTCTATAAGAAAATGAAAAAGTAAAAAAGCGGTAACAGAAAGAAGGAAGAAAGAAACATATTTATATAAGAATTACAAAATAATTTAACTTCATATCTATAATTTAATCCCTCATTTTATTTATATTTATTTAATAATTTTTATTGAATAATATTTAATAATTTTTATTTATATAATATTAAATTTTTTTTATCTATAATTAAATATCTAAATGATTTATAATTATTATTAAGTAAAATTTAACAATCAATAATATTTTTTTTAAATGACTGATTTTATTTAAAAAAATAATTAATTAAAATATACAGCATGTAATTGTCAGTGAAATAAATTTAACTGTACAGCAGTTTTGGGAATATTTTTAAAACTGTTATCAAAAAGGTATATATATATATATATATATAGATAGATAGATATATAGATATATATATATATATATATATATAATAAGAAAAGTAGGAGATTAGTTTTTAGAAACAAAAAAGAAAGAAAAAAACAGAAAGGAGAAAATATTTATACAAGAACTATAAAATAAATTAACTCGATATCAATATCAATGCTTCTATAATAAAATATTGCATGAAAATTAGAACGAAAATTCAAGTAAAATGAAAAAATATATATTATAAACAGTTAAATATGAAAGTTTGCAAACAGCAAGTTTTATGTTCAAGGTCTTAAAATCAGACTGATAGAAATAAATTAATGAAAAATTGCTAAGGCCGCGTTATTTAAATAATTTTTTTTAAATACTAAATCATGTTATTTTTCTAACAATTGAGACTATGGTAAGCGAAAAGAAATGTGCTACACATTCAATTAATATTTTAAATTAAACTCCTGCTAAAAAGCAAGGATAAAAAGTTATAAATACCAAGCTTAAAATTTTTTCACGTTAAAAATTGCGACAATCGGATTAACAGCCCCATCTTCTTAAAATTGTAATATGGTTTATAAGAATAAAATACAGCAATTTATCAAATTTAAATATGTAATTAATAAAAAAAAACTAATTGTAAAATCGAACCGTTTTTCTATGGATTTGTCAATTTGTTTACCGTCAAATTTTGACAAGTAATATCTTGTAATATACTTAAGACGTAGAAAATATTGGCTAGGTCTATACCAGATATATTGGCAAAATATTTAGCTATGCTACTAATAATTACATTATTTTAGAAACAACATTTAGTTTTAAACAATCAAATACATTTTATAAATTTAATACACATTATATATGTTAACATTTTATTGAACAGTTACTAAACGGAATGGAACTTTTCAGAGTAAGATAATAATTTTTATAATTTAAAATTTTGAAATTTGTTTAACTAAATGAAATCGTAAGTAATTTTTATAAACGCGTCCTAAAACATACCTCTGAAAAGCCTTATTTTAGGGACAGCCATCGTTTTTGCGATAGTAAAATTTCAAGATTTTTTACCTATATTTTATTCGTCAAGATATCTTCAGATTCATTCTATTAAAACAACTCCGTTTTATTAGTTTATGTAAAAAATATTTTAGTGCCAAAAGACTACGTGTTTAAATCCTACAAATATGACATTAAAATCACATTTTTATCAGAACAAACAAAATATCCATCGTTTATGTGTCGAAAAATTTGATAAAGATTGTAGATGTAATTGTATTATGCATACTCGCTCAAAATAAATTATCTGTTTTCAAAGGAATTAATTTTAGTATGCGCGCGAGCAACAAAAACACAGTTTTGAGAATGCTTGCAAAGTTAAAAAACAATTAAAGTCGCTGTTAAAGTACACACTTTCCTTTAAAATTTTACCCTGTTCTAATTTAAATATTCTCATGTTGTTTATTTTGTTTGATTCGGAATAATGTAGGTTTTCTTAAAATATTTTAAACAAACATGGATTTTTTTAAGGTTTTAAAAGTTGATAATGTTTTATGGTTTCTTCCCTTTAAAAATATTCAAGTATGTTTTATAAATCTTTCCATATGTAAAAGTTTTCTGATGGCATTAATGAATATTTTCTTAAAAGCAGCTTCTAATGAAACTGCAATATCAATCTCTGTTAGTGAAATTTACAGTACCCTAGTTTGCCTGTTTTGAATGGGAAAATCTTATGAATACCCTTTTAATTTATTAGACATAACATTTTCTTTTTTTATATATAACCTAAACGTTGCTCTTTCATGTCAGAATTACTTTAATACAAACCACGTTGAAGCAGTAATTTCGAACTTTAATTAACAATCTCGAAAGATAACGGACTGTGTATAGTAACTAAGAATATGATTCTCATTTCAAAGAAAGTAAATTTGTTTCTTTAGGAAGTATTTCAAACATTTACTTCTGAATCTATTCAGTTTTGTATAATACTAATAGGTTTCTTTAGTTTTACTTACTTCCCTTAGTTTTAATTTATATTATATATCTATACACGTATACCTAATTCTCTATGTATGCTTTCCATCTCATGAATGCCTAATTTTAGTAAGTAGATATATTTTTTTTTGTTTAGTTTTCGTAAAAATTATAAATATGGAAAAATATTCATAGACGTTATGGCAATGTTTTATGTTTTCAATAGATTAATTTGGTTTTGGCTTTAAATATTATTTTTTTCAAGCAAATTAACATTAGTTATATCAAACATTAAACATTACTGCACAATGTTATGCCATATTGGACACTTCATGAAAAAAATAGTGGTACCATATGTGATGATTTAAGAATTTCATGTTAATACCCCAATTCCAATTTTTTGGCTAAACGTTGATATAAACAATATTTCTGGAAAATTCGTCAATGTACAACATTATAAATGATTGATCTCTGTTTTCCAAAGAACAGGGTTATTTCCGTTGCTGAACGCACAACAAGAAGGTTTTTGCTGTCAGCGGCTTTTCAATTTTATTCATCACCTGATAAAAATATTGCATTGTGGCCATTTTGACGTTATGACTGTTTAGTAAAAGCAGCAGGCTTTCTGGAAAACCAACAATGATTTGTAACTATATGACATGAATTTCAATTAAAAATTTGTACAGATTCCAATGATGCACCCTGAATGTTTCGTAATCTAGATGGTGGGGGGAGGTAAAATTTTTGAAAGAAAGTACATGTAGTTAGTAGTCCAGAACCTAATCTTTAAATTAAAAATATAAGCATGAAATAAGAAAAGTTAAGTTCGTTTGGTCAGAACGTCTAGTGTAAGAATTTTTTAAAAATATATCAACAATAAAAGATAATACAGAAATATTTAAAAATATTAAATACTCGAAAATAAATTTCTAATAGCATTTTTAAAAATAGAGTATCGAAATGGTTCATTTTTTTTTCTGCGAAAACAACTACTGATCTAGCTAAAACTTCCATTCAAAAATGTTTTGAAACGCATGAAAGTAAAAATAAACACAGAATTAAAAATGATATTCCACACGAACTATTTTAGTTCTTCTTCTCTTGGTGTTTAATTATTTTTTGTTCCTTGTGAAGATTAAATTATACAATTTTTCTTTAATCACCAAAAGTAAAGAAAATGTATATAATTAAATTTAAAAATCCAGTGTACCAAAAACGGTATCAATTAAAAAAAATGATAAAAACGCAAGACATACTTTCGGGTTCTACTTACCTTGAAAATTTAATTTATTGAATAAAGCAAACTTGTGGTTAAATAAAATATGTACAACGTAAAAATCAATATTGTTCTTCGTCATTCTATCACCATGTCAAGAAAAGGAAAAAAAGTTACGATTTAAGGCATTAAGCAATGAGTCTTCAATCAAACAATTGCCTTTCTATTAAGCGAATCAACACTGCAGAGAATGAACTCTCGAATGAAAAGTTCGTGTGGAGTACTAAATTTGCTGGCGTAACAAATTCACTATTTAGATAGGATTGTTCCGCTATCACTATCGTCGATTCGACTTCAAGACAATGCTTCAAACAATTGTACTTGCCTTTTTCCGTTGAACGTACCTGTTCAACCTGTAGAGTTGAATCCCGAACCCCATAACTAAAAGCCTAAGCTGCGACAACTTCCAAAAAGTCTCAAACACTGAATCACCTCGATTCACATATTTCTCTCCTTGCTTCCAAATTCGAGAGGGATTTAGTACATCCACTTAGAATCTAGAAAAATGATGTCATCTAACGAAAGTCATTATTGTTCACTAAGGGGGGGGGGGGGGCTCGGCTCTACATTGTGGTACTTCAAGGTTAGTTTATAATCCAGCGGTCAACGCCTAATCGAGGGATTTGCTTCCCAGGTTGTAACTCAAAGTTTCTCATTGTCCAAAACTTTTAATAGATAAGAATGGTGGTTATGGATGACCTTCATTTTAAATCACACCGACTTGAGAAAATACTTGATTCCCACGAACTTCGTTGACTGAGGTTTCTCATTAGAAAGAATTCCTTACATAAGGGACAGGCAACCACCACATCATAAGGGACAGGCAGACATCCACAGGCCTTCTCGACCGCACAGTGGATGAGGAGTATTTGATGTGGAGTCGATGTTGATTATTTGATGGAAAATTCTGTCCAAAAAGACAAAAATTCAAATTTGCTCAACAATTGTAAAAATATATTTTATAATAGCTGACTAACTGGTGTGTCTACCTATGTCAATTTCAGGAGCATGGGTTAAACCGGCTGCTTCTAGCCTCAGTTGATATGAAAGTTTCTTTCTGAGAAGACTTGTTTTTTATTGTTTCCGCTTTGTTATTGTGTTTAAATGTATACTTTTACATGTATATTTAAATAGTTTTATTTTTCACATATAATAAAAAATAATTAAAATTGAAAAAGGGTGGTTATTTTTAAGCTTTTTAGATCAAATTTATTCACATATGTTTATTTAAATATATTATCTAATATAGTTAATGCTTTTTGAAACTGTGTCGGGGTTTGTCGGACAATTTTTGAATTATAATAGTTATTGGTTATAGTTTTGTAGGAAATTTTTTTTTAAAAAATGTTCCACATATTGTTGTCAATTTTAGATATCAAGGTTTTTTAAGGAGGACTGATAATTTATTAAAAGCACTCAAAAACCAGCATCTCTATGCTACAGAGATTCAATTTTGCTAAATAATAAGTGGAAGTAATATATATATATATATATATATATATATATATATATATATATATATATTGGTTTATATAAATAATTAAAATTTTATGTATAATAAAATTAAGTACATTTAATTAAACATTACTTGTAAATAAAACAAACCTATCAACAATTACTTTCGTCTTGTAAACAGTAAAGAATTAAGTAAACATTGTATTATATATTTATTTTTTAAATAAGTACAAACATTTATGTGTATATAACATTAATTGTGTTATTTCTTTTAATAATAGTAAGTCAACAGCAATGGTTTTAACTTTAAAACACATGGAAAGTAAGTTTGGCGAGTATTTTAACTCAAATACTGCACTTTGCGCCGCCTCCCTTACCGTTACTAAGAATAAGTCTATGCACCCTATTCGCTTTTCTTAGGAATTTGTGAAAATGACACTTTCCCAAGGTTTTTTGGAATGTAAAATGCCATCTTTATTAACTTTTTGTTATAAAAAAAAAAAAATATTATGCTTCTTCTCTTTAAAGGCGCAAGTTTACACAAACACAAGATCATGTCATTACCTCTTTAAAGTCAGGCAAAATAACATGAGAAAATGCACAAATTACATTAAAGAAATTTCTGCCTGTTTCAGAATTTACAAACTACCTTCAGCAGTACAGTTAAACGAAAGTGATTGAGCAGCCAATTTAGCCTTGACCAGAGGTTCTTTGCTCACTCTTGCCATTTTAAAATTTATTATTATTGTTATTATTTATTTTCTCTGTTAGGTAGACTCTCTAAAATATATGTATGGTGAATTTTGTTTGGTTATTTGTATTTTTATCAGGATGTATTGTCACTATTTATTATGCAGGGGCAACGTCAACCCCCCGCCCCCTCCTCCTTTGTCTATATTCGAGTTATTACCACCTGTGCACTCAGTATCGTTAGTCTAACGCCAAATAGTTCCGAAAAACACAGAAAAATCATTTGCATTATGCTTATATAACTGTTGTTAATATAATGCATGTTTTACACATATTTGCATAAAAATTCCATTTCAAAGGAAGAAGTTGTTCTATTATCTCGGAGAGATAAGGGCGAAGACTTTTCTTTAAATCTGAAATGATATTCATTTTTTCTAATTAAAATTAAAATAATAGTGTAAGATAAGAAGAAATGTAGACCAAAAACACATATTACTAAATAAGATAATTGTGAAAAGTAATGCTCACTTGTCAATAATAGAAAACCATTTGTTGTTATTTTATGTAAATATACCATTAATGCTTTGATTTTAGTTTTGCGTTTACGTCTATTATTTATTTGCATTGTATTTTTTAAATCATTTCTACGCTTCTGTTGATATATTTAAAATAGTTATGTGTGATAACATTTATGTTCCATCACAGTTTCCATTCGTGAGAAAAAATATTGTCAGTATTATTCAACCATAACTAAATAGATATATTTTACATGCAAATTTTTTCAAAGGGAGTACATTATATTCTTTTGTTGGAATATGTTTCAATGCGAAACATGATAAGCAAGTTGAAGTACAAAATCTGTTCCCTTTATATGCTGAATAGAATTTTTTTTTTTGCAGGGATTATGTCCAAAATAGCTTTATTTACGCAAAATGTATGAAATGTAAAAGTAAAATCTCCTTCCTTCCATGAAATTCACTCATAAAAAAATTCCTGCTGTATAATGTTTACAAAAGAAAAACAATTAATCATAGATGTCAAATGATTAAAATCTGCTCTTATGTTACGTTTTAAACCTTTTTAACTTATTGAAGAGTTTTCGGATTGTGTAGTTAGTTCAGGGTATGAAAACGAACAGTAAATTTAAAAATTGGATTTTTTAATTGTTCAAATCATTCGTAAGACATCTTTTCTGCTACACTTATTCAGTTCTGTGTTGAATATTCCGAAAGCAGTCGAATTCTGTACTGACAGATAACGGGTATAAATTAAAATGTTCTTATCTTCAGCAAAAGTTATATGTCACATATGAACGTATTTTCTTACGATTTGTTTTAAAATTTTAATGTGGAAAAGTGCTTAAAAGATGAAATTTCTTATCACAATTGTCTAAAATGTTAATAGTTTTATAGCACATGTCTTTAACTAAACATTCACTTGAAGCAATTGAATACTTTGACAAAATTATTTAAACATTCAATTTATATAATATTGTACACTCATGACCGAACAGAAAATTTGTAGCAAGATTTTATTCTCTGCACATAATAATTTAAATAAAACGAATTATTTTTTTATCGGAAGTCATTGCTAAATAGACAATGATTTATGACCCGGTGTTTTAATATTTATGTAACAAAAACAACCACGTTAATAAAGCCTTCTACAGAAAATTACACACCCATTCTTTCCAAGAACAAATTATTCATTTTTACTTTTGAAAACTGGAGCAAAATACATTTTATTTTTATCGCAATTAAATAAATGGATTATTTTGTTATGTCAGAGAAAGTAAATAATAGATGACTTTCTTATTTTAAATCTCTGATATATATTGTATTAATTGTATTTTAATAATTTACTAGTTTAATGAATTATTGTAATTTAATTTAGTTATATTAAATTAACTTTCTTGGATTTACGTGAAAGTAAAATGAAAACATATTTTACTTATTGCATTTGTATGATTAGCCAAAAACAATTGACGAAAAAAAAAACACAAGGAAAGTGAAGGATTTTAAAATATTTATGTGTTTTGAGAAATTATAATTTTTTGAAATATAATTTTATGCTTTTATGTTATTTTAATTTTATTTTATTTAGAAATCGGAGAGAATTTCTTTGTAGAAATGCACAAATGTATGCTTCATTTTTAATAAATCTACAAAGTTGCATATGGCTTTAATTTGCTGTAAAACATTTCGCTTTATTTATGATAAAAATATATTATGGAAGAATCATTGTTGTAGTGATAGCCGTGTTGAGATTTACTGTTATGGAATATTTCTCATTATTTACTGATACATTGTTTGTTAGATGAACTTTGTTGTACCTATTATATGTGCTAATCCTCAATCAACAGAATAGGAACATAACTCATAATTTTATTTTTACTGAACAGATACCAAAAGTATTTGTAATAATTATTAAACAAATTTACGAGGAAGGTTTTAGTGCATTGAACATCTTTATATGGTATTTGACAGTTGAGTTATGGCGATATTGGTGAAGTGATTCATAAAATTATTATAAAATTGAAAGTAATAGATCATTGACTGGGATTTTTGGTTTTTCAGAGAGGGGGAAGCTGGAAATTGTTTTAATTCCTTAAGTCTGTAATAAACATCGCAAGTTTTTCGCCTCTTATTTTATGAGCTTTAGTCGCAAACCGTGCAAACTTTTAGTTAGAAACCATTTTTTTTTTCTTTTTTGCGATTGTAATAAAAAATATCTTAAAAAGAACATAAACTAATAACTGGTTGATTGCTCAAAAGTTGAGGATCTCCTCTAAATTCTTAATAAACATGAGTACCGACACTATACACAATGATTGAATAAGAAGCTCTCGGGATTACTCCTAAAACGGAACTTCTTTATAACGTAACTCTTACTAAAACGGAAAATGATTAACATATAATATTAAATAATTAATAAATGAGTAAAACACCATTCAATTCAATATTTTGATTAGCAATAGAGATTTTTCACTAAACACAGTAAAATCTGTTAAATGGACCTTTCTATAACGGAATCCTGCTTATAAATTTATATAAATAATATTTAATAAAATTGAATGGTATTGAAATGAATAAATGACTAAATTAAGCAGTTGCATTAAATAACGTATGAGGGCGGAACATGTCCCAGAACGGATCCAGTGTTAAATGGAAGATGATTGATAACTCTATTATTAATCAGCTTTCTCAAGCCGGTATATCCGTATATGGGATACTACTAGAAAATCTACTGATCAGAGGCCTCAACGTCAGCTCTACAAATTATTGTTCATTAATCTCACTAATATTTAATATAATCTGCATAATATTTGATGTCCTAAAATTCAATTTTTTAAAGTTATTTATACATTTATAAGAATATATATGATTTATCGAAACTTCCGGGAATTTTAGAAGTAACACGTTAAACAAAATGTTATGCAATGATAGGATAAACTACTTATTACTGTATTTTTTTTTTTCAGAATAAGAATGTATTCCTTCAGGAGGGATCCACCCCCCCCCCCCCTGAACCCCCAGTTGTCGGTTTAATTCCATATTATCAATTTCTAATAATTGTGCTATTTCATTATTTGAGTATATGTCTGAATGCATACTATTGTTAGATTAAGCATCTCTTTGTACAGGATATTTTATCCGATCCTTAAAAGAATAGTTATTTTTGAACCACTAAATAACATATGTTCTGGAATTGAATAAAATTTCGTGTATTAAATATAATTATACAAGTTCAAATTCCTCTTATGAGACTTACATTGAATTTACACTTTCAACGTTTTTATGTTTTGCGTTTGGAAAGCCGATTTGGTCATCTTTCTTTAGTAGTTAAAATAAATTCTTATATATTTCATTAGAAAAAGCATATTAAAAACTTAAATCACCCGAAAATTAGCTATTTTGTTACTAAAATTTAGCGTCAAAATAATGCGATTCACATGAATTTTCTTTTGTTGATATTCTTTGAAATATAGTTGCTTGTCAACCATTTAATGAAAGAGAAAAAAAAGGAACGCATTGGAATTTTTGTAAAAAATGGGAAATTAAAATGTTTCATATCTTACAAATTAATGTGTAAAACTTCACAATAACTTGTATAATTAATTTCGAAATTCTGATAAATATATTTGCAAATTTTCAAAGCAATCGAATTAAATTAATATCTACATTTCGTAAATTTAGCATCCATAATTTAGCATTTACAATTATCCCAATGCGTGATTTTCTTTTCGGTAAATGTTAAAATTAAACAAGTGGGTAAGTGTGATCGAAGATCGCACAAAGGGTTTCGTTTAATATTCCTTTCAAAACATTTTATCCTTTCTTTAACAAATCCAATTAAATTTCATTTTCAAAAAAAAAATCATGTTTTTATAAAGTAAAAATTTACCGGTCTATTTTTCTCGTTTTTTAGAAAATCTAAACCGGGCGAAGCCCGCTATTATACTCTGTCATAATAATATCTGTCATGTGGATTAAATGCGATATTAAAAAAAAATCAATTTCAAAATTAAACATGTTGTACACCTTCAAAATGTTAAAATATGTAAATATTTCTATAATCGGGTTTTTATCATTATTCAATACGTTCCTCACACTCATATATTTACTGTTCTCTATTACTCATATTGATACTTGCTTTGTATTATTCTCAAACATTTGAAAAATCCATTAAACTTCCAATTTGACGTCAGATTAATTTTTAATTCTCTAATGACTTGATATTAATCGGCTTTCTGTACTTACATACACTCATATTCCTTGTATTATTGAGAAATGTTTGAAAATTTCCCTTTTATTAACATTATGACTTTATATTGATATTTATAGGTAGCTTTCATTACAAAAAGCTACCTATTGCAGCCGTTCGGAGGAAAGCAATTCCAAAAAATTTTGGTATATTTTCACCGATTATGACCCCCAGACCCCAAACCACCCTCCGTTCAAATGTTGATTTATATATATATACAGTGGAACCCCGATTTTACGTAACCCGTTTACGTTATCCCGCTTCCTACGTTATTTTTCGTCGGTCCCAGAAATTTTCTATTCTGATAATGTTAAAATTACCTCGATTCTACGTTATTTATTCTTAACGCTTCCCGCTTAGTACGTCATTTTAGGCAAAGCACCTTAGGAAATTTTATCTTTTTTCACTCATGGACAAATTTTCAAAAGAACAAAAATGCTTTCTACTTGGTCAACTGGTTGTTTGTTACCAAAAATAGTCCTTCCCCTCCCCGTTAATATTCCTGTGAGACAGTAACGATGAACTATTATTTGTCTATCAGCACTTGACCAAACCTGTGTCACGCGATATCGTGTGGGGGGGGGGGGGATTCTTTTTTCGTCGTTCATTCATTTCAACCCGCAGTAAAGTAGCTTTCTTTTGCTATCTCTTGGTGATTGCCAGTCAAATGTAGGATGTCTAAATGAAAATGTTTCTCTGTAGCTGAAAAAAGCAGAAATTACCGAAAAATCCAAAGTTTCCAAAGGAACTAAAGTGGATCTCGTAGAATCGTTCGGTATCGCTTATTCCACGTTTCAAACCATCCTAAAACAAGATGCTTTTGTGGAATTAAAATCTAAAAAACTGGGAAATTTGTCAAAGAAAAGAAAAATATTGAAAACATCTCATTTTGATGCACTGGAAAAGATTTTGTATGAGTAGTTTAAACAAGCCTGCTCTGTTTTGTAAGAAATTGCTCTTGAAATTTCTTCTCGAACTGAAATGCAGAATTTCATGGCATCCAACGGTTGGATCGACCGATTCAAGAAGAGGTATAATTTGTCTTACAAGTTTATTTGTGGTGAGGCAGATGAAGTAAATACTGCTGTCGTTGTGGAATGGACGGAAATAAACTTTTCCTTCTCTTGTATGTAATTGCTGAAAAAAGACATCTTTAACACAGATGAGACCGGATTATTTTTTAATCTCTTCTGTGATAGAACATACACCGTGAAAGGAGAAACGTGTCACAGTCGGAAACTATCAAAGGTGCGATTAACAGTTTTGTCTTTTACGACTGCAGACGAAACTGAGAAGATAACACCCTTTGTGATTGGTAAATCCAAGAAGCCCCGATGCTTCAAAAACATTAAAAGTTTGCAGATAGATTACAATGTCAACCACAATACTTGGATGACCCAAAATCTTTTTGAAGATTTTGCAAGAAAATTGAATATAAAAATGAGCTTACAAAAGAGAAAAATAATTTTATTCGCAGACCAGTGCACTCATGTTAATCTGAATTTAAAGAATGTGCGTATAGAATTTTCCCCACCCAACTGTACCAGTTTACTTCAGCCATTGGACATGGGAATAAATAGATCCTCCAAAATGCATTATAGAAAACAACTGGTAAGAAAAGGCCTTTTTTCACTTGATTCTGGTGAGCTTCAAGATGCTTGGAAAACAAAGTTAAATGTGCTGGATGCTCTACATTTCATCTCATCGGCATGGAATAGTGCAGATTAAAAATGCATGTCAAATGCTTTTCTGAAGGGAGAATTTTGAAAATCCGAAATTAACGGTGAAGCGCTGCCGAAGAGCTCTGTATGAAAAACAACACAAAAGAGGATAAATTTAAACTTGCAGACATCAATGTTGATGAGTACATTGATTGCGATAAGTAAGGTTATTGCTACCAAAGATATTCAGACTGTTTTTCGAATGTCATCAGTTCTCAAGTAAACGTTTTCGGCCGCGTAAGTTAATTTATACGTGAAAGAGTAAAGAAATAATCTTAATTTTAATGTTATTGTTAACGCTGATAATTTTGCATGTTTGTCTGTTAAACAAATTTTTTTGAGCATGAAAACGTTTACTTGATAATGGATGACATTCGAAAAACAGGTATTCCAGGCTGAGGACACTAATTAATACACTATAAAAACCCTTCGGAAACGTTTTTCAAAAATACGGGCAGCGAAAAATACTTTGTTTTTATAAATAATTCTTTAAATTTTGGAAATGTATTGGTTTCTGGGGGTTCAAAAGACAGTGGGACACGCTATTCGGAATTTTGGATAACTCAGAAGATTATATTATATTTTTGTTCGTGGTTATAGTATATTTTCATAAAATAAGAAACATTGTTCATTTTTTACAGTGTAAGGTATACAAAATCAGATACTTTATCTGAACCACGGAACCATCTCTAAAAACGGACTTCAAATTGGTGGAGGAATTTTTCTAAACATATGCAAAGCGACTTCATCTACGATTTTCATGGATACCAACTTGATTATGGAGAAATTATATTATATGATTCGGTTGTAAGGTGTTTCAAATTTTAAAGAATGTATAATGATCCATGTGTATACTACATATTTTTGAGTATTTTACTCATTTTGTGGCACAAAGCACTGATATTTAATGCAATTTTAGATATGGTTCTTTATTTTCATAATTTAAAATTGAAGTCTTATAAAACAATATACAAAACAATATTCTTCTTTACAAATTACGAATTACAGATCCAGTTCTTTCGGTTGCGAAAATTGTTTTTAGAGAGATAAAATAAATAATCATTTTCAACACTTTCATGTATTTATTCTTAGTTTCCTAACTGCATTATTTTATTCACTGTATCTTCTTGTTCAGCTGTTATACCCGCAACAACACTGAGGAGAATTGAGTCAATAACAGCCTACAGTAAAGTAGTATAATAATATTTCAGAGAGTTTGGATAAGGATTCTAGCATCTCTCTTTCGTCTGCTGTCCCTTATTTTTTTGCAATGTTCATTACTTTCCATCAAATCCTCAGTATATTTCTGCCTATATGAGTTATAACTAGAATAAACATGCATAGAAAACTGGCATGTAGCCTTCTAATATTCTATAAGTCTCTTCCTGTCGTCAGTTTTATTAATAATTATTCATCTATAATATTTAAGGCAGGTGTCCGTCATAAACAGGTGTCGTCTTAGTAAATTTTATTTTATTACAGTAAATAATAAGCATTTATCTTTCACAGAACTATTTTAATTAATTGTTTTTTCATTTATAATTTACTTATAAACATATTTAATGACTGTTCGTTTAAACTAGGTTTTCATTATATACGTTCCATATTTACAGTTTTTATTGTTAATTTTTATTTATATATTTTTTATGATTAAATATTAAGCATTTTTTTTTAAGTAAGAGTATTTTAATCTAAAAATTGTAACCATTTGAACAATCTTTTTCGTTATAGACAAGATCTGTCCTCACTCGTTTTACTGAATTTTATATATAATATTTATTTGTATTAAATATAACTGTTTAAATTAGTCTTTAATTAATTTCTTTTGCCATTTCTTTATTTTTAATAACTTTTTTTTAATTATTGCTCACCAGCAGTAAATCGTAGGAAGAGAATGAAAAAAAGTACTCATCTGCCCTAAGCATTAAAAAACATTCAACAACACATTCAGCAATGCTTCCATCGATGCATATATGACATATATAAAAGCATATCAGCCATTTAATCCATAAAAATGAAACATATTACATCGATTGTTTAAAGAAGATGTACTTTTCACTTTTATTTTCAACCTAGACTAAGTCCCACCTCAGAAAAGTTTTTTTTTTTCAATTTTTCCGGATAAATAAAGTAGAAAAACTACTATTAAATGGCTAAATGGCAAAAATCAATCATTGAAACAGAGTCATACTTTAACAGGGTTCGTACGGCTCCAGGAATTTTGCGACCAAGAAATTTTTCAGTACCAGTATTTTCTTACAGAAAATCTTTGCTTAAAAGAAGTCGAAGTGCCACGAGTTTAACCTAGATTTCTTTTTCTATACAGAAAATACTGGTGACACTCCTGGAAAAATCCCTGATCCGTACGAACCGTGTTTTAAAAGCGTTCTTATTCATACATGAATTTGAAGCATTTTTGCTACGTCTCCTTCGAAATTTTTAGTCCTCGAAACTGACGCATTTCTTCTTTAATTTTAAAATTCTTATTATAAGAATCAAAATGATGCATATGTTGTTTGGCATTTTTTATTTTCTCCACCCCCCCCCCCCCAAAAAAAAAGAAAGAAAGAAAACAAACAACGCATCATTAATTGTGTCTCAGCGCTGCTCAAAAGAACAAAATGCAGGTACAAAATAATAAGATTGCAAGTTGACATTTATTGAAATGAAAATTGAAAAAAATGCATGCATTTTTTAAATTTAATTTCTTGTTATAATTAATCATTAAAAAATCTTAAATTACGTTTCCGTTTTGGGATGAACCGTATCTTAAATGGCATTTATGTTCTATTCCGTGATGAAAACACTGAAATTATAGGATATTTAGAAACAAAGATCCGAATGATGAAAGTAAATATCAAGTGCGGAAATTCAGTGAAAAAATCTTAACAATTATATTTTTAAAAATTGAAATCGAATTTCAAGAAAATTTTCTTCGAGGAGTCCTCGGATACACCTTGGAATAATACCGTGCCCAAAATGTTCTGGCGCTGGACTTATCCATCAGACAGCAAGTGCATACACAGGCAGACAGACTCGCAAGCTCAATGTTTTATTAATGGCATTGTCCGGGCCCTGATAATAACCTTAAATATACTTAAAATAAATGGTGAATGAATTTAAATAAAAATCCTTCTAAACGATCCTAATGCTGGGCGGGCACCATAGCTTTCGATAGCGTACGCTTTCGATATTGTATGATTTTTTACTGTCAAATGAAAATCTATCCAAACTTAGAATTGGGGCCGGATCCTTCCTCAGCGTACAACGGGGATACTACATACGCTCCGATCCGTTTTGATTTTATACTTTTCAAGGAAAGACTGGCGTAGCCGGAGCTCGAGATATTAACCTTAAATATCCTTAAAACCAGTGTTGAATGAATTTACATATTTAAACGAAAATCTTTCCAAATGAACCTAATAAGGGTGGCCCCATTACTTTCGGCAGCAAAAAAGTGCTTTCTTCTAACTTTCATTTTTTCACTTCAGATCTATTAATATATATATAAGAAAAGTTCTTATTACCTAAACTCTTTGAAATTTGCATGAATTATAAAGATAATATTTCTGAAACTTGTGTATAATTTTCGTACTCAAATATTGTTATTTAATTCTAAAATTCAATGTTTTCTTCTCACTTAATTTAAAGTTAAAAATCCTATGGAAAATTTTCGATTTTCAAATTAATTGTTTTACCCCTAAATCTCATCATTCTAAATCATAATTTTTCTCGAACAACAACTAAAAGGTTAGTTTAAGTTATTATATTTTTAGAGAATTAACACAAAAATAAGTTTAAACAAGTGTAAATAAGAAAGCGCAATGCTAATCCTATGGCAATTTTGTTTTTCAAACTGATTATGTTTCCCCTAAATCTCATAATTTCTGAACCAAATTTATGCTCGATCATCAGCTAAAAAGTTAGTATATGGTATTGAAATTTCAGAGCGAATGTATAAAATTATGTGTATTTTTTTAATCGAAATGTGTGTAAGATTAATTTTACGAGCAAATGCGCGAAAAAAAAGAAAAGTGATTTTCGAAAATGAATTTTTTTCAAAGGGTTAATATTCTTATTTTTTTTAAATAA
The DNA here is from genome assembly GCA_963931845.1 of Maratus michaelseni. Classification (NCBI taxonomy): domain Eukaryota; kingdom Metazoa; phylum Arthropoda; class Arachnida; order Araneae; family Salticidae; genus Maratus; species Maratus michaelseni. The sequence continues at coordinate 189,700,769 of OZ007590.1, forward strand.
AATGCATCGTTGAAAAGAAACATGAACGTGCATGTGGTTCGGTATTTTTTTGTTTTTGCATATTTGGATATCCGGAACCGTTGCACAATTTTGATGCATGCCGAAAAAAGGAGGCAGGGAGGTCGTCGTGTACATTAGATATTAAAAAATATATATTCTTAATCGTCCAAACTCTTTGAAATTTTTATGAGTTAAAAACATAATATTTTTGTAGTCTGTGTAAAAAGAAGTCGCGAAAATTTATTTACTTCGGCTCTTTAAATGTAAAAAAAAAAAAAAAAAGTTCTTATTGTCAGAATTTTTTGAAATTAGTATCGCTTATAAATATAACGGTTATGCAGCCTGTGTAAAAATTCCTGAAAAAATATTATTATCTAAAAGTAAAAAAATATGTTTTCTGATTAATTTTTTTTTTTCACGTTGGGTCGTTTAACGAAAAAAAAAAGTTCTTATCGTTCGAACGCTTTGCAATTTTTATTGGTTATAAATATAACTGTTTCCAAGCGTGTGTACACATTTCGTGACAAAAATATGCATATTTAGTTGTGAAAATATCAGCCAAAGCCGAGCAAAGTTGCGCCGAAACAGCCCACGTTTCCACGTTCCGATTGAAAATTTGCGGATTTTATTCTTTAAATAATACTTCCGCTCATCCGAACGCTTCAACCTTTTTATTGGAAATGTAAATCTAGTCTTCCAAGAAGATGTAAAAAGATTGTGTCGATGTACTGACATTTAGTTACTTTTAACGTAGAAAAAATATTGTATTTGGGACCCCAAGTCGCAATTTTTTTCAAAAACTAATTGCACCGTCGAATTGAAGACGGTCTCAACTTTTAGAGTGTATGTTTGTTTTCCGAATTTCAGAAATGGAGCTCTATGGGAGCATCGCGTCGGCGAAAAGGAGAAAATTAATACGGCGAAATCGAACCTATTTAAATTGTTTTTTTAAAGAGTTAATATTAATATTTTTTGAACGATTTGTGAGGCTTTAAATGCAAAAGTATGTGATGTAAAAATGTCTTCCGTTTTCTCATATTTGGAGCGGTTTAGCCGATTAACGCTTCGACAAAACGCCAATGACAAAAGACGTTTCTTCTCTGCTAAGCCTTGCCGCCGCTCTGGAACTGCGATCACTGAATCCAGAAACGGCTCTGCATGCAATGTGTTTTTCATAATTTAATTAATATCGCGGCTAATTATAAAAAAATAAAATTATGAACTTTAGGCGCATCAGAAGCAGACTTGGACTATCCTTATCCAAATTTTCAGACTTCACGTGCGGTAGATTTTCCAAGCCATCGCGCACAGACACACACACAGACAGACGAACAGACATTTTGTTTTATTAGTATATATGATAATAATTTTCCGTTTTTTTTTTCATGTTTACGTTCTAAAGAAGTTCCGTTTAAATAATGTTTCGGTGAGATTCTTTTTTAATGAAAATATAAAATGTGAGTACTCATTTTTGTCCGAATTTGCATATATTTAACTTTTGTACAGGCAATTTCTTGATAGCTTTTGTTGTTTAAAAGGCATTTTCATTTTAATCACTAAAAACATAATTTCTGACTAAAAATATTCATGTAGCGGTTAAGGTGCACATAATAGAAGGCGGAAAGCTTAAGATGTTCATTGGAGACCTAACTGAAGGAATTAAAACAATTTCTAACTTCCCCATAACTAATTCCGAATTCGGCATTTTTTTGCTCCCAGACAGTGGGTTCTAAAAATAATTAAAACGTTTAAAAATATTTATTTATCCTCATATCCCCTGGCGCATAGATAATATTTGCCAATAAGGCGGAAAAAACTATTTTTTTTTTGTGGGGGGGTTGGGGGGTGTATGTTTAAGTGAAATGCATCAGTACACAATCATTAAAAAATATAAAGACAAATTACCAATTTGTTTATTCGCAAAGTTCATGGTGTTCAGACCTGGAACATTCAAATGGACACAGCAAACATGATTGATTTAGCATTTAGACGATAAAGTTGCTTATTGCTTTCAATCGCCAAAATATTTGTATAATTTATGACAAAAACACATCGATATTAGAACAAGTCCGTTGCTGTAACAAACTTGTGTTATTTTTAGGTTTATAGAAGACTCCTCGTCAGACACTATGACTTTCATTTGTCAAAAAAAGCCGTTTTGTCTATTGTATGTATTCACATTTCTTTTATGTATATTTGTTGTAGGGTGTATGGAAGAACGCTATGCGGTCAAAAGTAATCCGAAACTTTCGACTTTGGACGTGCTGCCGAAAGTTTAGAGAAATATTTGACAAAGTAATCTTTCAAATAGGATTCAAATAACATATATAGCCTTCTATTTTTCAGTGAAAATTTAGTCACAAGGTCAATCGGGGAACTAACAACAAGTTGAATAGAAACTAATATTTTCAATCACCTGTGAAGAGGAATTTACTTCACATATTCCACTTCTAATTAATTTCATCCCACTCCCTTAAAATAACATTTTTCCAAATTTCTATCCTAAATGTATTTAAGTTACTACACTATAAAAGTATCTATTCCCTGCTTTTTATCCTTTTATTAAAACTCCTTTTTAACTCAATTATATTTCCTTCTGTTTACGTTCCTCTTATAAAAAAAAAGAAAATAAATTGTTTTGTTCGCCTAACAACAGTCGAGATCTCCGACTCACAGTCTTTCAAAATTACCACATGCCTTACAGCTTCCCTTTGTTCTTTTACATTTCTGTTCCTCTATCTTATTAAATTTGTATTACCATTTTAACGTATATGTTTTTAACTTTCTAACAGCACTCCTTAATGGAACCGTATGTGAACTAACCTCCAAGCGGTTTGCATGACTACCAACATTCATGCCAATCATTAGGCATCTAAATTTATATTAGACAGTCGGCAATACCTCATTGACTTAATATTAAAGAAAATTAACATCTGCGCTTCTGTCTCATTTTCCTCGCCTAAAGTAAGTTAATTTGGCTTGTTGTCTTGCTGTAACTACGCCAATACTGTTCTGTATTCGCCGAAGAATTTTTTTCTTTTTAATATTCATCTTGCCCCGATTCGTAGCTGATTGAAAATGTGTAACTTTCCGTGCCTCCTCTCTAGACCCGAAATGTCTATGCCAACTGATGCTTGTATAAAGAACCCATTGGTCAACTTCATTGAATAAAAAGATTTTTCTCAAAGAATCATGGTTTCGTATCCGGTCATTTTTGCTGCAATCTCTTTTCTTGGCTATTAACAAATACCTTTCTTACAGCTCGCTGATCTGAAAACTTTACTACAACCAAAGAACATCGCCACAGAAACTTGGCTCGTCTCCGTACAGAAGCATTTTTAACTAGAGAGAAGGTCTTAGAGCCTAAATTACTTATAAATATCTTCATATCTCGGTTTACGAAATCTTTTTTAAAAAGTAAAACAAAAACGTATGTTTTCTTTACTCCAACCATAGAACATCACCACATCACTCTGTATCATAAAAACTTGAAATGATCTCTAGAAATAGCAAATAATTATATAGATAGTGCACAACGTTTATATATATTTGTGTAAGAATAGAAAGTATATCCATACGTGCTATTCTTATTCGAAAATATACACTTTTCGTTTAAACATTAAAAAAAATCCGATATTTGTTTAATCATGCAGTGGTATTAACTAAACGCTACATTTAGAAAACTTGATCAATTGCAATAGAAATATTGTAATACAATTTAAAATGGAACAGATTAAATATTTAATAAAACATGAGTATTAGTACGAAATACATTTTAACTACGCCTGCGCCAATTATAGCACACATTTTCTTTCATAATTTTGTAGAGAGCTATATACGGCAATTTATATAACAAGTCCAATTAAATATCGTAAAAATTCAGGTAGTTGTCGGTGATGTAGTAAACTATCTATTAATTACTTTCTAAAAATAACGAGATGATAAGAGATTTTCCACTAATTGCCGTTTTCATCATAAACCACATGTTAATTATACTGATTTGCGTAAAGATTATTAATGCTCTAAAAACACAGGCATATTTTTAAATGAACAAGAATACATCACATATGTTGTATTAAACTGCATTTCTTAAAATAGAATATTTTATGTTGCATAAATTGTATGTCAGTGTTAAATTTTGAAAGTTTTGGGCAAACTGGAATCAAAATCCAAACGAAAAGCCATTTTTTTGTAACTTTTAAAAGTAATTTGAGAATAATTCTCATTTTTCTTCTTCTTTGTTCAAATATGACGTGGAATACTTTATTAAATATAATAATACTTCTATTTCTTAACTGACACCAAACGCCAGTCATCTTTTGCTTTATTTCCCATTAAACATAAGCATCATGAAAGAAAGTCGATAAAAATTCAATAAATAAGCCAAATTAGGCGTAATTACTTTTGAACTACTTTCGTTTTGACAGACATTTATAGATTGCATTTCTTCCAAAAGTGTTAATTTATAGAAAATTAATTCCTTCTTTAATCTTGTAACAGCTTAAAGTAGATAATTTGTGAGCCTTTCAGTTAAAAGCAATATTTCAGCTTAGTTATTCAAGAGAATTTTAAAGCATTTAAATGATTGCTCCATTTTTAATACATTATGATAATGTTAATTACTTTTCACCAATTTCACCAATAAACCTAATTCTTTAAATCGTAGTTTTATAGTACAGTATTCGTTCAGAAATTGCTAATTAGTAATTCGGAAAAAGTATTATTTTTAAATAAAAAATTGGTTAAAATATAGATGAAAATGATTAGGTGATACAAACAGAACACAAAAAGGCTTATAAAAAACTTTTAATATAAAGATTGACATGTTGCAACGCTCTAACGGCGCTATTATCATGATCTACAACTATAAACAATCTATTTTTGAAAATAAATTGAAAAACATAAATCACAAGATAATACATGTAATAAAAGTAGGTGCTTAAATTAGTTAACCAATGAAATAAATAAAATACATGAAATAGTAAGAGACAACGGATATAAAGAAAGCACTATTAACAAAGTAATTACTAGCATGGAGAAGAAGAAGAAGAATAACATCAATAAACAAAATTCAAAATTTTCTACTTTACAATAATTCCCTGGGTTTTTTGAAAAATTGAACTATAAACTTAGCAAGTTCAATAGATGCCTTATCGCAAAACCATTCATAAAATTAAAAAGTGTAGTTTGTAAGAAAATAGACCCAATAGAGCCCTATGAACTATCAAGTGTTTATGAAATCCCGTTCACCAGAGCAGATGGAACATTGCAATAAGCAATAACAACTAGAAAGTTTAAAAAAGCATATGGAAGATATCAAATATGACAGAAGTATTACAGCACTGGCAAGACTACATAGAACCGAGACTTTAAAAATTATTTTTTTAAATAGTAAAATAATTTGTTCATCAAGACTTTATTTCCAATCTATTCTCCGTCAATCAATAGAAATCTACATACGTAAGAGATTTACAAAGAAATTAGAAATTCTAAACGTTTTGTCCTTTAAGTGTTCGGTTTTGATACAAGGATTCGAGAGCTTTAACGTTTCGCCTCTATCCTAAAAATATGGCTAATATACAGCAGTTCAAACTTCAATAGAGGCTGATATATTGAAACAATTTGATTTTTGTCAGGGCATAGCACTCGTATTTATCATCCGATTTGGATGTGACTGAGCATGTGTACAGGAGTTGTTAAGGTCGCAACCCAGTTCATTGGCCAGCGTCATCCGCCATCTTGTTTAAAAATGGCGCCCACTTAAAGATTTCAAATTAAAAAAGATGCCAATTTTTTTTAAATTTCACATGCTTTTATTTTAGTTTTTGAGAATTAATAAAAGGATTACGGAACATTTTTTGTTTTGCCCTTATCTTAAAAAACGGCTTAAATATAGCGGTTTGAAATTCAAGGATGGCCGATTTTTGCACAATCAGGTTTCATTTGTAAGCTTTAGAAAACGTGGTTTCTCGCAAATTTTCTTTATTTGTTATAAAGTTTGTTGCTACTCTCATACCGATAAAACTACTTAGTCATTTCCGTTAGCGTTAAATTCTCGCGAACTCTTCGTTGAATTCTTCGCGAACACTTGGCGAAGTATTGCCAGATTTGCCAACCAAAAATAAATCGCCATAAATAAAACTGACTTCTATGTAGCTGACTAATTTGGCGAAATTCTCATTCAAATTCAGTATAGACGAAAACTGGGATTGAATCTTCTATATTCGGGTTCCACGCATTTTAAGTTTCGTGTGATTGAGTAAAAATTGCTGAATTTTTAGACACAAGGAATAGGGAAGGTACCTTCTTAAAAGGTCAGAAGAGCAGTTTTTATGGACATGTGAAATATTTCTTATAATAACACATTAAAAAAAATTAATTTTGAACGGGACACCATGTACTATTTTAATTAGTATTTTTAGAGAAAAAATATTCAGACATTATTCATTCGATACTTAGACATCCCAAGTACAAGCTATAATTCTTTCTTATAATTTTTTTTTATATAAATTTTGTTCCTCAATTCAATAACTATTTTTGGATTTAAGGAGACAAATATCATGAGATTTCTTTTAACTTGACCCGAGGCTTCCATATCTTTAAGACTGGGGGAAATTCCGTATGAAAATCAAACCATCAACATTGATACTAAAAATGTAATATACTCGCGCCTCCTAAAGTTATACGATAAGTGTTCTTTTTTTAATTTTATAAACAATTTAATGAATTTCTTTTATTTAAATAAACTATCCCACTAACAACATTCCTTTCATTTTGCATCCTTTTGACATATATCTACAAATATGTAGTTATAATTTTCAAAATAAATCTATGCTTGGAGATAATGAGTATAAAGAAAATGTTTTTAAAAAGTGATAACATAATATATAGTTTTAATAATGGATACGCTTTCTAAAAATTTCTAAAAAATGTTGCAGAACTGAAATTTATAAATTTATGCTCAAAACAATTTTATGTTTTTTCTCATAAAAAGAGACAGTCACGGAAAAAGAAAGAGCAAAACCTATTATTTTACGATAATCATCTCATATAAAAATAAATTCAAAGTCAACATAAAATTTGACATTATCTGTCGAAGCACAACCAAAAACCGAAGAAAATTATTTTTAATTTTAAATATACAGGGTGCATCTGAATTAATTATCTGAAATGCAAGAGGTGATAAAACTTGACAAAACAAACAACTTTTCCAAGTTGGAGAGTAAGCGGCGAGACGGTAAAGGAAGCTTTCTCTGGAGTGGATGAATCGGCGTGTTTCGAATAATCCTTTATTTGACTACTGATCGTCGTAAGAGATGCAGCAATATTCGAAGGGAGAGAAGGCTGATATGCACTTTATGTACGGAGTGGCCAACGGCAATACCACGGAAGCAGCAAGACTGTATCAGGAGCGATGTCTAAACGATCGGATAACATTTCAACGCTTGCACAGGAAACTCATAGAGATGGACTCGTTATTTATCGCTGACATAAATTGCACGGGTAAACAAGGAGCATCAGAACGATAAATTGAACACAGACCATTCTTGATGAAGTAGAAGACCTACCTGAACGAAGCCAGCGCACAATATTTCGTATCCAAGTTGTCAGCTATATGGCGGTATTGTGTGTTTTTCCGGAAGAAAGGTTACATTTCAACAATCTTCAAGCAGTCTAGGCTCTAAATGAAATGGAATTTCCGCAACGTGTCACATTTGCACGCTGATTCCTGCAACAGAGGTTACTTCACCCATAGTTTTTAACATCTTTCTTGTTTACGGACGAGGCAAAGTTTGCATGTGATGGCATATTTAATATGCATAACACTCATGTGTGAACCACGGTTAATCCATGTGCTACGCGTGTGAGATATCACTAGCAACAATTTTTGAAGAATGTGTGGGCAGATATTATACCCGACCCATTAATTGTCCCGTATCTTTTGCTAAACCGTCTAACCGCTGAATTATCTCCGTTCCCTTCAGCAGGTGCTGCCTTATTTACTACGAGTCGTACCAGCAAGTTATTATGCGGTTCCAGCACGACGGAGCGCCAACATTTTACACCACGAGTTTGCAAAACTACCTGGACAATGCTTTTCCGCCCAGTAGGATTGGCCACGGTGTTTCCATCTTTTGGTATTTATCTGTCCTGCTTGGTCTTTTACCTCTGGATACAGTTAAAAGGAATCGTTTACCAGACTCCCATCGAGTCACCAGAGGATCTTGTCGCTCGAATTAGCAGGCTTATTCTAAAGTGTACTCGATACACTCTGCCGCCGATGTGTCGCCTGTATTGCAGCAGGGGATAGCTTATTTGAGCTTTTTATGTAAACGATTGTTCATTAAAGATTCTTTATCTTTATTCGTCTTTAGCCGTCGGGTCGGGTTGGTGATTATGGGAAACAGAATAGCTAACGGTGATAGGACAACTTCCAGAACTTATCTGGGGCGATGACGGAGGCCAGATTGTATTCTGAAGATCAAAGAGCGTGGTGACTCTGTTGTGACGGCTCGTCAGTGCGTGAGAGGGCGTGCAGCAACCCTCGGTACTGACAGGTGGCAGAGTGTAGATACCGGCATGCGGGCGTACACGCATGGTCCGCATCCATCGCGTCTCCATCTACAGCTGGAGTAGTTGTGTGTCGACCTCAATGGGTGTGCAGAAAGGGGACTGCCCTGTGTTTAACCAAGATTAACTCGTGTCCGCGGGGGACCACTCAGTCAACTGCTGCTCGTGTCACATCCTTGGGTGGGGATAGGCTCTTTTTTGGACTGTCCGAGTACGAGGGACCGAATAGTCTTAGGACTATTAGTTTCCTCTTTTGGTCTCCGGCTCCAAAGCTGTTGTGGGACGCCGGAGTACTCCCCAAGTGCAATGTGGTGGTTACCTAAACGGGTAGACACCACTGCATGTCACAACGACCTTTGTCTTAATTTCTTTGGGAAAATAGGAGTAGTCAGCAAGTGGCGGCGCATCCATCGGCGTAGCAGATACAGATATTCTCCTGGTCGTGCGCGTTAAAAGTTCTCCATAACGTAGGTACGGCGGATTACCTGCCTGACGGGCACCCCCATGCGACTGGCGGTGTAGTTCAGTTTTGTTCGTCTTTAGTATCTACTCCAACGTGACCACTCAGGCGCTCTCTAGTATCTCGCCGCTTGCTATCTGACCCCAACTTGTATTGTGAAAGTTTATTCTTTTGTCGAGTTTTACCACCTCTTACATTTTTCACCATCAATTCCGATACACCCTGTATGTACAGAAAAAAAATAATCTATTTTCCCTAACATAGAATGTCATATGTTAGGACGAAGTTTATGTTTATTTAGAAATATAATATTTGTATTTTTAATTGCAACTAAAAGTCTCGTACTTATTGTCCCATTTCTCGTAAAATAAAGACATTAGGAAAAGTTTAGCAATGTTAATAAATATGCTTAACTAAACGTAATTCTTAAGAACAAACTCACAAACTACTTCCCTTTTGACAGATGTTTATATATAGTCTTCTTTTATAATGTATTAGTTTAGAGGTAATCAAAGTTCCGCATTTAATCATCTAATAATTTAAAGTAAGTAATTTGAGATATTTTCGGGTGAATGCTATATTTCAGCAAAGTTTCGTAATGAAACTTTAGGCATTTTAAATGATTATATCCTTTCTAATACTTAGTAATGATACGTTTCATGTAAATTATTCACTTTATTATTTTTTTAATTTGTATAAAAATTCATCATGAATTAATTATAGTACCTAATTAACACTAAATTTCAGGAGCACTATACAGGGTACCAAAATTTAACTCGTCAAAACATAAAAAACTACCACCTTTAACCACACATTTTACCACCTTAACTCGTTTGCGACCCTGTTCTTCGAAACATTAGGGATGCATCCAGTCCCCCTTACAGTTAGTTACTTTGCATTTACTTAAAATGTTTTCTGCTCGTTTTTTGCCTCAATTTGGTCTATTTCTATTATGACTAAGTTGTTAGAACTGTTCCACGGCATCCCCCAGTTAACTTATAACTTTCAACACCCAAACGAACATGGCTTCATCATGTAATGCCAGAAATATATATTTTTGAGACAATTATTACAAATCTTAAACAATCTGTAACTGCAAGGCCGGGCCCTCCACGGCCGAGTAGTTAAGATGCAATTCCGGTAATCGCTAGAGAACGTAGGACCAGACTCCCGCTGACACCGTTGAAGACTCTTTGTGGAGTTCCAGGCTGTATTCTTCAGTGATGTCTACTTCCTTGTGTCTATCCAGGCCTCATTAAGAAGATTTATGTAATTGTTAAGTCTTGTATAAGTTTCTGTGAATTAATGTATAGATATAGAGATAGATAGATAGATAGATCATTCGAGACAACAGCCTACTAGCTAGGTCTCAAAGCACCCCTTTTTCAAATATTCAACATGATCAGTAAGGTCCGAATTCATTTTTCGTTATTTAATAAAAAGTGGGGCTTTTTATTGGGGCTGAAGCTGCCAAGAGATCCCAGGTTCGAATACTGCCTCGGACATTTTCGTCCAGTTAGAAAATTACAGCTGATATGATTTCTTTTCCGATTTGAATAATTGTGTTCAAAATTAATCTAGTGTAATCACGTATCCAGCGTTTACTGAATTCCAAATTACCTGCGATTTATTCTGTTGAGCTGATTTAGATATCAGACCAGATGCTATGATCAATAAGGTTAACTGGATGAATTAGGCCCTCTAGATTCGACCGGGATGGCGCAGTTGGTAGAGCACTTGCAGCTTCAGGCAAGAGATCTCAGGTTCGAATCCTTTCAAGACATTTTTCGTCCAGTTGAAAAATTACAACTTATATGATTTATTTACCAATTTGAATAATTGTGTTAAAAATTAATCTAGCACTCATTAAGTTGTTCAAAAGTTGGTAGTAAACGAAGTTGCAAAGCTTTCAACATTTCGTCATATATCGTCAAATTTGAGGGGGTGGGGGGACGACTTTCAAGTTTTTACAATGCTTGGCGCAAAATGAAAGAATGTCATCAAATTTGGGGATATTTGGCGATATTTTGGGGACATTTGGTTAAAAAAATGGCTTTTAGAAACTCAAGGAATTTTCTATGATTTCCCAATAGCATCCGCGGTACATTATACAACCAGTCAGATGCATAGAACGTTCTCGAAATCAATACTCAAATTCAACCAACCAGGGTACATAGAACTTTTTCAACACATGTTTGGGGCTAAATGAAATAATGTTCTAGGAATTCTCAATAGGAGCCGATATACATAATTAAACCAATCAGAGTGCATAGAACGCTCTCAAAAACAATTCTCGAAATCAACAAATTATGGTATATAGAACTTTTTCAACACATGTTTGGCGCTACATGAAATAGTGTCAACAAATTTGGTGACATTTGGCGAAGAAATTGGTTTTCAGAATTTGAAGGAATTTTCTAGAAATTTCCAGTAGGAGTCGAAATACAGAACACAAAGCTAATTTTAACCAAGCGTAGCTCGATCTTCTCCGCTGGTTTTCAAGTTATATTTTGTATTCAATTTTACGTATCAGTTTTCACATACATTCTTCTCCGATATCTAAAAAAAAGTTTTTTTTTAACTCAGATTTGTTAAAACTATATTTTTAGCCTTAATAAAATTACAAATGCAATTGTACATTAATAATTTCATATTTTGAAGGAAACTAAACAATAAATTAAATTGGATTGCTTTTGTCAACATTAAAATAGTATCAAAATGTATACTGCATAAGAAAAATAAAATAGAAGAATTTAAAATATATTTTGTTATAAAGAGAAAATGTTTCTAATATAATTTTTATCATTTTGAAAATTCCATTTCCCGAGTATATGTACTTGTTTTCTTTTAAGTGTGCATTTCCATATACAAAAGCTTGTCGCAAAGGAAATTATTAGTCGTCGAATGCATTCTGTTCAGAAAAAGAATGTGTATGTCATTTTACGAATGTATGAAAACTTCATATTAAAAGAGAGTATTTTTTGAAAATGCGACACAAAAGTGATTTTGTAAAGAAAAGTTTTCCGTAATAAAATATTTTCTGTTTTTTTTTTTTCCAAATAATCGTGACTACTTCAATGACTAACTTATAACAAATTGTCAAGTTCGTCTATTAAAATAGATAATAATCTACTCTAGAATGAAACTGGATCTCACATAAAAAAAACAGTTAAATAATACATTATTTGTATTATAAAGCAAAATGATGTGCTTGAATAACGTTGAGATCATATTGACGGTGACGAAAACACAACAAATGAATTTCGCTTTTACTGCCAATTTTTTTAACTTCTAAAGGTTGCACAATTTTAATTTATTCACCGTCGAATAAAAAAAAATGTACTTCCAAGTGCAATTTGTTTAAAAACTTTATCTCAACTTACTGTTTTTTTAAATAATTTTCAAGCAGGATTTTTTCAAAATCTGCGTGCAATCGAATTACGGAAGATGAACCCGTTTTCACTTAAATCGATGTAATTAATTCAGAACTAAATTGCCAAACGAAATTTAATCTTCAGAAATAAATAATAAAATAAACGTAACACCAGTTTAACAAATATATGATTGAACTACGTGCTTAAACATTATAATAATCAGAAAGACAAATGTGAATAAATAATGAAATTTTCCGTGTTTTAACTAATGGCTTGTGGCTAATAAGAAAGTACTCAAAAGGTAGTTGGTTCGCAGTCTATAGTAATATATACTAAATGTAAAAGAATAAGTTAGAGTTTTCCGTTAAAAATAAGTTTCATGTATGTCCTGTACACTGGGTAGAATAACCGGCATCTTTAACACAGATAGTCCGGATTGAATTGCCTGTTTTTTTTATTTATTATAAGAATACTACACTTTGGCAAAATAAGAATCAATGCATTAATTAAGCAAAAGATTTCACTTTAGATATATAAAAAACATATACAAATAACAAACTTTTTATCTCATTCTATAGTAGACAATATTTATGACGTTCCAAATTTGCATATTTAGTATATTTTTATACACAAGATAGACTCAATTTCTTTCATGTACTTTAAATTTCACACGCTTTCGGTAAGATTAAGTGTCTTGAATAAATTTACTTCTTTGTTATTCTTTTTGATTATTTCTGTTTATTTTACTTTACATTTTTTGAGTTCATGGATGTTGATTTAATTTATATTGGTATGTTAGTAAATATTATTGAGTAAAATTGTTAATTATCATGCCAGTTCAGACACGAGTTTGAGGTGATTAGAGTATTCTAAAAATGAACATACAACTTTATATTTCTGTTTTAAAACACTTTACTTTAGAAAAATTAAAGACATACGCTAGTTAAAAAGGAATTTAAAATGTAGTGAAGTATAAAGTTAAAAAATGAATCATAAAATGCGAAAACTATCTTTAACTCTGACATATATTTATTACCTTTTTATTTCACAGTACCATATTTTTCACAGTTATAGATATATCAACTTTGTCAAAATGTGTATCATGTCCCAAAGACTCCTACAGACTTAAAGCTTATTTATTAAGCAATGTAGTTGCTTATTGCTTTGAACTACGTAAAAATCTGTTATTTGTGATAAAAGCTTCCTGATTATGGATAAACATTGTCATATAATTCATTGTATTGTAATTTGGTATTATGGAAAATTCAAAACTTGATGAGAATATTCTTCAATGGGGGACAAATATCCTCTCGCAAACATATTTTCAAATATAGATTTTTATTTTTTTAAATTTAAAAGAATTATCAGTTATCCCATCTCACGTATCTGGGATAACAGATAAGTATAGAACTGTATAAAATATTAATACCAGGATTTTTTGCTGGCTTTGCTCTTGTGCTTTCCACGATCAATATGCCATTAAAAAATAGGGTAAGCAGAGAAAGAATTTATTTCCTAGTACGTGGCATTGAGTTTTCTCTGAATTTCATGTGAACGATATCACAGTAAAACCTAGTCTCCAATTAAAATAAATGCTCACATCTATTATATCAATTTAATATATTTATTAAGTTCTAGTAAAATTGGGATTATGGAAGATTGTGCGGTAAAAGGACGGTACAATAACGTATTTACAGATGTTAAATTTTGTAGAAATTACGACAGTCTGAGTAAGAGAAATCAAATACTTATTTTTTTCTGAATGACAATCGGCGCATGATTTCAAATATGACGACAATTTCACCAGGGAAAGCTTTTACGGACTAGTTCCTTTTTACATTAAAAAAATCTTTCACTTCATGAATCATGTACAAATATGCATTTCTATTTGTTTAAACATAAAAGCGTTTGAAAATTTAGATTTATTACAGTATTTACAAAATAATTCCTAAGCCTAAATAAATAACCTGATTTTAAAAATATTTTATAGAAGAAAAGTAAAAATTAATGTTTTGTAAATGCACTCATTGCGTCAAGTTCTCGCGTAAAAACAACACAATAAAAAGTTTAGAATTAATGAATGGTTATCAAAATTTCGATACGATTTTAAAATGTGACAAACGGAAACAAAAGGAAGTGAGTTCATATCGAAGATGTTAAATGATAATGTTAAAAATAAAATACATTTTTTTTAAACTTTGTAAAATTTAATTTATTAAAATATAATTAAACTCAACCATCTATACTCTTTAAAATGTTATTTTTGACAGCAAAAACTTTTCGGTATTTATTGCTATTCATGTTGTATTATTAAAAAAAATTCAAAGATCACGTCACTTTTCCCAGAAGAAGTCTCTTTTTAATAATGTAATTTTTTGTTCACTTTTATTTTTTTGTTGATCATTATGTCATCTTTGCCATTAAACTTTTGACTGTATGTATCTGATATTTTTGCTCAATAATAAGCATCAGTGAAAATTATTTACATATTTCGTTTCAAATATGACGTCCTATTCACCTGCTTTCTGTATTTATTGCTATTCATGCTGCTTACATATTTGCAAATGTTCGTTTTATTTTAAATATGACGGCATTTTCTTCAAGTGAAATCTTTTCTTAATAGTACAATTCTTTTTCATTTTTTTTTCTTGTTAACCATGGCGTTATTTTTGACAGAAAACATCTTATGTACGCAATACACGTGATATTCATACTGCATGCAATATCAAGTAAAATTATTTCAAAATTTCTTTTCAAACTCTATAGAAAAAATATTATTCTGTGTTTCAAAGATTTTTTGCAAGGAACAATAAAAAAAGAATCGCTCTATGTTATAGGAAAAATATACAATGTTTCTCTATAAAATAAAGAAATTTTGAATTATTAAAAAACAAAAATGTATAAAGTAAATAAAAAATATCATAAAACATTTTTGGGTTATAATCCACTTATCTGGAAATATACAAAGACATTAAATCATCCGTTTTGACGCTAACTTCAGCCAAATATTCACACACTCTTTCATATTTATAATATTACTAGCTGATCCGCCGTTGTCCAGTCTCGTCAAAATACTATACAAAACGCGAAATGAACTCTAAAAATCACTGATCGAAACCACTCCTCTGGTAAATCTTTGTCTTTCGGAAATTAAATAGAGAGATGGACCCCGAAGCGGAAGTAAATTTATTACTACCCCGTCAAAGGTCTGAATCATTTGATTAAAAGTGTGTCAGTCTTTCGTCAAAATTTAAAAAAATGTTACCCGTCGGATTTTCATAAAATTTGCATTTTCGTAATCAGAAAAATAAGCTACGCACAGACTGCGAGTTTCGGTTCAATACCTTTAATACTTTTCTTAATACTCGAGGATGAGTAAAAATGAAATTATTTCGTTGTCTGAGATTATCAAATCGGTAACTTTCTTTTGCGGTTTCAATAAAAATGGCAATTTTCGGAGAACGCGCAGGAAAATCTTTTTGTTCCACCCCGAGGGGATTCATTCTGTTGTAAGAAAATTTTCCGACGCGTGTCCCCGCTGCCTACGATACCGTGTATAGCAGACGTGCTACGCACGCGCTGAAAAATCTTTTAGTTCTAATTTCCACCACCAGGTGTAGCATTCTGTTATGAAATAAACGTCTTTCCGAACGAAAGTCCGGCACTCGCTCCCACTACTTACGGAACCGTGTAGAAAGCGTGTCGCGCACGCGCAGAATTTGTTAATTCCACTTTCCACCGCTGACTTTATTACTTTGATATATCTACCCTATATATATAAAATCCTAATGAAACGAATTTGTGAAACGATTTTATGAAACGAATTTGTGAAACGATTTTATGAAACGACTGATTAAACGACTGATTATGTTTCAGGGCTATTTTTAATAAAATATTAAACGCTTGATGGTGAAATTAATACCAATTGCCCATAAAAATCCGCGGATGTCAAAACTGGTAATAGAATTTTGAAATTGGAATTAGTTTTCGAGATATTAATTTTTTTCTAATTTTAATGACATTTCTATAATGATGGCAACTGAAAAATATCGAAAAGGATCCCGATAGGGATTATTGATTTCTTTTTATTAGTCATTTTCAAATTGAAATTGAATTTATCTTTTATTTCAATCGATAATGAAGACAAGATTGTGATTAAATTATTTTTTCAGGAAAATTTGAAAAAAAAATTAACATTTCTATCGTCAGGATTCAATCGTCTGTCAGCATTTAATTTAATTTATAAACTGAAAATGTTTTGAATAAATTCGTCCAAATGACATCATTTATGTAAACGCAAAAGAAAGGGGGGAGGGAAGAAATTAAGAGTAATTATTATTTATTGATGTCAATGTTATTTTTCTGTAAAATTTAATTAAACGAATTTATAATTGCGGCAAGCTTTTTAAAAAAGCTTCAAGACCTCTATAATAGAAAAGCACCAAAAGTTCATTGAATTTGTTTTCATAACTTTTGGCAACAAACATATGTATATTAACGAATCTATCCGTCTTTGGGACTCGAATTACGCCAAACCTAAAAGCAAAGGATCCTATACTGGAAAAGTACCCGATTTTCTTATGGACAATATTCAAGTTACATAACATGGTGTAAAATTATCGCGGATAGCAAATTTGTTTAAATATCTCATCAATTGATGCCGAATAAATGCAGGCATGCGTGCACAAAATATTTAATTAATTTTGTATGATAAATAATTATTAGAAAATTCGTATATAGATATTAATTAAAATAAATAATTTACATATTTAAAATAACATGAAAATATGCATGATGGTGCACTAAAATAGAGAGAAAATTGAAACCTGTTACTGAAAATGTCTATATCATAGTACTTTTCAATACCGTGATTCTTAAGCATTCACAAACAGATGGAATTTTTCTCATCCTTAAACGCAAAGGAAGAATAGAATACAGATCGTTGTTATAAAAGTCCGAGAGGTAGCCACAATTTAAATCTAACCATTTTATACAAGCTGGTTTTCAATGTGTAATTGATTTTACTTATCAATCCCGAAAACAGTCGTCAGTTGTTGCAACAGCTGTGTATGAGGCCATGATAATAAAAAAAATGCCCCATTAAAACGTTAAAAGCATGGCAATCCAATTACAGATCTACCAATATTTTTAAAACAAAGCACGCTGTCATGTTTTTAGAGGCCTCGAAGTCTGAGCGGGGGTTGGCGAGCGTAGCTCGCAGGGGGTAGGCCCCCTAGTAATTAATATACAAATTTCATTGCTATTCATGCAAGGCCTGAGAGGGAATTTTAGTTCTCACTTTCTAAAACTCCATCATCAGTGAAAATACAAATATAAAATATAATAAAATAAAATAAATGTATTAAATAATAAAAAAAAGTGTACACCCAGGTTTTCTCAAGCATGGCTACCGTTCCTTAACACACTTTTCTCTCACACTTCTTTTCATTTCTTGCATTTATTACCACTTACTGAATGCAACGTTCTTCTCATTGGTTTACGTTAGCTACGTCATTCAGTTCAATATTCGACTCTTCGCCACTTCGTCTTTGACCATGATCTTTTCTGCTTCTTTCTCTTCATTTTAATATTAATTAAATGTGTTTCAATTCCTTATTTTTATGATGTAGGATTTTCAAAAACTCTGTAACAGCTGTCTGCCGACAACATTTCATCATTATTTGTTCATCTTAACTCACTCTTTTAAAGCATTCAATGTGAAACACATATTTACAGACATATTTTAATATATAACATTTACCCCAGTCAATAAGATAGCATTTAGCCGACAACTCACACACTGCCGATTTAGAATTCATCTAAATCCTCCTCCTGTGTTTATGACAGTTTTGGGGATTGAAAGCAATATATATCTGCTGGAAAGTCTTCCTTTATATAAAGTATTTTATCAGCTCCAAGATCTCAGTTACGACCGAAAGAATAACTATCTCATAAAACGGATCATTTCCAGGATTATTCTCATAAAACTGAAGGTATGTTATATCTTGCATGAGCTTTAAGATTGCTTAATATTGTAGAATTTAGATAAAAATAAAAGAAAGCTTCAGTATAATATGTAAGGTTTTTTTGGTGTTATAAGAAATGAAAACTTTATTTTTGAAGGTTAACGTACTTTTAATTATGTGCTTTAAAATTTTTATTAAAATAAAAACAGTTTATTACAAAATTTAATATATGTAAAATGTATACTATAACCAAATTATAATTAATAAACATCATTAATAAATAAATATCATTGTCAGGCTTTGGTTGACAGCTACTGTTTAGAACTATTGTTATGTGATAATATCTTTTCGTGTGCTTATGTAGTCTGTGTACTGTAAGCTTTAAACTAACATTCCTTTCCTACCTGGAATCTTAATCCGAGTAGGGGAGTGACATGAATTGAGTTGAGAGAATGTTTAGTATAGTGGAAGGAGTTTTTCTATTGTCATTCAAAGTTCATAGATAAGACAGACAGAGAGCTTCACCCAGGATCGAAGAAGAAAGAGGCCTCATAAAGGGATGACGTTTTTTAAGGGGTCGAACCCTTGCGGACAGAGAAACCAACCCCGTTTACGGACGATTGCCTCGTGGGGACAGCAGGGAGAGAGTTTAGTTCTAACTCGGTGAGGTGGATGTGTAGGTTGTCCAGGGAGAGCTCTGGTACACGTGCATTGAGGTAGGTCTCTTGGAGTGGAGAGATAATGGGTTTGTGAGATCAATAGTAATCTCTGGTAACTCGGAGTTAATTAACGTAGCATGAGAGAGGTATAGAGTAGCTTAACAGCACACAGACTTATTTTCTGTATTTTATTTAATGTTGAACCGGATCAGCTATATCCGTGTTTTTAAGTGTAAATATTGTCTTGTTATTTGTAAATATTGTGTAAATAAAGTGTTCGTTTAAGTTTAATTGAAATAGTTCATCTTTTTCCCATTTATACCTCTCATAACGTGACCGATATCACGTAGTCATATCGGTGGTGGCAGCATACTAAAATTACAGGATTATTCTTCAAAGTTGTGTGGACTTAGAGGGAATCCGACAATCATTAATAAATTTTAATTCTGCATATTGTCAATAATAAGTCTGAAAACAAATTTAATTTGCAAAAAAACAAGCAAAGAAACGTTATACTTCCAAGCTTTTTTGAGGTATTAAAATATAGCTTTAAACGTTTTAATATCTGCTTACGAGCCAAACACTTACCGAAATTAAATGATATGATTTGCCCTAAAATTTACCCAACTGATTTTGAAAATTATTCAGGAGTATATGAAATCCCATTTATTAAAACCAATAGATCAAAGAATTGTTATTTTGGCATCACTAGCAGGAAATGTAGTGGTAAATGAACACATACCTAATTAAAGCATAACAGAAAAACCACAGCACTCACCAGGTTATATCAAGAAGAAGCCATCCAAATAAATTTCACTAGCAGGAAATGTAGTGGTAAAGGAACACATGTCTAATGAAAGCATAACAGAAAAACCACAGCACTCACCAGGTTATATCAAGAAGAAGCCATCCAAATAAATTTCACTAGCAGGAAATGTAGTGGTAAAGGAACACATACCTAATTAAAGCATAACAGAAAAACCACAGCACTCACCAGGTTATATCAAGAAGAAGCCATCCAAATAAATTTCACTAGCAGGAAATGTAGTGGTAAAGGAACACATGGCTAATGAAAGCATAACAGAAAAACCGCAGCACTCACCAGGTTATATCAAGAAGAAGCCATCCAAATAAATTTCAATGAAAGCAAACTAATTTTTTCCTCCAATCTGTACATTCGATCCATTATAACAGAAACCATTGAAACTGTAACACGTAAAAAATCAATGTGTAACAATATAACATCATTTAACCTACCAAATTTACGGGTTGAGTTACTCCGTGGTTATGAGAATGGAAATAAACGTCAAAGTAAAAATAAAATAAAATAACGTGAGAGAAAGGGAAAAATGAGAATGCTGACATTTTAAATAATTGCATTATAGATCGTGCATATATCGAATATTCTCATTTGTCTTGAAAATGACTTTGGTGAAGCCGAAACCATGTACACAGTTTTTATATAATTTTTTGTTATTGTTTTATTTACTGTTTTATTTAACATATTTTAACAATTAACAAAATATAGTAAAATATATATACTAGTGCTGTTTTGTTTTTCAGTTTTACAGCCTAATCCAAGCAGAAAACCGATTTTATGGATAGTATAAAAATAAATTAGAGATAAATTGTTGGAAATTTTTTTTGTTTCAGTTTAAATAAAAAGTCAAAACCAGTAGTTTAATAAAACAAACTATATTTAATTTTTGTTTAAAAATAGCATACCTTTAGGATTGAGAACATTCCTATACACTGAACATGTGCAAGTAAGTAATTGTCTCAGTCCGAGATGCTTGAAAATGTGCAACAGTGGACCACCTTTTAAATCAAAACGATTTAATATTTCGGTACTGCATTCAAAGTATGTTGCCGCCCATAGCCACTATAAGAATTTATTCCTGTTTATCTATATATAAAAAAAATCTGTTTTCAGGTCTCTGAAAACCGGTGCACACAATCCTTTATTATTATTATTATTATTATTACTTAGAATTGAATATCAAGTTAAAAATTTGAATTACAAAGATTAAATGAAGCGATTAGAGACTTTATTACCCTAAGTAGAAACCGATGAAAAATGAATTAATGAAGACGATGTAGAAAAATGTGATGAAGAATTGATAACTAATCGAATTTTGAGAAAGAATAAAAGAAAAGGTTTCTTTGCGGGAAACCGGCGAAGGAAATCCAGGGAGTAGCAAGATTTCGAAACATATAGTCTTGCGTCCAGAGCCTGGGAATCGTTCCTTATATTGATGAGTATAAACATTAAATAAGCGAAACTAAGAATATTTTGTCAATACCTCCAATTGCCAGATAATTTTTAAACACATCAAAGAAAAAAGCAATGCCGAAATGTAGCAGTTAAAAAGCAAAACCACAAGAAAAATATGATATATTATACAGTCCCTGGCCAAATTATTAGACGCAGTTGTATTTATTATAATTAGTTAAATATCTGGAAATATACATCAGGAATTATCCTGAAACTTCAGGAGTGTAAACAACATGATAGACGTCATATATTTCCGTGAAGATTTTTTCCCCAAAACCCCATAAGGGGCCGTCAACATATTGAAGAAAAACGAATATATTTTGGATAACCCTGCAAAAACTAATATTGCAAAAGCATTCAAACTGTAGATTATGATTAAGTGGATTATTGTAATAATTTGGGTTCATTTTTATAAAGATAGCATGTATACTCGAAGAGAAATTCAGGTTTTTATAAAAACAGTCCCAAATTTTATCAAGTTTTTGCTTATAATTTGCAGAGTTTTTATTATAAAAACAAGTTATTTTCAGAAAATATGACAAACAAAATTTTACATAACATCCTGCAATCAGAATTAAAAAATAATAAAAATTGTATGAAAAATGAGCAGGTTCACTAAATATTGTTTCACTGTGCATGCGCGAATTCCATCAAAATATACTGTGCATATTATATTAGCTAACTATATAGACCAACTTTCCTGAAAGTCTCAAAAACATAGCTTGAAAATTCTGATAGTAATCGTAGATAGAATGAGCTCGAAATTAGCTGTTCCCAAAAGGAAGCAAAAAGATGAGGGGTTGTATCAAATATAGAATGAGAGACACTTCATTCTTATTATGTCAACTTTCATAAGCTAGTATATTTGGATACAACCCCTCATCTTTTTGCTTCCTTTTGGGAACAGTGAAATTCGAGCTTATTCTATCGACGATTACTATCAGAATTTTCAAGCTATGCTTTTGAGACTTTCATAAAAGTTGGTCTATATATTTAGCTAATATATTATTCACAGTATATTTTGATTGAATTCGCGCATACGCAGTGAAACAATATTTAGTGAACCTGCTCATTTTTCATACAATGTTTATTATTTTTTAATTCTGATTGCAGGATGTTG
Source organism: Maratus michaelseni (assembly GCA_963931845.1). Taxonomy (NCBI): domain Eukaryota; kingdom Metazoa; phylum Arthropoda; class Arachnida; order Araneae; family Salticidae; genus Maratus; species Maratus michaelseni. The sequence continues at coordinate 189,723,194 of OZ007590.1, forward strand.
TGTACAATTTTGTTTGTCATATTTTTTTAGAATAACTTGATTTTATATTAAAAACTCTGCAAATTATAAGCAAAAACTTGATAAAATTTGGGACTGTTTTTTTAAAAACCTGAATTTCTCTTCGAGTATACATGCTATCTTCATTAAAATGAACCCAAATTATTACAATAATCCACTTAATCAGAATCTACAGTTTGAATGCTTTTGCAATGTTAGTTTTTACAGGGTTATCCAAAATATATTCGTTTTTCTTCAATTTGTTGACGGCCCCTTATGAGGTTTCGGGAAAAAATCTTCACGGAAATATATGACGTCTATCATGTTGTTTACACTCCTGAAGTTTCAGGATAATTCCTGATGTATCTTTCCAGATATTTAACAAATTATAATAAACACAACTGCGTCTAATAATTTGGCCAGGGACTGTAAATGTAAGCAAACCTTTTTTTCAAAATTTTACTGTGATGCTCATTGATTTGTTTGTATTTTTTTTAATCATAATTCTACTAAAATTTCAGAAAAAAATAATAAGCCGTAAATTTATGATAATATAAACTCCAATTATTGAAGACTTTTCTAGAGTAGAGAATTTTATCACAAAGAAATTAAAATACAATTGCGAGCATATTCTTATGCAACGCATCTTTTAACCAAATTAACATAAATTTATATTAATTTTGTGTTCAACATAAATGAAACTTTCTGTTTTCAAACACAAATTTCAGTTTAGCACATACGTCCCACAGTGCAGTACCTCGCGTTTAATCTGATCTCATGATCAATCTGCTTTTTAGCACTTTCCAACCTAGTTGAAAAGTGCTTATGACTTCGGTTTGTCTGGCCGTCTGCCGTCTGCCGTCTGCCGTCTGGCCGTCTGGCCGTGCTCTAACTCCCGTAAATATGCTCGGATTGCTCTGCAATTTTTATATGTTATTGTCGTTATCTATAGCATGTTCCCTATTTCAACGGAAGTGTGTAGCACTTATAGTTACTTTACAGGGACAGTCAAAATAATTCCGTTACATTACGTCTATGGAGAAAAATCGTCTGCGGTTTATTTAAATAATGTTTCACTATTTTAAACGCATTGAAATTTATATAGATCACTAAGGTGCATTACAAGAGACTTACTACGGAATATTGTGTGTATAGCAGTCATCGTTCATTTACAGGGACACGCAAAAGAATTCTCTACTGTCTGTTAACAATAATTCCTGGAAGTGCGTTTTAAGTTATTGAACGCGATTTTAATTTTAACTTGCTTTTTGTCTATTACGTGGTGTGTATAAATTCTGTAGATCCTATACAGGGCAGCACAAAAGTTCGCGAACACATTTCTGTTTATTGACAAACTCCAGACGGAGAATTTTAAACTGTGCTACGCGTTTCCTAACTGAACTAAAATTATCATCCTATGTAGTATATATACAAATCTATAGATCCTATACAGGGCTGAATAAAAGTATTCGGATATTTTTCCGAATATTGTATATGTTGGAAATTCCTGAAATTATGTTTTTAAATATGTTATGCGTTTTCTAAATTGTTTACTTAGATGTTAGCTTTTAGCTTATTAAACGGTATGATTTGTAAAATTATTTTGGAAGCGTTGGAAAGTGCTATATAATCTATGCTTGACGCATGATTTTTCGTTCTTGTTTCTTTTGAATTTGCTCAGAACATCAATTACTAAATATGGTAATTTTGTCCCAAAAATTTACTGTTCCGACCGAATTTTAAAAAGTATGCTTAAGAATTTTTTAAGTCATAAAATTCATTTAATTGAGCTACAAATTTCAAACAAATTTCATTCGAAAGTCCAATTTTTCTCCTATTCGATAATGTAAAAATTTAATTATTGCTACATTTAGATGTCGTGTAGGAGCAATAAAAGCAAAAGTGAAAACTCAAGTCATTGCCACCATCGTTATACATTTCTAGAAATAGTAACCGTACTTGGCAGCCTTTCAAAAATGAATTATGAATTTATGAAGACGACAAAGTGGTCGTAATAAAAGAAATCGAACTTTTTCACTAACGACAGACAGATATTTGTTAAATTCCATTACTATTTTCTTAGCAAAGATGAACTAAATAAGGTAAAAAAGTACAAAAACTGAATGTGAAAACTCCCGCGCACAATAAATATTTCGACAAAATTGTAAAATTTCCTGGATTCCTTGTTAGAAGATCATAAAAAGGCCGTCGCGCGCTTTTATGTGGAAAAGCAGCGCGTCATTCAGGGTTACATAATTAGCTGTAATAATTGCGCCGTACTTTCGAGTATAATATTTGATTAAGACTTCCTTTTACCAGAGCAATGACGTTTTCAAATTACTATTTAATAATTCTAATTCCATATTTTAAAATACATTCTTATAGTGATATAGTTAAGTATTTATTTGTTCAATGCAATTTATTTAAATAATTTTTTTTTTTAAATGTTCTTTATTTTTTTTGTTTTGTTTTGTTTTTTGAAATTTTAGAAACGTTTAAGTTAAACGTTAAAGTTTAAGTTTTTCATAAAAGTAAAATATAATCGAATCTGGAGTGCTTATTATATTCTTTAACCCCTTCAAGATGGGCATCATTTAATGACATTTTAATTTTTAATACCAGTAATTCCGAATAGTATTATTTCTCCTTATTACCCGTGTAGTATTTTTTTCTCCTTATTATCCGTATAGTATTTTTCGTATTATTTTCCGTAGAGTATTTTTCGCCTTATGTGAAAATTCTATAATTAGGCAAGAAAAAGATTACGACTAAAATATTCTGGTACAAAAAAAAATATACTCACCTCATATGGAATGTGTATGGGACACCCATCCTGAAGGGGTTGAGCATGGAATTAAATCGATTTTATTTGCTTATTTATTTTAAAACAGATAATTGGAAAACATATTTCTTATTAAAAAAAGTTTATTTATTTATTTATTTATTTTTTTTTTTTACAGGATTTTATTTTCATTCAGCATGGCGAAAAGAATTCGTTTTCCTTAACGCGAGTATTTTTTTTCTTTGTTGATTTTGACTTCCGTCTGGTTTGGACATGATAAGGCCGGTCATCTCTATAAAAAAAGAAAATGCATTTCCAAGAAAGCAAAATCTACTTGATAACTTAATATTCATCTTCTTGTTTCGGGCATAAACAGAAACACAAAAAGCTTTTGAGACTGCATTCATAGTTTACAGCTTTAATACTATATGCACCATATTAAAAATATGTATCACAAGAAATTATTTCAAATCATTTTTTTTTCATCATTTATAAATAAACAAAATACAGACTAAGGATTTTTTAATGATAAATATTAAATTTAACGATAGTATGAATCCTGTTTCAGGAAAACATTAAGAAAAATTGCTTGAACATTTTACAGAAACTACTATATACATTTAAGATGTTTTCTCACCATCCTCTTACAAATTATGGAAAGTATTACTATGCAAAAAAAAATCTAACAAATTATCGATATTGATACATAATTGGAAATAATTTGCTAATAATAGCTAATAATACTTTTCAATCTATTAAACGTAAATGAAACTCGTTGATTTACTTATCCCATATATACGTAATGTTAGAAAAGTAATTCAATAGAAATCGTTAAATATTTCTTGTAGAAAAAGAAAAGCACATCGGGTAATTAGATTGCGATTGAAACAAGAACCAATACTACGGTTTCTGTTTATTTCAAATTTCCACATTGTTGTAATTTTATTTTATGTAGAAATTAAGTAAAATGTGCTTAAGTAAAGACAGAATTTTTTTTAAAAATGTAACGCAAAAAAAATTTACTCTAATGTTTATTGACGATTGAGAATCCATATTGTAAAGCATAAAAATGATAAACGATGACATCATTTTGACGGTGAGAGGAATCCAACCAATCTGTTTTGCATTTTTCACAAATTTATTAATGTTTAACCACCTCACAATTTCACCTATATTATAGAGCAAAACCATGTCCATGAATTTTTTAGCTTCTAACCCTCGCGCAATTTCAAATGTTGCACCGTCGAATAAGGAAAAAAAATTACTTTCTAATGCAATTTGTCTGAAAACTGTATCTCAATTTGCTAGCTTTTTATGGCTTTTAAAATAATTTTCAAGCAAGAATCTGTATCGCGTGCCTCCCGATTACGAAAGATCAACCAATTTGCACTAAAAATAATATAATTATTTCAGTATTTGTTTACGGATAATATTGTATAAAAATTAAAACTTTACAAATAAATAAATAAATATAATAAAATAAATAAAACACAAATATAACAGATAGTTTTCAATTAAAAAAATATTTTTATCTATGTTCTGTACACCCAACAGTATATTCTCTAACTGAGGATGCCTGGGTCACCTGGCAAGATGAAAAATTTTATTTTCCTGATTTTTGGAAAGAATAATGTTGTACAGAATTTTGTTAAATAAATACCGAATTGCATATAAATTCAATATGATAATGATATAAATATTTCAGTATTTGTTTACGGATAATGTTCTATAAAAATTAAAAATTTTACAAATAAATAAATATAATAAATAAAACACAAATATAACAGGTTTTTGGCCCATGAAATACTAAAACTCGAATTTGCTATACTGACTTAATTATTTCACTTTTTAATATTAGAAGGTTTTTCCTGTACGATTTCAACAATAGTTTTTACATTTTATTCGGATTTATATGACTTACACAAGCTCAAAGTTCGTATTATTCGTAGTTTTTGATGAAAAATACGCAATTTCTCCTAATTTTACCTCAATTATTTATATGAGCGCAATCGTGCAACACTTTCTTCTTTACATATATTATAAAATACATCAGAATGTGCAATATATGTAAAAATAAAAGTGTTGCAAACCTGCGCTCATAGTAAAATATTAAAAAATATATTAAAAGTTGAGGTAAAATTAGGAGAAATTGCGTATTTTTCATCAAAAACTACGAATAATACGAACTTTGAGCTTGTGTAAATTATATAAATCCGAACAAAACGCACATAATATTGTTGAAATCGTACAAGATAAATCTTCTAATATTAAAAAGTGAAATAATTAAGTCAGTATAACAAAATCGAAATTTAGTCTTATTTCATGGGCCGAAAACATGGCTTATGAACCCTGATCCTTTATTCGGCTGGTAACCCCTCGCATGAAACTAATAAGTTTCTATCGCAGTTTATACAGTTGATATGCGAACACACACACAAAAAAAAAGACTTTAATAATTATTAATCACGAATTTAAAAAAAAAATCAGCTAATTATTCGTTCAATTAAGAGAACATTATTCTTATTCTTATATCTGAAAATTGGAATAACGCGGTACTAAATTTATCAAAAGCTTCTGCACACTCGGATGTATTCGATACACATGTCAGTACATTTATTCATATTTACAAGGATAGATAAAGAATTATTTCAGAACATATGGCAACCATGTTTCAGATTATGAATTGTAAACAAATGTTAATTCTTTAAATATAAGTTAGATGAGTTTAGATGAAAATTGCACTACGTATATACAGTAAATTACATTTGCATATATTGATTACCAGGTGACAGTGCACAGGAAAGTCATTATGTTACACATTGAATCTTGAGAATCTGTGATGCACATCAGTAAAGTTAAATAACATTTCAAAAGTGGAGATTCTAAACACAGAACGGCTGAATGAAATGTCAGTAAAAAATACGTCATATTGATGCAATTAAAATAATTCTTTTCACTTTTATGAATGATAATGTGCATTTGCAGAGATGCTACTGGGGACTTCTTTTATATTTTATTTGTATTACAAATTCGAAAAACAGTAATCTTTCTAGAATATTTCTTTCTCATATGTTGTAGAAGTTTATCAACTGTATCAACTGTTATCTTAGCTCCCAAGAACATTTTCTAATACATATAATACATTTGTATAAACTTGTTTCAAACAGTAGGCTGTGAAAGAATATAAACATATATAATATGAGAAGTAATAACAGTCATCAATCACTCACAATAAATCGATGTTTCTCAGCGTTTCATCACCGTTGGAAAAGATAAATGGGAAGTATTTGGAGATACTTTGAAAAATTTCATTAGATGCTAGAAGAATCTGTCGAACATGGCGGGTGAAAAAAACATTTTAAATTAAATTAAATAAGAAATTTTCTTTCATTGTAGCTAATGAAATGTCTTGAAAAGTACCGTATACATATAATGACAGTTGTGCTAAAAATTCTTAATTTATTTAGAATCCCTATACTTGACTCAAAGATACCCATGGAAAAGGTTTTTCTTACATTTCTTATATTTAGGACTAACCTTCCTCAATCGAGGACTACGGCGATCTCACATTGTTTTGTATTTTTGCGATCCTCATTTTTAATTTCATTCAAGATCGGAGCGGTCTGATATTTTTCCAGTACTGTCTATATCATTGTTCTCATACGTTTTCCGCAATCCAGGATATGGCCGATCACGTCCCGGATGACGTAAAGCATTTTTGGTATATCATTTTTCGCTCCACTCTGACCGTTTTTTTCGTTTTCAGCATATTATGTTAAAGTGTTTCTTAATTTATTTTTAAGACTGTTTAAAAAAAAAAAAAAGGGATTTCTGATCGTATTGCTCAGTCAGTTGAGTTTATACCATTGATTGCTGAGGTGTTGAAAAAAAAGAAGCTGAAGAAAATGCTGCAAACCCTTTATTTTACAAAAATGATTGCTACCAGATATCTTATAAAAAGTCCTTTAGGGTTCACAAATTGCTTTCATAGTATTATAAAGTCCCAAGAGGAAAGAACGTTTAATACTTTATACTGATCAAATAAAGAAGATTTTTATTAAAAGGATATCTTCATTTGATAACTACAATTACATTGTTCCAGGACATTGTTCAGAAAAAAATATCCTATATAAATTCTGTTTCTGACATCAAAGAATGTAGAGCGAGGATATTCCAAAATGGTAAAAATGCACAACTACTAAAAGTCACAACTGCAATAAGTTCACAGAATTTAATATCACAACGCCAAGGGTTAGCATCAAACATAAGCATTTTCTTTAAAAGTATTGTTTAATGTTGACTGTTTCTGACTGTAACACATTAAAAAGTAAGAAACAAAAAGCATGTAAAAGCAACGTAAGCAAAATTAGAATCATCTATTAAAATTTGAAACTTTGTCACAAACATTTACCTCTCGTTAGAAGAGTCACGTAAATGAACATTTTGACGTGATCTGCGATTATGAAAATTTGTCCAATTTGGCAAAATTTGGACTCTAGAGGGGTTCCGCCAAATTAGACAGTTATCATTTGGTTGATCTTATATAAGGCGAGTTTATTTTGGAGCCAAATTAAGCGATATTATGCCAACTATGTTACGTCTGTGTATATATATATATATCCATATGAAAATAGCTATCAAATACATTAACTTTCTTATTAATTCAATATCAGCTGCGGCGTAACATCATGGCACCAAGTCGTAAATGTCGATTACATTTTAAAATACTATGCATTGTTTCTGTTTCTACGATTTAAGGACACTGCTCATTCCTTCACGCACCATTTAAGCGGACTCAATACCCTTTAAATTGTTATTATTTTTTTTATTTGAGTATTTCATAATACCTTTTCAATATATTATTAAATGGATTTATAGGAAGGAGCAAATGATTTAATTAAGAAAAATTACAATTCTTATGGTTAAATTTGAAAAAGGTTAAGCCATTTTTAAAAGTACATTTCTCATATAGATACGAACTTTTGCGAAAGTCTTTTTTCCATACTTCCTGCAAGTATGCTGTTTAACTGTAAGGACCAGATTTTCAAAATCTTAATTAGTGTGCAGGAGTTGGAAAAACTACCTTTTTATTCTAACGAACTACGATTACAACTACAACTACTCGTTTTAAAAAAAGGCGACTACAAACTACTTTCCAGAAATAGTCACTACTTTGCTACTTTCAGATTTTGTCAAAAGATTCAATTTACACTTGAAATTGAAGACACGGATTAAATAATACATTGACCTCTAGTTATATCGCGTCTGCCGGGATACAATTAAATAAGTGCGGTACAATCGAGGTCGTTGAAAAAATAAGAAAGCTAACATACAAGAAAATGTTTTGTGTTTATCTCCAAAATGTTAGTTTATACACATATTACTAATTTCTTAGCGAAATTAAGAGAGATACATAATGCAATCAATTTTTAAATACAGTTACTTAAACAAATCTAAATTGACTCCACTCGATTTTCCGAACACTTTACATAATATTGCGGGCTCAGATAAATAGTAATATAGCAATAAATAAAAACTTAGAGCCTAATTTTATAAAGTTAAGCTCTGGGGGACTTGAAAACTTGAGGAAATTTTAATATATACCCATACATCTACACATACACTACAGGGCACTTCAAAATGCAAAACAAAATGTACACCACTATTTACATAATCGGGTTTTTATCATAATTAAAATACTGTACTTACACTGTATGTTTACTGAATGTAAACATGCGGCAAAACTACAGATTATTTTTTCGGGAGGCACGAAAATAGAGCTATATATATGTGAACGAGCAATATATAATTCGGGCTACCCTTGTGTATAACATATTAATGCAGAATCGTACACCGCATAAATTGTATTTAGTATCTTAGAGTTATTACTGCATTGGGATATAAAATTAAAGCTGATATGCACATTGCACAGTAAAACTTCCGAATAACGTATACATCCAGATCGTGGAATTTGTTCGCTATTCATATGTAAAAAAGTTCAAATATATAGGTGTTGGGGATTGAAAAAATGTCCACTAAAGAGGGGTGTCCGCTATTCGGGATTGTCCGTTATGGAGGTTTTACTGTATCTACCAATAGATTTTTTTACTTAAATTTCCAACACAATCTTAATATTTTAATTGAATTGAGTTCTGTTGAGGGTTGAGAGTTTTGAAATTATATCCTGTTGTCTAATTTTATAATCTAGACAGTTACAGGAAAACAACTCTAAATACAAACAATAAATAAATCTGTAAATAAAGCAATTCTAAATATTAAGAAATCCGCCATTAAAACAGGAAGACCTAATGACGAGTAAATAGACAATTGCTGACAGGAAGAAAATTAATTCCTTTGTCAGGTTAGTACTTTATTTTAGCATCATGTGTGAATGGGATAAATCTATGATTTCATGCGATACGTTCACATGCATTGCAGCTGAGATTTGCGCTCAGATTCGCAAATTGTTGAGTAGAACAAATTTTGCACAAAAGTTGCAAGTTACGGCCACGTAATTTGTAAAATGACACATTTTATTTCTGCTGAAAGTAGCGTTAGAAATAGCGTCGGTTTTCTCTACAAACTCCTAATTTCTTTGTATCGCGCGACTTGATACGCTGCAATGTTCAATAGACGCTAAAAGCTGCTATATAAAGTAGAGAATACTATGGTTTCGCTACTTGTAGCGCGCACTTTCCGACGCCTGGCCAGGACATATGTAAAAATGCAGTAAAAATGGCTATTTACTTAATGATTTCATTTTTAATAAATAAATTATTTATATTATTGTAAAATTGATCGGTAATGTCATAAAACAAAACTTAAGGAACATTGATAAAAATTAAGTAAATTGAGAAATATCTGTTGACGTTTTAACATTTTAAATATGCTGATATATTGAAAAACACAAACTGAGAAAAATTAATATAAAGAATGTAACTCTGACTCATTTAAAGGGAAATGGATTCAGTAAAAAACCTTTCTTATATGTTTATAGTTATCTAATCTTTTCATAATTTGTCCATGATATTCTAGATACATTTTAAGCAAAAATATGGGAAAATGATATTTTCGTCATATTTGCCAAGTGGAGAGTAGTGGGCCCTCTTAATGGGAGTTTCCGGTCTGTTTAGCCCTGTGTGCAAAATTTGCAGCGCATCAGACCAGCCAACCAACAAACACTTCACTTAATCATGATTTTTTCGTAGCATTCATAAACATGTTATCTTTAAACTCATAAAATGATTTACTTTTATTGCAACACTACGCAAGCAGTAGCACGACTGTCACGTTTTCTAAAATAGCCGTTATATTTATTGAAATTTAAACTAAAACTATAGAAATTTATTGAAAAAGGATTAGAAATAGAAATAATTAATGAAGAATAAAGAAAACACTTTTCAAGAGAATAAAGTATTATATTTTTAGACAAACGTTTTCAACTCCCTGCGGCAAATATATTTTTAAAAGAAATTCGAGAATAGACCATTCTTAAATTTTCTTGGTCTGTTTCCTCAGAAGTTTAAACAGACTATTTAATTTAAACTTTGAGATTGCAATTCAATTTATATGATTGTTCTATTTCATTTATATTTGACTGTAAAACCTTTTCTGACACCTTTCCTTTTTTCAAAATTTTATTCCTTCCCAAATTTTTTATTTGTTGAAATAAGTTGAATTAAAATAATAATCGGTCAAATGCGAGTACACAAAGATTCCGTACAATAAATTTATTAATTACTAACTGAAATATTACATAAAATTGTTGTTTAAATAATAATAATAAGACATTAAAAAAAACTTTGAATTTTATTTTTTATTATTCTATAAATTATTTTTCAGTAATTGTCTTCAATATTTAAATTCAATTGAAATCTAAAACATTGACTATTTATCGCTATGATTTGCCTTACTTAAAACAAAGACATTTTACGAAATTTAAACTTGGCATTGTGCCAAGGGTGTTTCGAAAGAAGGTCGCAAAGTTGAAACGCTGCCTTGTTCCGTTCCGTGTTTTTCTAGATAGGATTTCAGTTAATATATCTGCTAATTACCGACAAGTTTTTTCCAAATTCATTATTAGCAATCATTGGATGATTCCGCGTTGATAGGTACGTGAACGTCCCGCACCACCACTGATGAGCGCCCGCAAAGTAAAGTTTGCGTGTAACAAAGAAATGCAATTTTTTCAAAAATTTTGTGATCTAGGATAATCATTATAGTTTTTCTGCAATGTTTAAATAAACTCCTATTACCCCTAATATTTTAATAATTTTAGTTACAGTAGATTCGGAAATAGAGAGAGGACATATATTTGAAGAACATTTTCAACGATATCTCTGAAAATATAATATCTAAAATTAAAACAAATATATTTTTGAGTTCAATGTAATGAGATCTATCGAACGATAACCCACACGATATACATAAAAAATGTTTTTTTGTCAAGTAACTTAAATAGCGCCCTTACATTTCTCCTAAAAGTATTTGTGAATGGCTAATAATCTATAAATATGTGTGTCAATAGCCTTTATAACTGTGCCAAGTTTCAATTTTACATGTTGCATAGTTTTCGAGAAAAACGGCTGTGACAGACGTACAGACAGACACACGAGTAATTTTATAATGGTACCACTTTTACCTTTTAAGTGCGGAACCCTAATAAATTCTCGCACTTATTAATTTTGTCAGCCCTGTCATTTTCGTATTTTTCTCTTTTTTTGCTTACTGGTAATTCTTGAAATTTACAAATCTTATTAGAAAAGAAAAAAAGGCAAACCTTTAAAAATAAAGTACGTTGTATTTTGTAATTATTATGTAAGAAGTTATGCCAAAGAACAGTTCATAAAGTTATTTTTAGAAATTTTCTATGTATGTTGTTCTATATCAAATAGAACTTAACAGTGCTATTTCTGTACATTATAGTGAAAAATACATCAATCTCTCTTTAAAAAATTAAACATCCACTTACAAAATTAAATATACTTACTTAATCACCAATTTGACACCTTCATATTAACGTCAAATTTGATTGGATACCTTCCAACAATTTTTTTACAATCGAGCTCCGGATATGTTACAGTTCCATCACGATCATGTTCTAATATGCACATGCACATACACGAAAAAAGTTTTTTATATCGTCTTTCTGAATATCTGCAATTACTTCTATGGTAAAATTCCTTTTCATACGAACTTGTATTTCTGATTACTAGATATAGAATTTGGAAATTCGAAAATAGAAATTGTTTTGACTGATTTTCTAAGATATTTTAAAACATAGGTCAGCGAAAATAAGAAAAAAAAATATTTTAAAGATTTTTTTAAAAGCATTTTTATTATGAAAATTGGGTATAAACTTAGATTTAAGTCATTTCACAGAATTTCGACAATTTTTCTATTTTTCTATTATTGCACCTGTTTTTTATACTTCGCATACTTTGCATGTAGAAAGCTTTATAGAAAAAAATTAAAATCCATTTGCAAAAAATATCTTGAAAACTTTTAAGTTAGAGGGATCAAAAACTGTTACTTTGATCGTTTTTAGAATTTTGGACTAAAAGTTATAAACTAGAAATTCGTAATAATCTGACATCTACACCTTTTTTTCCTATTAGATCATGTAATTTTAGAGGATTAATCTACGTTTTGTTTTAAATTGAGTACTTAAAAATATATTGAAATATTTGTCAGTTTCTGAACACTAATATGTCATTGGAATTGGAGAAATGACAGACAGTCACGAATAAAAAGCTCATATTTTATCGTTTTTCATAATTTTTTTTTATGCCTGGGTTATATGTATTTTTAGATATATAATTATCTTTCTCATTTTCTTACGCATGCGCAATGTTAGGGGGGAGGGGAGTACTATACAATATTAAAAAATTTAGCTCAAAGTTAAAACTTTTAATGTTGTAAAGTAATTGGATGGACGTCCCTCTTAACATTCTGAAAATTATCTTCATATTTCACTCTCGAAAATTATTTCAACTTTTAGCAAAAATGGAACGATTCACTAGCTAATTAGGACAGATAGTTTTGTGCACTCTCAATATGCAACTAAGATACCAGCTTGCTTGCCTAGTGGTTAAAACACTGGCTGCAAATCAAACAGTGTCAGACTGGGATCATCGCTCAGACTTGTTTTCCGTAATAAGTTGAATTGCCCATTTAACAAATGAATCGCTCTACTGAACTCTTGAATTCGAGGGATAATTTTAACTATTTTATGGATTAATGTATTGTCTGTTCACCTTTTTAAAATTCGTGATTTAACACCAACTCAAAACAAAATTTTGATATAAAATTGTATCAATATGAAGCGCATGTAAAGTACCAAATTATAATAAAAGTTTTCACTATCTGCTGCAACTACTAATACAAAAATTTTGTTCAGCCTAGTATGAAAGTTTTACAGTACGATTTAAAAAATAATAAAAAGTGTGATTAATCTATATTAAATATTAATATGATGCATTTTTTGACAGATTTATGTTTAGCACTAAGTTGCCATATTGGTTGTAATATTTTATAGTTAATCTAATCTTATTATTAATCTTCTGTAATTAGGTCCATAGCCAAATGGTGTATTTGGCACAAAAATCTTTACTGGAATTTATATCGAATTTAAATGATATTGTAGGCATGGTGGCAACACTAGAAAGTAGACCCAATTTCGGAAGCTTAGTATATATTTAAAACAAAAACGAAAAAGAACACTTTTTAATTTGCTCTGGGCAATCAATATGCTAATTGTGGCAACTTATCTTTCACTAGCTACTTTTCATTATTATAGCAAACGTTCGTTGTTGATATAGAAAAAAAATCATGGTTGAATTATATTAAAAAACCTATAAAATGTCATTAAATTGAGCTACACTTTTCAAATAAATTTCAATTGAATGTACATTGTTTCCTATTCTACGTAAAAGCAATAGAATCGAAAGCCATAGCAGCCAATTAAGAAAGATTGATGTAAACAAGACCTTAAACGAAAGCTTTTTAATTTGCAAAAGCTGTTAATTTGCACTTTTTAATTTTCCGCCAACATTCTATATTTCTAAAAATAACGTCCAAAAATGAGATAAGGAGACAACAGGAAAGTCCTTAGTGAAAGAAAAAGCGAAACTCGTAAGAAAGGAAAAACAATTTAAAATATACATTTTTTTAAACTTTTTATTTTTCAAAAACAAAAGTAAGTCTTGTTTTGGCAGCAAATACAATCATTATATTTTCGCTTACTTTATTTTTATTTCAAAAATCAATATTAATTATGTTGCTTTTCATCCTCAAGAAGGCGTTTTGAATGTAAGAAAAATATAATTAGATTATAGAGAGGTTTCACAGAAAAGGTAACTTTTTAAATTAATATTTTGCAAGCTATTCATTTCAACTAATAAGTATTTGAAATCTAACAATTAATTTGTATACACTAATTAGTAATTGAAGGAAAATGATGATTTAAAAGAAATAATCATAATAAATTAAGTTCTAACTAATTTAAAATCTGAAGTTAATAACATTTTCCAATTTACATTGTGAAAAATTTCATTAATTAAGTTTTATTTTCTTCTATCACTAAATATAATTAACAAATGTAGATGCTTCAGACTTAATCACATTATTGGAATAACGTCAATTAATTTATATGAGATTTGTGGGTTTTTTTTTAAATTCTCATTTAATTTGCCAAAAACTAATCACATATGAAAAGTTTCTTACAAACTAGAATTGAATGGGTGTGTGAAAGAAGCACTTATGTTACAAAATTTAAATTTTACATAAATGAGGAAAAAAGTATTAATGTCTTTTATTACCAATGTTCTGAGAACCTACTGCAAATATCTGTGCTTTTTCCGATTTTAATAACCATCCACTTTTGTCATTATGCTTTTCATTGACGACTAATTAAAAAAAAATAGGTGGGAATGGAAAGTAATAATATTATTTTTAGTTTATTGTTTTATTACTTACTCATCATACGTAGTATAGGGTCGTGTAATCGTTTCTCAAATCGAAAAATAAAAAAAAATGACTGATTTACACGTTTCAGACACTGGAGATTCCGAAAAACATATTTTTATTTAAAAAAAAAGTTGCCGTCCGTCTGCCTGTGTGTGTGTGTGTCTGTAAACGCTCTATCTCCCGAACAAATTGAGATAGAGACTTGAAATTTGGTATGTACTTAGTATGTAATAATGGGAAGAAGCTTATTGAATTTCAGTAACATCGATTAATCGGAACTCTTTTTTTCGGACTCTCAAAATATTAGTTCTGATAAAAGGTATATAAAAAATTTTGAAATTGTTTATTTTAAGGAGTGAGTATAAAAGACAATAGAAAAAAACATAAATGCTGCATAAAGAATGAAGTCGGATAATTAGTTGCCGAGATATTTGTAATTATATTTTTCCACACTCTTCGATTTTTCATGACCATGTATTCCATTCAAATTTCCATTCAAAGATATATTTTAATGGGAATTTATCGCTTAATCCGACGCAGTAAACCGTTAGTTAATATGATTATAAATTTTGGAGTTATAAAGATGTTTCTTTTACGCAATTCAGTAACAGGGCATTTAAAGTTTATGACGTCACACCCAGAAAAAGGAATTGATTAAAACTACAAAACATGTTTTGTTAAGTACATTTTGGTTGTTTTAGCAAAATTCAAGTAAAATTGGACCATTTTACTTGAATTAACAAAACATTTTTTGCTGATGATACAAAATTTTTTTTGGAATTGCAAAAAAAAATTTTTTTTGTTGATTCAAACAAAATTTCCATTGACCTATATTTAAACAAAAAGTTTTGTTGTGTCAACGAAATTTTTGTTGATTCAACAAAACTTTTTTCTAGGTGCATCAAGCCACGATTTTATTCGAATTGCAATGCATTTTATAAATAGTTTACACATGTTTTATTTTCATATTTATGCATATCCATGATTGGTAAGTATTACGGTGGCCGCCAACGACTAGTTTTTTTTTTTATTTAAATTAAACAAGTTTATATATTATGAAATTGCAATTTTTAACACTGGGAATCCTCAATCATTCCTGATAGACCCTTTTCTAACAAAAAGGTAACTTTTCAATATTTGCAACATATGCCCTTTTCCAACAAAAAAACCTAACTTTTCAAAATTTGTAACAGATGCCCTTTTCCCAAACATCCATTCAACTGATGTAGACATGAAACAAAAAAGAAAATGGAGATTGTTTTGTTCTGTAGCTCGATACTTTTATGCTGTTTTAAATTCAAATAATTTTTTTTGAAACATTAATTTTGAAAGTTAGCGGAATTAAAACAAACTTGAAATAAAAAAGGAAATTGTGTATAAAATACATTTTCGCCTGACTAGAGACATCCAACGCAATATAAAGGTAAATAATAAAAATAGTAGTTCTTTCATTGTTTAAATATGTTTTACAAGATTAAAAACATAAACTTATTTTGAAAATTTTAATGAATTTCAATTATATAAACCAGGTGAACCAAGCCCGGCTTCCGAGAATACAGTATATACTGCCAGTGAACAACGGTAAAAACCATTTTTAATTGAAAACTCTAATAGATTGTTTACATTTAATATATTATTTTAGTTGTCCACTAATAGCACCAAAACACATTTTTACATATAAAAATACCAATTATTTAAATAATATTTTGAAATTTATTAAAAGCGATACTTTCGTATTAGCCTCATGCCAGGATAAATCGTCAAAAATTTCACTATTTGTACACTGCGAAATAAAAATTGTTGATTTTACAGTATAATACTGGCATCCCAGCTGACAGTATTATACCGTAAAATTAACAGTAATAAACAGTAAAGTAATCAGTAATACACTACCGCGAATGGACGGCACGTAAAATCAACATTTTTTTCAGTGTAGCAATCTTTTTTATCCTGATTATTTCGGAGTTTAAGCACATAATTAAATATAAGCATTTAATTAATGTTATATATATTTGATTAATTAATTAACTTATTGAATGATTAAGTTTTAATTTTGTTATAGGAAATTAGCCGGAAACAAATGCTGAATTATGTATATTACTTTCACTGCAGGCGCATTAATCTGCCTTGATCAGCCTTCACGCAATACAGATACTTTTTAAAAATTATATTTCAAAATTATTTTAAAAATAGTGAAAATATAAGTAAATAGAGATACAGTTTTCAAACAAATTGCATTTGAAAGTACATTTTCCTTTCTCGACTGTGTAAAAATTGCAATTGTGAGACGTTTAGAAGTTAATAAATTTGCAAAAAAATGCCGAAATAGATTTGTCAAATCATTGCTAATGCTGATCTGACGTCACCGTTACTCATACACATGTTTGTTCTGTCTAATATATATTTGCTTGTTTCTCGATATGAAACGCTCATAACACCATCGTAGTTTTTAACGCTATCCAACACAGTTGAAAAATGTTTATGAATTCGGTTTGTCTGTCTGTCTCTGCTCTAACTCGCGTAAAAATACTCGAATTGTCATTCAAATGGTATACGTTATTGAGGTTTACTATGGCATGTTTGGTATTGAAATTGAAATATGTAGCACTTATAGTTTCTTTACAAGGACACTTAAAAAAATTCCGTTACATTACAGTCTATGGGGAAAAATCATTTGCAGTTTATTTTAACTGCGCTATTTAAAACATATTGAAATGTATATATGTAACTGAGGTGTATTACAACAGGCTTACTATAAAATATTGTGTTCATAGCACTTATTTATGATTCCTTTACAGGAACATTGAAAAGAATTTTATATTTCTATATAAGGGGGAAAATCGTTTGCGATTTATTTTAATAATGTTTCACTATTTCAAACATATTGAAATTGGTATATATCACTAATGTGGATTACAAAGTCTTACTATAGAATATTATGTGTAAAGCATTCATCGTTAATTTACTGAGACACACAAAATAATTCGCTTAATGTACTGTCGATTAACACAAATTTCT
The DNA here is from genome assembly GCA_963931845.1 of Maratus michaelseni. NCBI lineage: Eukaryota > Metazoa > Arthropoda > Arachnida > Araneae > Salticidae > Maratus > Maratus michaelseni. Next base: position 189,740,958 of record OZ007590.1, read on the forward strand.
GGAAGTATGTTTTTCATTGCGGAACACGTTTTTAAATGTAACTATTTTTTTGCTTTTTACCTGTGTATAAATCCTATAGATCATATATGCGTTTATTGACGGAAATTCCAGAAGAAAAATTTTAAACTGCACTATGCATTTTCTAATTGAATTAAAATTTAGCATTCTATGTAGTATATGTACAAATCTGTAGGTAATATGTAGGGCTGCACAAAATCATTCGGATATTTTCTCAAGTATTGTTGGTAATTCCAAAAGTTGGGTTTTAAATGTGTTATGCTATTTCCAAATTGTTTATTTAGACACCTATTGGGTGGGGCTAGTTGAGCTTAAGCCGAAAGTTAGGCATCCCTGGCCGGTTTCACATTGATCTTGTTTATTTAGACATCATCTTTTACCTTATTAAACGGTAAAGATTTGTAAAAGTATTTTGGAAAGTTTTACATAATCTATGCTTGACGCATGGTTTTCGTTCGTGTTTATATGTTTATATGAGTATAATAAAGTAAAACAAAGAAACAAAAACTACGACGATGTTACGAGCATCTCATATAGAAAAAAAAAGTAAAATTGATATAGCTGAAATACGTTAAATTTTTCTAAATAAATCTATGTTTCTGATCTTATAGAAAACCATTAATAACCTTAAAACAAAAACCAATCCCAAACGCAGCAAATATACATTCTAAACTTTTATAAAATAATCTAAACATCTTACAAAAAGTTAAAATAAAAAAATCAACCCTATCGGGTAGCCAAACATCATTTCTTGTCTACCCACCTGATTTATAACAAAATAGTTTAAATGAAATGTATTTTAGAAACGATTAGTCATAATAGGATAATTTTGTTTATAAACTAAAAAAAGCCATTGCGTATATTTTTTAAAGAAATCTAAAACAAGATGATTCAAATTGTAAATTACTACCCCATTGCTTACAAGGTTATATTTTGAGAAATCTGTATTATATTCCGTTTACTTTTTCATAAAAAAAAAAATAAATAAATCTTAAAATCAACAATAATAATGAAAATGTAACAGAATGGAAAATCTTGTTTTATCAACGTACTCAACGGTGATTTTTATTTTTATTTTTTCATTCTTTGGCTAGACTGATATACTTTTTTTTTCTTGTTAACTGTGAAATTAATTTAATTTGTTTAACGAATTCTTTTATTTTATGTACTTTTATCACATTGCTTCAATCATGCAAAAAATAAAATAAAATAAAATAAAATAAAATAAAAGAGTGAAAAGAAAAAAAAAAAAAAAAAAAAGAAAAAGAAATAGCCTGAACTTGATAAAACTTGATAAATATTTACTTGATGCATTTTATATTTATCACTTAATGTTGTGTTTATTTTGGTATTTGTTTGCGTACAAAAACATATATTAATCTTAAATAAGTGATATTATTAATGCCATTGAGAAACGCTGTATGATAGATTTACTTAATAATGTCGCTGTACATTGCTCCAAACTATTATTGGATATTATGACTTTTAATATAAACTGCGGCAAAAGAAAAGTTTTGTCGACCGATAAATGATTAATATGTGTTGTGATATATGAGAAAGACGGAACAAGAAAAAATTAAATTTTGTTCACTATCTTTCTTTCTAAACAGAAAATAAATCATAGAAAAACATGTGTATTTAACACTTTCCGACATAGTTGAAAGTATTTATGAATTCGGTTTGTCTGGCTATCCGTCTGTTCGTCTGTCTAGCCGTCTTTCAGTGCTATAATTCGCGTAAATATACTCGGGTTTTCATGTAATTGATATACGTTATTGAAGTTTAGAATGACATGTTCGGTACTAATAATGAAGCGTGTAGCATTTATAGTTCATTTGCAGGCTCACTCAAAAAATTCCATTACATTGTGGTTTATGGGAAAAGGCGTTTGAAATGTATTTTAATCATTTTACACAATTTCAAACATATTGAAATGGATGTACGTCACTGAAATGTACCACAAGATTCTTGCTATAGAATTTGGTGTGTGTAACACTTACAGTTCGCTCACAGAGGCATTAAAAATAATTCTGTTACATTATGATACATGGGGAATTTTCTGCGTTATATTTTAATAAAGTTACTGTATTGAAAACATAATGGAATTAATATGAATTTCTGAAGTGCACTAAAATATGCTTTCAGTAGAACATAGAGTGCAACGCATTTTTCACTCATTAATAAGGTCACACAAAAGAAATGGATTACATAATGGTGTATGAGGAAAGAGTGTTTGCAGCATATTTAAATTTTGTTATTTTAAACATAATGAAATTGATATTCATTACTGGCAATCGCTACATTATGCTTGCTGTAGAATTAAATTTACATTAGCATTTATTGTTCATTTACAGAAACTCACAAAATATATCGGAACTGTACTGTCTATTAGTCATAATTGCTTAAGTGCATTTTCAGTTATACTATGCGTTTTTAAGTGTACGTTTTGCATACTAGGTGTTGGTGTGTGTAAATTCTATAGATTATACACAGGGCTACACAAAATAATTCGTAAGCAATCCTGAATATGGGCGTGAATTCCTTAGACGGGGTTTTTAATTAGGTAATGCTATATTTGGTATACTAAAAGATATTTGAAGAATATAAATAAAATTGTACGGAAAATGTCTACTCAAAAAACTGGATACATAGCCAACCATGGATGATAAAATCTGGAAGAATGATTTCGGTAATTTTTTTAAGCATGTCTTATTTAAATTGAAAGTATGTTTTGTTGCAACAAAAAAAGTATTATCGCCTAGTAGCAAACCAATATATTTTATATTAGTTATATTGGAGTCTAATAATACGCCAATAATTTACACACTGGAAAAATTTCCGATAAAATAACACTATTGGTCAAATATTGGTAATGAATTGAAAAATAACTGCAATAAAATCTCATAATTACAGAAATATTGGCTTTGTACTAAAACATATTATGACATAGTGTCATTAGACATTGAGGGAGCTTTTGATAGCAATGGCTGCACATTATTTCAGACCTAATTGACAGCTCCCCTCTCCCAATCTTCTTAAAATGTCTATTAAAAAACTGCATTCCTAATCTCTTTAAAATTATAGAATGGTTTCACGCAAATAAAGGGTACTCGCAGGTGTCCTTGTCTGGGTCTCTTCTGGCTTCTGGTTTCGCAATACATCAATAAACAATATCAAAGCAAAGAAACCCTAATACTAGCTTCGCTGATGATTTTATTATTATAACAACGGGGAATACCAGAAAGGAACATTTAAGAAACAGCAAATTCAAGAATCGCAATATTTTCTTATTTATGCAATTCTCTAAATTTACAAATTTCAATTCAAAAAACGAAAGCAATGTTATTTGGTAGATATCTTCTGACTCGCAGGAAACCTATATTCAAATTACAAAATATTAGAATGAATATTTCGAAGAACTTAATTTATTTAGGCTTAGTATTAGATTCTAAATTTAAATGGTTAAACCATCTAACCTATGTGCAATCTAAAATTTCAAATTTTATACTTGGTTTCTAAAGATTTGATTTTTTAATCACGGAATCAACCCGGATATTCTGAAAGTTTGGTACAAAAAGGAAGTTTTTAAACAGATTGCTTATGGATACGAGATTGGCTTTCCTGATTTAATTGACATGGAACAAATAGATCGAAATCAATACAGAGAACCGCTGTATCAAATATAATAAAAGTATACAGGAGTATCTCCACTGATGCATTATGCGTTCTAACTGGCATTCCCCCAATAAATATTATGTTGACTATAATTGCTACCAAGTACGAGAGGGACGAAGAATCTTAATTTATAAAGATCAAATATACAAATTAATCAATTTAATTCTAAAAGGGAAAACTTGCAATTTCCCAAATTACAACCAGTTAAAAAATTTAGACATACTGGATGAAATTTCCACAAACACGTTAAATAACTATGACTTAAAAATATACACTGATGGCTCTCCCATGGAGCAAGGTACTGCATCAGCGTTCACAGTAGACTACAAGAATACATATATTTACGATAATCTGATCAGACTACATAACCAGAACTCAACTTAAAGAGCAGAATTGAATGCCATTTTACACTCAATAAACTGGGTCGCATCTTCACAATATAAAAATCTCCTCATATTAACTGATATCCGCTCATCACTAGAAGCTCTCAAAATAGTGTTTCCACGAAATTATTTAACACATTGACGGACAGTAGGAACAAGTGAAATCCGAAAATTGACACTATATGTTTTTGAAATTTTTAGAATATTAGAAGTACAGTTTTAATCTTTCTGTTTAAATAAACTTAATTTTGATTAATTCAGCACCTTTAATTAGGTTGCACTACTCCCTTCACAACCACGTCAGGGTGGCTAGTGATCAGAGAAAAATACAGTAAAAAAAAGTGATAAACACCAGTATATTCTTATAGAAAAAATTATGTTGAATATTCGATCAAATAATCAATTTGAATTTTTCTATAAGAATATACTGGTACTTTTCATTTTTTTGTACTGTTTTTTTTCCTTGACCACTAGCCTCCCTGCACGTGCATACTGAAGCTGCAACTCGTATAACAGATGGAAAACGAACTTCAACCTAAAAAATTGTTTCCAAAACGTGACACTGGGCTTCTACTTGTACGCCGGTAAATGCACATTTGTGCTGCTATAGCCGTAGTGTCTAAAAACGACCGTTTTGTTTTGGGCGGCTATAGCCGTCATGCCACATTGTGAACGTCGCTTTGACGGCTATAGCCGCAAGTGTCCGTCAACGTGTTAATAACTAAAATAAACAGCATTTTTTTGTCAATTCCCAAGAAACAAGTAACAATTACAAAAATCAAATTGCACGATGGAACAGAGGGGAATAAACGAGCAGATTTACTGACAAAAGATGATATCATAAATGACAATTACAACGAGAAGAACACTCTTATTCCCATTTTCAAACGTTAACTTATTTTTCAATCTGAAAATAGTCACAGATTGGCAGCAAGATTGGTCATATTCATTAAAAGGCCAACATACTTATGAAAATTTACGAAAATTGTATCTGTACTTTATTTGCAAAAACGCAGTCTTAGCTTACTACATTAGTGGATACGGTAGCTTCCCATCATATCTAAATAAAATAGGAAAACTCTCCTCACCAACATGCATTTGCCAGAACAGCTGAGTAATGGTTCTACATTACATGTATGGTAATTGTCCTCTAATGAGACACAATTTCAATTTCAATAAAAATGTCGCAGTGAGACAAAATCTGAATATAAATCTGTTTTATCCTTTAAACTATGATAAACTAAAAGAAAATTACAACATTCTGAATAAAAATTTCTCATTTATTAAAAAGGATCTATGATCCCTTTTCCCACTTTTATAAAGTACTTTCTAATACAATATATTTTGTTATTGAAATTTGTATGTTATAGTTCACATACTGTTCACATTTCCGTACTCATACTGCTCGTATTTCATCTTACTGTTTGAGCCATGGAAAATTACTAGTTGTGTTATGATTCAGTATTTCTGATATAACACATAGCCTTGTTTTAAGTATTTGGCTTAGGAGCTTTGAGAGGGCAAAATATATCTTCTTTTTTTTTAATGTTAAGAAAAGTTGTGATACTGAACGAGTATTGTAAAAACTAACTTTCAACAAATTTTATTTTAATAATTAATTTTAATTTCTTAAATTTTAATTTTTTCAACATCTGTATTCTAAGACATGAATTTTTAATAAACATTTTCCCCCTCGTACTGAAAATATCAAATGCTTAACGGTTCTCTCTCCACGAGAGGGTGATTTCATTTCATTTCATTTCTGTTACTTAAGATGTGTTAAAAAGTGTTACTTAAGATGTGTTTTTGGAAAATGTCTTTATGAGATAGTATAAAGTTATTTAATCCACAGACACTATTTCTAACTATAAGAATATTTAAATATTTCAAAGGCGTAACTAGTTAGGGCTAACATTTTTTGCGAGCGAACAAAGTAGTAGAATTGGGCCACAAGGCACACAAACAAGAAATAATTTCTATATTGATGAAGCTAACAATTTATTCTTTATTTTGCATATACAAAATATCCCAAAAGGAATACCCAAACTTTCAAATCAAAAATTCATTATCTTTAATAAATGTAACGGTAAAATAAGTGGCATTATTCAAAGATAAATCATAAATTTTGTACGCAGAAATTACAGAAAACAGTTCACGTTTTAGTCAATAGATGACGCTGTATGAGTACTGTCTCAACCTATAACAAAGCTGACTGCAGAACTGCAAAATGAATACATTTATTGTCATCGCAGTAGCTAAACAGAAAGAGTATTAAAAATAAAATGACCCCTGAAACGATTATACAATTCTGTAACTAAACTAATATAAATATTTTTGTTAGGCGTAAATTAAAATTATTATTTTCATTATTAATAAAATCCTAAATATTATATTGTATGATACAAAATATAAATTGTAATATTTAAAACGTTCATTATTTTTTTATTATGTTAAATCATATTTAAGCTCGCAATTTAATACAGAAGGTTAATTTGACAGCGGCACGATCGAAAAGAAATATTAATGAATAAAATATAAAAAATAATAATAATACAATAATTTTAATTTTAATTGTTTATACTGTATATATAAATTTATTAGTTCTTGATAAATAAAATCGAAATGGGTTAAAGCTATTAATGTCGTGTTTTGGTTATGCAAACTAAAACAGGGTGGTAAATACCTAAAATGGACTTGCGTTTAAAATCATTTAATAACAAATAAATAGGTAGTATATAGGCATATCTAGCAATTAACAGGGACACTTTGAAAATGTCTTCGTTTAAAATATTTGTACTCATTCAGTACTTCAAACAACTTTTCAGTTTTAATACAAAAAACGGGAAAAGAATGTTATCACATTACATAAATCTTCCAAACACACATATACCGCGTATCTTTTTATAATACGTTCTGTAATGATTAATACCAAATCATCCCAAACTGTTTATTAAAAATAATTACGCAATTTATAATGATACCGATATTTACTTTAATCCTGTTTTAAAAAGATATCACAACTCAGTTTTTTTATGGTTGATCAATGTTTTTATATGTGGCAAAAAATTAGCTCGACGTCGTTGTTAATTTGAGTATTTAATAAATGCATTGTAAATCACTTTTTAAAAAATATAATTTTGATTAAATGAAGGGTATATTTCTTAGTAAACCTTTGCATTATTATTTCGTTCCTCTTAATTCATGGATTACAACCGTAAAATGAGAAATATTTCGGCAATTTTATTATCCTTTTTTATTTATCCCATATTAAAAAATTATTTACCATTCAATGCATATAGTTTGTATTTTGTAAAGACAAAAATAAAAAAGTACTGCCTTATTGGAAGAGGTCTTTTGCGCACTAGAGACTAATATTAATAAATACTTTTCATTGCACTTATATTTCGTTAATTATATGATTACATACATGCCTATTGCATTCATAGATCTATTATAGAAACTTACAAATATTCTCTAATGTGCATTCATGCTTACATTAAAAAACGTTTAATATGTATAATAAATACAACCACTTTTCAGCAAATATATGGAATAGATATTAATGGAGAATCTTCAATAATCCTTATTTAAGTAAAACTTCAATTGTAACCCTGAGATTGAAAAATTAATGTCAATCTCTGCATCTAACATTGGGCCGACTAAAATTATGTTATCTTTAAAAACCACGGTATTTAAATTATGCGTCAATTTAATAATGTAAGACGGAAAACTACTTTTGCTCACCACCATAGAGAATATGGCTTTTGTTCACTTCTACTCCACAAATCTTGCTCATTCCACATCACTAATTTAGCAAACTCCATCATAGGTTTTAATAAATTAAGTTTGAGTGTCACATCTCGAACAGTTTTATAGCTACGATTTATAGAGTAATGTTTGAACCACGGAGTTGATAAATCATCACTTTTATATTCATTTCACGAATCAATCGAAAGCACAGTCCTGTTTCTTGCACGACTGTTTTTCTTTATTATTGCTGATTTAATTCACTACCATATTTTAATTATTAGTAAATTGAAATACAATCACACAATACTCAATTTTAGTCGACTAAAATTCCCTAGCTCTGATTGCAAAACAGACTAAGTTGCATGAGTATAGTAGCGCAGAGAAGGGGAGACAGGTGAGGAAAAACACCGGAGAGCCCGATCAAAAGGATCACTTAATGCTATGAATATGATTCAGTTATATGGAAAGAATATTTTTTCGAACTTTCAAAGTATAAATCACTTGTTTATGTAGAAGGGTATTGAAAAAATAATCTGCTCAAAATAATGTATCAGTTTATTCTGATTTAAAGGAATTACTTTCGAGATTCTTAATTGATATATTACTCTTAAGTAAATATTATATGAAAACAAATGCAACGAGCTATATTAAATATCTTTATCTAGGTGAATGTGAATAATTGCTACAATTTGTTTCGATAGATCATAACAAAAACATAGAGTAAATTATGTATATGATTATCTGAATATTATGTTTTTTGCATAGAAATCACAAATAGTACAAACTTATTAATAAAAAGTTAATTTGTTTTAAAGATGAGGTTAAATAAAAAATAAATTTTCATAAAGATATGAATGATATACAAATTAATTTAAAACGAACGAATTTGATAAATGTCATTGCTATTTTCTAAAATTACTCCTTTTCTGAGAATAAATTATATCAATGCCCCGTACGAAACTTTAAACCAAATTGGATCTCTGTACCTTTGCATACACATACGTTGAAATATAGTGGATTCCACAAAGTAAATTTTCTGTAACTGCTTGTAACAAAATGAATGCTCTACACTGTTAAAAATTTGCAGCAAACTGTCCAGTCATTCGACCGTTTTTATAGAAAACAGTTTCATAACCATAATTTAACTCTATACTGACCATATTGTTGCCCATATTACGGTCAGAATAGAGTTAAAGTATGGTTACGTAACCATTTTCTATAAAAACGGTCAAATGACTGGACAGTTTGCTGCAAATTTTTAACAGTGTAACAGCTGTGTGGTTTGAATTTTGGAGGGTTTCTAAATTGTGTTTTTAGATAAATCACTATCTAGGGGCCGAATATAATTTTTTTTCTAAAAACAAAACTTTTAATCATGTGCATTTTAATCTCAACTGCACTCCTTTATACAAATAACTTGATTTTATGTTAGAACTTAAGAAAATGTTAAGCATTTCCCGCACACCCATTATATTATTTCAAGTGAAAGCTCTCCAATTTGTAACAAGTAAGAGACGAAACAAAGAAAATTTAAAATAAATAAAACTGTTAGAATAATAGTTATCCATATTAAAAAAATTCTAAAAAAATCCAGTGATGTGGAGTAATGTCGCCAGATTCCGTGGCTATGTTTCAGAATAATGCGATTATATACATGAATTTTTATAAATTGGCTGAAAAAAAAGCTACTTCTTGTTCGAATACGAATCCCAATTTGCTTTATTAATTCACCCACCTGCACAAAAAATAAGAAATAAATATGTGATCAAAGGCATACGATTGAAAAAAGAGTTAACTTATGTTAAATAAAAGATTTTTATTTTGATAGTAAAATTACAATTAAAAAACATTTACGTTTATATAAGTATCAAAATGTAAGTTATGTATTGGATTATCTTTCATTCTTAATAATTATAGCTAGGTCTTAGAAAACAATAAAATTAAATTTGTGTTACATTGTATTTACAAGTTATCATTGTAAACAAAACACAATAATATTTATAATAAATATTAGAAAATCACGTATAAAAAAATCACTTTTCACGTACATCCAATCAATATTTTTATTCAAATAATTTTTTGCCACCGTAATATAAAGCATTAATGCAAAGTTGTAAATTCATATTTATTGCACTTATTATATCTTCATTAGAAGTAGCAGCCGTTTATGTAGAAACAATAGTTTCTAATATAATGATGCACGCAAGCTAATATATATTCTGTTAAACATTGATGCTTAAATATATTTACGCGTGCATTAATTCATTAAAAATAATGAAATGAGTAAGCAGTACTAATTTATCTTCGTCTTTCTCTTTAAATAAGTTTATTTGGCTTCAAAAATGCAATTATTGCTTTGTATATTTCCAAGGATTTAATTTATGTATAAATAGAAAACATATGTAAGATGAAATAAAATAAGTTGAAACTGGTGTGAAACAATAATAACTAAAATATCATCTTAAAACACCATCAAAATTTTTAAAATGCGCTAGGCCTTTCGAAAGATCTGAGTCTTTCTTCGTCAGGCGCAAAAAGACGTGCTTCTACTATGAAAGCAGCAGCAAGACTCAAGAGGTGTCTTGCTGCTGCTTTCATAGTAGAAGCAAAGTCTTTTTGCGCCTGACGAAGAAAGACTCAGATCTTTCGAAAGGCCTAGCGCATTTTAAAAATTTTGATGGTGTTTTAAGAAGATATTTTAGTTATTATATGTAAGATGTTTTATTCTGCTTTAAAATGTTAATATTTTAATTCAGAAAGCGAATTTGTTTTATAACCATGGGTAAACATTTCTTTAAAGTGAACTTTTTGTAGTTATTTTATAATACAGGGTGAAATCTCTCCATTTTTGAAAAATATGTTTTAAAGCTAAAATTTCTGCGTGTTGACAAATACAATGCTGATGCACTTTGATTACTGTGCAAGACCGGCAGCTCGGATCCAAGGAATGACTGCCTCTGATCTAGTGTGCTTCGATAGATAAGGACAGATGGTGCATGAGTAGGCAAAGTGCCGCGAAGCGAAGTTGGCGGGCATTGTTCGGGGCGCCTCTGTTAAAAGCGGCCATCCAGAGTGTCTGAGGATGGTGGCACAGCCGAAAGGCTGTGCTCACTGACTCAGTCCTTCACATTCAGATCCATGGGGAGTTGATGTGGACGACTGCACAAACCACCTTTTTGAAGACAGGTAGTACTAAAGAGCGAAGACAATGTTGACACACTTTGTTACATATTTGCCAAGGGGCACAACAGTGTCCCTTGGCAAATACCATGACTCCATGGTTAACAAAAATACTTGACCAAGCACATACATCTGCAAGAAGAGAAGCCGGAACGACAGGATAGTCGTTTCTTTGAACGCAAATGAACCAATTTGCTTCACTTGAACGCATTCTTTGTGAAAGGTTATTATTCACATAGGTAAGGTAAGGTAAGCGACAGGTAATTAGTCGCATTAAATTGCTGGGAGTTTGAACCTGAAATTGTACGCAAATGAAACAATTTGTTTCACCTGAATGCATGCCTTGTGACAGGTTATCAGTCACTTAGGTAAGGTAAGGTAAAATCATATCATAATGTTTAGAGTATTAGAAACAAATGCCATGAGTTGAAATATGAAGGTGAAGGTGAAGCGTACTCTGTTGGATAAACCTCAACTATGTTATTTGTCACTTAAAGATGATTTATCTAGTTGGAAAACTTCATTCTATTGATTTTGATCTATACTTAATTAATTATTCAAATGTATTAAATGAAACAGTAAATAAAACAGTAAAAAAAGTTTTATACACAAACTATCTTCATGTTTGGGCTTTACCAAAGCCTTTTTCAAGATAAATGAGAATATTCTACAAATGCATGATCTATAGTACAAGGATTTAAAACACCATTATTCACATTCTCTCTCAGATTACTCAAGTTATTTTATTTTATTTTACTTGATGTTTATTTTTATAATCTTAACTATGGAGTAACTGAATCACAATTTTTGTAAGTTAAATGTTGTTGATTGCTACATATTGAATTTTCAAATGCTACACTTTCAATGGTTTCTTTTATAATGGATATTTTTACTGTTTTATTTGACTCTCTTTAGCAATTAATGAATCTCAGGGTGTTCGGATTTGTTATATATTTAGTTAATGACCTATTATACAGTAATTGGTGTACTTCTTTGAAGAGCAAGATATTTGACATTCGAATCCCTGTTGAAACGGAGTTGTTAATTTTGTGCTCTAACGGCCCATGAGAGATAGGACACAGATAAATATAATAATTATAAAGAAATATCGGTCAGTATTACTCCACTTTATTTAATACGTAACGCATTAATTCACTGGAATTATCCACATTAAGCTCTTTGAACAGCTCATAACAAATGATTACATGATATGCTAAACGCTTTATCAGAGGCAATGAAATATATGTATACTCAGGTGGTAGCAAGTATGCATTCCCAGCGACAAACTTTCTGCACTATGTCCGTAGTTCGCAGCTTTTTTTTTTTTTTTTTAATTGACTTCTATGGCGGGTCTCTTCTGCCTACTACGTTCGTGGTGATTAGAAGTAACGTAATGGTACACAGGAAGAAAGGAATACAGTAAAATCTCGTTACAACGAATCTCTGGAGACCACTGATTAAATTCGCTATAATGAAATATTCGTTAAAGTGAAAATATTTTTATACTGAAATAGAATAATATGACTTTATTTACAATCCAAATTATATTCGTTAAATTAAAAAATTCGTTAAATCGAGGTTCGTTGTAACGAGATTCTACTGTATATAGTTAGGGAATATAAATTAGAGATATACAAACATACACAATGCCGAATTTTCATACAATGAATTTATGTTTTATTTTTTACCACCCTAAATAACCCCTATGAAATTTATCTTAGTATGCAATTTATTCTCATCACCACAAATACACATGATGTTGTCAAAAGTTAGGAATACAAAATACTTCTTTGAAAGTCAATAAATCAATATGCCTGCCTTTCAAAAACTTTTTATTCGTTATTAATAGCAACAGTAAGATTCACAAAAAGAGTTATAAATGCTTATTATAAACTCTTCAGATTGCAATTATAATGCTGATTTATCAGTTCAGAATGTAATTTCTAGTTTTTATATTTATTTTTTTTACTTCTTTTATTATACTTTTGTTATATATTTTGTTTTAACGTATTTTTATTTATATCTCTTGAACTATAGCAGAGCCGTTGGGAAGTGCACTCTTGAGACTACGCAGAGCAGATTGGGAACTGCTGCGGGAGTTTAAACTTTGATGAGATTCTACTTACTTTTAGGAAGCAGACGGGTGACATGTCATACTAAAGCTTTAAATCTCTTTCAGTTGGATATAAATAACTTATAAAAATAAAACATTAAACACAAATAAGTTAATATTTTAAATATATTTAATAATTATCAGGAACGAAAAATCATGCGTCAAGCATGGATTATGAAACACTTTCCAACACATCTAAAAAACTCCTATGAAACTTCACAGTTTAATAAGGTGAAAAAAATATATAGTAAACAGTTAGAAAACATAATACATTTTAAAACCCAGTTTTAAAAATTACCTTCCTTAGTCAGAAAAGTAGTCGAATTATTTTGTGCAGCCCTGTATATCATCTATAGATTTGAATATATACTACATAGCATAATAAAATTTATTTCAGTTCGATAATTCACATCTAGCAACTTTCACCAATCAATGGAAATGTATTCGAAATCTTTTCTACCAACCTGTATGTTATCTAAAGACTTTTGTACATACCACATATTAAGCTAAAATTTAATTCAGGTTAAAAAAAACGCATAAGGCAACATAAAACTTATTTCCACCAATTACCAACCATAAACGACAATGCATCTCGTTCTTTGCGTAGCCTTGTATGTAATTTTATTTATATTTCGCAAACTTCTATAAGTCTACTAAATATAATTCAGCAGTAAAATGCGTAACACAATTAAAAACATCCTTAAGCAACTCACTCAAATAGTCGGTAATGCTTACGAATTCCTTTGTGTAGCTCTGTATATGATCAACGAAATTTATACACACCAGGTACTATGCAAAAATTTAGTTAAACTTAAAAACACAAACCAAGGTTGAAAACGCACATCTCACACATAGACTGTAATTATCGCACTAAAACTGTCATAATTTTTTTTGTGTGTCCCTGTAAAAGAACGATAAACGCAATGCCCACCAAAATTTTCAGTGAGCAATTTATAATACATCTCAGTAATGCTTATAAATTTCAGTACGTTTGAAATAGTGAAATAACATTAAATTACGCTGCAAACGATTTTTCCTCATAGATCATTGTGTAACAGTAATCTTTTATGTGACCCTGTAAATGAATAATAATGGCTTTACACCCCATATTTTAAAAAAAGCACATTTTATTGCGCTTCATAAATGTATATCAGTTTCATCATGTTTTAAATGGCATAACATCTTCAAAATGCACTTGAAAAGATTTTCTTTCATTGACTGTAATGTAACAGAATACTTTTGACTTCCCCTGTAAATAAACTATAAGTGCTACATACTTCATTTTCAATAGGTATCACACAATAACAAACGTGAATAACATACAAAAATTTCAGGGAATTCCGAGTATATTTACGAGAGTAAGAGCACGGACGGGCGGCCAGACGGAAGGACAAACCGAAGTCATAAACACTTTTCAACTAGGTTGGAAATTGTTAAAAAGATTGTATACTATAAATGTCTACAATCAAGTGGACTGAAATTACTGTGTTTACTTTTACTTAAAAATTTAATGCAATTTCGAGTGATCAATTGGCCATTGCCTGAGTGCTTTGTGTCACTACTTCTCAAATTATTAAGAAATTGTAACGCAATACTTTTACGCTGACCGGTTTTTAATTAAGATTTTTATACTAGACAAGACACATAAAATAATGCGAACAGTACAAGAATACGTCTAATTTGCATTAAATAATTTAATGAGCAGATATATTAATTGGGTGGGTTTTCGCTATTAAATTGAACAATTCGCAGATGAAGAACTCATTCCAGCTCAGTGTTAGATGAATGTTCATTCATTCGGAAATTTTCAATTTACGCAGATAAATACTATAATGATGTAATATATATCACATATATAATGGCATTAAAGCCAAGTAATAATGTTAATATTGTAATTTCAGAATTATAATCTTTTATTATTTTTTATAAGAATATTATGCTGTGAATTTTAAAAAGAAAAGTAAAAAATTTTCTTCATAGGCATTTTTTTGTCTATAGTAAGAGAAAGTATTGAGATATGTAATGCATTACATAATTTTTTTAAAATTTAATAACCATTTTCATTGTTATGTTCCACATTTAGCGGTAGTCAAAAATATCTTTGTGGCATAAGATAAAAATTTTATTTACTTAAAATACTTTCTTGAGCGAATGACATTTGCAATTCAAAGTATTTTGTACGAAGTAAAATAAATGTTCAGTTTAAACATTAAATAAAAGTTTAAGCATTCTCTACGAGATTAGGTTAAATACAAATGTTTATCTTTGGTTTTAAAAACATTTTATCTATGTTTCCCGAACTTTGAATTCGTATTCGTTTTACACTCTTTTAACTTAGCTTGGTTTTAGTATGTAAAGAGGAAATTAGTTTAATCGATTTTTCACTCACTTCCTGATAGTCTAGAACAGCGGTTCCAAACCTGGGGTACGTGTACCCCTGGGGGTACGTGAAAATAAAATAAGTAATGGCGGAATTCTCAAAAAATTGTTTAACAGAAAACACATAAAGAAAATTGATAGTTTTGGATTACAAAGTCCACTAGACCTAATACTTCATTGATAATGCAATGCCACTAGTTCCGCCCACTGTTAAGCATATTGCATGAGTTCTTATATATTTCCCCTCCATATTCCCGAAAACTTCAATTAATAATTATGCAATATTCTTTTTTCACCACTTTTGTTTCATTGTTCCGGTTTTAATAATAATTGCAGAACGCCTAAATTACGACAGGGCTTCTGGTTTTAATGTCTTTTGTTAAAACGTGTTGAAAAGCAGGCCGTTATTTTCGTTTCTGAACAGGCGGAGTTATATCAGTAACGCATTTTAAGAGAAAAGCGTCCTTCATTTTAATGAGCATTTAGTTTGAAATGTTTATTTATTACGAGCAGGGAAGACCGAGCTATGCTCGGTCAAAATTAAATTTGAGTTCAAATATCATGACCCATGACCAAAATGACCCACTAATTGAATTTTCTCGAACATGTGACTTAGCCCAACGGTCTTCTCGTGCCCGAAAACCATTGGATGCAGAAATTAGTGTAAATTGAGCCGTTTTAGATCTTGACCTACAATGACGCAGAATTCACCCACTAATCGAATTTTCTCGAAGCCGCTTTTCGCGTACCCGAAACTCGTAGGATACAAAATTTAATCAAAAACGTTAGAGCCGTTTTTTAGATAAAATTAATTTGACCCGCTTTGACCCAAAAATGACCCACTAATCGAACGTTCTCGAACATGTGACCCAGCCCAATAGTCTTCTCGTGCCCGAAAATAGTCGGATATAAAATTTCGTCAAAATATTTTGAACCGTTTTTCAGATACAATTAGCTTGACCATGACCCAAAATGACCCAAAATGACCCACTAATTGAATTTTCTCGAACATCTGACCTTGCCCAACAGTCTTCTCGTTCCCTAAAACCATTGGATGCAAAATTTAGTGTAAATTGAGCCGCTTTTTAGATCTTGACCCACAATGACCCAGAAATGACCCACTAATCACATTTTCTCGAACATGTGACCTAGCCCAATGATTTTCGCGTGCCCGAAACTCGTAGGATACAAAATTTAATCAAAATCGTTACAGCCGTTTTTTAGATAAAATTAATTTACCCGCTTTGACCCAAAAATGACCCACTAATCGAAAGTTCTCGAACATGTGATCCAGCCCAATAGTCTTCTCGTGCCCTAAAATAGTCGGATACAAAATTTCGTCAAAATCGTTTGAACCGTTTTTTAGATACAATTAGCTTGACCATGACCCAAAATGAACCAAAATGACCCACTAATGGAATTTTCTCGAACATGTGACCTAGTCCAACAGTCTTCTCGTGTCCGAAAAGCATTGGATGCAAAATTTAGTGTAAATTGAGCCTCTTTTTAGATCTTGACCCACAATGACCCAGAAATGACCCACTAATCAAATTTTCTCGGACATGTGACCTAGCCTAATTATTTTATCGTGTTCGAAACTCGTAGGATACAAAATTTAATCAAAATCGTTAGAGCCGTTTTTTAGTTAAAATTAATTTGACCCGCGTTGACCCAAAAATGACCCACTAATCGAAAGTTCTCGAACATGTGACTAAGTCTTCTCGTGCCCGAAAATGGTCGGATACAAAATTTCGTCAAAATCGTTTGAACCGTTTTTTAGATACAATTAGCTAGACCATGACCCAAAATGACCCAAAATGACACACTAATCGAATTTTCTCGAACATGTGACCTAGCCCAATGGTTTTCTGGTGCCCCAAAACGGTAGGATACGAAATTTCGTGAAAATCGTTAGAACCGTTTTTAAGATAAAATTTGCTTATATATATATATATATATATAACCACACACAAGATTTGCTCGTATTAGAATATATGATATGAGTGATTTTGTTTTATGTTTAAAATGGATAACTGGTCGAAAACCGGAATTTTTAAGAGAACTGCACCCATGGTAGAAATTGAACCTGGTGAGTCTGGAACTACAAGTACTTCGAAACAATCTGATTAGTTAGAAGTGCAAGACAACCTGAGTGCAGCTGTTAATAGGCCTATTCTGGTAAGTGATAAACCTAATACTAAAATAAAACTGAAAGCATCAGTACCCCTTTAAAGAAAAGAAAATAGAATAATGATTATTTGAAATATGGATTTTCATTCACGGGAGAGGAAGATTTTCCAAAACCACTATGCGTTGTATGTGGAGAGATATTGTCTAATGGTAGCATGAAACCTTCTTTATTAATACGCCATTTACAGACAAACAATCCAATTTATAAACAAAAGTATGTCAGTTTCTTTCAGCGACTATCAAGCGGCACTATTGTAGCATTTTATGTGTTTTCTACAAACAAAAACAATGAGAATGATGTTGAAGCATCCCACAGAATATGCTATCATATTGCTAAAAGTGGTAAAAATCATGCAATCGCTGAAAATTTGATATATACTTGTATCAAAGATGTTCTCGAATGTATGTTTGGTGAGGAACATGTGAAAAAAATAAAACTATTCTTTTCTCAAACAATGCGAAGGATTAGTGACATGTCTGCCGATATTGAATCTACAGTAATTCAAAGGATAAAAAAAGAGTCCCTACTTTTCAATTCAGGTGGATGAGAGTACGGATATCTCCAATCTGTCAATTTTGCTTGTTGTTGCATGATTTTGAATGATAATGTACTTGAAGAAAACTTGCTACTCTGATATCTTCTCACAGAAAAATGTACACGAAGAGGTATAATTAATGCCATTAACAGTTATTTCTGGGAAAAATAAATTCATTGGACCAATTGCTGTGGTGTTTGCGCTGATGGCGGAAAATCTATGCCTGGGTGTTATATTGGCTTACGCGGTCTAATAAAAGAAATTGCACCTCATGTAGCGTGGAACCATTGCTGTATACACAGACACAGTCTAGCGACCAAACCCCTGCCAGACTCATTGAAGGAAGTACTCCACCAAGCTGTCAAAGTTATTAATTTTATTAAGGCCAATTCAACAAACTCTAGATTACTCAAATATTTGTGTGAAAAGACGGACAACCCGCATACTACATTGCTTTGGCACACAGAGGTGAGGTGGCTTTCACGAGGAAAAGTACTTGAAAAATTATTTGAATTGAGGCATGAAGTTCAATTTTTTTAAGATCATCCTTTTGAGCTAGGCTCTAAATTTCATGAAAAAGAATGGCTTCAAATGCTTGCATACTTATCTGACAGTTTTTCAGAAATAAATAAACTTAATTTATGATTACAGGACAGTTCCATAACCATGTTTAATGTATCTGACAAGATAGAGTTGATGATTAATAAATTAGATTTTTGGGAATCATGTATCAGAGAACACCAGCCAGAAGTTTTTCAAACACTTTACAATTTTTTATCTGAAAACGAGAAGAAGTAAAATCTTGTATAATGGCTCATTTAACAGGACTTAAAACATCGTTCAGACAATATTTTTCGAAGCAGAGTTGTGAAAATAACCGAATTTTAAAACCCATTTAACGTTTTGTTCTTTCAACAAGCCGAAAATTTATCAGTTTCTGAAAAAGAAAAAAATGATCGAATTTTCGACCGATTCTTCTTTACAATCTGATGTCAACCAATGTTATTGCTTTTAGGATAGCAGTAGAAAAATACCAAGAAGTCAGTCATAAGGCTATAATACACTTGTTGCCTTTTACAAATACCGAGCTTCTCGAAAGAGCATTTTCGTCTTATGCGTATATTAAAAACAAATATCGCAATAAGCTTGACGCTACTCCTGACGTGAGATTATATATGTCTACGTTTGAACCCGACTTAAAGAAACTCAGTTCTATGAAACAAGCTCAAGGATCTCATTGAGAGTATGAAAAGTCATTTTGATTATTTGTATATAATGAGACAACGTTGTTATCAATAATCATCGTGAGATAGCTAAAATTTCTTTTAATGCTAGTATATTATTATTTTTTAATGTTTAGCTAATATTATAAAAACAATATTAATTTTGAAATGCAAGTTAAAAAATAAAAGATTAGTGTCAATGTAATTTGTGCCGATTTATTATTTGGTTGTGATAAGAAGGTTAGTAATGAAAAAAAGCATGCTTGCGTTACATGGCTGAGTCGAGGGGGAGGGACTGTTTATGAGAAATGGGGGTACGCCGAGATGAAGAGCCTAAGAAAGGGGTACGTGTAAGAAAAAAGGTTGGGAAGCGCTGGTCTAGAATTACACAAATTATGTACACGGTTGTCTTTTCGATGACAATACAACATTTTATTATTTTTATAATTTATCTATAAATTAATAATTCAATTTCAAGGCGTTTTTACCGTTAGCTGAGCGCAGGTGATAAATCGCCAAATATTATTTATGTTTACAACTGATACGAGTCATAATAACAATGGCGATAATTATACGCTTAACCATGCTCGCTAAAGTATGCCAAATAGCTATAAAACTGCAACAAAGAATTATTTTAAACACTAAAAAGTAGAAATTAAAATATAAATAAAAAATAAAGAGATTATTAATTAAAAAAATACGTGTTTTATTATGTTGTATGCACACGATTCTTCTAAATGAAAATATCCCAAAATTATATTTTAATGCTTTAAACGATGTAATTATAAATGTTTGTGGGCGTTTTCAATATTAATTACGTTTTTAATATTCACAGGTAAGCCAAATGAAATATGCACAAATGTGTTTATGCCTTTTATAGCATAAATGTCTATTTTTCTTAAATCTTTTCTTTACGTTTGTGTACAGCTCTAATATACTTCCTATGCTCACTTATGACTTCAGAATAAATGCAAACAAAAATATGAATATTTAACAAGTAATAGCACTTTATTAAAAGTCACTTAAAGTAGAACTGTTGATATTGGCTGGGTTAATATACTGTTTATATGTGATAAATAGCTAAAATATATTTAATTAACATTATACTATTTCAAAGTCAATTGATATATGTATAGAACTACACAATAGTATGATAACTGTTGAAAATGTCATACATAGAATTCATGGTCACATGACATAGTCCCAGCGGTATCTCGCAATCTCCTAACATTAACACCCTCAACCACTTATTTATTGACGGGGCAAGGTCATTTCGGGACATATTTGCACAATTTTAAAAGGGCTCGAACCCCCAACCTGTGAGTGTGGCGCAGAGGATCTCACACTTCTATTATAATTGCCCCCTATTAGCTGGGTGGCATATCCGTCGCCCCTCTTCTCCCTCTAGTGGTTGACTGGATAATATCCTCTTCCGCCAAGTACTTCTTAACAAACTTAAAAATATCTTTATGATCCTAATGGATCTTTCAAACCTCAACCGCTCCTGAGCTACGGATTTGACACCTGGTTGCAAGCATCAATCATACATGAAGCATGATCTTCACTTTGACATCCAGTGACACGTGGGAGGTATGTTTCCGGCAGAGAACGCAAACCTGTTATGCAATTTAAGAAAGCTTGGCCATAGTATCTCTTTCCACCCCTCCCACTGTCGCGTTTACCGGCAGCTTCAACTCCTGCTGAAATATGTTTTTTAAGACCAAAAAAGGGAACGAGAGGGACATCTATGCTCCACAGATCTGGTTCCCGGTCTGAACAGTCCCTGCTAGGCATTCAAATTCATGATAATTTGACATGGTCTCACAAAAGGATTCAGATACATTATAGACTGCTGAAGGTTAACGTTGGAAGTGCATTTTAATTGTACGTTTTGAAAAATGCGAAAGTTTTAGTTTTTTACTTGGAAAATATATATGATTTCAGTTTGTCTGCCAGACCTTTTTTGAACTTTTGGCAACTTTTGCCGAAATGTTGAAAACTTCGTTCCGAATGTGAATCGTCAGAAATAATTAAACTTTTTTATTATGCAGCAAATTTTAAAAAAAAGATTTTCAAATCCAAAATAACGTTAACGTATTAGAATTAACTGCGGCATTTTAACACAGAATTTTTTTTTTGAACGCTCAGGAGAATATCTGAAGCATAATATGAAAAATTGGAAATTTACATTCAACATTCGTTACATTTTCCCCTTCTCCCGCACGCCCAATGAGTGTATGTTCCATGAAATACAATTCACAGGCACATAATAAACTATAATTACGTTAAAAGTGATGCAGCTTAAAAAGGTATTATAATATTATTAATTAAATGTAATTATAATTCATATCTGATGCAAACTTTGCGGAAGACGAATCGGTTTTATGTCTGCGGCAAAACGTACAGAGATTCAGCCCCCAACACTGTAAAAAAAAAGACGAATGTTTTTCATGTACGAAAATATAATACAACCACGAATGAAAATATTTAATAACCTCGGACGAAAATATATTATGCCTCTTACGAGTTACCCATGATTCTGATAAGCATTCTTCATCATTAAAATTTTTAGAAACTAAAATGTTTTCGAGATTTAAAGATATATTTATAAAAAACATAGTTTATTTTGCTGGCACTGATTTTTTAAACGTTTCCGAGCAATAGTATTTATTGATTATTAATCCATTTTCTGAAACCGGAATATCTGTTTTTAGGAGTCTACTAATTCTCAATTGAACATTTTTATCTACGTTTTTGAAATTAACATGCAACAGCAACAAAATAATATTAACTTTAATGTTAATTTTAATGCTCTTAATTTACCACGTTTGTCTGTAAAGCATGTTTTCTGAAGATGGAAATGTTTACTTGAGAATTCATGGCATTCGAAAATCCTATTTTTCGGGTTGAGAAAAATGATTAATACACTATAAAAGCTAATTGGAAACGCTTCCGAAAATCAGTGGCAGCAAAAGAAAATTGTTTTTATAAATGCTTCTTTATATACGAGTTGTAATTTTCCAACTGTAAGAAAAATGTCCGGGCCCGGATTCGAACCTGGGATCTCTTGGCTGAAGATGCCATGCTCTACAAACTGAGCTATCCCGGTCGAATCTGGAGGGCATAATTCATCCAGTAAACTTATTGATCATAGCATCTGGTCTGATATCTGAATCAGCTCAACAGAGTATATTGCAGGTAATAGAACTCCAGTAAACGCTGGATACGTGATTACACTAGATTAATTTTAATTGTTATAATTGTGTTAAAATTAATATAGCTTCTTTATATCTCGATCATATATTGGTTTCTAAGTTTTCTAAAGTTAAAAGACACTTTTTGGAAATGTTAGTAATTCAGAAGAGGTTATTTATATTTTCGTTGATGGTTATATTTTATTTTCCTAGATAAAGAAACATCTGCCTTTTTTACAGTGAACCACATATTTAACGTATGTGCACGCATAATTTTTGTACGGATTTATATTGGATGGAAAGGGATTTTTCTGGTGGTGCTCTTGTATTAAAATTAAAAAATGGTACGTTTGTCGTTCCGTCTGTTTTTTTTTTTTTAATTTTATTCTGACTTTCGCAAAAACTGGGCAATCGTCACGAAATTTGAATATATTTTTAAGGTATATAGTACTGTTCTATGTTTTTGAAATAGCCGTCGTATCGTTTGTAATTATTTTACAGGAACACATAAAAATATTTTATATGTCATCGTCTACTGCACGTTAAAATGAGTGGTACTTGCAACAATGGTAGTCACAATAAATGTGGATCATAATGAAGGGTTTCGACAAAATTATAGTATTGTGGGAAATTAGACGCAGTAAAATACACCATCTGGAGTGGATTTAAGTAATTACCAGTAGTATGAGGTAAGTAACAATTCCTTGAATTTCATTTTATTTATTATTTCTTGAAAACTGCCTTTTAATGGTAGCGTTCGCGAAACAATACAATGTTTTAAATTTACTCTATGATTAGATGTTTTTATTTTATGTAATAAAACGAAATTCTTTCGATTCGTAAAATAGATATAACAATACATTTTTCAACAAAGATAGAGTGAATAATGTGAAACCCTCTGATTCAATTAGATGAATCTCAGCATCTTAACAATGCTAACAATTTATTCAGATTGGTGCAAGTGATTGTGTAGTTTATTTTTTATATAGAAAACAGAACTGAATCAGTAATAGATTTTACTGTGCAATACAAAAACGATACACCATCTGATTTTAGTATGATCGGGGTGTTTTTTATAAAAAAATGGCACGACTTTTTCAGGAGATTAAAGCTATAAGTAACTTATTAGTGTAAAAAGAAAATACGTACTTGAAGTCATTTGTTTAGAAATAATCCGTCTTTTTCGCATACATAAATATATTTAAACATGCATATATTATCGTACAACAAACAGAAATATTGAATCTGATTAAAATTTTAACTTTTATAAAAATAGTTTTTATAAAATGAAAAGTAATTGATAGAAAACATTGCATTATTAAAAGAGATGTTCAAATATATAATATTTATTTTTATTCCCCAGATTTATTTCTACCTTTTATTCATTTATTTTTATTTTGTAGAATTGGTTCTTAACAAAAGAAACAGTTCCATTTACTGTTAACATACAAAAGGGTTTTATAAGTAGTTCTTATCCATCCTTAAAAAGAGATTTTCCTGGTTTTAATAGCCTCAGAATTTTCAGGGTTTCTTGCATTACGCATCAAAGGATAAATCGTGGTTTCTATATACCACAGACAAGATTTATCTAAAGTCTTTTTAAAAGGTATAGTTAGAAGTAGAAATTTATTGGTAATAGCCAATATAAATATATACACATAAAAAAAGGGAAGCTACACTAGAACTAAGTGTCCGCGTAAATTTAATAGCGACTGTTAACCATCGAATATAAAATGTTATTATTTTTCTACTTTGTTAAAATGTTAAGTGAACGTTGAATTCACTGACCATGTATTTACTACTTATGTACAAAATGATAGAAACACTATTAATTTGCAAAGATTTAGTCCGACCAGTGATAAAATAAATTATCGTTCAACAAATTTTCATGAATCGGGTAAACCAAAATTTTATCTGTATCCAAACCAATGATAATCATTCATAATAAGCTTAAGCAAACGTTATCAAGCAAATGCGGTTGGATGACTGTACAGAATTCTCCGATGATAATCTGTAAAATTAATGTATTTTTAAGATTAATTTTTTTCCACTTATACTGTTAAAAATCTGCAGCAAACTTAGTCAATCATTTGTTTTTATAGATAACGGTTATTTGAACATAATTCGAAGCGTCCTCATTGATCAGAATAGAGATAAATTATGGTTATGTAACAGTTTTCTATAAAAACGGTGGAGATTTTTAACAGTGTAGATAAAATATGTAATAAAAAAATAAAAACATTTAGAGAAATCAAAAAACACTTTCCAGGTGATTTGAAAATAATAATTATAACATCGCATTGACTTTGTTCAGTTTAAGGTCGTTAACAACCTTTACAAAATCTTATGGAGGTGGATACTGAAGTATTTTTTTTCTCACGAACTTCTAAAATTATTTAAATACTAGGGGGCCTACCCCCTGCGAGCTACGCTCGCCAACCCCCGCTCAGACTTCGAGGCCTCTAAAAACATGACAGCGTGCTTCGTTTTAAAAATATTGGTAAATCTGTAATTGGGTTGCCATGCTTTTAACGTTTTAATGGGGCATTTTTTTTATTATCATGGCCTCATACACAGCTGTTGCGACAACTGACGACTGTTTTAGGGATTGATAAGTAAAATCAATTACACCTTGAAAACCAGCTTGTATAAAATGGTTAGGTTTAAATTGTGGCTACCTCTAGCACTTTTATAACAACGATCTGTATTCTATTCTTCCTTTGCGTTTAAGGATGAGAAAAATTCCATCTGCTTGTGAATAACATTAAGAACCACGATATTGAAAAGTACTATGTTATAGACATTTTCAGTAACAGGTTATAATTTTCTCTGTATTTTAGTGCACCATCATGCATATTTTCATGTTATTTTAAATATGTAAATTATTTATTTTAATTAATATGTATATACGAATTTTCTAATAATTATTTATCATACAAAATTAATTAAATATTTTGTGCATGCATGCCTGCATTTATTCGGCATCAATTGATGAGATATTTAAACAAATTTGCTATCCGCGATAATTTTACACCATGTTATGTCACTTGAATATTGTCCATAAGAAAATCGGGTACTT
Source organism: Maratus michaelseni (assembly GCA_963931845.1). Classification (NCBI taxonomy): domain Eukaryota; kingdom Metazoa; phylum Arthropoda; class Arachnida; order Araneae; family Salticidae; genus Maratus; species Maratus michaelseni. The sequence continues at coordinate 189,766,678 of OZ007590.1, forward strand.
TTCCAGTATAGGATCCTTTGCTTTTAGGTTAGTCGTAATTCGAGTTTCAAAAACGAATAGATTCGTTAATATACATATATTTGTTGCCAAAAGTTATGAAAACAAACCCAATGAACTTTTGGTGATTTTCTATAATAGGGGTCTTGACGCTTTTTTAAAAAGCTTGGCGCAATTCGGGCATCAGAAAGTGAGATTTGGTGCCAAATGACATAAACAGCCATGGAAACAAATTCGACGATTTTTTTTGTTTATATGCGTATTTTAATTATACGTATATTATTATTGGTTTTTCTATACAAATTACTTCTGATTATATATAAAATAGGATAAATGACATTTTACGCTAAACAAATTGTATAAATATTGAAAAAAAGCTTCTGTATACGAAATGACAAAGTAAATAGGTTGACAGAAAGTATGTTGTCAAATTTCCTTTTCCGCCAAGGCTATTTTCTCTGTTTCGTCAAGGCCCCATATACTGGAAAAGCACCGAACTTTTATGCTTGTTTATACATGTATTTATATGTATATATACAATTTATTTATAATTGTCTTTCAATTTACCTCTTTTTGTACATAAAAATAGATAAATGGCTTCTTTATATTAAATAAATTGTATAAACATAAATGACGTCATTTGGACGAATTTATTCAAAATATTTTCAGTTTATAAATTAAATTAAATGCTGGCAGACGATTGAATCCTGACGATAGAAATGTGATTTTTTTTTTTTTCAAATTTTCGTGAAAAGCATAATTTAATCACAATCTTGTCTTCATTATCGATTGAAATAAAATATAAATTCAATTTTAATTTGAAAATGACGAATAAAAATAAAGCAATAATCCCTATCGGGATCCTTTTTTATTTTTTTCCCTTTTTTGTCACAAAAAAAACTGAGTAATTAGTTGCCATCATTACAGAAATGTCATTAAAATTAGAAAAAAAATAATATCTCAAAAACTAATTCCAATTTCAAAATTCTATTACCAGTTTTGACATCCGCGGATTTTTATGGACAATTGGTATTAATTTCACCATCAAGCGTTTAATATTTTATTAAAAATAGCCCTGAAACTCAATCAGTCGTTTAATCAGTCGTTTCATAAAATCGTTTCATAAATTCGTTTCATAAAATCGTTTCACAAATTCGTTTCATTAGGATTTTATATATATAGGGTAAATATACAAAAATAAATAGTTTTGGCAGCAGCTAAAATAAAAATTAATCGCTCGGCTAGAAACAAAAATATAAAAATGCAATAACTAAGCTGTTAAAAATCTGCAGTTCACTGTCCAGTCATTCAAACTTTTTTCGTAGATAACGGTTACACTTTTAAAAACCTGCAGCCAACTGTCCTGTCATTCAACTAATTTTATAGATAACGGTTACACTGTTAAAATCGGCAACAAACTGTCGAGTCATTCAACCACTTTTAGAGATAGAAGTACTTGGCCATATTATCATCCGCAGTGTTGAATTCAGACACTTTTCTACGGGAGGGATTTCTGTGGCTCCGGGGGTACATTATAGAGTTCCAGGGGGGGAGGGGGGATTGCACATTTTCACCATTAAAAGCATAAAATCTGAAATCTTCCGGGGGGACATTTCAATACTCCGGGGAGGAATGCTCCCCCCGGGCCACCCACAGAATTCGTCACTGACTGTTCTCATTGATGAGAATAAAGATAAGTTAGGGTTATGTAAACGTTTTCTACAAAAATAGTTGAATGACTGGATAGTTTGCTGCAGATTTTTAACAGTGTACTTTTCCATATTATGAAGCGTTCTCATTCGTGAGAATAGAAATAAATTACGATTATGTAACCGTTTTCTATAAAAAACGGTTGAATAATAGAACAGCGTGCTGCAAATTTTTAACATTGTACGCGATTGAGCAAACAAAATGTTGTAGTATTATTTTTTAATTAACATAACTAAAAAGTAATTGTTTTTCTAGATAAATAAAACGATTGAAGTATAGTTACTTACAATACCCAAACAGTAATAAAAAAATATCTGTTTTCCATACACTGTTCAAAATTTTCAGTAAATTGTCCAGTCATTCGACTGTTTTGTAGGCAACGGTTACATAACCGCAATTTAACTCTATTCTAACCCTAATATGGTCAGAATAGCATTAAATTATAGTTATGTTTACCGTTTGGTATAAAAACGGTAGAATGACTGGATGTTTTGCAGCAAATTTTAACAATGTATAATTTCGCAACAGTTGAAAGTTTGAAACGGTTGAAACAACTCTGAAAGTTTATTAACCACTTGTCTAGTTATATCAATTTAACCCGGTTTCATATAAATTGCGAAAAAGTATAGTTATTCCGATTTAGTGCGTATCTTCACATTATGGCCAGATTTTGATTTTATCTCACAATTGTATTATAGTCTTTATTACGTATATGTATAGATATATATATATTTTTCATTTTATTCAATGAAGCTAAAAAGTTGCTTTTTTAAAAAACTTTCCAAGATAGTTTAAAAGTGTTTATGAATTCAGTTTTTCTGGCCGTGCTATAAATCGCGGAAATGTACTCGGATTCACATGTTATTTTTATACGTTATTGAGGCTTGCCATAGAATGCCCGATATTGAAAATGAAATTTGTAGCATATATCGTTCATCTAGAGCAGCGGTTCTCAACCTTTTTCTTCTAACATACCCCTTGATTAGACTTTTCATTTATGCGTACCCCTTATCGTATAAACTCGCCCAAAACATTTTTGTTAGTAATGTTCTTGTGCTAGTTACCAACGTTAGATATAGTCCTCTTTAGAATTGCAGTTTTTAACTAATTATCCCTTTTCGACCACAACAGGATTTCAATATATAGTCACTCAAAACAATAAATAATAGATAAATAGTTCAAATTAAGTATTCACAAAGAAAGATTGAAACTAAATCCATTAATACAAGTTAATGAGTTTATTCTAATGCTGCCCAGTCAAACACTAAATTGATGACCTACTTTCAAATGAGTTTTAATGAATTCATCGAAATCAGAACCCCCTATACGATTCATTTTTTATCTAGATATTTCTGGAATTACTAGGAAAACAAAAAGGAAATGAGCGAAATCACGAGATATTTTTATAAGTGGGCGAAAAAAATGACAAAAAAAGATCAACCAATTAACTACTAAGTTTTTGGCATTTTCTTTCATTTTATCCGAATAGCCTATTCTACTTTTACTAAAGTCTCTCTTTGTAAACGAAAAGTTGTTCTTTTTTTTCAATTTAACTTTTATTTTTTGCATTTTCAGCCATCACCAATTTCATTTTTACGGGTCCCAGGTTGGGAACCGCTGGTATACAGTGCCACACAAAATATTTCTGTTACATTAAGGTATATGGAAAAAATCGTTTTTTGGGGCATTTTACTAATGTTACGATATTTTAAAAATAATTAGATTGATATGCATCACTGAGGTGGGTGACAACACATACGCTTTCTCAGGACTATAGAATAAGTGTAATTTATAGTTCGTTTACAAGGACGCACCAAAAAATCGTTTGCAGTGATTTTTAATGATGTTATGATACTCCAAACATAATGTAATTAAAAAGGTTCAGTAAGATGCGTAAAAATATTTTTTAAAGAGTATGAAGTGCTCAGAATTTACCATTCATTTACAGAGACACACAAGAGAATTCAGTTAAAAGACTAGATGCGGTCGATACTTGCTAGAAGTACGTTTTCTGCTATGGTATTTTTAAACTTATCATTTTTTTCTGTATTACTTGGTGTGCATAAATACTATAGATCACATACAGGGCTGCGCAAAAGAATTTGCACACTGTACCGGATATCGCCAGCAATTGCTGAAAAAAGTTTTTTACTGAGTTGTGTGTTTTTTAAATTGCTTATTTCGATATCTCATTCCATTCTATTAAATAATAAAATTTCTTAATAACAGTCAGTTAGTGTTGGAAAGTGTTTCGTAAGCTGTGCTCGATGCATGATTGTTAGTTCGTGTTTAATTGTTATTTGAAAATTTCTTTCTTCTTTTTTGTTTCTTTGTTTCACAGTTATAATAAAGATTCGGGAAATTATGATAATATCGATCTTAGTAATAGTGGAAATATTGGAATTAGGATATCGGTGTTATTCAATGATTATCACGGAATTCTTATAAATGTTTAATCTGAAACCGCTCATACTTAAAAAAAACTAAAATATGGAAAAATATATGAGGGATTTTCTTCTATTTTATCATACTGATAACGCTTCATTATTAGTTAGAAATGTAATTTAAAAATTTTCTCTTACGGGATTCATATTAAAACAAATATTAATAAAATTGTATAAGCATTAAACTCCATTTTAACTTGTTTAATGCAAAATATTTAAAATTTCTCAGCTTAGAATTCTTATTATAATAACTGACTGAAAATAAACGGAAAGAGATGATATCAGCATATGAAATTGACATGAGAGAATAAAACAATAAATTGATTTCCTCTGTAAACAATTTAGATATAATCTAAAAGAGATTGATTCCTTTTACATAAAAATATAATCTCATATCGAATTCTTTCAATAACATTGTTTTTCCATTCAGTATTTTCTAAACAAAATGGTGTTTATTTTTAGAATTAAAATTTGCATTTTACAAAGTAGTGTCGATGACTCAGATGAGTTAATAATATGAAATGTCAGATAGGTGTTATCTTTTTGGAATAAACGAGAGTTCTTTGATATCATTAAGATGATTAATATTTCCAGAAAAGAAAATTGTATCATGGAATCACGTGTACTATCTGAATACATTTTTTTAATATATTTTATTATATTTGTATGAAGAAAGCATTGAAATCGTTCATCAACAGATTTTGAAGCAGATAAAGAAACTTGATCAATAAAGATATAAATGCTGAAATATTACACCATGAAATATTACAACATTAAAGACGTGAGTATAAAACATCACAAATTTTACTGAATGGTGTATACAAATTTAAAATTTTATACATACATTAAAATTAAAAATATTTACGTTTCAACCACCTTCTATGGTCATCACCAGGAAAAATTTATATATATATATATTGCTTCCAAAGTTTCAAATGTGAAAAACAATCCGTCCGTTGCCACATTATTATTTCTGTCCACAAATTTAAAAATTAACTAGGGTAACACTACAATCGGTACTAGGGTTGTCCGTTAGGAGGTACTTCTGCATGGTTTCTACTTATGGTTGATTGGTACATTGGTTGAGTGTTACCCTAGTTAATTTTTTAATTGGTGGACAACAATAATAATGGGGTGACGGACGGATTGTTTTTCACATTTGAAACTTTGGAAGCAATATATATAAAAAAAATTCCTGTGGATGAACATAGTCGAAATGGTCGAAAGTGGTCGAAATGTCGATAATTTTAATTTTATTGTATGTATAAAATTTTTAATTTGTATACACCATTCAGTAAAATTTGTGATGTTTTCTACTCACGTTTTTAATGTTGATCAATAAAGTATTAAGAAACAACAGTAAAAGAATCACTTTAAGGCAACACTTTTAAAATACTATTAAAAGATCTGGTATCTTTAACAGTGATAAATAAATCCCTTTTTCAAAACTTACATTAAAATCTGATATTTTAGGAACATTTTAAAATACACTCTCTGCAAAAATACGCATTAGAAAAGAAGTTATGTCCAAAAGAGTCTGAGAAACCCCTTATATGATCAAGAAGTGATTTATCTTTAAATTGAATTTCCTCAAAACGGGGATTTTGGTGATTGCGCACATTATTTCGAAGAAATAGCTGGATAGAATTTCACGAAATTCTGACTGAGGGTATAAACTTTAAAGATGCACAAAATGATCTACTATTATAGTCATCAAGAAAGAAATTTAAAAACTAATTTGATTAAAAAAGTTTTAAAAAAAAGTTTTTTTTCAAGAAGTAATCATTTTATTTTTTCTACTGTAGGTTATTTTAAACACATATTGCATCTTTACTCAATAAAACAAATTTGGGTTGCTGTGAGAATTCAATTATGAAAAATCCTGCGTGCAAAGCATGCATTTATTAATTTTAAATTAAATTAAAAAACTGTATATATATCTAGACTCTTTTTAGAAACAATAACTGTTAAAATATATACTTTTTAATGTGTGTTTAAAATTTTGTAACCGCAAGTTAATTTGGTGTGGAGTTATTGCAATCCATATTAAAATCACTTTTACATGCAATTTGTCAGATTAAAAAGTACCTGTTCCCTTTATGAACTTATTATTTGACTAATTTGTACTATTTACTCAGATGATATCTATAACTTATTAAAAATAATGATAGTAATCCTAAAAAAAATTTTTTTTAATGTACGCTAAATACTGCAGATATAACTTAAATATGCATAAGTATTTAAGTGTAACAAAAAAGTATTCAAGAGACGAAAAATATTTCTGATAACACTTTTAAGTTGTTTTTTAAGTTGAACATTTGTTGCCCGTAACAGTCATAGTTATTATGTAAAAGAAATAACCATTGCGAATACTTCGTAAATGTGCATAGAAATATAATTTTTACAAAAATTTAAATTCTTTGTCTAAAAATGTTTTTTTCAAACTATGTAAGATTTTCTTTAATGTAAAACTTTAAAAATATAAATGAAGGAAGATTTTCAACTAAATTGCTAAAATAGTAAGAAAGAATGTTAATGATGTTCTTTAAAACCTCGAAATAAAAGTAATCACAACTCTGAGAAGAAAGAATTTAGAGATACGAAGTTCTTTGAAGGTTTATATATGTATAGAAAAGTTTTTAATACTGACCGTTGTTGAACGATGAAACAGAAATTTAAGCAAGACAAAGAAATTGGATAAATAAAAAATTAAATAATTCTTAATATCGTATGAATTTTTAAATCTAATGCACTGCTTATTTTTAATTCCCTCTTAAACATAGATTCTTCGATAAATAAACAGAAGCATAACAGTGAAATGTACAAGTTATTGAATTGGAAATATATATTTTTGTTCATCTTAAAACTTTGCCTTACGTAAATTATAATCTTCAAATTGATAAGATTTGCAAAAATCATAATTTTGGAAATTATTATGAAACATGTAGGAAATTTTAATATATATATATATATATACTACTAAAACACAATTATACATTTACACTAACCACACTATATAGCCAAAAACAAATAACAATATATCAACTGAACACTAAAATATAACCAATTAAAACTATAATACGAATATAACCAAACACAAAATACTAACGAAAAATCAATACCAGGAAAATTAAACCTGAAGGCAGGAGGGCATGGCTAACAACATGCACTGCAGGGTTAAAACCGGTTTCTACGCTTGCAACATCCCCCTTCTCCTGCCGAGACCAAATTTATTCAAACTATCAACCAAAACACTAAACTACACACACCAGTAACCAACTCTATCTGAACTCATCAAACAACTGATCTAGACCACCCTTAGCATTCAAAATGAATTCATTTCATTTCTATATTTACTTCTACCTATAAAATTAATCATGTTTCTCCGTACAAAATTCACAGAGTAACCCTGCATCAATGCCATGTTAATCCACTTCATGGATTCTCCAACCGCATCACCAAATCTTTAACTTAATCTTTCAATACGAACTAAACCGTTTGTAAACACATTTCTAAATACTGAAATATGCACGTTCGATTCAAAATTTAAGATCTTTAAAGTTTTAAAATCGAAATCATTTCTCTTGTCATAAACCCTTGTTATTAAATTGTCATTCTCCAACTCTAAATTCACATCCAGATAATTGATGTTTTTAATATTCCGGGAGGAGAGTTCTAGTTTTAAAGTATTTGGATAATATTTGAAATCTAGGTTTACATTTTCGTTATTTAATCCAACTATTATAACATCATCAATATACCTATAACTCAATATATCTCTATTTAAAGTATTGTTATTCTCATATATATTGTTGTGAGCTCGGGGTTCGAAAGGACTGATGCCAATATATAAGAACAATCAAAAGGCTTTATTCACTATAAACAGTGCAATACGAACACCAATATCTTCTGAAAATTACAAGATATTTAGTAATCTTCAAATCCAATAAAAGCACAGCAAAATTTCACACAGAAACAATGCGTTCAATACGACGTATCAACGACAAAATCGATCCGAGAAACACAGTTCTCAATGCAAAGCCTCTCGTATGAATTCAATCGCAGTTGACAGACAACTAACTGAACTGAACTGGTGGAGGTCCCTTATATAGACTTCAGCGATCTTTCAGGATTATTCCAGGGCTTTCTAATGCTAGAAATTACCAGAAGGTCCTTCAACTCTCGATAGAGTACTCCAAACGTGAAAGGATCCCAATGTAAATGTATAAGGGGGGGTTGCACAAAAAGTCGCCAAATCCGTCGCCAACTTGGCGATAAACCCATTCCTTGGCGATATTTCCATAGATTTCCATTATAAAGATGAGGGTGTAAAGTTGTTTTTCTTGCAAAGCATCTGAGGCCTTTAGCATTGAGTTATATGATGCTCAATAGGAAATGCATTAATAATACTGCAATTTTCACAATAATAAAATAAAATTAATTTAAAAAAATGGAATATTTACAGATATATACAAAATTCATAACATTGCCCCCCTCTCAAGGACTGCACGTCCCGGGCAGTACAACCCTTGATCGGAAAGCAAACCCGTTACCAACAAATGCTATACTATTCAAAGCACTTAAAGCAAACATGGAAAATAACAATTAAACACATTCATAATTCTGAATTATACAAAATATAAAATTAAATTAAATTAAAGCATAGACATCATTACATACAAGTATTTAAATAATAATAACATTAATAATGATAATGCTAAGCAAAAGAAATTATTGCATTAACTTATATACAAGACCATGGTCATACTAATTTACATTATTTACATTACACTATTTACAATCAATGAACTAAGTACTATGGCCATAGTATGGAGCCAGCCTGTCGTAATGAACGACTCTAGGCTTCGAACTTGGTGACTTTCGGATCCGAATTACGACATCGTTCAGTCTGTTTAAGACTGTATAAGGACCGTCCCAGTGCGATTGCAGTTTGGAAGAAAGTCCATTACGTCGAGTCGGATTATAAAACCAAACCTTGTCACCTTCTTTGAATTGTCCCGTGGCTTTCGTGTCGTACCTGGTCTTCATCTTCTCCGTCTGTATATTGATCCGCTCTCGAGCCAAGTTGTGGACGTCTTCAAATCGTGCCTGGAGATTCTGCACGTATCCCTCTGGCGATGCAGGCGCGTTTGGAGGGCGACCAAAAATCAGATCAAAAGGTAGACGAAGATCACGACCGAAAAGCATCTGAGATGGGGAATAGCCGGTTGTTTCATGGACGGCACTGCGATAGGCGAGAAGAAACAAGGGAAGTTTTTGGTCCCAGTCTTGTTGGTTTCTTGAGACTAGCAGTGACAGATTGTTGAGGATGGTACGATTAAATCTCTCAACCATGCCATCCGATTGTGGATGTAAAGGCGTCGTCCTAGTTTTGTCCATTCCGAGAAGTTGTCAGAGACCCTCAATCACAGCAGAGATGAAATTTCTCCCCTGGTCAGAATGCATTTGAAGAGGGACTCCATACCTTGATATCCACTGGTGTACCAAGGCATCCGCAATCGTAGACGCTTCTTGATCAGGGATGGCATAAACTTCAGGCCATTTCGTGAAGTAGTCCATGACAACAAGGAGGTATTTGTTGCCATCAGCACTTCTTGGCAGAGGGGCTAGGATGTCAAGGGCGATGCGTTCGAAAGGTGCTCCTACATTGTAGAGATGTAGTCTTCCAAGGCTACGTTTCTTTGGTCCTTTTCGAGCTGCACATGCATCGCAAGATTTGCACCATCGTTCGACGTCAACTCTCGCTTTTCCCCAGAAGAAGCGCTCTCGGACTCTATGTAATGTTTTCATGACTCCAAAATGGCCACCAGTGGGACTGCCATGTAATTCCTTGAGGACCTCTGGTATTCGGGATCGAGGAAGTACCAACTGCCACCGAGATGTCTTCCCATCTTCCGATTCGAATTTTCGGAACAGGGCACCATTCCTGACGTGGAGAGAGTTCCAAAGAGCCCAATATTGCTTCGTCGTAGGACTGTAAGTCGAGATGTCTTTCCAATTGGGCTTCGTGATAGAAGATTCTAATAACTCCAAGATTGGTTTGATGTCAGAGTCTGCCATTTGATCTTCTCGAATCTTCTCATCACTCCAGGGATCTGGTGGCGTTGATAGTGATGTCTTCGTCTGGCGTATGACATGTTCGGGATTATACTTGTTCTCCGCTCTGGAACAATAGCGACAACTTTCGGGACACGGTCTTCTTGATAAGGCATCAGCATTTCCATGCGATGAGCCTTTACGATACCTGATGTCAAAGTCGTATTCCTGGAGTCGTTTTATCCATCTGGCTACTTGGCCCTCTGGGTTCTTAAAATTCATCAGCCATGTTAGGGATGCGTGATCAGTACGAAGGAGAAATTTCCTGCCATAGAGATAGTGATGGAAGTGTTCTATGGCTTTTACTATAGCTAATAACTCCTTACGAGTGACGCAATAATTCCGCTCTGGTTTCGATAAACATTTGCTCCAGTATGCTACGACTCGTTCTTGGCCATCTATTTCTTGGGAAAGTACAGCACCGACACTTTCATGACTAGCATCCGTGTCCACAATGAATTGTTTGTCGGGGTGTGGATAGGTTAGGACTGGAGAGGATGTGAGAGCTTCTTTCAGCTGCTGGAAGGAATTCTCGCATTCTTGTGTCCATAGAAACTTCTGCTTGCTTTCAGTGAGCCTATGCAAGGGTCTTGGGATATTGGAGAACCCCTGTACAAACTTTCTGTAATAAGTGCATAGTCCCAGAAAGCTTCGCAACTGATGGACGTTTTCTGGACGCTTCCAGTTCTTTACTGCAGACACTTTTTCAGTATCTGTTCGAACACCTTCAGCAGAGATGATGTGTCCTAAATAATTTACTTCGCGTTGGAAGAACTTGCATTTCAGAGGGTTCAGCTTTAAATTCGCCGCTCTTAGCTTCGTTAACACTTTTCGAATATTTCCAAAATGTTCTTCAAACGTGCGGCCACCAATTATGACGTCATCTAGGTAGATGAGACAAGCTTCAAAAGTCAGGCCTTTTAATACTGTCTCCATGAGGCGCTCGAACGTTGCTGGAGCATTGCAGAGCCCGAACGGCATAACTTTGAATTGCCAAAGTCCTTGTCCAGTAGTAAATGCGGTCTTCTCTTTGTCATCAGGATGGATCTCTACTTGCCAATACCCACTCTTCAAATCCAGTGTGGAAAACTATTTATGTCCTGAAAGACTATCTAGCGTGTCGTCTATTCTTGGTAGAGGATAGCTGGCCTTCTTCGTGATATCGTTAAGTTTACGATAATCCACACAAAATCTTGTGGAGCCATCTTTCTTTCGGACCAACACGATGGGAGAGGCCCACGGACTTGATGACGGTTCGATGATGTCACTATTCTGCATCTCTTGTAAGAGCTTAGAAACCTCTTCTTGTTTTGCGAACGGCAAGCGTCTTGGATGCTGTTTAATCGGTTGATGGTCGGCAGTATCAATTCTATGACGTGTCAGAGAAGTGCGACCTATATCATTCTCGTTTTGTGAAAACACATCCTTAAATTCCTGGAACAGTCTTTCTGCGGCATGTCTCTGCTCAGGAGATAAATTCTCATTTCGTCCAATTTCAGGTGTTAAACTTGTAGGCGGCTCCGACAACGTCAAGCTCGGGTCTTTGCAAACACAGGTGAATGGAGCACAGGTAGCAAGCACTTCACCCTTCTGGATAATTCTAGACTTTTCACTTACATTCGCCATCCTCACGGTTATCACATCTCTCGACAGATCTACCAGCGTTGATGCTATTAGCACTCCTTTTGGGCTCTTCTCACGATATCCAACCAAGCCACATTGAAAACTACTTTCGTTCTCAGTTAATCCAGGTATCATCATTTCGGTCCGAGGAGGGATGATAACATCTGCCTTGGCTGTGATCCGTTGAATAGACCCGGACTCATTTCCACGTTTGAAAATAGTGACATCTTCTTGAGCAGAGCGTAACTCATTCTTCTTAAAGTCCAGTGTAAATCCATGCTCTTTTAAAAAGTCCAGTCCGAGTATGAAAGGGTCTGAAATATCGGCCACGTAGACTATGGCGATAAGCGGCGTTCCCAAACTTTATTTTCAGTGTCATTCTTCCATGTATATCGATTTTATCTCCGGTCACAGTTAGAAGAATAACACGCGGCGGGGTCCAGAAGAGTTTTTTTTTCAGCCGCTGAGCTAGATCTTTCCGAATGATGGTCACATTGGCTCCTGTATCGATGATCATATTACAGGGCAAATCATTCACACTTCCGACTAGAAAAACTCCGTTCTCGCCGCAACTTCTTGCAGAAATTTCACATACTTGAAAATGGGGCTTCTCAAAATCTGGCAACCTCCGCCCCGCAAGATGGCCATTAATCAGTTTTCCTGCTCCTCCTTTAGCGGGAGAGATATTACCTTCGGTGCTGGGTCGTCTTGGGCAGTCGATTTGGATAGGGCCTTCTCCACCGCATTTCCAGCACTTGATCTTCCTGTAAGGTTTGTTGGCCATTAAGGAGTTCATCTTTCTCATTATGTCATTCATCTGCTGCTGTAAGCGCTCCACAGCTCTATCCGACGTCTCAGGCAGGTTGGCTGCTCGCACAAAGTGTCGATCTTTCCTAGTAGCTTGCTTGGCTGCCTCGAATTTCAGAGCGTAAACCAAAGCCCCTTTTAAGTCACTGAGATCTGCAATCCGGAGTTGTTTCTGTATCTCAAAGTCACGCACACCATCGATGAAATGTTGCAGAGCTAAACTTTCTCTAGTTTCAGTCGGGCAGTCAGGATAAGCAAGATGGGAAAGTCTCTCGACATCCGTAGCAAGCTCTTGCAGGGATTCAGTGGATTTCTGCTGTCGAGATTTGAGCTGGAGTCTGCTATATTCCTTCATGCATTTCTCGCCAAAGCGCAATTCTAAGGCACTGACGAGCGTTTTAAAATCCAGCGGTTCATTTGCAGGCAAAGTCTGTAGGACGTCGGCAGCATCAGCTCGTAGAGAAGCAGCTAACTGGCAAGCCTTTGTCTGGGAATCCCATCCATTGGCGTCCGCTACGATCCCAAATTGTGTCTTAAAAACTGGCCATGAGGATTTTCCGTCATAGGTAGAGAGTTTACTACAGGAACGAGGAAGCATAGATTGATACTTGACATCTTCGGTATAGCTTCCGGCAGTTATCTTCTGTTTCTTGACTTTTTCCAAATCTTTTTTTACATTCTCTATGCTTTCTTCGACGGTCTTGGCGATCTTTTGAACTTTTTCTTCTACTCTTTCTTCGACGGTCTTGGCGATCTTTTGAACTTTTTCTTCTACTCTTTCTTCAACGGTCTCGGCGATCTTTTGAACTTTTTCTTCTACTCTTTCTTCTACGGTACTGGCTGTCCTTTGAATTTCTTCTACCTTTCCTTCTATTTCTTGAAATCGTCCTTCAACTTTGTTTTCTACGCCTTCAATTCTGTCATTTACAGATGTTATTTTATCCTCTATTAAGTCTTTCAACTCTCCAAGGTTGGTTAACATATCCTTCTTCATTTCATATTTTAAGTCGCCAAGGTTGGCAGTCATTTTCTCATCTATCGCTGACATTTCCTTCTTCATTTCTTCCGACATTTTCTTCATTTCAGCCTGGTTCGGAGTCATTTTCTCATCTATCGCTGACATTTCCTTCTTCATTTCTTCCGACATTTCCTTCATTTCAGCCTGGTTCGCAGTCATTTTCTCATCCATCGCTGACATATCCTACTTCATTTTTTCTTTCATCTCGCCAAGGTTTGTTGACATCTCAGCCTGATTCGCAGCTAATTTCTCCAATAATTGTTTCAGTTCACCCTCCATTGCTCTGGTGATCGGCATTCAATCCCACTTCTGACACCAAATGTTGTGAGCTCGGGGTTCGAAAGGACTGATGCCAATATATAAGAACAATCAAAAGGCTTTATTCACTATAAACAGTGCAATACGAACACCAATATCTTCTGAAAATTACAAGATATTTAGTAATCTTCAAATCCAATAAAAGCACAGCAAAATTTCACACAGAAACAATGCGTTCAATACGACGTATCAACGACAAAATCGATCCGAGAAACATAGTTCTCAATGCAAAGCCTCTCGTATGAATTCAATCGCAGTTGACAGACAACTAACTGAACTGAACTGGTGGAAGTCCCTTATATAGACTTCAGCGATCTTTCCAGATTATTCAAGGGCTTTCTAATGCTAGAAATTACCAGAAGGTCCTTCAACTCTCGATAGAGTACTCCAAACGTGAAAGGATCCCAATGTAAATGTATAAGGGGGGTTGCACAAAAAGTCGCCAAATCCGTCGCCAATTTGGCGACATTTGGCGATATATCGCCAAATTTGGCGACAAAAATAAGTCGCCAAAACCATCGCCAACTTGGCGATAAACCCATTCCTTGGCGATATTTCCATAGACTTCCATTATAAAGATGAGGGTGTAAGGTTGTTTTTCTTGCAAAGCATCTGAGGCCTTTAGCATTGAGTTACATGATGCTCAATAGGAAATACATTAATAATACTGCAATTTTCACAATAATAAAATAAAATAAATTTAAACAAATGGAATATTTACAGATATATACAAAATTCATAACATTATGTAAGTGGATGTCAGCTAAAATTGATCTGCAACTCCCCCCCCCCCATTGGGATTCCACGGATCTGTTTAAACACTCTACTCCCTTCATACAAGTAATTCTCTTGCACTACCAACTGAAACAAGTTAATAAACTAATCTTTATCGCTATCTATATTGCTGTTTTTATTAGAAAAATCTATAACGTTTTCCTTTAAATCCAGTAAGTTAATTGTACTGTATAGGTCTGCAAAATCATATGCAAACAAACTCTTTAAGTTTTGATGTCTTTTCAATTTGTCCAATAAAATGGGCGGCTGTCAGGTATGTCTTTCAAACGTGACAAATGAGGTGCGTTCGTACTACAGCTAGTTTTATAAATATTCAGATCTTGATTTATACTCTATGATATAAGTTGGAAGAAAATTTGGTCTACCACAATGGAATTTATTGTTGTTGTTTTGTGATATTTTTCAGTTTGGTTTATATTGTTGATATTTAAATTGTTTTATAGTTTTATAAAAAATGTAAGTGTTTTTATAATTGTTGATAATATAGGTGTTTGCATATATATTTTGTGGATTTCCTCAGTTCTCTCGTCGTCTTTCTACGTGAAGTTAAGCAATGTACATTTGGTGCTACGGTGAATACAGTTATACTGGGATTGACTGGAATATTGTTTTAGTGGTTGTGTTGTGGTGAGCATAAGTTGTTTCAAAATATAAAATTTAAATATAATGAAGAGTACAAATTATGGTAATAAAGTTACCGGAAAGATACGGAATTTTATGAAATACCGTAGTGCTCGGTCGGATCCTGATTACATGGTGGGGATCGGATCGTTAGAAAGCGACCATGAAAATAATGTTTGTGGAAGTTCTGGAGTTTTAAGGAGTATAGTTTGTGAGGGTGATATTGTGAATGTTTGTGAGACGAGGGGGAATGAGGAGAGAAGCAGAAAAGAAAAAATACAAAAAAAGACAGATAATGTTACAAAAAATAAATAAAAATAGTAGTTTAAGTTATTCGTTGTGTGTAAACAGTTGTGGTAGAAAAAATAAACGTGGGATGAGGTATAGGACCAGATATATTTATAATCAAACTTTAGTGAACAAGAAAAAATATGATAGTGATGGTGTAGGTATTGGTAAAATATACAAAACAACATGGTTTTATAATAGGTGTTTTGAGAGAGTACATATCGGAGAAGGTCTTAAACTATTCAAATGTAGGGACAAAAGATGTAAAGTGTGCTGAAATAGAAAATGAGGGTGAAGTGTTTGAAAAGAAATGTTTAAAATTCTGTAAGGTATATAACTGTGTATATAAATTGAGGTGTAATGTGTGTAACCAGATGTATATTGGGCAAACATCCACTCTATTAAATAAGCGAATTAATAATCATAAATCGGAAATAAGAAATCTTAAGACCAAAAAAGAGGACCAGGAGATTGAAATTACTCATTTTGTTGAGCATGGTGTGAAAAATATTAGAATATCTATATTGAAAATTATCCCAAATAAGTTAGAAAGAATGATTTGCGAAAAAGAAATTATGATTAAATATGGAACGGTATACCCGTATGGTTTATATGTTATGTTTAATCAGAATGTCCTACAAAACTTTAGAGATAGGAAACTGGATGACTCTATTTATGACAAAATAAAACATGATATAAGGAAAGCGCTTATCAGTAGTGATATTAGACATAATATCAATTTGAATCCTTCTAAAAATCTAAATACTAGTGAAGAAATAGAAAAATCAATGTTTAATTGTGATAGTAATCGAAGAGAAAATGACATTAAGAGAATTATATTTAATATAAAAAAGAAATTGATTCCGGAGACTTTAACAACTTTAAAATCTAGCACAAGAAATGTCAATAACGATTTGGGTTTGGATTTAATGCGGTATACAGTGTGATTCATAAATATCGAAACAATAGGCTATCTCTTTAAATATTGCCCCTAGACACATACTTCCAATTGCAAAGTTTCATAAAAAAAAGTGCAAAATTTAATGAGATAAGTTGCAACTCCATGGGGGGTCTATTTGAGAAAATACAAAAATTAAATTTTTATATGGCCCCCGTAGGATAAAATTTCCAATTAGGAAATTTTTCCTTATCCATTCCTGAATTAAACAAAAAAAATTCCATCTTGATATCTGCAAAACTCAGGGAGATATGTCCGTTTTAATAATTCGTGAGGTTTCAAGGGATCATACACAAATTGAAATGCGTGTAATTCAATAAACAATGTTACTGTAAGGTGTCCGGGAAACATTTTTTTATTTTTTTTTTATTTATAGAGTTAGAATTTTGAATTTTTTGTGATGATTAGCCATATAATTTGTAAACAGAATCACATCATAAGATTTCTTACAAAATATTTTTTATTTTTTTAAATGCAGAGTAATTTAAAATTGTTATAACTCGAAATATTATTTGTCGAATTGAAGTTTTTTCTTTTAATTAAACAGAAATATGTAAGTTTTAATTTCGATTCAGCATTTTGAAAAATATTAATTAAAAAATATTTTAAAAATATTATTAGCAATAAGATGCAACTTATTTTAAACAAATCATATTTTTTTCAAAAGTGAATTTTTTTTTTTCAAATTTGCCGAATTAAAATTTAAGTAAAATATATGAAAAAGATATATTACAAGTAGTTTGAACCATTTATAGAGGTTATTGACTTATATAAATTTAAAGATGAGAAATGCTGAAAAAAACTTATAATGCCGAAAAATGCATTTAAAGTTTTAAACAAAGATTGGGTCTTAATAGAATGTTTAAATGCTTTTTAAAAGCTTCCAGGTGAGTAAATAACTCCTTCCTGTAGCTTCAATTTCTGATTACGATAGTTTGGCTCTCGGGTACAGATATTAAATTTGTTTAACGCATATCCTAGTCTTTCATACAAATCTGGTATACAGCGAAATTTACAAAATTTAAGTTTATTAGAGATATAAATTTCTTTTATGCACTTTATGTTTCAGGTCGGGTTTATTGATATGATGCGAAAGGAAATCATTTTCATGGGCGATGCACTTAATTTTATTTGATTCATTATTTAGACTGGTGTCTGTGCATATTTTAGATTTCTGCACAAGCCGAAATTTGTACAAAAAATTTCCATGTTTCTTAAGATACAATTAAGATTATTTTAAAGAATACTACATACATGTTTATAAGAAAATTTTACAGTATATTTTGGATTACTATGTTTTCGCATGACAAAAAACATAGCTGCCAAACCTCTCACTAATCCTCCGTAATATGTAGATTAATTTGAACCAGTTAACCACTTTAAAACTAGAAAATTTGTTTAATGAATCTTTGAATTATTTAATTTAAATGTTTTAAGTCGAATCATTAGTTCATTCAATTGAATTTCTTAAAAGAGGTTCTGATTTGAACGTATTAAACCTGGGTCAAATAAACACACTTATAACGGAAGATTAGTGGGAGCTTGCCATCTATTAAAAAAATACGCAATAGCAACGTTAATGATTATTTATACTATGAGACTGTTACATTCGAATAAAGATTTAAAAAATTATAAAGATTTAGATTTAAATAAAGATTTAAAAAAATTTTTAAAAACAATGTCGTTTGGAATAAATGAAAAATAGGTTTTAAAACATCATAACTTTTGAAGCTGTATAACAAAAATTGTAGATTTTTGAAAATATTTCTGTGTAATTTATAAAATGTATTTACAATGATTCCGTTAACAGAAGTTTCATTATCGCTATTACTATTTTTATAAAACTTATTCCCTTCCCGACACGTCCTAAAAACAATAAAGACACGGGTCGGCATGGTCCGGCCAGCGGGCCATGCCGATTACGGCCCTGGGGCCAAGCTCGGCCTCATGCAGACCTCTAGCATATTTCTCAAGCAAGTTTAATGTAAAAATCTATGCGCTATTATTTTATATCTAAAAGTTGAGGCATTGTCTTAGATCGACTTTTAATAATGTGCAAATTTATGGTCGATCCCTAACTTGCATTTCAAATGAACTGATATTGCGTCTCTCAGACGTATGCTTAAGTGGTGTAAGTCACGAATTTCGGATTTTAATATCTCTGTGAATTTTGCAGATATCAAGATGGATTTTTTTTGTTGAATTCAGGAATGGATAAGGAATAATTTCCTAATTGGAAATTTCATCCTACGGGGGCTGTATAAAAATTTAATTTTTGTATTTTCTCAAATAGACCCCCCATGGAGTTGCAACTTATCTCATCAAATTTTGCACCTTTTTTTAAGAAACTTTGCAATTGGAAGTATGTGCCTAGGGGCAATATTTAAGGAGATAGCCTATTGTTTCGATATTTATGAATCACACTGTAGAATCAAGAAACAGGATCTACAGAGATATTGTAATTTAAATAACTGTCACAAGAGTACGGAAGAAAAGATCTATTTTGTAATGGATTATCTGGGGAATTGCTATAAAGGA
Source organism: Maratus michaelseni (assembly GCA_963931845.1). Taxonomy (NCBI): domain Eukaryota; kingdom Metazoa; phylum Arthropoda; class Arachnida; order Araneae; family Salticidae; genus Maratus; species Maratus michaelseni. The sequence continues at coordinate 189,785,912 of OZ007590.1, forward strand.
GTTAATTTTGATAAAAAAATTTAAACAAGTACAATAATCTACTACCAGTGAGTAAAGTAAAAATAACTAAGGCATTTAAATATGATAAGCCTTTAGGCCGTATTATGTTTAATTATAATGGATATGCAAAAGACATAAAGAGGGGTATTGATGAAAGTACATGCAGTTGCAATGATGGAGAATTTATTAATTATATAGATAAATATTATGGACATGTTATTACTGGTAATTTAGAGATTGTAAAAGACCAAGTTCTGAGAAAGAGGATGGAATATGGCACAAAATACAGAATCAAACGAATTAACGAAAAGTGCAGCCATTAAACGGTTTACAACTAACATAGATATTTTTATACAAAAATTGACTTATAAATACAGCTTACCAAGTAATGTTTTTGATGAGTGGAAATTCTACATTTTAAGAGATTTAAAGAGAGAATATGTTAGAGATTGTGGCGGTGTGTCTCAAGAGGATTATACTGGGTTAACTAAATCTATTAAAGAACTTCAAAGTAAATTTATAATTGCATATGTTGATAAAGCTAACACGAGTTATGCATTAATCTGTAAAAAATTTTATGGTGAAATATTGAATGAAAGTTATAATAATAGCGATAACTATGAGCTATTGAAATCGAGAGTTTCAGTGATGGAAAACAGGGTTAAGGCACTATATTAAAAAGTTAAATTGAAGCAGAAAAGTCAAAGTTTCACATATCTTGTTCAAGTTTCATAAAAAAATAGTGAAATTTAGAATTGTAACTTGTGGGTATGGTTCATACCTAGAGTATGCTAATAGGAAATTGTTGGGTGCTTTGAGTAGTTGGGTGTTTTAATAGAGTGTTGAGTACGGAGTCCACATTTATTATAAATAACAGTTACATTTTATTGGACAAATTGAAAAAACATCAAAACATAAAGAGTTTGTTTGCATATGATTATGCAGACCTATACAGTACAATTAACTTACTGGATTTAAAGAAAAAGGTTATAGATTTTTATAATAAAAACAGCAATATAGATAGTGATAAAGATTGGTTTATTAACTTGTTTCAGTTGGTAGTACAAGAGGATTTCTTGTATGAAGGGAGTAGAGTATTTAAACAGATTCGAGGAATCCCAATGGGGGGGGAGTTGCAGTTCAATTTTAGCTGACATCTACTTACATATATATGATAATAACAATAATTTAAATAGAGATATATTGAGTTATAGGTATATTGATGATGTAATAATAGTTGGATTAAATAATGAAAATGTAAACCTAGATTTCAAATATTATCCAAATACTTTAAAACTAGAACTCTCCTCCCGGAATATTAAAAACATCAATTATCTGGATGTGAATTTAGAGTTGGAAAATGACAATTTAATAACAAGGGTTTATGTCAAGAGAAATGATTTCGATTTTAAAATTTTAAAGATCTTAAATTTGGAATCGAACGTGCCTATTTCAGTATTTAGAAATGTGTTTACAAACGGTTTAGTTCGTATTGAAAGATTAAGTTCAAGATTTGGCGATGCGGTTTGCAAATTCATGAAGTGGATTAACATGGCTTTGATGCAGGGTTACTCTGTGAATTTTGTACGGAGAAACATGATTAATTTTATAGGTAGAAGTAAATATAGAAATGAAATGAATTCATTTTTGAATGCTAAGGGTGGTCTAGATCAGTTGTTTGATGAGTTCAGATAGAGTTGGTTACTGCTGTGTGTAGCTTAGTGTTTTGGTTTATAGTTTGAATTAATTTGGTCTCGGCAGGAGAAGGGGGATGTTGCAAGCGTAGAAACCGGTTTTAACCCTGCAGTGCATGTTGTTAGCCATGCCCTCCTGCCTTCAGGTTTAATTTTCCTGGTATTGATTTTTAGTTAGTATTTTTTGTTTGGTTATATTCCTATTATAGTTTTAATTGGTTATATTTTAGTGTTCAGTTGATATATTGTTATTTGTTTTTGGCTATATAGTGTGGTTAGTGTAAATGTATAAATGTGTTTTAGTAATATATATATGATAATGACAATATTATATTCGTATTCAATCACTAAAGAAGATTATGTTGTAGCGTATTAAATTACGGACAGTAAACCCGGAACAGTAGGAAAATGGAAACTCTAACCACTGTCTTTCGTTCTAATATATGACACCGAAAAGTCTTCATGTCCATAATAATGGGTATTGTAGCATAATATTCCACACTGATTTTCGCCAAGAACTTCGCGATCACAAACTTCCCAACCTTCAATTGTATGATGTTCTTACCATTTTGGGCTAACTTGATGTCTTCAGTCATTAATGATTGTTTATCATCTTGAGGAACAATGTCCTGCACTAACTCTTCATTGGGTTCTTCAGGTTGATTGTGTTATGCATCTTGTTCGGGTTCTGCTTCTTCCTCTGGTACTACACCTTACTCTGATTCTGATTCAGACGTGTAATGCAAGGAAATCGCATGATCCGATTTATCAAAAAATATGAAATAATCTAAGGAAAAGGACAAAATTCTAGGTTGGCAAAGTTGTCCCTGTCTTCCCAAGATTCCTGGGGCAACTTTAGTAATTAATATTATCAACCATAAAAATAAGGTTAGATCAAGTTTCAAAATATTATTATATACTTTATCAGACAAAATAGGCAGTTTTTACAAACGATTGGACTAAAAAAGTGAAACGGAACACTTTTTTACACGTTTAAATTCGTCTGTTTCCCATCTAAAAATATTTTCACTGATAACGGCCATAAAACAACTAATAAGACAGAAAACGCGTAGGAGTAGTGCCACACAATGTCTTCTTTGTGAAATGAAAACACTCGCGCTTATTTTATTTAGATCTGGAACTTCTCAGAGCGCCAAAAACATGTATTTCAAAAAGTGGCAAAGTTGTCCCGGTTTACGGTATTAAAAATATTATAAAATCTGTTACAGAGAGAATTCCTATTCCAAGGCCGTCCGTAGCCAGGTAGGGGGAGCAATGAGTGGGAACATGGGCTCGATCCTCTACTCATAGAAATAAGTCTGAAAATGTCTATTGATGTGCTTTCCTTTAAAAGAAAGGCACATTATTTTAAAATCTATAAGGTTGCTTTCCTCTCATTCGACAAAATGTCTGGCTCCGATTTTGTTGAATTATTTTGGACAGTTGTAACCGAATTTCTTGTTCTGCGTTGAGACATGATCTGTATTTTGCTTAGAAACGTATGCAGATGCAGAGAATATTGTTAAGATTTATCTAATATGATTTGGGACTCATCTTGTAGCGTGCATAAAAAATCTGAGACTCGTCGATTAATTTCAAATTTTGCTTGTTCATTCAAATATTTCAAACTTTGACTGGACTTGCTGTCAAACTGAGAAGGCATTCATATTGCTGTGATATCATAGAGGCAGAATAAGCACTTGCAACACAAACTCTTTTTTAGTGTCTTCCAGCAATCTCTTTGGAAAATAAGTATTAAAAGTATCTAGAAAATATAACAAGTGGTCTTCAAACTCGATTACGATATCTACTCAGTAGGAATGCCTAATTCGAGTTTACCTCTTAATCCGTTTGTCATTAGAAGACTATCCAGATTTCCCTTTAATAACTATATCGAAAATATTAATTTATTTTTAAATACTTCAACTTGAGCATTAGCATAAAAGACAGTTTTTTTCTTGAAATGCCAGATATAAATCATTTTTATATTTTAAATAGCAAAATTTTACCAATTCTATTAGTCAGTGATCGTCACCCAACTTATCTGAAAAAGCGAAGTCATTTTCATTCATGGAAATTGTGACTCCATTCCTCAATCAAAAAAGGAGAATAAAATACAGGAGAACCACCTTACTTATATTTGAAGAAGTAAAAATGTATACAGTCTCCATATATCATAATACAATGTTTTGAACAGCCTGCAATTTTTAGGTGGTGATTTTACAAAATTTATTAGTTTAGTTGTTTCATGTATATTAAACGTTCAAAACTTCTGTTATACCATGCGGCATTTTTATTTTATTGCAAAATCAATACGGTAAAGTACGCAATGCATTCTACTGCACTAAACTTTTTGTTGTTGTTGTTATTGCAGCAGCACCAGTTGGCTTACAAGCTCCTGTTAGCACATTTGATTCATTTGTGCACATATCAATACTGGTATTCCATGGGATGTTGCTGACTGTGGAATATTCGCGTAATAATTAAAAAAATTCAGATCCTGTTGCGGTATATTTAAAGATTTGAAGAGAAGCAGGCAGATCCTCTTGAAAAGAGTCCATATATAAGGCGCACAAAGAACTTTGTTAGTGCCAAACCATCTACATCGGATGATTCATTGATTTGAAGAAAAAAATTAACCGATATTATACATGAAATTAAAATAACTTTCATAAAATCCTCAGTTCCAAATTTTTCGATAAATTGCATAGTTGTCAACTCTCCCGCTTGAATAAATATATTTGAAGTAAAAATATTGTTTACTGGATGAAATCAATTAAATTTCAACTTACAACCGAATAGAGACAAGGCACATTTAATAAAATATATTTTCTCGTACAAAGTGTATTTTTTTATTTAAGAAAATCGGCAGGTTTTCAAGTATGAGATTTTATCTTTGGCAATGGGATTGCATTTCCTTCGTCGCTTTCTTTGTTCAATGTGCATTTAACATTGTCTTTTATACAAAGTTTGGAAAAAATTGTAACGATAACATGGGTTTCGACAACTGGAAAAGTTCTGTAACTCACTATGTCAACATTCTAATTTTTTTAGAATGGTATATTCTACTTTTCAGGGCTTTTAGAAATTTTGTATATTTCCTTCTAAAAATCATTTGTATTATGTTTCAATTCCGGATGCACCTTTATAAAACGATGCATTTTTACAACACATTACACCGTGAGATTCAATGGTCTTAATCAATGATCTGAATGAATGCAATAGCCATGTAAGAATTGTGATATTTTCTTTTACTTTTACTTTAAGTGTGAACTAAGTTATCGGGAAAAGAAAATAATTATTTTATTTTTTCTTAAATCCTTACTTTTCGCAGTAGAATTGGAATTGTTTCGTAGGCCCACTTAGATATGCTCCTTTAATACACTTTTATCTTTTTGAAACATGGGACTGTGACACGAATGAAAATCACCATTAGCTGAGAAATCTGAAAAGAAGATATAGGTCCAATGAAGGAAAAGCAATTCGATTAAATTCTTTAAAAAAAATTAAAAATTAAAAATAAATGAAATGAAATAAAATAAAGAAACAGATTCCATAGCGTTAAAAATACTGATAGCTCTTCTGATAAAGAAATTGAATTAATGTTTGTCGACCATTCATCTTATTAAGGGGATGAAGAGGTTCTTCCTTTTCCTGAAGTTGTGCCGGATTCTAATGTTGCTGATTATGTTCTTCTAATTTCCCAAATGATGCATTCGATATTGTGTAAATTTTGTCGGAGATGGACACAAAGATAGTGAATTTGATGTCACTTATTTACGTAAAAGTGAGACATTCGACGTCTTTGTGATTTTGGTGATTTTGTGATTTTGACATTTTACACGTGACGTCGGTAAATAAATTAGACATTAACAGGGTCATATCTTAGAAAATGCCCATGAAAACAAAAAGGCTGTCAAGATATTTCCATATTAAAGTGTAGCTTGATGTTATAATTGTGCGATGACTTTCTAAAATTGATAGTTGATTGCTTAATGAAAAATCGTGTGTCGTGAAGCATTGCTTGTATTGAGTATTGTGGCAAAAAGTTTGTAAAATATATAAATCAGGGCTATTTCACCGTGTACTATGCGTGCTACACAATGAAACGTAAGTTAATATTATTTTAAATTTAATTTTTTCTCGTTTCTATTCATGTTTATTATTAAATTCTGTATCCAAGAGGCTCCCAATAGACACGTGTTCATATGCAATGGCTAAAATATCTTACGTCGTTTACATCTAGACCAGCCCATAACTAATGTTTTTTTTAAATTGTCTGATTGCGCACCGCCCTTCTTTAGATTTTACTTGTTGGTTACGAGATTTCATATCCCGATTTAACGATGTTTTATCTTGTCTGAGAATTATGATATGAAATTTTCATGTTATCTAAAATGGTATATTTTCATTGCCTCTGTTTACCTATGTTCTTTTCCGCACATTCGATCAGCCAAGCGCGATAAACTTTGAAAATCACGTAAAAGTGACAAATATTATTCATCTCCATATGTACTAAAAACAGGTGTTCAATGATTATAAATCTGATTGGCAAGCTTGTTCCTCTTTCAAGCATAGCGTAATCAATCAACATTGAACAATTTTGTTTTATTTTACATGTTTTTTCAAGACGCTGAAAAATGGTACATATATGCATATGCATAATATATATGTCAGCATTGAAGATTATATAATTGCAAATTCTTTGAAAACATCCTAATGATTATAAGAATACGATTCATAAATTATACTTATTTATTATTTATTCTACAAGCTCCATTAAGGTAAATAAATTCAAAAATTATGGGTACATCTAAATTTATTATTCGTAAAAAAGAATGTAGATTATATTTAGAACTTAAAATGCTATTCACAACATACACCTTACAGATAAGTTACAACATCCAATCTAATTTCGTTTATTTTGAAACGAAATTGATTATGAATTTGACTCTTTGAAATTTTATATTCTTTTTCTCGATATATTTATTTATCCACATTTTCAAGCATAATTTTATTCCTACTGCATCAGTATTACTACCCACACATTTTAAAACTTAGAATAAATGAGTTCAATTTTCGACTTAAGCTATATTTAGTACTTGCAAATATAGTTTCGTGGATATTTCATTTCTTTATATCCAGTTTTGTAATGCAGAACATGATTTTTATTTGCGGGCCATTTGCTTAAAACGTGACATAAATAACTAAAGTTTCAAATCAAAAATCCAAGCATCTGAAAATACATATGTGTACCATTTTATATGGAATATTGTGAAGATGTGAAGCTATGTAACTTAATAGATAAAATTCGATGTGAAAGATTTATTTTGTTAGTAACAATAAAACATTTTAAAATTCAATGAAATAAAATAAAATAAATTGTATTTGGGTATAGGGCTATTCTATATACTACATCATTAAAGTTAAACTATGAACATTACTGGTTTTGAAAGACCAACGAGCATAAAAACTGAGTATCCAAAGCTGTTATGAATGCTACTTTAGCAATAATACGTTAATTTAGTGAAAGTCCTGTTTAAAGATCAACTATGGTTTGCATATTTTCCTTTTCAATCGATTCTTCATTAACTATCGCGTTTTAGTTATGGAAATTGCATTATAGATCTTGTATTATAATTAATAAGAAATGTGACATAATTAATAGAAAAATAATTAGGCTAATTTGAATCACTGGCTCCCTCCAAAACATTACACTTTCCCAAAAATATAACGCCATAAAAAAGCCAAAATTACATTGAATTAAAACCATGCCTGATACTAAACGTTACATTTCTAAAGTAAAACGTGGTATTAAGTACAAATCAACAATTAATTAATTATTAATTACTAACAATATTAAACTGATACATAACAGCGATACTCAATATGTATGTCGTAGGTCGTTTTGTATCATCGTATACGTTTCAAATATAGAAATATTCAGAGATTGACGAAAAAATTTATTCTTGAAGAAAATTACAAAATGTATTACAGAAAAATGAGATAGTCATAAAAAAAGCGAAATTGCTATTGGTTCCGTAATTGGCACACGAAAGTAGAGAGGAAGGGGGATGTCATGTATGTATATCTAAAAATAAAACATTTAAATAGGATATCAGTTTAAGATTATTGAAGAACTAATCACTGGAACTAATTTTCACATACAGTGCCATTGATTAGCTATCTAAAAAGAACATAAAACGTATTTCAACCCATTTGTTCTCAGATTAATCTCTTAAGATTTTTTTTTACTTTAAACATGCAACTCTTCTTTTTTTTTGCCTTATAATACGAATGCGCGGGACATATTTGGCATTTATTGTTGAATTATTGATTGTTTTTTGCCAGACAGGAACATTTTCCAGCGGGAAACAGCGCAGTCAACTGTAGTGAAAGTCAATGTGACAACAACAAACCTACTAATTAGACTTTATGCAGTAAACAAAAAGAAAGTCCAATAGTTGATGGCTATAAATGAGTGCCGAAATAAATTGCTTTTGGCTTTACATTCTCTATATCTAAAATAGGTTAAAAAATAAGGTTCGTACGCTTTTAATCTTAGAATGCCAATTTTTTTAAACAGCAATCTCCACATTATTTAATTGCGAAGTTCTGCTATTAAATAAGTCAAATAGTACTGTTTGGAAATCGTTGTACTATGCCAGAAAATGTAAGTTGTAGTAATTTCTTTCAAGAATTTTAAGTGGGTTGTTACACTGCCTACATTTGGGGCGGATGTGCTAGATAATGGAGGAAACAGTTTCTACATCACACGGATGGTAAAATTGGGTATGAAACAAGAATAAATAAAACTATTTATAATAGAGGAGAAACGGACATAGAGAAAGTTGAACTTTCACTAAAAAAAGACATAAATCACCACCAATACTAAATAATTTAGGCGAGACACACTGCTGATTAGAGGTACGTTTTTTTAATCAAAAATATACCTTTTGATCGATTTTTGCCATCGAAAATGTTTCTTTGTAATCTTCTTTTTCTCCTTTTTTTTCAACTGCTGTATGTATTTAACCGTGGACTCCTTAGTTCACCACAGTACCTGCTCACTAGACACCAGTGCGATTTGGGATTGCGTAACGTCAACTGCGTATAACTCTGTTGGCAACATAGTGATAATAAATATAACACATGATTGCTATAGGAAATTTAATGAGGAATAAACAGTGATATTTTTTAGTTCCTGCCACTTGTCGCGTGGGGCTTTGCCCGGCAGGACCAGCCATTGGCGAAGTCTGTACTGCCACGTTTAATCCCTGCGTGCCGGGGAGCTAGCCGGGGAAGACATTAAACGCTCAACGTCTGGGTTTGCCCTCAGCCGAGTGGTCTTCCTCAGGCATTAAATTAAATTAAATTAAACAGTCATATTTATTTTTATCGAAAATTTTATTTTGAAAAGGAAAAATGCCAGTTAATGAAAGAAAGTTAAAAATAAATAAATAAACGACATTTAACATGTTGGTTGGTGCGAATTCACAATATTGTGGAGTTCATGAGTTAAAAAAAAACAGAACGATTTAATACAAACGCCACAAATGTTTTACTAAACTGGTAAAAGTAGTTAAATACACCATTTAGCCTATGATAGAGACCTAATTTTGGAGCTAGACCTATAATAATGTAAACATTATTTTCTTGGATTATTTAAGGTTATCAACATTTTTTTACTTTATTTGAGACACTGGTGTAATTATAGTGGATACATTTGAGATAAATATATTTTTACAAAAAAGACAATGTAAAAAATATTAATTAACTTATGTTTAGGTAAAGTAAGTACGGAAAGAGGAATAAGCCTTTCTTTCAACTTTTCCTCTCCGTGATACAGTCTGCGCCAGAAAAATACAAAGTAAAACAAAACGAAAAAAGATACGCTCCATATATTTTAATGGACAAAATGTTACACACAAAAAAAATTCTGTTCGAATGGAGATGTCTTATTTCAATTTATTTTCATAAAATAACTGAACCGTCTTTATATCGAAATTAAAACAAACTTTAAAATTTTCATTACAAACATCCAATTTTGATAGTATATTTCGAGATTGTTTGGTAATTTATAGACGGTTAGTCATTCGGTGGAGTAGTTCAGAAATTATGCAGATTTAAAATTTGAAATTACTAATGTTAAATTCCTAATGTTCATTTTTAATAGTTGCAAAACAAACCGCAATCCGGTAGTGTTTTAAGTATAACTCAAAACGCACTTGGCGGAATGAGCTCTAATTTTAGATTAGCATATGTCAAGTTCAATTTTTGTTATTTTTTTTTTCAAAAATTAATTTTTAAATATATGTATTTTGAATTTATTACTCTAAAAATATCAATTGTAACAGATGAATATTTTAACAGAAATCGATTTCTAAAAGTTTCAAGTTAAAAATTACTGCTCATTGCGCCATGTAGTTTTTGAGTCATGCTTAAAATACTGAATGCATTGCAATTTTCTTTGGAACTATTCGAAATTAATTTTCATTAGGAGTTCCAAAAATTATATCTGCATAATTTCTAAACTACATCACTGAATGACTTTTTATAGGTATATGAGGGTAGAATACACTGAAGAATCCAAATATGCTGTCAAATGCGAGTGTTCGGGTTTTCGAATTGAAAAATTCACTAATTTCATTTCAAAGTTTTTAAAATGTCAGTAATGGAGACTTTAAGCTTATTTTTTCAACATGAATTGAAAAACAATGAATCGAATGGATATTTTTGTTTTTCTCTCAGGCAATTTGGTGACAGAAATGTATCGATTTATCTATTATTTTGGCCTCGATTGTACATATACGGAAAAAAAAATATTTTCATTTCTTAAAACAGTCAAGTGTGCATATAGGGGAGATGGGGGATGAATGGGACATTTTCACAAAAATATTTATTTTAAATATTTTATTTAAGTTAATATCAATATTATATATCACATGTCATACGTTAAGTGTTTGACTACATCTTATGCACAATATTTGTTCAATATTATTATTATACAGAAATATAAATGAAATTTAAAAAAAAGTTCTTCTATGTCCCAATCATCCCCACAGCAGGGATGAATGGGACACAAACATTATCCTCCCAGTATTCAATGTTAAGGACTAAAAGCTGACAACAATGCCTCCTTGGCAAAAACTGAGAGATTATAAATTGTAATATGATCTCCAGGATTATTTGTTAGCCAATCATCTTAGACTTATCTCAGCTTTGCATTAAAAGGCCCATAAACAGAAGCATTCAATGGCTGAAGACAATGGCTACAATGAGGATGAAATGTTAAAAGAATAATTACCATAAAGTATTAATTTATCAACCTCTATAATATTATTTAGTTAATAAATATATTTTTCAGCATCCTATAGGAATGAATGAGACAGTTCCATTCATCCCATTTGAAAGGTTCCAATCATCCAGATGATGCATACATTCAATTGTCAGCCATTTTGTCTAAAAAATTATTTATCACAATGGTTAATATGCATTCATTTTAATTACCAATATTGAGCCTTGAAATAAAAAACTACAACATATCTTAATTGTTTATATTGCATAAGATATTTAAGTAACTTCAAATGTAAAAACAATTACTTTTAAGCAGAGTTTTCAGGAAATGTAAATTTGAAGAAAACTGAAAACAGCCATGTGCTCTTGCTTTTGGTTCTGAAGCACCCTATGGTAGTGAAATATATGAGGATAGGAAGCAACTAAAAAAAAGTTTATTGCCTGAAATATTCAGAACGTACCATCCATCCCTTGTCCCATTCATGCCCCATCTCCCCTCCAATTAGCAAAAATAATAAGATATAACCCTATTTTACCTCTTTAAAATAAATTGTTGTAAATTAAAATATATATGCTGATTTTTGATGTATCACTTTCATTGGTGCAGTAAGTTATACAGAATGTTTCCTCTTCCGTAAAGAACGTTTTCAGTTTTTGGTGTCAGGAAGCCTGAAAATGTTTTTAAAATGAAAGTATCTGATCTGGATTGCTCGTACAAAATTACTCAAACATGAAAATTGTTTACTAAATATACAGGGTGTTTCAAAAATAATCAACCGATTTAACAAATTATAACCAGTCTGCTTTTAATCAATTTTATTCTAATAACGTAAAAAGAGGGAAATCTCGAGTTTCACGCAGTTGCAGACAGGAAAAGCTAATGTTCTTTTTTCGCCCGCCACATCAGTGCTTGTCTGAGCTCCAAGATCACCGGACCTCTCAGTGTTCGATTTCTTTTTGTGGGGATTTATAATAGACTACGTTTACGTGCCTCCCCTTCTAGATACATTAGTCGGACTAAAGATGCGTATAACAGCAGCCGTGGAAGCAGTGGATGTAGACGTGCTTGCAATAGTTTGGGACGAATTTGACAACCATATAGATATGTGTCGTACATACAAAGGTGGATATATTGAGCACCTTTAATTTGGTTTGTAAAAAAATATTTTGACTAACCAAGTAATATAAAATTATTTTGAAATATCTATGTTCAATATTTTTCATAATATAAGCATTTCAAATCGTGTAATTCTTTCTGAAACACTCTGTAACTTATAGATACTCATCCCATATACAATTTTAAATTTAGTAATTTTTGAAAAATAACTTTATTCGTGGAAATGTTATTTAATATGATGGTGAACAACATTAAAAACCTTTTTTCAATTGAATGTATACTCCTAAAACTAGTGGATTAGGAATTACCCATCGGTCAGTAATAAAAGTGGACACCCTCAGAAACATCTCATTTGTATGATAGAATAAATGCATACTATCCCATTATGATATAAAACTATCCTGCGCCGTCAGGGGCCCACGGGGGTCGCCTACGCGCGTAAACGACCATCGCGCCCAAGCCTCTAAAGGGCTTATAACGACCAGGGGCTTTGTCTCGCCCCGGCGCTGCGATCGGCCAGAGGCCACTCCCCACTGCGGACCCCCAGGTCATTCTACCAGGTGTCGACCTCTATGTCGCTGCGCCAGTAATCTCGCTCATGGGAAACTTCCGCGTGGAACAAACACCTGATGAACCGCCAAAGAACCCCCGACGACTTCGTTCGCGAAACCCCATAAGGGGAGACGGTTCCTAGGTCATATGTCAAGTTACCTCGAGGGCTCTTGCTTTTCTACGGCTTCCGATCGTAGACATGCATGGAAGGGCAAGCTACTGGTTTCATCGGCCGTGATCCCATTATGATATAAATAAAAAGGTCTTAGAGAAAATTTATTTTTACCAGCCTTAAAGTCACACAAAAAAATATATACCAAGAACTTTTTTTTTACTTTGTAACACATCGCCTTTCATTTTACCGCAAGCATTATTTGAAATTCTTCCTTTATAAATCTTTAATCTTATATATACAGCACATATTACACTTACTTGATTTTATTAAAACATAAAGAAAATAATGAATAAGTAATATAAAGCTTTTTCTAAAGATACTGCAACATTGTATCTTTCTATTCTAAAATAAAATAACCAATTCTATTGCCACTGATAATAATTTATTTTGTGTCCCGAGGTATTTCTAGCCAAATATTGAGAAAACTATTCCACATAAAAATATAAAAATTCATAGTTTTATAGATAAATATTCGATAAACACACTGAAGCAGACAGTTTTTAAATGCTCAAATAATATTTTGAAACAGTTTCAATTTAAAAATATATTTACACGAGAGTTTCATTTATTTCGACAAAATCTTTTACCTATCGTTGCAAATTGACATTGTTTATATCGCCATTTTACACAAGTTGATTTTAAAGTGCTTAATTGATCTTATTTAAACAATTACGAAAACAGTTATTAGCTCTTGCGACAGCAGATGATTCAGCCTTAAAATTCCTTCATCATAGGAAAATGAATGGAAATCTGATGACAACTGGTCGTTTAATTATAATTAAATTTTCCGCAATTATTTCAAAGAAAATCAAATTAGCGGTTTTTTAGAGTTAGCGGCATCAGAGCGTGGGTTGGTGAGCGTCGCTCGTAGGAGGCAGAGCCCCCTAGTTAAAAAACAAGTATACTCTTCTTTGGAAAGACGTTAAGATCTGAGAAATACAAGTGCAAATGACAAAGAGATAAATAGCATTATGCAAGTATCATAGCGATTATTTGTGATTTCTGTAAATGCTTAGTCGCTGAGGTAGCAAATGTATAAATGGACATGTAGCCCCTTCTAAGCAATTGTGACAAGTTACATAAAGGATAAAATTGAGACGTCTTCAACCAAAGTCAAATTATAGATACTTGACAAATATGTATTTCAATTTCACAAATAATTCACGAATTGTGTTTTAGAATTTCAAAGTATCAATAGCATACTAGATGTACATGTATAGCAAGAGTTATTGAAAAAACTACAAAAGCAAGCACCCTTGAATTACCGTGACTTTTGAAGAATCTGATGTATCGCACAATCCTCAGCCAGCGACAGCAAATCTTATCTCAGACGACCAACCATTTGAATTCGGGGTTCAATCAAATAGTAAATATATAGATTGAGCAATACTCATTTTACTGCATGTGTTTCATGCCGAAAACCTAAGAGAATGCAACTGTACAACGTTTTACTTTGGACAGAGAACAATGGTTGGATCTTCAACGATTGAACTTGTACTATAGAGGGACAAATCTTTATTCCAACTGCATCACGCTGATTTCCCATTTAAATATATGGTGTTAGTCCCTCGAAGTCATAGATACATGGTCTCAGGTTGGAATTTAACTAGGTCATGGTGCGAGGTTGTTGTACCATGGTAAGTAGAATTTACCCTTAGAATACGAAGTACTTATTCTTAATAAAAATACGTAAATTTTCGGAGGGATCACTTACATCCCTTCATGTTTTTCTGATATTCGAAGGAAATTAAACATGCTCATAGAACAAATTCCTCGTGTCACAGGTCCCGTTACCTGGTTCAAGAAACATCTCGCGGATTTCTCTAATGAAATAGCCTACAATTTAAATCCAATGGAATACCATTGATATTATATAGAAATAAGTATACAAACACGTCCATTCATCACAAGAGACTTTAAAAAATCTATGGAAAATTCTAGATGATGTGTGGCATTATACATGTCCGAACAACTTCTGTAGATGAACTCTGTAAAACCAGCAACTCATTACTATTAAGGTTTCTCTAAATCCGCAGAACTTCAGTTTATTCTTGTTAAATGTTATTTTTATGTTGTTGTTAATGTTATTTCTATTTTTACATTCATTTTTTAAAGTTATTTAAAATAATAGGACAAATTACGTTAACTTACGTTTTGAAATAACACAACATTCCAGTCACTTTATGACAGGCATATTCACGATAACTGAACATCAAATATTCACTTTAATATAAACAACAAAAACATAAGAAATTATTTCACAGTAGCAAAGTTACATATCCTTATTTTATGATAATAGATGGAAGAACATTTTTATGGAGATTAGGATTTTATTTTTTTAAATAAGAAAATGCTTCATTGAATTTCTTCAATGCCGAACGATTCACAGTTTCTTTTTCAACTGAGATGAAAGAGAATTTTTGAAGATAAATATATATATATATATATATATATAACTTTTTTGAATAAATATAATCATTCTTTATCTTTACTCATAATAACTTGACAGTGGGAAAGAAGTTTGTTTTCCCCCCATATTGCTAGTTTCAATCTCCTTTAATTATATCTTTATTGTTAAGGAAAAAAAGAAAATTTAAAAAATGAAAGAATGAAATGAAAGAAAGAAAAGTATTACAAGTTTGAATACCATATTTTTGTGATATAATTCCAAAAGTAAACACATTTTCAAGTCATATTATAAAAAAACAAATTCTGAAAATTTTAAAACGTGTGAAAATATTTTTTTAGATCCGAAAACTAATAACCTTTCAAATGATTGCACATTTTCCGGAATAGATTTCCTAAACAATTTCTTTGAAATCATTTAATATCATTACTTGAAATACAAGAAAATTCAATTTCCTGTATTTATATTAAAGAAAAAGCATGTTATTAAGGAGTTTTATTTCTTTGAAAAAGTCTTTTTTGTGTTTAGATTAGATATATGATTTATTTTATTTCTATCAAAACATTCAGAATTTTATATGTTGAAGATAATAATACGGTACTAAAAGAATTTTACATTTGAGTTTCAATATAGTTTATTAAAAAAATTATAAAATATTATATAACTAGTTTATATAGCGAGAGAAAACAATTACACTCCATACTCAACCTTTTTTTCTCGCGGGCCGCAAACGTATGTTTGGAACGTTCGGCGGGCCGCAACGCAATTATATTATAATGTAAAAAAGGGGGTAATTTAAATAGTAAGATTTAAAAAAGTAGTATATAACAAACCTGTATAATAAAGTTAATATAATCAATAGGATTGAACGTTTGACGAAAAATAAATATTACCAAAACTTTTAACACCACTATTTCCAAACAATAAACTTTGTGGTAGATTTCAATTGCAAATTATGTACAAATAGTGGTATAAAACATTTTGCTGCCAATTTTTTCCACGGTAAACGTTCAACCCTAATAAGTTCATTAGTTAAACGTAATATAACAATGTAGCATTTCCAAGTTCTAAAGAAAAAAATAAGGTGATTTGCTTTAATAAATTAATCGTTTTCTCAATACAAAAACTTTTTTTTAAATAGTAGAAATGTATAGCGCAAATGTAATAAATTTGGAATAATATTGGTTTAGTGTTGAAGATCAAGAAATGTATACACCACTATAGCACAAATAGAAATACATTTAAAAAGAACTTTTGACTAAGGAAACGGTATTTAACATAATTTTAAATAACAGGACAGTTTTAGTCTTCCCATGAAAACATATAAAAGAACAGTAAAGGTCTTAAAAACTTTTATACACATCTCAATTAAAGTAATAAATAGAGGTTATTGATTATGTATCTCGGGCCGCACATAAAAGGTCTCCGGGTCACATGCGGCCCGCGGGCCGCAGGTTGAGTATGGCTGAATTAGAGTATTGAAGACACACACAAAAAATAGGAATAATAGGAAAGGGCGTTCTTACATTTATCAATAAATACTTAAATAAGTAATACAAGAAAATTTCATATCGAAAATAATTTCTTAAATGTTATTCTATTTTTCTTAATTATTTTAAAATAGATAAATATCAAAATCTAACAAGTAGGTAAAACTATAAATAGTAAAATCTGAATACCAGACCCGACGTGTAACACCTGTATACAGGACCAAATGCAAAATTCTAATGAATTCAACCTACAGCTAAAACGAAAGAGAAATAAACGGGTTCTAGTTAAATTTGGTCATTCCCCTGATATAGGATTCTAAACTGAATTATGATTACAAAAAAGAAACCATAAACAATATTTGTCTTTTGTTAGAATATGGATGGCGATATAGTCATTGGTTTTGTCGTAAGAATTAAAAGGAAAATATTTCAAACAAATCATGTTTTAAAACTTTCCCCTTCTGAAAATAAAGTCTTACGCTGAAACAGTTTTTGAACATTGTATATACTATATATACTTCGACTAAGAAGCTGTCACATGCAAATGCAATTTTTCTTTCTAAAACATTTATAAAAGCTTCCAGTAGAGATGCGTTCAATATATTTACTGAAGTAGATTTATGCATTTAAGGAAAGTAAAATTTAAGCAGTGTTTTTTTCACTAGATGTTATAAATAGTACGTCTGATAAAAAAGAACATTAATAAAATCTTTCTGGAATGCTTAATGAGTCTTTCTACAAATTAAATTTTTCTAATGTCATTAATCATGATTTTCTTAAAAGAAAATTCCAAAGAAATTCCAGTATCCGTCTCCCTTACATAACTTTACAACACTGCTCTAATTGGGCTGTTTTCATGAAAATATCACTTGAATACCCGTTTAATTAATGGGAAACGACATTTTCTTCTTTTCAAGAACCTAAAACTTCGGTCTTTTACGTCAGGGTTAATGTAGATAAAAATCCATTGGTGGATTGAATTCGAGCTTTCACTAACATTCGCCAATATTAACAAATTAGTTCAAGAGGAAAATATTTCTTTCGGATGAAAATATTTTTCTCTTTTTAAGAATATATTCCGAACGATTACTTTTATATCATGTAAATCATTTCTGATATAAACAGCCTCTTTTTTATGCTCAAAACGAAGAACGATAAATGAGGTAGCATTCGAAGTGTTTTTAACCCTTAATTGCATAGTGATGTAAATTTCCATCACTGTTTATTTAACTTTTCAAAGATAAATCAACTTCTTCGCCACCACTATATTTATACAGAAATATTAATGCAGTAAATTTCCCGTGAACTATGTTGCTGAACAAAGTTAAAAATATATCTTAAAATTTCTGGTGTCTAATATTTAATATATGTATAAAAAACACAATTGTAAAAGAAAAACTCATGCAAAGAAGGGTTAATAGGCTTTTGACATGTAGAATACTCACATTTCGTTAAAACACGTCTTTTGTATAAAAGTCATAGTTAATTAAGCATTACTGAAAAAACGTATTAGCAAATAATAACAATGATTTTGGTGCATGCGTCCACTGGTCCATATAAACTTCTATAACAACAATGTAGCTTATTTTGTTACTTTTTCGAATAAAATATATACGTACCATGCGTGTACTATATACGTACTATACACGTATGAGTAAAAAAAAATTAACACACGTTAAACATTTTTAGTGACAATAAAAAACAATGAAACATTTTGGGTTTAGAAAACTAGAGTCGCAATCTACTTATTTGGTCCAAAATACATAGGGTTTCACTCTAACCTGAATTTGAAATTTTATTCATATACTAGCTGAACCGCTCGGCGTTGCCCGTGCCTGTGGTAATAAAAGAAAAAAAACTCAAATTTTGGATATCCAGTCGAATGACCCAAACCTTGTTAAATTCAAACCCATAAAACCCAAGAAAAGAATGAGCCCTCAGGAGGTGGAATGTGCCCTTCTGTAAATTTAACGAATTTCCTTTAACAAATGCGACAGTTAATTAACGGATGAAATCCCCCTGCTACTCTGTAAACTACTTATCTTTAACTATAACGCGATTTTTAATTTACGGCTGTAGTGAGTAAACGTAAGTTGATGCCGAATAAGAATATCAATATAAAAAAAGGTAGTAGTTGGGTGTCTAAGGAAATTCTTAGTACTTTATAAAGTAGCTTCAGTACGCTAGAACTATCGTAATGAAAAGTGCAAGAGAATCGGATAATTTTTAAAGAAGGACCCCAGGAAGGAGATTAATATTCAAAATTGGTGGCAGCTGAAGTCCGAGAATTTTTTTTTCGTGCAAATAGTAGCTGGAAGTCCTAAGAAGTTGTTAAAAAATGAAAGCTACTAAATCGTACGATTTTTAAAAAAGCTATAATAGGGGCCCAAAAGGGCCAACTGGCAGTTTTGAGAAGGAACCAAAGAGGAAAACATCTTAAAAAGCCCGAGCAATTAGTGCTTTAGATCTTTAATTAGTCGAAATTAAGTCTAGGGTAATCATTAGAATAAAAATTTAAAGAAATGCTTAAAAGAGGGTCCTAGGGCCACAATCAATATATGAAGGTGGTGGCACTGGGAGAGAAGTCCAAGACTCAACTTTAAATTTATGCATTGACACAAATTGGAGGGGGGGTGGAAAATGCATGGTGTACATAAGTTCAAGGGCCCCGGACAGGGCCCCAGAGGGCCAGGATCCTAACTGGAATCTAGAAATGGAGGAATATCTAAATCTAGATAAGGCCCCTTAAAACGAAGATCGGATTAATAGGGGCCAAGTTAATAACATTTTAGGGAACAAAAACTTCAAG
The DNA here is from genome assembly GCA_963931845.1 of Maratus michaelseni. Classification (NCBI taxonomy): domain Eukaryota; kingdom Metazoa; phylum Arthropoda; class Arachnida; order Araneae; family Salticidae; genus Maratus; species Maratus michaelseni. The sequence goes on from OZ007590.1 coordinate 189,805,453, forward strand.
AGCCCTGTACCGAGCCCCAGGTGCCACGGTCTTTACTGGAATGTAGTAATGGAGGAATAACTACATGTAGATAGGAACTCCAAAAACGGTGAAGATTGGATGAAAAATGGGCAAGTTATTAAAAATTTAGAGCACAAAACGTAAAGTGTCCTACAGGGTTCGGATATTGCAAGAGAAATGTTTTTGTCATTCATGTAGTAGCTGAAAGTCCTAAGAAGCTGTTAGAAGCCGTAAGATAAATGGTCCTAAGTTGAATGTAGAAATTGGATAATAACTAAATGGAGAAAAGGCCCCAAAAACGAAAATCGGAATAAAAAGAGGCAAGGTATTAACAATTTAGGGAACAAAAACTACAAGGGGCCCAGGGGCCCGGATATTCTCTGAAATTTTTTTTCTTCGTCCATGTAGTAGCTGGAAGTACTGAGAAGTTGTTAAAAAAAGCTAGTGAATCGGACGATTTTTATGGGAACTATAGTAGGGGACCAAAAGGCGCCAGCTGATAGTTTTTAGCAGGGCCCTAAGATGAAGGGTCCTAATTTGAAAGTAAAAAGGGGGAGGGAATAACTCAATGGCGAAAACCCCCCAAAAATTAAGAAAATCAGATTAAAAGGGGGCAGGTTGTTAACAGTTTAGAAACAAGAACTTCAACGGGCCCCGTAGAGGGCCCCAGGGAGCCAGAGTCTTAACTGGAACGTAGAAATGGGGGAAAAGCTAAATGGAGAAAGGGTCCCATAAACAAAGAAGATCGGATAAAAATGGAGCAAGTTATTAACAATTTAGGGCAGAAATCTTAAAATAGACCCAGAAGGCCCGGGTCTCAAAAAATTAAAAATCCAAGTCTCAGGTGCATCAGGACCTGCCTTGGACTATGCACACCCAAATTTTCAGGCAAATGACGTGCGGTAGATTTCGCTAGCCATCGCACGCAGATGCCACACACACACATACACAGAAGGAGAAAAACAACTTTGTTTTATTAGTATAGATAAGGAGCGTTCAAATATTATTTAAAGCATATTTAATTTCAGAATAATTTAATTACAGAATATTGTAATTACAGTTCATGTGTAACATTCTAATTAAGTATAATTGCATTGACATTGGTGCATTGATCCTAGTGCGTAGGAAGAGAGTGGATGGTTTCAGTGTAGAAACTCTGGGGTTACTGATGGATCCAGTTTTCCACAATGTCTTGCACTTCCTTGTCACATACGAACCGTTGACCTTTCAGCAACTTTTTTAAGTGGCCGAAAATATTGGAGTCACATGAGGAGATATCGGGGCTGTATGGAGGATGTTTCAAGACCTCTCACTGACATTTTACCATCAGGTCGAGAATCTTAATGGTCACATTTGGCATAGTATTATCCTGAAGTAACACCATTCCTTCAGTGAGCTTGCCTCCGTGCTTATTTTTGATGGCCTGTTTAAGCTTCAGCAACGTGTTGCGCTAATCTGGTGGAATCCCTCATTTATTCGATCGCACAAAATAACTTTTCAAGAATGAATAAACCGAGGCAAAGCCATTCACTACAGATGCGCAAATGGAAAAAAATTCACGCCATCTATCAGCAGATACATTAACCCTCAGCGATTAGAAACAACGGCGCTACAGCAAAAGTTTCCGTTTCATTTGAACGCAACTTATATTTAACAGTAAGGAATTTTTTTTAACGAACTTTGGATTACGCGTACCTTTATTTGTGCGAAATGTAAGGATATCACGGGAAATGGCAGAAATGGATAAATGTCTTATCCAAATAACTCTGAACTAGGCACTCCATGTTTGCGAATGTATTTTATAGTAAATACGCTTTTACTTACCTAAATGCTGCACATTTCTATCACTTTTCATAATACCATTGAATTCACACAAAAGAAGGTAATTCTGAAAATTGCTTTCAGCTAACTTTGTTTTGTTTAATGTTATGTTGTATTAGAGTGAGATGTCGTCTGTTTGAATGAAAAAATGCATTTCGACTCACTTTTCCTCTCTCTCTCTCTCTATATATATATATATATTATTTTTGTGTACACTACCACCTCTGAAAGTTTGTAAAGTCTTTTTTGCATAAAACAGTAAATTTTATTTTCCACGTGAACAGTAATCATAAATGCTTTCAGTTTAGTCATCGATTTATCTTATTAGTTATCTTTTCGTAAATTTAAAGTTTCGGTGTTTTCTATTAAGATTAACGTAAAATAAAGCACCTCAGTAGAATGAATTCAAATTTTTATTAACAATCTCAATTGTTATAGGAGTTCATTGATAATATTTTTCAGTTGGGTGAAAGTAAAATTGTTTTTTAGACATACATTCAGATAATTACTTTTATAGCTTTATAAATTTAAATGAATCTGTCGGCCTGGTTTGCTTACGTGCTGAAACAGCCAAAACTGTTTCAAAAAATAACAGATTGTATGTTTCTGCTAGAACGCAATCAATACTTATTCATGTTGCCTCCATTGGACTTAGTAGATTTTGAGTATGAAGTGGAATTCTAATATGCATAAGGACCTTTATACCCTACATAAACTCTAACTTTCACAATTTAGTTATTCTTAATGGCATCATACAGTGTTATTTAGTAGTTTTAGCATAATTTATCATTATTTACTCTAGTATTATTATTCATTCATTATTGTTGATTTAGTACCGTTTTCTATCGATTATTACAATTTACTTCAGCATCTTACAGCATTTTTACGTGGTAGTATTATTGCTCAGTATCACATAGTAGTATTTAGTACTGCTAAGTAGGATTGGTAAATTGTATTTTCAGAATTTGTATTTCAGAATTACATACTATAGTTATTGCTCAATATCACAAAGTATAATTTAGTAATGCTCAGTATAATTAGGTAAACAAACCTGCTTGTCGGGCTAGTTGAGCTTAAGCCGAAAGGTAGGCCTCCCCGTTCGGTTTGGCCTTGACTTTGTTTATTTAGACATCATCATTCAACTTATTAAACGGTGAAGTTTTATTACATTACTCTGAATGTGTTGGAAAAGGTTTCATAATCATTCTTGAATCACGGTTTTCTTTTCTTGTTATACTTATTATAGTTAACCAACTATTAAATTTTAAAGCCCAGATGACCTTTCCGGGACACCTTCTGTCGACATCATATGTCGATTTGAATATACTGATATAACAGATGTAAGTACATAAGAAAAAACTATACTTTTTCTCTGTAACCTACCAGAGTGTATTTTTTAATTAATTTCCAACATCAATATTTAAATAGTCTAAAAAAGTCTTACAGTATAAATCAAATTAATCATTTTCAGAGTTAAATCAATAAAATGAAGGTTCTATTTCAATATCATCATAGTTCACTTACCTCATCTGGAGACGAATGTGTGACTCGTTATCATCTCATCTAAATAAATAACAAATGCAATCTTAATACATACTTTTTATTGATTGTCATCATATTCTTGTCTAGACTATCTCCGTCTACTGCTTCAGCAAATATCAAGCGAGTAACTTCCGTTTACTCAAGTGGTCGGAAAAAGCGAAATAAATGTTTTTTTAGCTCACGGCAAATTTGCTCAACCATGATATTTTATGGAAATAGAAATAACTTTTTCGTGTACTGATGATCCTAAATAAATATATAAAACTTCGATTTCAATATACAGATATATATATACAGGATGCCTTAAAATTATTAACACAAAGGTTTAAGGGGGATAACACTGGTCAACAAAAATAATACTTTTTATCAGCTACTTTGGCAAATGTTGGTGTTCTAGACTAATTTGAGTGTGCCGATTCCAAATCTGAACTCTAAATTTCTCTATCACATGAGGATGTAAAGTAATTGTCATCCTGCTTTTTCAAAAGTGAAAACTGTTTACCATCATTACTTTGGTGTGGAAGTTGGAGAACAGGACTAATGATGAGCACCATATGTATGCTGCACTGTGTGCAATACAGAGCTAACACAAAAGTTAAGAGGTAAAAGAAAAGCAATTTTCTTTTTCAGTGTCCATGGTATGGCGTGAACCGAAAAATCACCTCTCAGATAGTTACTTCTGTATGACAAAGATATCCGGATTTTCAAAGAAAAAGAAAACTAAAATAGCATATCCAGATTGTGAACCTTCTCTGGAACAAATAATATAGCCAAAGTTTCAGTTCTGTAAAACAGTCTCATAATTTCGAATTTAAACATTCGCAGTTTCTATAACTCAAGATCCGGACGTGAGAGAGAAATTTGGAGTAACGATTTGGAATCAGCACACACAGTTTAGTCTAGAACACCTATATTATCGCCAGTAACAAAAATGCTGTTGACCAGTGTAACAAACATGAAGAAAAAACCTTTTTGTATAATAAAACAGGACTGCAACAAGTGCATGTGACGCTTAATACTATAAATTTTGTTTAGTTGTTCACTGATCACTGGAGAGTCAGTAATGATAACCGGTAACACCAATGAAGCGTCTGTCCGGCTTGGCACCTGCTAACGAGACACCACTTCCAACTAACTTCCTGTGTAAGAAAACCACTGTCGCAATCACCTTACACTGAGAAAAATGACACTTTTAAATCTGAGTAAGTCGATGTTTTCATTTTGTTATGAAACTTTGTGTTTCAAATATGACGACCCAATGCTTTCAATTCTGAAATACCAGAAATACTCAGAATATTGAAACATGGACATACTCCAAACTGAGCACATAGAGGTCAGTTCATACTCATTTTTGAAACATGGAATTACTCAAATATGAGCACATGATGTTTTATTCTTGAGTATGTGCATATTTTCAGAAATGAGTATATACATGCTTCAAACTTGAGTAATTTTGATTCGGAGCCATTTTGACTATGCGACATACTCAGATTTGAGTATTTTTTGCTCAGTTGTGAAAATGTCATTTTTAGAGTGTAATAAGTCAAAGATAGCGGATATCTCCTTGGTCGTCTAACGCAGATATTCGTTCATATTTTTAACTAAAGGGAAGATAATGTAGCGTAATTTTCAACAGACTATCATTTGCTTCTAGTTATAAGTTACAATTGTATACAAAAATTGTAAAATTATTATATAAAAAAAACATTATTTCAAGTTATTTCACACTTCCAAATTTTTACTATGCTATGCTTAGAAAAACTAACATTCTGAATGTTTAAAAGTAACAGATAATAGAAGTTTTAAAATCGTCATTTATTCTTACATTTTATAACGACAACATTACAGAAACTAAATCCGGAAGCAAATGGCTTTATTATATAATTAAATTATGAAGCTGATTTTTTTTAACAAAACCATATTGTTCCAATCTATTTTTTATAGTCGCTTACTACAGTCGCAGTATAATCAAAGACGCCCACGTTACAGGTGACTTTGGCTTACCTCAAAAATAACAGCGCTTATTTCACGTAATAATTATTTTAAAATAAAACTTATAGAAATGACGAAAAAAAACCCTAAGTTCATCAACTTACACTATTTTAAAAATGCTAATTTTTTAATATAAAAGCTAATGATAATTACGAAACTAATCATGCATAGTATTTTTAATATTAGAAATATGTGTGCGTATCTATTATCCCGTCGACCACTTGCTGTAAAAAAAATACTGCCGCTAAACAATGGGATTTAATGCCAATAATACTAAAGCCTGAGGACACGTTTGATTTATAATGTTGCGTTAGCAACGTATTCCATTTTTATTTATTTTGTGGATAAGCCAGCTTAATTTTTCTAATGTAGAAGATACGTTAACGGATATTCTCTGTTTTTCCTCGCATTTTGAAAAATAAAAGTAAATAAATACAGGTCTGTGATTTTACATGCACAGAACTTAATGTAATAAAGTATTTTCAAGATTATTGGATTCTGCTGTCAAAAACAGCTAGCATTAATAGGCATAATATGAAACTCTATTTGCAAACGGATAAACAATGATGATATAATCTTAAAAACTGCGATAAGCATCCTATATATCATATATTCTAATACGAGCCAATCTTGTGTGTGGTTATTTATATATATATATATATATATATATATATATATATGCAAATTTTATCTTAAAAACGGCTCTAACGATTTTGATGAAATTTTGTATCCTACCGTTTTGGGGCACCAGAAAACCATTAGGCTAGGTCACATGTTCGAGAAAATTCGATTAGTGGGTCATTTTGGGTCGTTTTGGGTTATGGTCAAGCTAATTGTATCTAAAAACGGTTCAAACGACTTTGCCGAAATTTTGTATCCGACCTTTTTCGGGCACGAGAAGACTATTGGGCTGGGTCACATGTTCGAGAACTTTCGATTAGTGGGTCATTTTTGGGTCAACGCGGGTCAAATTAATTTTATCTAAAAAACGTCTCTAACGATTTTGATTAAATTTTGTATCCTACGAGTTTCGGACACAAGAAAATCATTGGGCTAGGTCACATGTCCAAGAAAATTCGATTAGTGGGTCATTTCTGGGTCATTCTGGATCAAGCTAATTTATCTAAAAAGCGGCTCAGACTATTTACACTAAATTTTGCATCCTATGGTTTTCGGGCACGAGAAGACTGTTGGGCTAGGTCACATGTTCGAGAAAATTCAATTAGTGGGTCATTTTGGTCATGGGTTATTATGGGTCAAGCTATTTTATCTTAAAAACGGCTCAGACTATTTACGCTAAATTTTGCAACCTATGGTTTTTGGACACGAGAAGACTGTTGGGCTAGGTCACATGCTCGAGAAAATTCAATTAGTTGGTCATTTTGGCCATGGGTCAAAATGTGGCCATGGGTCATTATGAGTCAAGCTATTTTATCTTAAAAACGGCTCAGACTATTTACACTAAATTTTGCATCCTATGGTTTTCGGGCACGAGAAGACTGTTGGGCTAAGTCACATGTTCGAGAAAATTCAATTAGTGGGTCATTTTGGTTATTGGTCATGATATTTGAACTCAAATTTAATTTTGACCGAGCATAGCTCGGTCATCCCTGCTCGTTAAAAAAAAACGTGAACCGACGGTTTCAAAATCATTTGTAACTGCATTAAGGTATAGTTATGGATGGTCAGATGAAATTACATCAAATATGGAAAAAAAAGTTGGATTTAAGAAAGAGTACAACCACATTCTTCTTTTAACAGATATTCTATTACCATAGTTTTTCACATTATGTAGCCATTGTTTATCCGTCAGCAAATAGAGTCTCATATAATTCCCAATAATGTACAATATTTTTATGGTATAATTTCATAATCTTGAAAATACTTTATCACATCAAGTTCTGGGAAAAAAGATTTGAAAATAAGTATGCACATTTCATACAATAGGATTTGCATAATGTGTTCATAAATTTAATTAGAAACAAATACGTAAATTTATGTTCCTTTGAAATGTTCAAGCATAACTTTTAATCGATCTTTAAGTTTATACTAAGTATATTCTATTTTTAAAAACGATATTTTATTTGTTTTGTTCTTTAACCTTGCAATCAGAAAAGTTGAACATTGCAAAATCTTTTGCCAGGGCTTCGCGCGACCTTACGGCAATCTTGAACATAAAAAGCGATATCTTCTACTATGTTAAACATAATTACATACTCTTTATTTCATTTTATTCTAAAAAAATACTAGAGTAATTTATAAGCCAAAATTCGAGATTTTTGTGTACCGAAAACTCTTACAGCCATCTTCTTGTTTAACCGCGTTCAAGCATTAAACGCACGCGCTAATTAACAGCAAATCAAACAAATTAAAAGTAAATGGGCTCTGATTGTGAGTAAACAAGATTAGGTCAGTTTATATTTGCCAAAATTAAAAGAATGATTTGTTAATGTGCTTAAACAATTCCGTGTATAATCTTAAACTTATTTAAAGTTGGCAAAGTTGTCCTTATTGTTGTTAGATGTTTCTTTTTAACAACACAATGCGACAGAAGATTGAAAATAAAGATAGTCATTTTGCTACCAGATTGTTTTACCTTTTGGAATGAAAAACCTGTTTTATCACAGTTTAAAATTGTAAAGATATTTAAAAGAAAAATTCCTTGGTTCAGTACTGTAAGTGTAGACAAGTAATTAAAAAGTAATTAAGGCAAGAAATTCTTTCATAATAAAATAAATGTTTCGAGAACACAAAGCAGGGGATAAAGGGCATAAAGCAGGGGATTTGAAATATTTTGCTACTTTGGCTCTACTGAGATGCAACTTGCTTGCACCTTGCCTGCAGTCAGGGCATTAAATTATAATACAACTAGGGTCAGATTGGGAGTAAAATAGTTATAAAAACAGCTCTTTTTACATTCTTTGTTTGCAAAACTTATGTTATTTTAAACTGTAAGAAAATTACATTGGACATGCAAATGAAAAACACTTCCAACGTTTTAAGGACAATTTCAACCAAGATATTTGCAAATTATAATTTTAAAGGACACGGTCAATTAAATATTTTACAAAATACCATGAGATAAAATATATATACATACAGATTTAAAACGTTTTATATTTTTAATTAAGTAAATAGTTGTGGATGAATCCGATAAAAATAAGTGTACTTTAGAGTGCTGGACATATTAAACAACAGATTTAACAGAACAGAAAAAATAATCCGTTATGGTTCATTATTGGTTCAGAAAGGACAGCTGAAATTTGTGATACATTAAGCATATCACCTTTCTTTACACTGCAAAAAAAGTATTGATTTTACAGTAGAATGTCAGTAGAGTGTGTGAACATTTAGTAATTTTCCGAAATGTAGGTTTTTGTGAAACTTGTCTTACTGCCGTTGCATTAAGTGGTCCAATTTGTTTTGCCCTCTAGTGACTCCCTAAGGGAACTATGACTTATTTGACTGTCGCACTGAACAGAAATTAATATACGTTCAGTGAAAATATGGTTATCTGGATTTTTGATATTTTTGACTTACTCCACTGTCATTCTAAACCCCTCATATATCGAATAAATAAAAAAAAGTCCTTCCGGCCTGTGCCGGGAGGAAAAGGTAGCTTTCCTATATCTTCGTTTTAAAATTTTAGCTAAAGTTACTCGAAAACAGCATGCTACAAGCAAAGAAACCGTTTACAAAAGATTCGTTAATACTGAATTTAAATAAGAAATTCGCCAAATTATTGAGCTAAAGCCAAGTTGGCTTCATTTATGAACTTATTTTGGTCGCCAAATTTGGCGATGTTTCGCCAAATGTCGCCAAGTTTGGAGAGAATTTGGCGCTAACGGATATCAATATATAGTTTAATGCGTATGATTGGGAAAATGATTACAACAATGAAAGAAAATAATTTGCAAGAAATCGCGTTTACTAATACTCATAAATAAATCGTTGGTTTTTTTCAATGTGCTGCCTTGTTTCAAAATATCAACCACTCTAGAATTTCAAACTGCTCTATCTCAGCCATTTTTTATGATAGAGGTAAAACAAAAAATGCTCTGGAATCCTTGTATCAAGGCTAACACTTAATTAAAAAATAAATTTGAATGTTTAAATTTTTCGTATATTTATTTTATTTAAAATTTTCAGTGGCCGCCATCTTTAAACAAAACTTTGTACCAAGCTGGCCAACGAACTCGGTCGAGCCATTGGTGAGCTTAATACACACACTTAGTTTCATCCAAGTTAAATTATAAATACGAGCGTTATCGTATGACATAGAACAGATATATATATATATATATCAACATTTGAACGAAGGGTGGTTTTGGAGTCTGGGGGTCATGATCGGTGAAAATATATCGAAAATTTCCGGAATTGCTTTCCTTCGAACGGCTGCAATAGGTAGCTTTATACTTTTTTGTATTGAAAGCTACCTAATATACTTTTTTGTACTGGAAGCTACCTAATAGCGAAAATGGAATCATAGAACCTCAAAGTGTAAAAAATATAAAAATTCCATAATCAGGTTTTCATAGGATTACAATATTTTCCTTACACTGTATGTGTACAGAAAATAATTAATAACAGAGTGGAAAGATCTAATTTGAAAATATTAATATTCATATATTTCATTCTCTCATATCTACTCAAAAATGAGAACTTGAACTTACACTTTTTAAGACTGCAAGTATATCATAAAAGACGACATTCTCATGTGAGTAAAAATACGTACGTAAAAATACCTTATCGATGAATGTTAATAGAATTTCACATTACTGCATTTTAAATATAATACGTTTCATCAGAAATTATCTTATAAATGTGCCCGTGTACAATTCCTGCAATCGTTTGTACAAATAGCTTGAAGAATGAAAGTTGCCTGCACGCAACTAATTATAACATGAAGTAGGAACCTCCACTTTCTTTTGCAAACTTAAATATCATTCCTGATTATTCTGATATATTTAATTTTGTGTCTTCTTGACACACTTTTGCCTACTATCCAATGGTGATAATATTTTGTCCGCCACTATTACTATTCAAATTAAATGAATTTATCTCTTCTGAAGAAGCAAAACCTCTTTTAAATTATCAATAATTTTGTTGGTAAGGGTTTTGGTCATGATTCGGTTAATATTTCAGGCTTGTATTTCTCTCGTTTTTTCCTGTCACTTTTCAAAATTTAATGCATAACAATTGGTACAAATTAAGCATGCAGCTAAAGGTTGCATGTTTTACTTTTACCATATATGAATGTATCATATTACATATATTTTTAATGAGCTTATGAAAAGAAAATATTGTTTTAATGTCAAATATTACATAAACATAACATAAAATTATGAAGAAAAAAAAGAAAAAAATGCTGTTTTTTTCTAAGCTTAACTCTATAAGTACATTAAAAGTATTTTACCACACTTTTTTTTGTTCTAAAATATTAATTTAAGTTATTTAATAATAAAATATGTAGAAAGTTAATCCTAAATAAGTGTTTATAAATAAAACAGCAGATAAGCAATAAAAAAAAGCAGAAACTTAGTGATCATTTCATTTAAATCCAATGTATTTCATACATAAATTTTAAAATGGCTACCAAGCATAGTAATTTTTCGCCTCATGTAACAGAAAATTGAAGCTTTATTTTATAGGTAGCTTTCATTACAAAAAGCTACCTATTGCAGCCGTTCGGAGGAAAGCAATTCCAAAAACTTTTGGTATATTTTCAACGATTATGACCTCCAGACCCCCCAAACCACCCCCCGTTCAAATCTTGATTTATATATATCTGACATATGGCATGCTGTAACTCTCTTATTTATGAACCGATTTGGATGTGACTGAGTATGTACATAGGACATACAAAAGTCTCGACCGAGTTCGTTGGTCAGCTTCATCCGCCATCTTGTTTCAAAATGGCGGCTAGTTAGAATTTTTTTAATTTTTAAAAATTCAAAAAGATGTACAAAAATTTATGAAGGGAAAAAAAAATGTTTATGTTAAGTATTAGATCGTGATACAAGGATTCTGGAACATTTTTTGTTTTGGCTATATCTTAAAAATGTCTGAGATATGGTAATTTGAAATTTTAGGGTAGCTGAGATTTTGAAACAATCTGATATTTGTTATGCTGTAACTCTCGTATTTAAGAATCGATATGAATGTGACTGATCATGTATACAGAGCATACCAATGTCTCGACCGAGTTCATTGGCTAGCTTCATGTGGCATCTTGTTTCAAAATGGCAACAAGTTAAATTTAAAAAAATAAATAAAAATTCAAGAAGATATATAAAAAATTATAAATTTAAAAAGTTGTTTCCATTAAGTGTTATATCATGCTTTAAGAATTCCGGAACATTCTTTGTTTTGGCTTTATCTTAATAAATGGCTGAGATATGGCAGTTTGAAATTCTAGGGTGGCTGACATTTTGAAACAATCTTATTTTTGTTATGTTGTAACTCTCATGCTGAAATTTGCATTCAAATTCAGTATTAACGAAAACTTGATTGAATGTTCTATAAACGGGTTCCCAGCATTTTAGGTTCAGGTGTTTGAGTAAAATGAGTTGAAATTTCAAAAACATTAACTATGAAAACTACCTTTTCCTCCCCGTACAGGCCGGAAGGAATTTTTAATCTCAGAAGCTATATTGTAAAAGTTTTTTGAATACTTCTTCTACAACCCCAGTCCTTTTAACATAAACTTTATTTGAATATTGGAATATAAAGTATCTTATTACACGCAGAGGGTAATAACAAAAACAGACAATTTTATTTTTAAATTTTGTCCAAAAATGTGCAAAAGTTGGATGCGTAAAACCTTACATAAAATTTATCTTTTTTAAATTTTAATTTGCAGTGTATTTTTACCTTTTATCATTTATTGAACTTAAGTGTGTTTATTTCTATTGGGAAGATTTTTAACAAACATTTTATAACTAAAATATTTGCCTATTTATAAGCAATAACGATCACTTTAAAAGAGTTTCTGAAAAATTTTGCAACAATTTTCCTTCAAGTCATTCGTGAAAGAATTCAATACAAAATACACTTTTTAAAGACGCTTTTAGATCAATAAAAACACAAATAATCAAATTTGGTATGTTAAAACACTCAAATTGATAAGCAAATATATATTTTTTAAGACTTTGAATAATATATTTGAATACTATATTTGAATGATATATTACGGAACAAAATGCATTTAGAATATTATTTTTCCTTTTATAAAGCATAATAAGATATAAAGTAGGAATAAATAGTAATATTTTTGTAGTAACAGTTTCGTGATCATAAACCACTTTGACTTACATTTATAAACAGGGAAAAAAATCATACTTCATATATATATTATTAAACACTTAATAACACTATCATAATAGTGTTACAAAACGTCATTTTTTTATACAATGGCACGCGATACTTTAAATAAACAATTAAAAAAATGAAATATAGTTGAACATGTGCTTTCAGCAAGTATCACCAATAGACCGTAATGTATTCAAATTATTTTGTGCAGCCTTGTATATTATCTATAGATTTTTATGCATACGACATAGTGTACTAAAATTTGTTTCAGTTAAAAAAATTCGGAACACATTTGAAAACATTTTTCTAGCAATTATTATCCATAGTCGGTAACCTATATCATTTTGTGCAGACCTGTATATGAATGTATTTATATTATACTCACAGTACACATCATAGTCAAATTAATTTCAGCTGAAAAACGTGTAACACATTTAAAAACGCTATTTAAGCAGTTCTCGTTCATAGACGGAAAATTATTCAATATCTTTTGGGTAACACTGTATACGGTCAATAGAATCTATACACAAAATAATACTAAATTTAAATTAAGGTTGAAGGCGCTTAACACAGTGCAAAACAGAAATTCTGTAAGTATAGCTCGTAGATGATAGTGTAGAGGAATTATTTTGTGTAAAAGAACAATAATTGTTGCGTGCATCTTTTTCTATAGAGACTATGTTACTGTACATCTCAATATCAGTGTCATTTTGCTAAAATATGTCATGAAAAAGAGCATTTTAAATTATTATAATACTGCAATCGAAAGTTTTGTGTGTTCCTGTTAATAAACAATAAATACTGCGCATACAATATTTTATAGGAATTATTTTGCAGTGAATGTCAACAACGGATGTCAAAATTAATGTCCAATAATGCTTAAAGTGATAAAAAAACACAATACAGAATATTTTAAAATATATTTTTCTTTAATGTAGATAACATATGTTTCATGCACAACTATCGGTGACATCTTCAGACCTTAATAATAAATACAAAATTCTCGCATATTTGAAAATAGTAAAACATCTACCACGAGATCGCATGTCAAGAGTTAGTAGGTGCTTAATTTGGCCAAAACTGGGAAACATGAAAGAATTATTATTCATTTTTATTTTTATTGCTTTTCCATTTATCGATCATCGCGTGCCAAATTTTAGCAAATTCAAAGGAAACGGTTTCGTTACAAATGCAATCTTTTCGCAAATTTGCGAAAAGATTGCATCTTTTTTTTAATACTTTTAAAAGGGTTAAAACAAAATGTAAGTCAACAGGTTGGTTGATTGTCTGTTGCTTTTGCACTACAATTACATATTATATGTGTTTTTAACACTTTAAATATATGCATTTTAATATAAAAAAATTTAAGCTGAAAATTGAGTTATAAGAGTTTTGTCTGTAAATTTAAGGAAATATATTTTAACCTGTACACACGTATACAATTACAATCTTCATTTTATGCATAAGTAATTATTAGTTTTTCTCTATCTAAAAGGAGAGTTTAAAAATATTTATCATAGATTTTAACTCATGGCTAGCAGCACTATAAACTATCTTTAGTAAAAAATTATAAAACTCTTCAAATTAATTTAAAACTATATTGCGTTAGGGTAACTTTTCCTATTACAACTGAGATAACTAAGAATTTTCTGAAGTAACTTATCTTGTTCTTCTGAAATGGAACTTTGTTTTTAATTTATTATCTATTCTATCTGTATCTTTTTGAATTATCCAGATAATAAATTTTGATTTCATAAGGAAAAACAAAAATAATTTTGCAGTAAAAGGGAAATGATTTTAGAAACATATTCGTATTATATGTAAAATTCGAAACAATAAAATTCATTTTAGGTATGTAATTTTTTTATAATGCGAATGCTATATTTAGTAATTATACTTATACACTCCTGGCCAAAATTATAAAGACACTAAAAAAATTAAAGAATGATAAACTTTAAAAAAAAAGTATTTTAAACATTATATAATAGGTATATACAATCCATCTTGCTAATTTTTAACACTTTCCAACCTAGTTGAAAAGTGTTTATGACTTCGGTTTGTCTGGCCGTATGGCCGTCTGCCGTATGGCCGTCTGTCGTATGGCCGTCTGCCGTCTGGCCGTCTGTCCGTCTGTCCGTGCTCTAACTCCCTTAAATATGCTCGGATTGCTCTGCAATTCTTATATGTTATTGTCGTTATCTATAGCATGTTCCCTAATTCAACGGAAGTGTGTAGCACTTACAGTTTTTTTACAGGGACACTCAAAAGAATTCCGTTACATTGCGGTCTATAGGGAAAAATCATTTGCGGTTTATTTAAATAATATTTCACTATTTTAAACGCATTTAAAATGATATATATCACTAAGGTGCATTAGAAGAAGCTTAATATGAAATAGGGTGTGCATAGCACTTATAGTTACTTTACAATGACAGTCAAAAGAATTCCGTTACATTACGTCTAGAAGAAAAATCGTCTGCGGTTTATTTAAATAATGTTTCACTATTTTAAACGCATTGAAATTTATATATATCACTAAGGTGCATAACAAGAGGCTTACTACAGAATATTGTGTGTATAGCAGTCATCGTTCATTTACAGGGACACACAAAATAATTCTCTACTGTCTGTTAACAATAATTCCAGGAAGTGCGTTTTAAGTTACTGAACGCGATTTTAATTTTAACTCGCTTTTTGTCTATTACGTGGTGTGTATAAATTCTGTAGATCCTATACAGGGAAGCACAAAAGTTCGCGAACACATTTCCGTTTATTGACAGAAACTCCAGACGGAGAATTTTAAACTGTGCTCTGCGTTTCCTAACTGAACTAAAATTTAGCATCCTATGTAGTATATATACAAATCTATAGATCCTATACAGGACTGAATAAAAGTATTCGGATATTTTTCCGAATATTGTATGTGTTGGAAATTCCTGAAATTATGTTTTTAAATATGTTATGCGTTTTCCAAATTGTTTACTTAGATGTTATCTTTTAGCTTATTAAATGGTATGATTTGTAAAATTATTTTGGAAGCGTTGGAAAGTGTTACATAATCTATGCTTGACGCATGATTTTTCGTTCTTGTTATTTTTAAAAACACAATATATTTTTTAAATAATATACAAAATATTGCAATTTTTCAACCTTTCTACCCTGTTGAAATTTTACTCAACCTGGATTAAAAACATTTCACACAACAATGTTTATTTAAAACTGTTCAACATATTTATTTAATTTAGTTCTATTATTCTCTTTTTGAAATTTAATTATTATAATTATTTTTACCGAAATTATTTTCATTTCTGACTTTCTGGCAATTCCCAGCGAAGCCAAGCCCTCCTTTTTTCGGCTTGGTCACTCTTGCTGCCAGTCCACTTATGAACCTACACTATCCCATCTAAAAATCAACTCCAGTTTTTCCACAGAAGTGAAGTAATTTCGAAATTTTTCTAGAGTCAACTGTAGATTTTCTGTAGTCCAAAATGTACACGGAGTTTGAACAAGGGCTAGTCTATTAATCTGTAGGGGTGTATGAAAAATCCGTGAGTTCAGGTGCTGCAGTTTTTGGTAATTTCAAAATATTAAACGATATCTTAAGTACGTTATAAGATAAACTATCGTTACAAGCTCTATTTCCTTAACTCGAAATTTCCAATGATTCTCTGATTTTAGCAGTACAATCGTTCTTTACAGGTACTATAATTTTTGTGTTTTAGAATCAATATTTATATTCTGTCGTTGACTTAGACTCGATAATGCTGTGGGTGGTCGGTTAAACTTGATGTCAGAAATGTGTTTTTTCAATCTTTCTTTAAATTTTTGACTAGCAATCCATATATAGGATAAACCCTTTTGCGTTTCTGTACAAAATGGGATATAATAGATTCCTGCGATGTCGTTGCTAGGTTTCGGATCAATTTTATTGTGAATTAAATCTTTCAATTTTTTTTCATAGCATTATCGAGGTTAAGTCAACGACAGAATATAAATATTGATTTTGAAAACGAAAAAATTATAGTACCTGCAAAGAACAATTTTACTGCTAAAATCAGAGAATCATTGGAAATTTTGAGTTAAGGAAATAGAGCTTGTAATGACAGTTTATCTTATAACGTACCTTAGATCTACAAAAACAACTTTTCAAAAGTAAAAAAAGCCAAGCGTAAAAAAAAAAAAGTTGTGGCTAAAAAATGGTGTGATATCAAATTTCCAAGCTATTATATTGCTTATTTAACTTTTTTCCATTAAATAAGTTATCATATATATAAGTCGAGTGCCTACGTATATGTTAATATAAATCGTTTTCTCCTGTACTAAATACATCCTAACGAGTTTCTGAAAATTCAATTTTTTTTCAAATTATGCATGATGGGCTTGGCGGTCATCTTTCCATATTTCTAAGCACCCAAATTTCTAAAGTAATAACTATTCCATCACTTTTTATTTAACTTTTAATAAATAAATCAACTTCTTCGCCACCACTATATTTATATAGAAATATTAATACAGTAAATTTCCTGTGAACTATGTTGCTGAACAAAGTTAAAAATATATCTTAAAATTTCTGGTGTCTAATATTTAATATATGTATATAAACCCACAATTGTAAAAGAAAAACTCATGCAAAGAAGGGTTAATAGGCTTTTGACATGTAGAATACTCACATTTCGTTAAAACACGTCTTTTGTGTAGAAGTCATAGTTAATTAAACATTACTGAAAAAACGTATTAGCAAATAATAACAAATATTTTGGTGCATGCGTCCACTGGTCCATATAAACTTCTATAACAACAATGTAGCTTATTTTGTTACTTTTTCGAATAAAATATATACGTACCATGCGTGTACTATATACGTACTATACACGTATGAGTAAAAAAAAATTAACACCCGTTAAACATTTTTAGTGACAATAAAAAACAATGAAAAATTTTGGGTTTAGAAAACTAGAGTCGCAATCTATTTATTTGGTCCAAAATACATGGGGTTTCACTCTAACCTGAATTTGAAATTTTATTCATATACTAGCTGAACCTCTCGGCGTTGCCCGGGCCTGTGGTAATAAAAGAAAAAAGGACTCAAATTTTGGATATCCAGTCGAATGACCCAAACCTTGTTAAAATCAAACCCATAAAACCCAAGAAAAGAATGAGCCCCCAGGAGGTGGAATGTGCCCTTCTGTAAATTTAACGAATTTCCTTTAACAAATGAGACAGTTAATTAACGGATGAAATTCCACTGCTACTCAGTAAACTTAACTACTTATCTTTAACTATAACGCGATTTTTAATTTATGACTGTAGTGAGTAAACGTAAGTTGATGCCGAATAAGAAGATCAATATAAAAAAAGGTAGTAGTTGGGTGTCTAAGGAAATGCTTAGTACTTTATAAAGTAGCTTCAGTATGCTAGAACTATCGTAATGAAAAGTGCAAGAGAATCAGATAATTTTTAAAGAAGCTGCACCAAGGGCCCCAGGAAGGAGATTAATATTCAAAATTGGTGGCAGCTGAAGTCCGAGAATTTTTTTTTCGTGCAAATAGTAGCTGGAAGTCCTAAGAAGTTGTTAAAAAATGAAAGCTACTAAATCGTACGATTTTTAAAAAAGCTATAATAGGGGCCCAAAAGGGCCAACTGGCAGTTCTGAGAAGGAACCAAAGAGGAAAACATCTTAAAAAGCCCGAGCAATTAGTGCTTTAGATCTTTAATTAGTCGAAATTAAGTCTAGGGTAATCATTAGAATAAAAATTTAAAGAAATGCTTAAAAGAGGGTCCTAGGGCCACAATCAATATATGAAGGTGGTGGCACTGGGAGAGAAGTCCAAGACTCAACTTTAAATTTATGCATTGACACAAATTGGAGGGGGGGGGGGTGGAAAATGCATGGTGTACATAAGTTCAAGGGCCCCGGACAGGGCCCCAGAGGGCCAGGATCCTAACTGGAATCTAGAAATGGAGGAATATCTAAATCTAGATAAGGCCCCTTAAAACGAAGATCGGATTAATAGGGGCCAAGTTAATAACATTTTAGGGAACAAAAACTTCAAGATCCCTGTACCGAGCCCCAGGTGCCACGGTCTTTACTCGAATGTAGTAATGGAGGAATAACTACATGTAGATAGGAACTCGAAAAACGGTGAAGATTGGATGAAAAATGGGCAAGTTATTAAAAATTTAGAGCACAAAACGTAAAGGGTCCTACAGGGTTCGGATATTGCAAGAGAAATGTTTTTGTCATTCATGTAGTAGCTGAAAGTCCTAAGAAGCTGTTAGAAGCCGTAAGATAAATGGTCCTAAGTTGAATGTAGAAATTGGATAATAACTAAATGGAGAAAAGGCCCCAAAAACGAAAATCGGAATAAAAAGAGGCAAGGTATTAACAATTTAGGGAACAAAAACTACAAGGGGCCCAGGGGCCCAGATATTCTCTGAAATTTTTTTTCTTCGTCCATGTAGTAGCTGGAAGTACTGAGAAGTTGTTAAAAAAAAGCTAGTGAATCGGACGATTTTTATGGGAACTATAGTAGGGGACCCAAAAGGCGCCAGCTGATAGTTTTTAGCAGGGCCCTAAGATGAAGGGTCCTAATTTGAAAGTAAAAAGGGGGAGGGAATAACTAAATGGCGAAAACCCCCCAAAAATTAAGAAAATCAGATTAAAAGGGGGCAGGTTGTTAACAGTTTAGAAACAAGAACTTCAACGGGCCCCGTAGAGGGCCCCAGGGAGCCAGAGTCTTAACTGGAACGTAGAAATGGGGGAAAAGCTAAATGGAGAAAGGGTCCCATAAACAAAGAAGATCGGATAAAAATGGAGCAAGTTATTAACAATTTAGGGCAGAAATCGTAAAATAGACCCAGAAGGCCCGGGTCTCAAAAAATTAAAAATCCAAGTCTCAGGTGCATCAGGACCTGCCTTGGACTATGCGCACCCAAATTTTCAGGCAAATGACGTGCGGTAGATTTCGCTAGCCATCGCACGCAGATGCCACACACACACACACACACAGAAGGAGAAAAACAACTTTGTTTTATTAGTATAGATAAGGAGCGTTCAAATAATATTTAAAGCATATTTAATTTCAGAATAATTTAATTACAGAATATTGTAATTACAGTTCATGTGTAACATTCTAATTAAGTATAATTGCATTGACATTGGTGCATTGATCCTAGTGCGTAGGAAGAGAGTGGATGGTTTCAGTGTAGAAACTCTGGGGTTACTGATGGATCCAGTTTTCCACAATGTCTTGCACTTCCTTGTCACATACGAACCGTTGACCTTTCAGCAACTTTTTTAAGTGGCCGAAAATATTGGAGTCAGATGAGGAGATATCGGGGCTGTATGGAGGATGTTTCAAGACCTCTCACTGACATTTTACCATCAGGTCGAGAATCTTAATGGTCACATTTGGCATAGTATTATCCTGAAGTAACACCATTCCTTCAGTGAGCTTGCCTCCGTGCTTATTTTTGATGGCCTTTTTAAGCTTCAGCAACGTGTTGCGCTAATCTGGAGGAATCCCTCATTTATTCGATCGCACAAAATAACTTTTCAAGAATGAATAAACCGAGGCAAAGCCATTCACTACAGATGCGCAAATGGAAAAAAATTCACGCCATCTATCAGCAGATACATTAACCCTCAGCGATTAGAAACAACGGCGCTACAGCAAAAGTTTCCGTTTCATTTGAACGCAACTTATATTTAACAGTAAGGAATTTTTTTTAACGAACTTTGGATTACGCGTACCTTTATTTGTGCGAAATGTAAGGATATCACGGGAAATGGCAGAAATGGATAAATGTCTTATCCAAATAACTCTGAACTAGGCACTCCATGTTTGCGAATGTATTTTATAGTAAATACGCTTTTACTTACCTAAATGCTGCACATTTCTATCACTTTTCATAATACCATTGAATTCACACAAAAGAAGGTAATTCTGAAAATTGCTTTCAGCTAACTTTGTTTTGTTTAATGTTATGTTGTATTAGAGTGAGATGTCGTCTGTTTGAATGAAAAAATGCATTTCGACTCACTTTTCCTCTCTCTCTCTCTCTATATATATATATATATTATTTTTGTGTACACTACCACCTCTGAAAGTTTGTAAAGTCTTTTTTGCATAAAACAGTAAATTTTATTTTCCACGTGAACAGTAATCATAAATGCTTTCAGTTTAGTCATCGATTTATCTTATTAGTTATCTTTTCGTAAATTTAAAGTTTCGGTGTTTTCTATTAAGATTAACGTAAAATAAAGCACCTCAGTAGAATGAATTCAAATTTTTATTAACAATCTCAATTGTTATAGGAGTTCATTGATAATATTTTTCAGTTGGGTGAAAGTAAAATTGTTTTTTAGACATACATTCAGATAATTACTTTTATAGCTTTATAAATTTAAATGAATCTGTCGGCCTGGTTTGCTTACGTGCTGAAACAGCCAAAACTGTTTCAAAAAATAACAGATTGTATGTTTCTGCTAGAACGCAATCAATACTTATTCATGTTGCCTCCATTGGACTTAGTGGATTTTGAGTATGAAGTGGAATTCTAATATGCATAAGGACCTTTATACCCTACATAAACTCTAACTTTCACAATTTAGTTATTCTTAATGGCATCATACAGTGTTATTTAGTAGTTTTAGCATAATTTATCATTATTTACTCTAGTATTATTATTCATTCATTATTGTTGATTTAGTACCGTTTTCTATCGATTATTACTATTTACTTCAGCATCTTACAGCATTTTTACGTGGTAGTATTATTGCTCAGTATCACATTAGTATTTAGTACTGCTAAGTAGGATTGGTAAATTGTATTTTCAGAATTTGTATTTCAGAATTACATAGTATAGTTATTGCTCAATATCACAAAGTATAATTTAGTAATGCTCAGTATAATTAGGTAAACAAACCTGCTGGTCGGGCTAGTTGAGCTTAAGCCGAAAGGTAGGCCTCCCCGTTCGGTTTGACCTTGACTTTGTTTATTTAGACATCATCATTCAACTTATTAAACGGTGAAGTTTTTATACATTACTCTGAATGTGTTGGAAAAGGTTTCATAATCTATTCTTGAATCACGGTTTTCTTTTCTTGTTATACTTATTATAGTTAACCAACTATTAAATTTTAAAGCCCAGATGACCTTTCCGGGACACCTTCTGTCGACATCATATGTCGATTTGAATATACTGATATAACAGATGTAAGTACATAAGAAAAAACTATACTTTTTCTCTGTAACCTACCAGAGTGTATTTTTTAATTAATTTCCAACATCAATATTTAAATAGTCTAAAAAAGTCTTGCAGTATAAATCAAATTAATCATTTTCAGAGTTAAATCAATAAAATGAAGGTTCTATTTCAATATCATCATAGTTCACTTACCTCATCTGGAGACGAATGTGTGACTCGTTATCATCTCATCTAAATAAATAACAAATGCAATCTTAATACATACTTTTTATTGATTGTCATCATATTCTTGTCTAGACTATCTCCGTCTACTGCTTCAGCAAATATCAAGCGAGTAACTTCCGTTTACTCAAGTGGTCGGAAAAAGCGAAATAAATGTTTTTTTAGCTCACGGCAAATTTGCTCAACCATGATATTTTATGGAAATAGAAATAACTTTTTCGTGTACTGATGATCCTAAATAAATATATAAAACTTCGATTTCAATATACAGATATATATATACAGGATGCCTTAAAATTATTAACACAAAGGTTTAAGGGGGATAACACTGGTCAACAAAAATAATACTTTTTATCAGCTACTTTGGCAAATGTTGGTGTTCTAGACTAATTTGAGTGTGCCGATTCCAAATCTGAACTCTAAATTTCTCTATCACGTGAGGATGTAAAGTAATTGTCATCCTGCTTTTTCAAAAGTGAAAACTGTTTACCATCATTACTTTGGTGTGGAAGTTGGAGAACAGGACTAATGATGAGCACCATATGTATGCTGCACTGTGTGCAATACAGAGCTAACACAAAGGTTAAGAGGTAAAAGAAAAGCAATTTTCTTTTTCTGTGTCCATGGTATGGCGTGAACCGAAAAATCACCTCTCAGATAGTTACTTCTGTATGACAAAGATATCCGAATTTTCAAAGAAAAAAAGAAAACTAAAATAGCATATCCAGATTGTGAACCTTCTCTGGAACAAATAATATAGCCAAAGTTTCAGTTATGTAAAACAGTCTCATAATTTCGAATTTAAACATTCGCAGTTTCTATAACTCAAGATCCGGACGTGAGAGAGAAATTTGGAGTAACGATTTGGAATCAGCACACACAGTTTAGTCTAGAACACCTATATTATTGCCAGTAACAAAAATGCTATACCCCGTCGTGATCTAGCCCATAGAACCAGAGATAGGAAAGTGCCCCTGGTGGTGAAAAAACGAACTAAAATCGGAAAGCTCTACAGATTTCGAGTCGAATGAGCCATATCCTGTCGTGATCCGACAGATAGAAACAGAGATAGGAAAGCGCCCACTGGTGGTGAAAGCTAATCCCGTTTGGGGGGCAAATTGGGGGGATGAACACCGGAGATGCATAATAAGATTAGGCGGTCACAGACTTTTCCAACGATGTATCACATAAGGGATATGTGTAAAATTCATAAAATACCCCCCCCCCTGCATAATTTGATTAAGCGTTCACAGACCTTTCCAACGATATATCACATGAGAGGTGTCGGCAAAATTTAGAAAAGTGCCCCCTTTGGGGGGGGGGGTTGAAAGTGGGAGGATGGACCCCGAAGATGCATAATATGAATAAGCGGTCACAGGCCTTTCGAACAATATATCACATGAGTAGTATAGGGGGGGCGCAATATGTGGGGGTTTCACCTGTGGTGCATAACATGAATAAGTGGTCACAGCCCTTCGTAACGATATCTGACATGACGGATATCATTAAAATTTAGAAAAGTGTCCCCCCCCCTTTTTTAGGCAAATCGCGCTCCGCCACACCCTATAATTTTTGACGCAGCTTTATTTTTAAAATTTATGTTATGTGTTATATCGGAAAGTTTCAAACAGATAGCCTTATTATACTTCCAAATTTTGTTCACGTCCCTCCCCGAACTGTGATGCGCCATTCTTTTTCATAATTTTTTTAACATGTGTTATAAACTATCTTAAAGTTTAAAACAGATCGCATTGGAATTTAATATATTTGCTGAAATTACTATTATATGTAGAATAATATAGAAATAAACCCTCCATTAGATTGTAATTAAGATATATGAACAATTTTTATAATTTCTGAAAGATGATTTTTATTTATTTATTTATTTATTTATTTATCTATCTATTTATTTATTTTTTGTTTATTTATTTATTTATTTATTTATTTTGCATTGCCCTGTGCATGTTTGGAATTTCTTAGCAATTTCTTAGATTTACATTATTTTATTCAACTAAACATTGTACTGTTATAATAAATTTAAATGGAAACTTCACTTCTAAAACAAAAATAATTTAACAACTGGATTTCATTAATTTATAGAAAAATAACGTAAAAGGTATTCCTACGAACGAAATGCCTGTCCTTTACCATGTTTTTTTTTCTTTTTTTTTTTCTTTTTTTAAAATAAATGAATCACTTTTAATTAATTAACCCTTTCCGGCATGGTGGGTCAAATTCTGTCCCACTTAATTTTAATCATAAAATGCCACAACGGCACCAGGATTTTGAAATAAATTTTTGCCGTTTATAATGTACGTGAAGAAAAGATTTTGTAATTTTTAAAATGAATTTGTTCTTAAATCCTGGTGTGATTCAATCTTTTCAACATTTTAGTAAAAGAATTACTTTGTGCCTGTAAGGGTTAAAAAAATTTTGTTTACGTTTGGAAAGAAATTTTAAATACCGATAACTCTTAATGTATACATTTTAGAAGGTACACCTTCCCTCAAAAACTAATTTATTTTTAAAGATCTTTCTAAAAACGTAAATTATATATTTAAAATATTTTTAAAGCATAAACACTACGTCTGATTACTTTATTTTACAATATTATAAGAACACGCATTTTATCAGACAATTAAATGCACTAAACAAACACGAGTGAAAAATAGACCTGGGCCAGTACTCGAACCTGGGACCTTACGTATAGCGTGCCGACGTTCTGCGACTGAGCCACCCAGATCGACGCACTTGACGGGAATTTCTCATACTTATTGTTGTTGGAAACAGTCATCTGCCACAGTTTGCAATCATATTTAATAGTTTGATAAAATGTGTGTTCTTATAATTATGAAGTTTTATTAAAAAAAAAATCTTCAGAAGAAAATGGCTGACTTGCAGATGAAATTTGATGTTGTTATAACTTGTAACTGATTTGTGCTATTATATCTCTGTTTTGGCATAATTTTTTAATCGCCATGTTAATTAACAGTTTTTTGCTAATTAAGGATAGAAAATAATATTTTTTTACACTGGATTTTATAAAAGCACATAGATTACGTAATTACTTGTCCAAAAATGTAATACTTTTTTTATTCTGCCGAATATTAAGGTCTGTAGGTTGTTTGAAAAAAAAAAAGTTTGACGAAGAAAAAAGTTATCATTTTAAGTAACTCGACGTTTTTTTTAAAAATCTATATCTCTGTTTATAAATCACTTATGAAGATGAGTTTGGTCTTAAATTGAAGAAATTCTTCATTAGATGCTTCTAGTTTTCGTTTTTTTTTTTTCTGCGACGCTTGGTTTATTTGATATCTGATATTTTAATCTGGCATGTTTTGTCGATTTAACATTGCGAAGTTGATTTCTGTAAGTAAGTATTTTCTGTAAGTCTAGTTCAGTTCTGGGCGTTGTTTGTGTGGCGTTTTTTTTAAAACCTGGCTTGGCAGAGCGACCGCCCTGCTTGATTATATATATAGAATAATATAAAAATAAACCCTCCTTTAGCTTGTAATTCAGATATACGAACAATTTTTAGAATTTCTGAAAGCTGATTTTTATTTATTTATTTACCTATTTATTTATTTTTTGTTTATTTATTTATTTATTTATTTTTGCGTTGCCCTGTGCATGTTTAGAATTTCTTAGCAATTTCTTAGATTTACAATATTTTATTCAATTAAACATTGTACTGTTACAATAAATTTAAATGGAAACTTCACGTCTAAAACAAAAATAATTTAACAATTGGATTTCGTTAATTTATAGGAAAATGACGTGAAAAGTATTCCTGCGAAACGTTTGGAAAGAAATTTTAAATGCCGATAAGTCTTAATGTATACATTTTAGAAGGTACATCTTCCCTCAAAAACTAATTTATTTTTAAAGATCTTTCTAAAAACGCAAATTATATATTTAAATTATTTTTTAAAGCATAAACACTACGTCTGATTACTTTATTTTACAATATTATAAGAACACGCATTTTATCAGACAATTAAATATACTAAACAAACATGAATGAAAAGTTGACCTGGGACCTTGTGCATGCCGTGCTGACGCGCTGCGACTGAACCACCCAGACCGATATCCTTGAGCAGCAATTTCTCATACTTATTCATGTTGGAAACGAAACTGTCATCTCCCACAGTTTGCAGTCATATTTAATTGTCTGATAAAATATGTGTTCTTATAATTATGAAGTTTTATTTAAAAAAAAATATCTTCAGAAGAAAATGGCTGACTTGCAGATGAAATTTGATGTGGTTATATTATAACCTGTAACTGATTTGTGCTATTTTAATACAGGTGGTACATGGTCGTTGGCGGGTTTTATCTCTGTTTTGGCATAATTTTTAATCGCCAAGTTAATTAACAGTTTTTTGCTAATTAAGGATAGAAAATAATTTTTTTTTACACTGAATTTTATAAAAGCACATAGATTGCGTAATCACTTGTCCAAAAATGCAATCCTTTTTTTATTCTGCCCAATATTAAGGCCTGTAGCTTGTTTGAAAAAAAAGTTTGACGAAGAAAAAAGTGATCATTTTAAGTAACTCGACGTTTTTAAAAAAAAGCTATATCTCTGTTTATAAATCACTTATGAAGATGAGTTTGATCTTAAATTGAAGAAATTCTTCCTTAGATTCTTCTAGTTTTCGTTTTTTTTTCTACAACGCTTGGTTTGTTTGATATCTGATATTTTAATCTGGCATGTTAAGTCGATTTAACATTGCGAAGTTGCTTTCTGTATATAAGCATTAGCGGTCTTTATTCCAGTTCTTGGCGTTGTTTGTGTGGCGTTTTTTTTTAAAGCTTGGCTTGGCAGAGCGACCGCCCTGCTTGATATGGTTTAATATTTTGAAATTACCAAAGACTCGAGCGCCTGAACTCATGTATTTTTCATACACCCTTACAGATTAATAGAACAGCCGTTGTTCAAACTCCGTTACGCAATGGCACAGTGAAAATGACAGTTGTATGATCAGTCAGCAGTTCCCCTTGAAGATGGACGCGCTTGAGTTCGAAAGATCTCGGGATTAAATATGTTTTAATATATTTTACATATGTCTATCTCATTTTCAGCAACTTTTAAGAAAGTTTTTAATGAGTATTTTATCGGTTTTATGTAAATTCAAATAAATATGTGTTTAGAACAAAAATCTTCTAAATAATTTTTTTTTAATTTCAATTATTTTCAAATTAGACTCAAAATATTGGCTGCACCTTAACACTTGAAGGCCAGCGTATTTTGTTACTCTTGCATGCATAAATTCAATTACGCAGCTGAAAATGTTTAATTGAGAATCGATAATATCGTAAAACCAATATTCCTATTTAAGAAAACTGATTAATGCGATATAAAAACTATTTGAAAACATTTCCGGAAATCTGTGTCAGCAAAATAAACTTTGTTTTAATAAGTTCTTCTTTAGATCTCGAATATAGAATGATTTCTGAGGTTTCTAAAGATACAGAACTTTTTTCGGAATCGTAGATAACTCGGAAGAGGTAATTGTATATTTTCGTTCGTGGTAATATTAAAATTTTAAGATTAAGAAATAGTTGGGTTTTTCATAGTGTAGTTTATTGAACGTCAAATCACAAATCTATCATCTTAAACGAGTTTTCAATTTGAAATTGTATTCCATTTATATAACACTAGCAGTCCATCCCGCTTTCGCACGGGTGGTCAATGTGTCGACTACAATCTAGGGTAGGGATGTGTAGGTAACTTAAAAAAATGTTCTAAGTCGGATAAAAACGGCAGTGAGACAAAATTGCAAGTCTTAAAAATTTTAAACTTTAAATAAAAGTTTGTGAAAACATGATAAATTGTTTTTCTGTTTATGTACATATAAAAACTAATAAATTTATTTTAATATCGCAGAACCGCACGGCTTCGCCCTATTTAAACTTGGCCTTCCGTCTAACCTAAATAAAATTGCAATATCCTAAAAATACGCCTATCAGAATAACGCAATCGCGACCATAAACTGTCAAAAATACAATTAAAAAAAACTTATGTTATTTGGACGCAATCATACTAAATTCCTCAGCTTTATAAATTATTTTTAAAAAAATGTCCTTTTAAAAATGTCTTACCCAAAATATCTAATCATAGATCAGCAATGGTTGTCTTATTCGTCTAAACTTCAGTAATCGGATGTTTAATCCCTTAACGGGTAAATTTCTAAAATCGCTGAAATACGTGTTTAACTATTTTTTTAGTGGATTTGTTATCCTGAATTTCATGCTCCTACCTAAAACTGGTGCTGAGATATGGCGAAATGACTCAAAATGATCGACCCCCCCCCCCGTTTAACCACCTTCGGGGAGAATTTTTTAAAATCCTTTCTTATTGCTTGCTAGGTCATAACAGTAATCTACTCTCCGTTCAGCTGGGCGCTGATCAGTCAGTCAGTGAGGCGTTCCCTCTTTATGTAATAGTATAGATGAGTCCATTTATAAAACATCCGACAATTGTATAATATTTTTATAATATTTTATAACATTTTATGTAGCATTTATTTCGCTTTTAAAGATTGAATATGTTTTACAATTAATATTAGCAATAATTATATATTAACAATAATATATATAACAATATATATAACATATAATAATAAAAATATTAACAATAATAATATATAACAATAATATATATTTATTTATTAACAATATTAATAATATTTTGAAATAATTAATTTACAATATTCTGAGAATTAGAAATAGATTTCGTTAAACATTCAAATTAAATAAATAGTTCCAGTAAATTGAAATAGTTTACTTTAGGGCAGTTTAATTTCTATCCAATGGGAAGTACATATTAAAACCCTTCACTAAGTATTTAATGAAAACTGTGAAAAGTTTATTAATAGAATTTCTTTTTTGTTTGGGAACTTGCATAGTTTTTAAAAAGTAAACGTAAGGAAATTGTATATTAGATTTAAAGCGGAAGATTTTTTTAAAATTTATAAACCTTTTCCAACGAATATCAAAATATCTCAATATCTATAAATATCTAATATATTGGAGAATGTTAACGAAGGCACAAATCTAAATAAATAAATTTTGCGCCGTAGCGATTTAACTCAAATCTATTATTAAAAAGAGGAAAATTGTACACAATTTTGGAGGAGAGTAGAATAAATATAAACAAAGCAGCAAGATACTTTAAAAGTTTCATTTTTAATTTTAAGCATTAAGTCATATAGCATTTTAAGCACTTAAGTCATATACACTGCTCAAAAAAGTTAGGGGAGCAAGCAAGTAAAAGAAGAAAACCTTGCGAGACAGTCATGCATGGGTATAAAATGGAGAGTACACGTGTATCAATGCGCATTACAGAAAATAAGACGCAAAAAAATATAAAGAAGCTTTAATTCTTTGAAAGGATGGAGAGAACAAGAAAAGATGGTTTAGGGCAACAATTTAGTTACATGTAAATTACAAAAAAAAGTATTGTTTAGTATTGATGCAAGTTGTTTAATACGGCGTGTGGGTTTGTGGGGTGTGGCTCGTAGAATGTTAGAAAGTAGCGTGAATAATATATTTATTCTCGTAGATAATCGTCTTTATAAAACTTATTAAATATCACAAAAATACAGCAGCCAAACGATCATTTTATTCTTTTTCTTTCATTCTAATGACAACAAAAACCTGGACCGTTGCCAGATTTCAAATCAAAAATGTTCCGATAACTTTAACAAAAAAAATAAAAAAATAAATTAAATAAATGGAACATGGAGTTAATAAAATGGATATTCAGTTGCTCTAAACTGAGTAATCGAGCCACTACATTTACTCCCCTACCAGTAACGAACGTTACGTTAAAAAAAAAGGTAGGAAAGTACAAAACATATAGAAAACAATATATATATATATATACAAAATAAATACAATTTTAAAATTATTCAAAATATTTACAAAAGAAATAGTTATAAAACACTTCAGCAAATTTTTAGTCTCTAAATCTCACTGGAAGTTTAATTGTTCTACCAGTTCGTGATTGTTTCAAAACAGATACAGGCTTTTCCACTGTATTACCAGGTTGAATAAAGTTTCTATTGTTCAGACTTTGTGTAGATGAAGTCTTAACTTGTAACTGAGTTGCTTGTTCAGGGTGTGAAACTATTTTGGGATCATCTGAGAGAATATATGCTGGTTTCAGTCTATCTATAGATACATTCACATTATTACCTTTAATTTTTATAGTGAAATATTTTGAAGAGCGACTAATTACTTCATAAGGACCTTCATATGGTGGTTCTAGTGGTTTGCGTACTCTGTCTATCCTTAGGAAAACGTGTGTACTTGATTCCAAATCCTTATGAACAAATATATTCGGAATATATTTGTGTTGAATTTTTCTTGGTCCAATTAGTTGAATCTGCTCTTGTAATTTATGAATAAAACTTCCTGGTGAGACTTGCATGGTACTCGGCTGTAAAAATTCACCGGGCAGCCGAAGTTTCTCTCCATAAACCATTTCTGCTATAGTGTAGGGAGTATCTGTTCGAATTGCTGTGCGAAGACCCAAGAGAACTGTAGGTAACGTTTCAGTCCAATTTATTTGATTATGCGCTTTTAGAGAAGCTTTTAGTGATCTGTGGAGCCGTTCTACTTTGCCATTGCATTGCGGATGATAGGCTGTTGTATGTTGTAGCCTAATACCGCATAATCTTGAAAGGGCTTGTACTATTTCTGAATAGAATTGACCTCCACGATCAGAAATGAGCTTTGAAGGTGTTCCGAATCTAGAGATCCAATTATTATAAAAGGCTTTTGCTACAGTCTCTGCCGTGCTGTTATCCAGTGGAATGGCTTCCATCCAGTTGGTGTATCTGTCGATGCATGTTAAGCAATAGATGTTGCCATTTGATGGTGGTAGTGGACCAACGAGATCAATATGGACTACTCGAAATCTCTCTGAGGGCTCTTGAAATTCACCAATTGTTGATTTTGTATGACGAGTAATTTTTACTTTTTGGCATGAAATGCATGATCTAGCCCATTTTGTAACATCTTTATTAATGTTAGGCCAAATGAATTTCGATGTTATTAGCTTAACTGTTGATTTTACTCCCGGATGGGATAATCCGTGAAATTTCTGGAAAATCTTCATTCGGTAAGTATGAGGTATATAAGGACGAATATTTGAAGTAGAAACATCACACCACAGATTCTGACCAGAAGGAAGAGGGTATTGTTTTAACTGTAAAGTTTTAGACTTTTGCAAATCTTTAATTTCTTCGTCTTGAGATTGTTCTTTTGCTATTTCATCATAATCGATTATTGTAATTTCTTCAAGTCTTGATAATGAATCTGCTACAATATTATTTTTACCTTTGACATATCTGATGTTAGTAGTAAATTCGGAAATATATTGTAATTGTCTGCACTGTCTTGGTGATGCTTTGTTAGGCTTTTGCAAAAAGGCATACACCAACGGTTCATGATCCGTATAAATCGTAAAGGTTCTTCCTTCAAGTAAGTATTTAAAATATTTTACCGATAAGTAAATGCCCAATAGTTCACGGTCGTATGTGCTATAATTCTGTTGAGTGACGCTTAACTTCTTTGAATAAAAACCGATAGGTTTCCAAGATTTATTTTCGTATTGGTGCAGGACAGAGCCTATGGCCAAATCTGATGCATCTGTAAACAAACCTAGAGGTAAATCAGAACTTGGGAAGGATAATAAAGCTGTATTTGCTAGATCTTGTTTGCAAATTTCAAATTGCTTTCGTGCTTCTTCAGTCCAGTCAATTTTTCTTTTATCTTTTTTCTTGGAATCTTTAAGGTATTCATGTAGTAATGCTTGGTGTTTAGCAGCATCTTTTAAATAACGACGGTAAAAATTAATCATGCCAAGAAATGTTCTTAAATCATGAATGGTTTCTGGTAATTTATAATTTAAAATAGCTTGAACTTTTTCTGGTAAGGGACGTGAACCTTCGGGTGTAATAAGATAACCTAGAAATTCTATTTCTGGAACTGCAAATACTGATTTGGAAATATTGATTCTGAGTCCGTATTTGTGTAATCTTTCAAAAACTAAATTAAGGTGATTTTCATGTTGGTTTTCATCAGCAGAAGCAATTAGTATGTCATCTAAATATGGAAAAACAAATTCAAGATCTCTTAACACTTCGTGAATAAATCTTTGGAACGTTGCGGGGGCATTTTTAAGACCAAAACTCATGACATTAAACTCATATAATCCAAAAGGAGTAATGATAGCTGTCTTACATTTATCCTCTTCTGCAATCGGTATTTGATAGTAAGCTTTAAAAAGATCTATTTTTGAGAAAGTTTTTGCACCTTTCAAAATATGATGAAAATCGTCAATTCTGGGAACTGGGTATCTGTCAGGAATGGTACGGGAATTAAGCTGTCTGTAATCACCACAAGGACGATAAGATCCATCCTTTTTAACCACTAAATGTAATGGACTTGCCCATTGGGATTTAGAAGGACGAATAATATCATTGTCGAGCATGTATTTAAATTCTTCTTTGGCTATTGCCAGTCGTTTTGAATCGAGTTGACGAGCTTTATTGTACACTGGAGGACCTTCCGTACAGATAAAGTGCTTCACATCATGCTTGGATGTTGAAATTAGCAAATTTGGCTTCGCAATATCGGGATACTTAGAAAATAAATTTTGAAATTTAACAGTTTTGTTTAATGTGCCAATATTGTTAAAAGCAATTGAAGAAACTTCACCTTTTACACAAAGTTTTGTTTCTCCATCAATTAACTGTTTATTTTTCAGGTCAATTAGAAGATTATATTTATTCAAAAAGTCTGCTCCAAGAATTCCTTTTGTAACTTTAGCAATCACGAAAGGGAATTGAAAATCCCTTCGAAATCCTAAGTCTAGATTTAGAATTTTAATGCCAAAAGTTTCTATTTCTGTTCCGTTTGCTGCATATAGCTTATAATCGGAAGATTCTTTGTTTTTTCCAGTGGCTGGAAGAACACTTATATCAGCACCACTGTCAACTAAAAATCGCAAATTTGTTCTTAAATCTTTCACATATAATCGAAATTTGCGACAACTTTCGACATTTTCTGCAGTAGTATGTGCCGCTAGATCTACTGCAGATCCAAGTTTTCCTGTTTGGAATCGATTTTTTTGTTCCAAGCACATGGCTGAATGCATTTATCAGGGAAACAACGATTACGGAAACGGAAATGAAAATAACACAGTTTGCCGTTAGGATTGTAGCGCTGACGAGACCTGCTTCGGGAGCGAGAACGGTTTTCGTTATTTCGAAAGTTAGGCTTGGATTGTTGTGAAACGCACAGTTGCGAAATTTGCTGTTCCAGAGAAGCAATTCGATTTAAAAGTTCATTATTGGCAAACGACGTCGTGCTATCATTAACAATTTCAGTTTTATTACTTGTGGCAAAGATTTCGGTTTTGGTATTCATATCGCTGATTTTGTCTGCCATTACAGCTAATTTATTTAAATCTTCTTCACTAACAAGCAATATATTTTTTATGCAATCGGGCAATTTTTCAAGCCAAAGCGTCTTAATCAACTTTTCTGAAACATCAGCAGTAGCGACAGTTTTTAACTTTTGAAGTAGCTGACTAGGTTTCATAGTGCCAAGTTCAATTCCGGTTATCAATCGCTTAATTCGAACATTTTCACTTTCTTTAAATAAATTAAGCAATCTAGTTTTCGAATCGGAATATTTGGTTAAGCTTTCACTACTTATTATGTCCCAAATATTCTCTATGAATTTTGGCTCAAGTTGCGCATTTAAATAATTGAATTTAGTTTCCTCTTTAGTGATTTCGTTAATTTTAAACTGAGCCTCAACTTGATAAAACCAGATCTCTGGTCTATCAATCCAGAAAGGTGGAATTTTAATACTCACCTTGTTAACTTCCTGCTTTACCGTGGAAGGCGAATCGTTCTTTTCCGGTTCACTGTCACTCGTAGACATTTTTAAAACTTAACGGGTCACCAGTTTATGTGGGGTGTGGCTCGTAGAATGTTAGAAAGTAGCGTGAATAATATATTTATTCTCGTAGATAATCGTCTTTATAAAACTTATTAAATATCACAAAAATACAGCAGCCAAACGATCATTTTATTCTTTTTCTTTCATTCTAATGACAACAAAAACCTGGACCGTTGCCAGATTTCAAATCAAAAATGTTCCGATAACTTTAACAAAAAAAATAAAAAAATAAATTAAATAAATGGAACATGGAGTTAATAAAATGGATATTCAGTTGCTCTAAACTGAGTAATCGAGCCACTACAGGTTCCCTCTAACAGCTAAGACAGTTGAACAGCTAACAGCTAACAGCTAACAGCAACAGCTAACAGCTAACAGCCTGTTTTCCACGGCTGTGATGAGACTATCGATAAGACTCTGAGGAATACTGTTCCAATCTTCAAGAATTGCAATCTCCTTGTCCCAGACAATAAACGAAAGCTTTCGTCTTGCTGCAATGCATCGCCCGTGTGTGTCCCAAACATGCTCGATCTGATTCAGGGCAGGAAAGCATGCTGGCAATTCCATACGCTGTATTGTTTCAGTTTCAACCATGTTCTCCAACAGACGAGCTGTATCCGGTCAGGCATTATCATGCATGAAAATAAAGGGATCACCATAGGTGAAGCGTAAGGTATAGCATGAGGTCTCAGTATCTCGTCTTTATACCTTTCGGCCGTCAAAGTGTCATTCCAAATGATATGCAGGTCCGTACGTCCACCTATGCTGATTCCAGCTCCTACCATCAACCCACCTTGTCTATAATGTGATCTTTCATGAACAAATGAGGGGTTATTTCGAGTGCCCCTTTCCCTACATACAAAAACACGTTGAGTGTCACACTCCAGACTGAACAGGGAAGCAACATTTGACTCCAATCCGTTGCCTTCAATCTTGATGTTCAGCAGCCCAACTTCTTCGAGCCGCACAGTGACTTGTGGTCAAAAAAATACAGATCATTGGCCTACGTGCATAGAGACCACCCTGAAATAGTAAATTTTTAAATGTAAATAATTTTTCGTACTGTGTTTTTACCTGCATTGTCTGATAACCAAAGTATAATCATTTTCTGCATTCATTGCAAGCTAATCTTATATTTACAAGACACTTTTTGAAAAGGAAACTTAAAAGTATAGCGAATTATAACAAGTGCATTTCTTATTTCTTATGTTTCTATAATACAGGGTGTCTCACAAATATTGCGATAAACTTTTAGGGGAGGTACGGGACACTAACGATTATATATTCTATAGGAAAACAAGGTCAAAAATCCATTTATTTAATCAATATTACAGGAAGTCTCACTCCAATCCGAAGTCCCGTTTTCGTTCATAACTTTAATAGTTGCGAAGATCCTTTAATGAAATCCTTATAATATCATTACAATTCATACAGAGATAAGTCTGTCATGAATTTTATTAAAATATCTTCACTACTGTTAAACTTCTAAACGAAAACGCGATTTCGGATTGGAGCGAGATGCCCAGTAATTTTTACTAAATAAATCGATTTCTGACCCTGTTTCCCTATACAAAAAATGATTGTTACAGTGTCCTGTACCTCCTCTAAAAGCTCTTTGCTATATTTTTGAGACACACTGTATAGTTAGTTATTTTAAATACATCTATCAAATTTTTAAATTATTGGATCGTTTATCAATTTTGTAGGGATTTATATATTGTGCATTGTTTAAAAGGTCTAAAAGGAACGTTTCTACGATTTTCTTTACGTATAAACTTTTATACCTGAAACCATATTTTCATCTTAAAATAGATAAACAGATTCCTTTAGCTCTAACTGCTAATTTTTTCATATCAATCTAAAATAAATTTAATTTTTTAAGCAATTGTTAATTGTATGTTCCAATTGGGAACGTTTTCTTTAATAAAACTACATTAGAAAATAGAAAACAAGAAAGTTATCTTATAATCTTTTGGAAATAATTAAAACTCGTAATTTAAGGCTAATGTCACACGAACGATTAATTCGACGTTCAGGGCCACCGTAAGGCCCCTACAATCCGGGCTGGCTAACGCCGCCATTCAATTGCCCGTAGAAGAACCGGCGTGGCCAATCGTTCTTCTACGGGCAATAGCGTCGCCAATCGTTTTTCTACGGGCAATTAAGTGGCGGCATGAGTCAGCCCAGATTGTAGGAGCCTTACGGTAACCGTGAACGTCGAAATAATCGTTCGTGCGATATTAGCCTAAGATACAAGACTTAGTTGGTAAAAACAGCTTTTGGGTAGGAAAAAAATATTTTTTAATTCTTTGAATGTAATTGCAATAGAAATAAATTAAATGTAAATTTGTTCAAAAAAAACATACTTTCATTAAAATTTTAAAAAAAGTCAACTTATATTATAAAGCACAAATGTTTGCGTCGCTCAATGCTGACGTCATAATAATGCGAGCAGCAATGCGGTGAAAATGGATAAATGTTGCAACAATGGAGCTATTTTTTCAATTAAACAATAGTAAAGTTATTTCTATGGTGAAAATAAAAGTTTTGGGCCGACGTTGACCCCCCCTTAGGGATCGATGTTTTAAAAAATAATGTCCAGTTCATGTATTGCCCTCCGGAATACATACATATTCCAAATTTCAAAAATCTACGTAAACAGGAAGTGTGTGAAAAATGAGTCACGAGATTTGACTGCCACATTTATTTCCTTACTTATTTATTTAATAAGTCGTTAGTAAAACTAGAAAATTGATTCAGATAAAGTTTTGAGAACTGTTCAATTATGCGTATTTAACAATAAAAGCTACAACTTGAGATAAAGGTATCAAAACATTTGCTTCTAAATGTTGGAATTTTTTTCAATAAATCGTTGGTGTTATAAATAGTGTCAATAATATCCGAAATATAACATACTAGACTTAATCAGATAATTCAGAATTTGAATTTTATTTTGATTTGTTCTTCAATGTCTTATATCCATTACAAGAGTCAATTTACTAGA
The DNA here is from genome assembly GCA_963931845.1 of Maratus michaelseni. Taxonomy (NCBI): domain Eukaryota; kingdom Metazoa; phylum Arthropoda; class Arachnida; order Araneae; family Salticidae; genus Maratus; species Maratus michaelseni. Next base: position 189,842,537 of record OZ007590.1, read on the forward strand.
AATTCAAAACTTCCAATTCTTTATTACAAAGGACAATAAGAAATCTTATCAAATATTAATGCATTTAATAAACTAATTCTTACTTTAATGTCACACTATGAAAGTAGACACTTAAAGTGCTTTCTAAAATTTCAATAATGTTATTATCACGTAAAACCTCTTTGTTGAAAGATTTATCACGTCTCCTTAATGAAATCATATATATTAAAGCTATTGTTCTGCTTGATACAAGACAGTTTAGTTATATAAATTGATTTTATCGGCAACCATCCTTTACAAAGCCACATAAAACAATTCAAAAACAGTCTATATGGAGCAAATATTTAAAGTTCGCTTTAATGATAATACTCTTTTCAAATCTAATGACACGCTTTTCAAACCATAAGATATATGTATAAGTTATCTATATTAAGATATAGGGATACACTGCAGAATATTCCCTAATAAATAAATAATTCAAATTAGATTTAAATAAATAATTCAAAATTTTAAAATCGAATAACTGAATATTTTTATTAGTAAAATATTTGTCCTTATCAGAGTAGCAATCATTATACGTTATTAATATATATATATATATATATATATACTAATAAAATAAAGTTTCGCTCTGTGTGTGTGTCTGTCTGTTGGCAATGGCTAGGAAAATCTAGCCCACCTAGAAGCCTAAAAATTTAGAATTAGGTAGTTCAAACCCTCTCCTGATTCACTTGAGCTTCAAAATTTTAATATTCTGAAAATTAGAGTAGTTATTAATTAAAAACTGATCAAAGATCACAAATAAAAAATCACCCTTCCGAAATTAGCTCGCGCGTGCTCAGAAACCAATATCCGTATCTTCGGGAATAGAAGAAGGAAAGCACGAGTCATCCCGTTTTTTTAAAACGATTTGTGAATTCGCCATGGGCGACCGGTTAAAAATACGGAAAAACCGTTTACATATTCTCGAAGAATGTACTTTTACGTCTCGAACGATGCGGTTGGTTTGAAAAAAAATTCACACTTAACCCTTTCAAAAAAATAATAATCAAGAAGCCTCGAATTCATGTTTTTTTAAAAATTTTCTCCCGTTTTCCGAGCCTTGCATCCACGAGACTACAAGAGATACAGAAAAACGAAAGTCATCAAATTAAAGAACTGACTTTGCCCTTTACAAAGGCACCTTTGGTTTTAAAAAATACAAAAGTTAACACTTCGAAAAAGTATATTTTATGTATGTCATTTCGCGATTTTTATGATTTTTGCGATTTTGGCAATATTTAAAAATTTGCATTGGCGGTTCAGAGAAAGGTATGAAAAACTAAAAACCAGACAATATCTACATTTATTCCTTTTTCGATATCTGTATCTATTTTTGAAAAATACGAATAATAACCCTTCGAAAAAAATTCTCGTGCAGGGGAATTCCTATTTTCTGCGATATATAAAATCTGGCATCGGTTCTCTAAAATAACCAAACCAAACACAAACACACCTAAAGACATCTATGTTCTATCGGGTTCAGGCAGAAACCTCTAGTTTGTAAAAAATCACGCTAACCCTTTCGAAAACGTTTTTTACCGTAAGTCAATTTCGCTTTTTTAACTATTTCACCTATCTATAAAAATTCGAATCGGCATTTATAAACAAGATACGAAAAACTAAAAATACCGCGTCTAATCTACATCCTTTTGCTTTTTACAATCTGGTATCTGTTTTGAAAAATTTTAATTTTACACCTCCGAAAAAAAAATCCTTTCCAAAACTCACTCACGCGATTTTCGTTTTTTAGCCCAGGTTTAGAAAACAGCAACGACTCTGGAAATGCGAATAAGGACAAACAATAGACTCCAGATCACAGACATGTTCATTTTCTTCAAAACGCACTGTTGGGTTTTAAAAAATATCTACATTAATCCTTTCGAAACCGATCGTTTATGTAACCCGATTTCCGCTACTTTTGTCAATGTTTACCCGTTGTTAAATTTCAATTCTACTAGGAAATTTGGTCGAGTGTTCTGAAAAGGCCTCTTCCAGAACAGATTGCGCCCCCTGGTGGTGGAAGGTGGAACTATATGAGTATGTCTGGTTCTATGGGCCCAATTACGGCGGGGTTTGGCTCATTCGACTTGCCTTCTATATCTATAGCCTTAAATATTTCAGTTGCACTTTCGAACGCCAGGGTGCGCTTTCCGATCATGGGTTCAATGAGCCCGATTACGACGGGGTTTGCCTCATTTCGATTTCCTTACAGATTTCAGTCATATTCCTATAGAACAGATTATTAATACCTCGGGCCCTTTGCAATGCCGGGCGGGTTAGCTAGTATATATATATAGTAGACGATAATATGCAAGTGTTTGGCAGAACCAGAATTCCACACCATATTTATACATAAACAAGTGAAAAACAGCAAAACACCAAAGAAAAAATTTGTAACAAATCAAAGCAGAACGAGATAACTAAACGAAAAGGCTGTGGCTTCATCGGCAGTGGATATAATATAAAAATAACAGTCATGTTTCAGAACGAACATTATGCCGGATAAAACAGAGCCAACATATTAACCAGTATATCACAATCTCAAGAAACAGCTGAATTAAAACTGATATATGTAAAATACTGCAGAAAATAAATATCACTTGTACCCGAACTTGAGCCACGCAGCCACAAAACAAACCAAAATGCAATTTTCAACAATCCATCCAAGTTTGTTCCGTGCCCGTTCCCACTAAATTGCAGGCATCATTGTAAAACTGTCCAAAAAGGCTTTAAGCAATACAAGTCATTGATTTGATTTTCAACTGCACGGCAAACACTCAAAAAAGGAGACTACCTGCGAACCTCGTATGTGTATTAATAAAATTAAGCGATATATTGTTTTTATAATATAAAATATTAATAAAATGGAAAAGCTCTTTTAAAAATAAATTTTTACTAGAACATAATTAAAAAAACGAAAAACCTCACCTTTATTAATGCTAATATAGACGCGATTATGTATATTTGAACTCCAGTTACTCAACTGGTCAAACTCAAAGCTAAAATTATCGCGTTTATTGTAAATCGAAATGTGAATACCATTTAAAATATCTATATTCAAGTCAAGATAATCAGCTGCTTTGCTGTTTTTTTTTTTCAAAACTAGCATATCAGAATAATTAGAAATAAATTAATTAACAATTGATATACAGAATATACAGAGTTGGGATTTTGAGAATCTTCTTACAAGAGTTCCTATTACGGGGTTTAAAAATGTACTTTTAAAAATTGTTGATTTGATTGCAGATGCTATTGACTTAGATTTAATCATATTTCAAAAAGTATGTGATTTTTCTTTGTATAATACCATACAGGTTCAAATATCTATTTACGAATTAATGGTACAGGAATGGGAACAAGGTATTCTTTAACTGCAGCTAACCTTTTCTTATATTTTTTATGAATTTCAATATTGTACTATACAATTTGTACTATATATAATAGCGATAATAATTTTTTTGGCTTTTAGGTATATTGATGATTAAATCATTCTGAACTAGAATTTTGATTTTTTGGAGATCTCTAAGGATACACATCCCGATATGCTAGTTTTGAAAAAACAAACAAAAATAGTAACGTATTTAAACATACGAAATGTATATATACATTTTTAGAAAACGTATTTTATTGTTGTTACGGCAGCTGGGTGCCAGTATCATACTGTAAAATCAACAATTTTTTTGCAGTGTAACGACTGAAACTTGAACAGTATTTAAGGTTACTCTATATAAAATTAACTACTTATCTTTATGACATGTTACTTATTTTATCTCTTTATTTTTTATAGTTAATAGATTATTGGATGTTAAAGTTTGGGCGTCTTTTGGGGAACACTCTGTATTTATATTTCGGTTTGGAATTAATGTTAATCGAGAACTCCGAATCAGTTTAGCTTACGTGCAAAATATGATTGAACCACTCACATTCTTAGCACCAGTGACATTATTTGCTTTGAGATTCAATTTAAATACGAAGTTTCAATCCAATTTCCTCTTTAAACGTATTTTCCATCCAGAGTTTATTGTAGCAGTTCACAATTACAAAACATCTTCATGCATCACAAGTTCATATCTCTTTAAATGCTTCAGAAACTTTTACAAGGTTTCTCATTTAATGCCTGGGAAACACTTCATGATAATATTTCGCTGGTCTAAATGCAAGTGATTAAACAGTCGTGAATAAAAGTAATAAATTTAGTGTTTTCTGTAATAATTTAGAAATAATATTTTTTTTTAAAGAGCAGACAATCGTTATATTACTTTTCTGAAAAATCTGGATTGATTCCACTCGTCTTTCCTAACACTTTATAGAATATTTTGCGTTCAGATACCAGGTAATCCAAAAGTAACTGAAAAAATATGTAGCTCAAAATATTCTATTTACTCTACTAAAATACTTTAATTATAGAGCTAATTCTCCATACTCGGATTCACTGCCAAAATTGGCATAAAAGAGGAGAAAACCTGGCAACAAGTAGTTTTAAGTGTATCAGAATTACAATCCTCTTTTTACCAAAAAGGGACCATCCTCTTTAATAAAAAGCTATGCGTTGCTGACTTGGCATAAAAGAGGAGAAAACCTGGCAACAAGTAGTTTTAAGTGTATCAGAATTACAATCCTCTTTTTACCAAAAAGGGACCATCCTCTTTAATAAAAAGCTATGCGTTGCTGACGACTGGGATTTTCGCTAATCGTTGCCACAGATTAATCTCGGAAAATGAAACATTTGAAGTTACTGAAAAAATTAATTGCTTGAAAAGTATTTGTCAGAAAACTGTGAGAGAGACTGCGTTAGAAAGGTAAAAAATTGTATTTTTCTTGATATAAATTGATAATCTAATGATTATGCCGTTTTTCAAATATTGAATTTCAAAAATTACCAAATTTTACAATGGAGTACCATAGCGACACCTTCACGCATAAAAAGATAATGATAACGTGAATGTGTCCTGACGTATGTATATTGACTATAGCACGAGTCACAAATTATAATAGCCTTATTATTCTGTTAAAATGCAAAAGTAAATTACGATGTCACGACTGCATGATTTTTATTTAATTCTCGACAAATAGAATATTTTAGTCCACCTCAGTGAGGCATATCAATTTCGTGCGTTAAGAGAAATTGACCAGCGTAGCGGGCGTAGTTTGCTAGCTTTAGTATATTTTAGCATATTTCACAAAAGTATTTTGTTTGATTTTTTTTTTTAATTGTAGATATTTTGTCCTTTTTCTTCAACAAAATTAATACATAAATCTCCATAAGCTTTTATTTAACAAAATCTTTTTTCTTATAAACCAATTTAAAAGTATTTTCTTTCTGATAAATAAATAAATAAATAAACGAAAATAAAATTTTATTAAATTAGGGCACATACTCGTGAAACGTATTTGTTTTGTTGACATAAAATGAATGTGAGCAATAAAAATATTATTTAAATTTAGATATAAGAAAAAATGTTCATCAATTATCGTCACAGAATGGTTGCAAAATGGTTTAGACACCAAACTCGTTGGCCGATATCTTCAAAAACGTATACAGTTCTTGTGACAGTGGCCTGTAACATGTTAACAATATTGGAGATCAAACAAAAGGATAGTTTTGGTGCTATCGTGTTCACTCACACACATATATATATAGCAAAATCAATGAAAAAACACCCAAAACGAGCTCTGGGAATCTAAAACGTGAAAAATTTTATTCGTGCATACATACGAGGAAATTCATATATGTGTATACATACGAGGAAATTAATCTATATTCCTACATACACAGATATACATCCAATGAGTTAAATATTTTCGGAAAAACGGAATCATATAACTTCAAAGTGTAAAAAATACCAAAATTTCCCTAATCGGGTTTTCTTAGGATTACAATATTTTCCTTACATTTGTGTACGGAAAGTAATTAATAACGGCGTGGAAGGACCTAAGTTGAATATATTAAACAATCATGTATTTCATTCTCTTAAAAATATCTACTCAAAGATGAGAACTTGAATTTACACTTTTTAAGACTGCAAGTACATCATAAAAGACGGCATTCTCATGTGAGTAAAAATACGTACGTAAAAATACCTTATCGATGAATAGTAACAGAATTTCACATTACTCCATTTTAAATATAATACGTTTCAACGGAAATTATCTTAGAAATGTGCGAGTGTACAATTCCTACAATCGTTTGTCCAAATAGCTTGAAGAATAAAAGTTGCCTGCTTCAAACTCAACTAATTATATCTTACGGTGGATGTCGGGAATCCGTATCTGACTTGATTAGTATGGCTACTGGACAGTAGCTGACGGGTTCGAAGCCGGATTCCAATGTCGTTTTTTTGTTCTAGGTTGGATTATATTTTAAATGAAGTGCGGTATGAAATGCGATTGTACGTGAAAAATGACCGTAGTGGCCAAAAGCAATGTATGTGACTGCACATGATTTGTTTAATTTACATTTTTACCCTATATTAAAAAAAGGCTACGCGTTACTTTTTCTTTCCATAATTGAAACTTAAATATTCGAAGCTATTTTAAGGCGAGAAATAACTTCAAAATGACTACATTGTATCTTATTTTTAATTATTCATATATAAAACAGTGCAAAATAATCTATTGACATACAAACCAATTCCAAATCTCCTTCAAATTCCTATTCATTATTCAAATTACTAAATAATCTTCCCCGAATGCCTCTTTGAATGGCTACTGTTTGCCGCTTAAAATTACTGATTTTATGAGCTACTTTTCTAAGATGTTCCAGAATAACTGGATAGAAAGCAACTCCCATAACAGTTGAAATGAAGTTCTGGAAAGTTTTAATGATTGATTTCCAGAAGTATTTGGATATCAGTAGCATATAATTATGCAAATATTCTTGAGTTAATGTAAAAAGTTTTTGAAACCTTAAATGGAATATCTAGTGTTTAATATTCCAAATCATAAAGTGAAGCATTTAAATTTCATTTCAATCTGATGAGGAAAATTGATTCTTTATTTTATAGAAGAATTTGGTCTTTTAGAAGTTGTATAAGAATCGATATTTTCGCAAAGTTCTAATTACCTCACTAAAACTTGATATTCACTATGTTTAAAAATATCATTTTATGCTAAAAACTTATTTTTTCACTTAAACACTCTGAGAAAAATTTAAATGAAAATTATTTTATATTATTATAAGAATATATAGCACTAAATTCAAATAAATGGAGACATAAAATGATTTACTTTTAAAAAATTAGTTAAAATGTTTATGTAATGATGTTTTATATTTAACAAACAAAAATTTAGAAAGTTATTGAAAAATAACGGAACGTATTTAATTGAGTGGTAAAATAACAGAAATACTTTTTATTAAAGAATGTGTTATCTGAAATGAAGCATCTACTATACGTATAAAATGCAAATTTGTATTCCATTTGGATCGCTTGCAACTCAAGTTTTTTAAAAAAATAATTAATTATGTTTAAGTTAGATGATAGATGATGGAAAGAATCTCGGATGCCAGTTTGACTATCTGAATAACCATAGCCAATTCGGGAAATGTCCATAATTGGGTCCACAGCAAACAGTTATATTTTAGTGAGTTTGATTTGGCGCAAAATTAAAGATATTGTACTAACTAGTTTTGAATGTGCGTGTGTTTGTGAGTACCATTTAATGATATAATTAATTCCTTGTTAATATTTGGCATCAAAATTGGCTATGGACCCATTAATATTGTGAAAAATATTTTTAATATTAAATATTACCTAATAAAGGTAATATTTATTAAGTCATAGAAAAATCACATGATATTGGCAAACATTTTTACAACTAACTCGAATCACCAGTCTTAAAATAATTTGTAGCATATGTATTCATGAAGAAGGAAATTTCCATAATCAAGTCCACACACAGTTAAGTCTACAGATGGTGTCATAGTTTGGCAAATAGTATTTTTCTCTACTGTAGCCATTGTTGTAACTTGCATACATTTCAAAACACATTGTTGCCAGCATTTTTAATAGTTGACGCCAATCTTTCTAGTAGATCCGATTATTAAAGATTAAAATCTTAAAACATAATTATATTTAAGTGAGGTACCAGAGTCAGGAAGAAAATTCGGGTGGCAGTTTGATTTTCTGACTAACTATCGCCAATTTTACGGTAGATTTTCCTAATTTGTTCCCCCAGCCAACTGGTGTATTTTAACGACTACGGTTTGGCGCAAAATGAAATATATTGTAGTAAACTTTTTCTTTTATTTTGTGGGACACATTTAATGGAATCATATGTGTTTAAATGGGAATACATACTTAAATAAAAGCCTTAACAATCAAAAATAAAATTTTGAAAATGCTTTTTCCAATTGTCATTAATCATACATTTACATGATAGATAATATTCTCGATATAAAATTGAAATGTACAGTTTCACGTGAATACAAGTTAGTGTCGAAACGACTTAGTATTAAAAAGTAATAATAATAGTAATTTAAAAGAACATACAATGAATAAAGAAACAAAATAGATTTAAAAATAAATAAATAACAGTAATTTAAAAGAACAGACAATGAGTAAAAAACAAAATATATTAAACAATAAATAAATAACAGTAATTTAAAATAACTGACAATGAGTAAAAAAACATAGATTTAAACTTGCATTAATCTCAATGGAAAATACTTTTTTGACGTTACCGTGAGTGTAAGATACATCGACTGTTATTGGCGGATACTTGAAAAAGATAAGTTTAAATATATTTATATTCATATAACATGTTATTTATGGAAAATGTTTTAAAGCAAAGCGTTTGAATGAATTTTGTTTTGAGATAGCAAAAATTAAGAAAATCAACCATTTATCCGATACCAAACATTAAATATTTAGGAAATTTAAAAATCCATTGTTTTTATTATCGCCAAAAGTTCATTATATTATTAAGAGTTAATTATCCATGAACAACCTAATATATAGTAGCCATCCGCTGTACAAAAAATTTTTGTAGGTCCTTAATTTCATAGCATGCCCTTGCCATTAAAATATCATTTTCAAAAGAAAATAACATGCATTTTTATCCTGAAAAACAAATAGTTTACTACAATAGCATCATAATGATACTAATTTCGAACCCTTTTATTCCCTGGCACTATTATTAAAGCACATAAATTATTAGAAGCTTTTACATAAAATTCTCAAAGATGGTTTTAAAATAAACTTAGTAAACACATTTATTACAATGTAAAATTATCTTTACCTCACACTTTTCAAACAATATATAAAAAAATGCTATTACAAATTAATTTTCACGAAAGCAGAGAGGCGGGCAAGAACTAGTAATTTAAACTACACTCAGAAAAAGAAACTGATTAAAACTACAAAACATATTTTTGGAGTACACTTTGTTGTTTTAGCAAAATTGGAGTAAAATTGAAACATTTTACTTCAATTAACAAAACATTTTTGCTGACGATACAAATTTTTTTTTTTGGAGTTGCAAAAAAAAAAAAATTTGTTGATTCAAACAAAATTTTTATTGACCCATATTTAAACAAATATTTTATTTAAATATAGGTCAATGGAAATTTTGTTTGAATCAACAAAAAAATAATTTTTGTTGAAAACCACTTTTTTTGAAATTCCAAAAAAAAATTTTGTATCGTTAGCAAAAATGTTTTGTTAATTGAAGTAAAATGGTTCAATTTTACTCCAATTTTGCTAAAACAACCAAAATGTACTCAACAAAAATGTTTTGTAGTTTTAATCAATTCCTTTTTCTGAGTGTAGCAGTGAATACATTTTACCATTTTTTTTCGAGGTATTTTTTAACATCATATTTTTATATATCAGTAATAAACGCTTATTATTTCTCGTGATGTTTTAATTTAATGGAATGAATCTCATGTACTTTATCATTACCAGTTGCAATAAAACATTCTTACAACATTTGCCTTTTTCCATTTTTTGTATTGTTTTGCTGCTTTTGTAAACCTCACTCAACATTTTCATTATAAATCTGCGGTATTGCGTTAAATAATAACCTATTCATTTGCCAGTTATGTTGCCATTTGCTTTAAATGATGAGAACAAATAGTGTATTTGTATGCGTGAACGAACAATGATTACCCACATTATTCCACGCATTCAAGAGGTCATCTTCAAATTATGGCATAAAAATCTGGAATGTTCGTAGTCCGTTAATATTTATTACGCTGTAAAATGCATGACAAATCGCGAGGACATGAATGGAAAAGTTGTCTTAATATCTTTGTTTCTTAAAATCGCATGGCTGCTTCTGCATTAAATGCGTCCTTTTCTTCTCCTTTAACTGTCGTAATCATTTTCGTTAAAAAAAATTTTAAAAGTAAAAAAACAAACAAACAGGCTTTTATAAGCATTCAATATTTATCTTAAAAATCCCGCCTAATTCCATGACTGTAACTCGTATTCACGGTATAATACTGGCACCCCAGCTGCTAGTATTATACCGTAAAACTAACAGTAATATACAGTAAAATAAGCAGTAATACACTTCCATGCAGGCATTTATAGTATTGATTTTCTTGATTTTCTTGTTATAAGGAAGAAAAAATATTTACAAACTAAACTAATAGAAATTTACGAAACTTGCATTTTGTAAATTTTGTGCTTTATAGGAAACTAGTTGATCCACACAGCGTTGCCCAAGCCCACCAAATAATAGCACAAAACTGAAATAACTCAAAAAATTGCAATAAAAAATCGCGAAAAATTTAAAAATTACTGCGCGTAATTTCAAATAAACTTTATTGAAAAGTGAACAAAATTTACTTTATTGGGCTAGAAGATTGAACCAGATTCCTTTTACTAATGTGGAAAAGTAGCAGCAAATGGCGATGAAAACGCTAAATGTCGCATAAAAAATCGCACAGGACAAAAGTTACTATACAAGGTCAATAGATTAAAACGGGATTTCTGTTACGGATGTAGAAAAATCACCACAAAACGCAAAAAAAAAAAAAAAAAAAAAAAAAAAACTTAAAATCTAGTAAAAAATTCGCAAAAAATTCAAAGTCACTGTACGAATTCCGAATAAACTGTATTGAAAAGAGGACAAAATTTACTATATACTACACACAAAAAGATTCATTTTACTAATGTGAAAAAATCACCGCGAAACGAAAAACAAAATGCTAAAAATTGCAGAAGACAAAATTTACTACAGTGCTAAAACATTGTAACCGGGATTCTTTCATAAATGCCAAAAAATCGACGCGAAACACGAGAAAACACTAAACATCGCATTAAAAATCGCGGAAGACAAAATGTACTATGTTAGGCTAAATGCTTGGAACTAAATTCTTTTTACAAATGTCAAAAACTCCACAAAACGCAAAAAAAAAGGCTAAAAATTGCATAAACTTAAAAAAAAAAAACTTCAATTTCATCAATTTCATTTATGACCTCGTGTCAAGACTGATGAAATTTAAATTGAATCATTTGAATTGAAGAAGCTCCGAATGTAGGGACGAAAGTGTTTTTCAAAAGAGTCAACGTAGTATGATTATGTCTATATACTTAGAATAAAATATACAGGTTTTTTCCAGAAAAATGGAAACATGGGAAACGTGATATGAAAAAAGAGAGCTATCAGAATGAGAAGTGTTAAAATAAATTTATTCAAGAAATTGGGTATGTGTTATACCATTTTAAACATCGGACTATATCTATTTGTGTTTTTAAGAAAATAACTAACGATGTTTTTAATAATAACTGTTAATGTATGTATTATATGGACAATACAAATGATTTTTTTTAAAAAGATGCGATGTTATTTAAAGATAATAGTAAGATGAAAAGACAAATTTATGCTTCTATTACTCTAAAAAAAAATTAATACTAATGCCTGAAGATTGGTAATCTAAAAATAAGATTTAAATGCAAGTTTAAAATTTTGTTTTTGTTTAAATATGAATATAGTCTCCTAAAAGTCTTAATTTCTAATTGAATGGTAACTTTGGTTTTTCTCAATGATAATTTTGAGATTTAAATGTATAGTGTATTGTTTTCCCTTTCTCCTTTTTTTAATTTTTTTTTTACCTTCAGTTTAGTTATTTCTGTAAAAAAGTCATTGAAAAGAGTGCAAATGTTATGAAAATTTTAAAAATAGTGTTTTATAACATAAGATTTTATATTTTTATGTGAAAACATTTTTCTCTTATTTAGGATATGATATGAAATATTCTTAATATTTTCTATCAGATTAAATTGTAAATGTACATAAATTATTAATTATAATAGCTTATGAATTGAAAAAAAAGCTTATTATTTTCAATTAAAAAAGTCCTTCCGGCCTGTACCGGGAGGAAAAGGTAGCTTTCCTATATCTTCGTTTTAAAATTTAGCTAATGTTACACGAAAACAGCAAGTTAAAATGCAAAGAAAAGTTTATAACAGATTCGTTAATACTGAATTTGAATAAGAAATTCACCAAATTATTGAGCAATAGACAAGTTGGCTTCATTTATGAAGACTTATTTTGGTCGCCAAATTTGGCAATATTTCGCCAAATGTCGCCAATTTTGTCACCAATGTCGCCAATTTTGGCGCTAACGGATATGAATATATAGTTTTATGCGTATGATTGGGAAAATTATTACAACAATGAAAGAAAATAATTTGCGAGTAATTGCGTTGATGTGCTGTTTTGTTTCAAAATGTCAGCCACCCTAGAATTTCAAACTGCTCTATCTTAGCCATTTTTTAAGATATAGGTAAACCAAAAAATGCTCTGGAATCCTTGTATCAAGGCCTAACACGTAATTAAAAAATAAATTTGAATTTTTAACTTTTTTGTATATTTATTTTAGTTTTAAATTTTTAAATGGCCGCCATCTTGAAACAGAATGGCGGACCAAGCTGGCCAACGAACTCGGTCGAGACATTAGTGAGCTTAATACACACAATTAGTTTCATCAAAATTGATTTATAAATACGAGCGTTATCGTATGACATAGGTCAGATATATATATATGGATATATCTATATATATAAATCAACATTTGAACGGAGGGTGGTTTTGGGGTCTGGGGGTCATGATCGGTGAAAATATATCGAAATTATCCGGAACTGCTTTCCTCCGAACGGCTGCAATAGGTAGCTTTATACTTTTTTGTATTGAAAGCTACCTAAAAGATAGCATTTCATTATTATCCGAATAACGAATTTTATAAGAGGTTAATACAGAAAACGCTCTTGTCTTTTGGAATTAAATTACACTTATGAACTAATATAAAAGAATGAAAATTTGCTTTCATTTCATAGGAATCTTGAAATTGTGATATCAAGCGAAAAAATTATGTTGTTCGTTAGAAATTCAAGTATTACTGGCAATGAAGCAAGTTGCCCAAAACTGCTCTGCAGAATTTAAAAATCATATGCTAAATTCTTTATAAGTATGGTGACTCCGCTTTTAAATTACAGTACTTTGACACTTATTTTTTAAGACGCTCAACACAAACAAATTGGATTCCTTGCATACAGTTTTTAGGACTCTCTTCTATGAAACTTCTTCCAGAATTTAAACAGTTTCCATTCATAAAATCCCCCTTCAAAGTATTCTGCTCAGTTTAATTTTGATAAATTTGACCACTGAAATTCAAAAATATACGCATAATCCTGTTCTCTCATGCTTTTCTCTTTCTTTGTTCAACTTTTTAAATATTTTTTATAACTGTAAATTTATATTTCAAAATGTATTCTTTTTGTTATTTACATATCTTTTTCACAGTGTTTTTTCTTGAGCACATAATGATACCTTACATCTAATGTTTTTATTTGCTTCATTAAATAAATTATATGGTAAATAAATTAAAGTTGCTAGCAAATCTCAAACTTATAGTCTGCAATCTCTTTTATGCTTTTTAAATAATTGAAAATGCAAGATGATCATTCCCGTTTCTTCTGTGATTTGATGATACAAATTATTTATCACTGCATTTCTGAATATGTATGTACATATTTTACATAAAAATTAAAAGTAAGGTAATATTTAAAAATCTTGTCGTTATGTTTATAGGGTAATAACTAGTAAATGTAAAAGATTTTTTATTTTCCAAAAATGTAACAACTATCTGAATACTGAATAATTTCAAGCTACTTTTTCACCACAATTTTGGAGAATAGTTTCCTCCAAAAAACCGATGTCTACATTTCCTTTTCGTGAAATGGAATAGGTAAATTTTTACATAACACCGATCATGTTAAAAACAACATAAAATGCTTTCTCATAAAAATATAAAATCTTGTGTTATGAAACACTATTTTAAAATTGTCATAATATTATGCTGTTTTCAATGACTTTTTATTCAAAAATAACTAAAATGAAGGCACAAAAAATAAAAAAAAGGATAAAGGTAAAGCAATAACACTATATATTTAAATCGCAAAATTATCATTGAGGAAAGCAAAAGATAGAAATTAAGACTTTCAGGGGACTATTTACATATTTAACCAAAAACAAAATTTAAAAATTGCATTTCAATCTTATTTTTAGTTTACCAATCTTCAAGCATTAGTATTGATTTTTTGGAGAGTAATAGAAGCATAATTTTTTCTTTTCATATTGATATTATCGTTAAATAACACTACATCCTTTTAAAAAATCATTCGTACTCATTCTCGATAATCTCAAAATATGTTCTAGAAAAATCATATTTTTTTAGGATTAGAAATCAGCTGGGATTTCGGTATCTCAAATCCTGTGGCTGTATTCCTTAACCGCAAGATGAAGAATTAAGCTTATTAATGTTTGCTTTTACAAATTTTTTGAAAGTTTCTTGTTCTCTAAACGTATCCCAATTTCAGTTATAACATGTTTTCTTAGAATGATGGTATTATTTCAGGCTTGAAATACCTACATGTCAACAAGTGTACAACAAGTCAAGCTAGAAGAAAATGACATGAAAGTTATGTGTAGCAAATATGTACTATTCTTACACCACAGTCAGTCAAATCAATTTAATTTAACGTTCTTATTAATATTTTTTTTTGGCGTAGCATGTCCCTAAAAGAACTTTGTGCCATAAAACCCCATTCAACCAACCAACCAATCATAGTCAGTCAATGTTGCATTACTTTGACATCACCAATGGTCACCAATGGTCACAATCACTATGGTGAATCAAAATAGGATATATTTCATTCGCTTTAATTTTACTCTCAAATAATCACTGTGACGCTTGAAATAATTTGTGATATCGACAGGCTATGCTGTTAGGGCTGTAGCTATTTGTTACACATGCTGTTTATATAATTTTCTTTTGAGTACTCATAAATAACTTATATGTTGGAAAATTTGCTTTTTGTGTTTGTTGCTTAACTTTTGCATAACAGTGTTGTACCATAAAAAATTTTAATAACAAAAGAATTTATTTTTTTAAATACCACTCAGACTTTTTTTTTTCTAAGAGATATTTCATGGCCACAAATTTAACAAAACGGGTTTTTTTAGGGTTTCTCAATTTCTAAAAACTTTGGACTATCTTAGGGTTACCTTTTTTTCACCGATGAGGCAAAACTTATACGAATGATGACTTGCTGGAACTGACAACACCGGATTTGGTTTAGCAGTCCAGTATCATTTGAAATATTTGCTTTTAAAATCTGAAAACATGTTTTTCTACAAAATTTAACAAGTTAATAATAAACAAGCCTTTTTTTATTGGATCGCAATAAAATGTATAAAACATAGTTATACAGTGGGTGATCGGTTAACGAACTGTTCTGTTTACGAATAAATCGGTTAGCGAATACTTTCGCGAGAGAATTTTATGTTCGGTTAACGAACACTAGATAAAACAAAGCCAAGAAGAAACAATGCTGTATTTCAGATTTGCAGAGCTGTATTTAATTGTATTCTACTATTATCGACTTAAAGAACATTTTAACAGTTGTATCCTTATGGCCTAATTTATTCAAGGGCACTAGGGGGTTCGGGACCTACGTTTTAAGGCCCTCAGATTAGAATGAAGAATACGAAAACGCCAATTTTTATATTTTGTGTCCCTTTTTAAAGAAATATTTTAAATTGGAAGTTCATTATTTTAACTGAAATTTAGTTTTTAAATTATTAACAGGCTCTAGGCTCCACTGAAGCTTTATCACTCTCTGCAGTAAACACAATCGTTTAGAGAACTAATGGAGTTTTTGATAGGTCAAAGTAACAAACTTATATGATTTAATGCTGTAGTTAATAAATGTGATCCTAAAAGTTTTTACAAAGGGTATGCCATTTATTTTTTTTAAGTACGTCATGACACGGACAAAGTCATGAAACTACGATCTGTTCATATTAAATACGGATGTATATTAACCTTATTAAAATGGGAAGATTGAAAACTCCAGAAAGAAAAAATAAGCTTCTGTCAAATATTTAATGCCCTACAAACTCAAAAAAAGCATGACTGAAGGAAGGACAAGACTGTATGTATGTAATGTTTGTTTTAGTATTATTACATTTAAATAAATTAAGAGAGAATTTATATTAATTTTTATATATTATTTAGCTTTTAAGAACGAATTAATTGAATTCCAAAATGTACAAAAATATACTAAATCTATGATCGGTTAACGAACTATTCGGTTAGTGAGCATTGTTTTGGAACGGATTAAGTTCGTTAACCGATCACCCACTGTATATGAAATACAAGTAATTTTTATTATTAATGAAGTAGAAATTTATTGAAATAATTCTTTAGAATGAGGAAAAATTTGAATATATTCTCAATAAGTAAAGAATGTATATTTTAAAGAATAATTTCTTTTGTTATTAAAATAAAGCTGGTAGAATCAGTAATTTTTTCTTATTTTTTTGTAAATGAAACCCTTTTTGAAACGACCCAGTCTATACATAAAATTCGTTTATTTTACTGAAGTTCAGTTTTTGTTAAAATAGATTTTTTTTATATTTTAAAATGTCAACATTGTCTTAGAAATAGAAAAGGATATTTATATCTTTCATTAGACTTATTAAAAACTTTGATTTATAGTTCTTTTCCAAAACTCAGTACAGTTTTCACAATTTTAAACATTATATATTATTTTTTTTTACTTATTTTAAAGTAATATTTTAGAACTAACAAAACTAACAAGCGTTATTAAATTTTTACTTCGGGTCATAAAATGGAGAGAATGTCTTCGCAAGGAGAATAAATCATGTAGATTTAAAAGAAGCTGGATTTTACAAGATTAATAGAGTCACATCTAAATTCATTCTTAAATAAGTTTTTAAAATTAAAGAAAATATAAATATGTAAATTGCGTATTTTTACATTTACATTAAATGGAAATTTTTCTGTAATAGATGAGTATTTCAGACAGCACGAACTCGACAAAGGTTGACTTTTTCTATTATTTTAAACATAACATGAAAAGCAAGATTGTCCATAAAAACAAAATTCATCCAGGTTGCCCAAAATCAGTAATTCGAACCTAAGCAATTCATAATTTCAATAACTTAGTTATATCTATAAATCTCACTTTAAATTATATGGGTCTCGCAAAAGAAAGTGACACTACAGTCGGTTTGAGAAATGGTTTAATGGTATTAATATAAATTAGTATACAAAAGAAAGAAGTAATACAGACGTAACAGATAGGCTATACAATGTCACCTTGTAAGTTGAAACAAGTATCCCAGCGGTCAACGAGACGTTGGATACCCTGGGTGAAGAAGCTCCGGGGTTGGTTGTGGAGCCAATTTCCAACAGCAGGTTGGACCTCATTATCGTCGGCAAATCGCCGTCCCTTCAGAGCTTTCTTCAGTGGACCGAAGATGTGGTAATCACACGGCGAGAGGTCTGGTCTGTAAGGGGGATGTTAGAGAACCTCCCTGCGGAATTGCTGTAACAATGTTTGACACGCCCCAGCCACATGAGGACGAGCATTATCATGCAAGAAAAATAACCTCACGTGACAGCATGCCAGATTTCACCAGCACTCACATTTTCCGCTGTTAAAAATTTTCGACTGTGCGTTGACACCGTTTGGAGGCATCAATGATGTGAACGATGCCTTTTAACGTGCTCCCACGCTATCACACACGCATCTGGTGGGATCACAGATAATAAATGTTAGTTATTAATGATGAAAATGGTTTTAATAAGGTTCACAAAATTAAAAATATTATTTAAGAGCGTACGCTTATTATGGTAGTGTATATCGGGTGCGCTATAAATACGTCAAAACTTAAAAAATTCATTAAAAATGTACAAATTATTCTAAAAATTGCGGTTTGCACGAATCGGATTACAGGTAGATCAGATTTTTCGAATAACAAAAAAGTTGTATAAATAACAAAAGAGGGCCACTTACTTCGTGGACGATCCTCCCAAAGACCCGCTTCTTCGAAAGTGCTGACATGCACAATATGAATCAGGTATCAAGGAGGTCCTTTTACTTCGTGGACGATCCTCCAAACGCCCCGTTTCTTCGAATCGTCGGACAAGATACAGTATCCTATCACAACGGGGCCTATTCTGGTCTTGAATCCTTTTACCGTGTGGAATTTTCGCAGTGCGCCGGTTGCTGATTCCTCGTTCTTGTAAAAGAACTTAATCAGCAACGCTTGATCTGGTAACGATAGCATACTGCTGGCATTGAATGAAGAATCTTTTGCAACGACGTTTTATTGTCAGCCTGATTCGCATAAATCTGCTTCATTTTACGCATGTCAGTGCCATCTATCGGTAATTTTTTAACCCCAACTTTTTTTTCGTATTAAAAAAAAATCCGATCTCGTTCTAATCCCATTCATGCAGATCACATTTTTTTAGCCTCATCTGTTCCCTTTTAATGAATTTTTAAAGTTTTAACGAATTTATGGCGCACAGGGTAGATTTGAAAGCTGTTATTTGTGAAAGATCAAATGTAAACATTTTTTGATAAGCTTAACACATTAAAAATTAGCTACTAGATAATTAATGCAAAATTATTTTGTCTGAAAAACGTTATCTACCCTATATATATAAAATCCTAATGAAACAAATTTGTGAAACGATTTTATGAAACGATTTTATGAAACGAATTTATGAAACGATTTTATGAAACGACTGATTAAACGACTGATTATGTTTCAGGGCTATTTTTAATAAAATATGAAACGCTTGATGGTGAAATTAATACCAATTGTCCATAAAAATTCGCGGATGTCAAAACTGGTAATAGAATTTTGAAATTGGAATTAGTTTTCGAGATATTAATTTTTTTTCTAATTTTAATGATATTTCTGTAATGATGGCAACTATACTCAGTTTTTTTTGTGACAAAAAAGGGAAAAAAATTGAAAAGGATCCCGATAGGGATAATTAATTTATTTTTATTCGTCATTTTCAAATTGAAATTGAATTTATCTTTTATTTCAATCGATAATGAAGACAAGATTGTGATTAAATTATGTTTTTCAGGAAAATTTGAAAAAAAAAATCACATTTCTATCGTTAGGATTCAATCGTCTGACAGCATTTAATTTAATTTATAAACTGACAATATTTTGAATAAATTCGTCCAAATGACGTTATTTATGTAAACGCAAAAGAAAGGAGCAAAAAAATATTTATACAATTTGTTTAGCGTAAAATGTCATTTATCCTATTTTATATATAATCAGAAGTAATTTGTATAGAAAAACAATAACAATATACGTATAATTAAAATACGCATATAAACAGAAAAATCGTCGAATTTGTTTCCATGGCTGTTTATGTCATTTAGCACCAAATCTCCCTTTCTGATGCCCGAATTGCGCCAAGCTTTTTAAAAAAGCGTCAAGACCCCTATAATAGAAAAGCATCAAAAGCTCATTGGGTTTGTTTTCATAACTTTTGGCAACAAATCTATGTATATTAACGAATCTATCCCTTTTCGAAGCTCGAATTACGCCAAATCTAAAAGCAAAGGATCCTATACTGGAAAAATACCCGATTTTCTTATGGACAATATTCAAGTGACATAACAAGGTGTAAAATTATCGCGGATAGCAAATTTGTTTAAATATGTCATCAATTGATGCCGAATAAATGCATGCAGGCATGCACAAAATATTTAGGTAATTTTGTATGATAAATAATTATTAGAAAATTTGTATATACATATTAATTAAAATAAATAATTTACATATTTAAAATAACATGAAAATGTGCATGATGGTGCACTAAAATAGAGAGAAAATTAAAACCTGTTACTGAAAATGTCTTTAACAGTACTTTTCAATACCGTAGTTCTTAATGTTATTCACAAGCAGATGGAATTTTTCTCATCCTTAAACACAAAGGAAGAATAGAATACAGATCGTTGTTATAAAAGTCCGAGAGGTAACCGCACAATTTAAACCTAACCATTTTATACAAGCTGGTTTTCAAGTTGTAATTGATTTTACTTATCAATCCCGAAAACAGTCGTCAGTTGTCGCAACAGCTGTGTATGAGGCCATGGTAATCAAAAAATGCCCCATTAAAACGTTAAAAGCATGGCAACCGAATTACAGATTTACCAATATTTTTAAAACAAAGCACGCTGTCATGTTTTTAGAGGCTTCGAAGTCTGAGCGGGGGTTGGCGAGCGTAGCTAACAGGGGCTAGGCTCCCTAGTTTATTATAATTTTATTTTACTATGCGAGATTACTAATGGAGAAGAAATAGTTAATTCTAATCTTTAGTTGAAGTATCGCTAAAAATCTTTTTAATTGAAAATATCGTAATAAACAACAGCAACAACAAATTACAACGTAATTATATAAGAAAAAGTTATTATCGTCGATCTGCTTAAAAGATTTTATTAAATCCTAAAATAATTAAGCATTTTTACAACTTTTTTCGGCACAGAGAAGGAAACTGTTCATTAAAAATAAACTTAATCCAGAAATTTGAAATAAATATATTTTTAATTCTATTATAAGGAATTATAGGGGAATATTTCCAGTAAGACATTTATATTATATGGAAACTATTCAATATTTTAATTAAAGATTTAAAATTAGAAATATAGGAAAATATTTTGTTCGAAATAATGTATATTTAGCTCTTTGCATTTAAAATAATTAATTTAAAATTACAAATTCGAATTAAACTTGAAAAATAAATTTTTATTTTACTTATGACCAATTAGATGACTAAGATATTATTTACTAATCAGTTACTTGTGTTAAAAATAATCAAAGTCTAATTTCTCATCCATAGTTTATTAAAGTTCCTTTACCATCGGTTTATTCTGTTGTGCTGTTTTAAATAAGTCCAGATATCATGACCAAATTGTTGTTCCGAGCTAATATTGTGTTTGCTGGGATATCGTTCAGATAGATCAATTGGAAATGCACTGGCAATTGAAGTTAAAAGTTTCTGGGTTCGAGTTCCAGGCTGGACACATTTTCTCTCAGATAGGAGCATTACTACTCGTATGAATTATTTACTAATCAGCTGATTGTGTTGAAAATAATTAAAGTGTCATTTCTCATCTATAATATGAAGGAGTTCCTTAAAATTCGGTTTATTCTGTTTTGATGTTTCAAATAACAGTCCACATGCCATGACCAAATGGTTGTTTTGAGCGAATATTGGGTTCACTGGGATGTCGTCTAGATAGCTCAATTGGAAGAACACTGGAAATTGAAGCCAAAGATTTTGGTTTCGATTCCAAGCCTGTACCGATTTTCGCTCTGATGGGCAAAATTACTACTCGTATGAATTATTTACTAATTAGTCATTTGTGTTAACAAAAAATTATTAAACTTTTACTCTTTATTAAATAAACTTGTATTTACTTAAAGAAAATAATGTAATTTCAGTTTTGTATAAAATATAAGCTAGGATAATATAAGAAAAAATATTAAAAAAATAACAAATATTAGAAATGCCTCCTCAAAAAAATCAATGAGAAAGATATTGTTACATTTAGCGTTTGCACTGTTATATGAAAGAACAAAAACAAACATCAAGATTTAGAAATTACATAAAAAATTTCATGAAACTTTGGGGTATTTAAAAAAATTTTCGAATATTTGTTATATCGACTAAATAGAAATTTTTTATCCACTCTTCAAAGAACTCCAGAAAATAGAAATTCATTTTTGTTCCTGTTGTTGTGAAAAGAGAAATCTATTGTCATGTTTAAACAATTATTGAGTTATTAAGTCGTAAAGAATATTTGTAGATTATTTTTTTATTTTTAAATGTCTCAATTAGAATCTAATTTGTATAATCATGTAACTTTAAGAAACATTTTTGACAAACAAGTAGCGGAATGAATGTTTAAACCACTTTGAAATTGCCTTGGGCTTTTTTCGAGAAATCAAAAAGTATATTACAAATCCAAATTAATAGCATAATTAGTTTAAATAAAAAGAAAAGTTACCAGTTAAACTGATGGCATTGAGCTCACAGACTACTCACACTAATTATACAGGGTGTCCACGTATAACCTGACCTACCTTTATTTTCGCAACCGTTGGTCCTAGATGCATACTTCCAATTACAAAAATGGTTTAAATAAGGTAAAAAATTATTTTTAAAGCGATTTGGGTCAAGAAAAACATTTATTAAAAAAATACTAAAGTTAAATTTTTATACGGTCCCCCGGTCCTATAAGTGATATTTAGTAAAAAATTTATTGTGACACTAACAAGTACGACAAAGAAAGCCCCATTCATCTAACATTAAAATTGACCGAGTATTGAAACTTTGAAATGCATGATTTATACCACATTTTTGCATCTAAAAAGAGATGATTTCGGACATGCTTTCAGGGGTCGTATGTAAAGTACTTATTTCAAGGTATCTGTGCTTTGAAAGAAATTGTACAACTATTACGATTGAGTTAATTTTTATTAGTTAAGTTTCAGATTAATTAAAATAATTGTGTTTTAACATATGTTTTATTTTGAAAGGATTTGAGGCTATGATTTCTTTTAACAAAAATTATGTTATTTTCATAAGGTTTTATTTAACTTGCAACGATCGTCTTTCCAGTTTAAAACTTGTACTCGAAGTTTAACTCACTTTCAAATGTCCGATCGAAGTTAAATTTTACATATTGACTTAAACCCGATTACAATGTTATATTATTATGATTTTCGACGCTTACTATGTTATACATACTTATATTAGAAGATAACACAAAAAAAATTTCGGATAGATTATCGTCAACAAGTTTAAGAAAGAGTTTTAGATTAGATAACATAAACTTGCGATGGTTGTGTTTTTTAACTTTTATAATTACGTTTTATGTATTTTTTTAACGCTGAATAATAAAAAAAAAAAAAACCTTCACTTTTAACCATCATATCAGGTTTTTTCGCAAATCGTAAATTTCAAGGTTAAAAAATAGCGAAAAATCTGATATTATAAAATAGATGTAAGACTTTTTTATTCAGTTTAATTTTATTTAATTCAATAGTTTATTCAAATTTTTGGCTTATACTGGGTTTCTTGCAGCTAAACAGCTCAGGGGTCCGATGAGGTTGGGAAGGGATGTGGTATCAATTTTAACTTTGAGCTTTTTAACTTTGAAATTTGCGATTTGAGAAAAATCATAACGTGATGGTTTAAAATGAAGGTCTTTTTCGGATTCAGCACTAAAAAATCCATAAGAATCAATTTTCAAAAGATAAAAAAAAGGGCACAACCAAAATTTGAAAGACAGTGTAATCTAACAGCATTTTAAAATCTGTATCATTTTGTAAAGAATTGAGGCTGTTATTTTTCATCCTTTTATTTAACAAAAATTCTGTTATTTTTATCCTCTTATATGTACAGTAAAAATTGTATATTTTGCATTAATATGTCAGAATGATTATAGATTTCACAATTATATTAGATTGCGATGTTAATTTTTCTCTCAACTATTTTCTGATATATAAGACGATTATTTATATTTCTACTACATTTGTGAATGACCCCTATTTCGCAGCAAAAAATATACTCCAACTTTAAACAGCTATTATTCGGTCAATTTTAATGTTAGTTTTAATGTAAATTTTTACTAAATATCACTTATAGGACCGGGGGACCGTATAAAAATTTAACTTTCGTAATTTTTTAATAAATGTTTTTCTTGACCTAAATCACTTTAAAAGTAATTCTTTACCTTATTTAAACCATTTTTGTAATTGGAAGTATGCATCTAGGACCAACGGTTGCGAAAATAAAGGTCGGTCAGGTTATACGTGGACACCCTGTATATTACACTTTTATTTTAAAGAATAACGCTCCTCGAAAAATAAAGAAATCGACAATAAATTAAGGGGATATTAGCGACCCGTTCTTCCCTTTATACTTTACCGATGAACCCACAAAACTATTCAGGGAAAGAGCCTTATAACAATGAACCTATATACAAAATTTGAAACAAATCGGATAATTCTGCATGCAAAATCTATTTATCTAAATAGAGGGGGGCTATCCCCCGTTGCCGCTCTTTATACTTATCCAATGAACCCCCAAAACTAATCAGGAAAGAGCCTTATCACAATGAACCTATATACAAAATTTGAAGGAAATTGGATAATTCTGCACGAAAAGCCCATTTATCTAAATTAATGGTAGATTAGACCAATGTTCTTCCGTTTATACTTAACCAATTAACCCCCAAAACTAATCAGGGATGCGCCTTATCACAATGTGCCTATACAAAATTAGAAGCAATTCAAATAATTCTGCATGAAAAACTTATTTATCTAAATAAAGTGGGGAGGATTAGCCCCACATCCCCCCTTTACACTTAACCAATGAACCTCTAAAATTAATCAGGGAAGCGCCTTATAAGAATGAACCTATATACCAAATTTGAAGCAAGTCGGGTAATTCTGCAGGAAAAACACATTTATCTAAATTACGAGAGGATTAGCCCAACGTTCCCCTCTTTTTACTTAACCAATGAACCCCCCAAACTAATCAGGGAAGCGCCTTATCAGAATGAACCTATATACAAAATTTGAAGAACATAGGAAAATTCTGCATAAAAACCCATTTATCTAAATTAAGGGAGGGGGGGGATTAGCCCCCGTTTTCCCCTTTATACTTAACCAATGAACCCCCAAAACTAATCAGGAAGGCGCTTTATCAGAATGAACCTATACACAAAATTTGAATCAAATCGGGTAATTCTGCATGATAAACCCATTTATCTAATTTAAGGAAGGGATTAGCTCCCCATTCACCCGTTTTATACTTTACCAATGAACCCCTGAAACTAATCAGGGAAGCACCTAATCACAATGAACCCATATACAAAATTTGAAGCAAATCGGATAATTCTGCATGAAAAACCCATTTATCTAAATTAAGGGTATAACCCCTTCCCCACTCCCCACCCCTTTATACTAAAAAATAGAAAGTGCTTATCGTAGTATTTTAAATAAATAGAAAGAATATGTTTTAAATTTGGTGTTTCAAAGAAACTAAGTGTAAACTTTAAAAGATGGTTGAACACAGCACAACAAGCGATTTTTGTTTAGGATAGCAGAGCCACCATCCATTTATTTATTCCTTAATATAGGTTCTCTTACTACAGTTCAAAGCAGGACATTTTAAGAACTCGTTCATAACTTTAACAATAATGTAAACATTTTAACAAAATTTTCAATAGGTTTACTTTGTTTTGTATGAAATGAAACCACATCGTAAGAAGCAGTGCTAATCCACATTCAAACGGCCTTAAACTAGGCTACAGACTTCGGAATGTAGTTAAAGCCACTTCAATTGTGTTAAGAGTTTTTCATTTGAATTAAATTTGAGTATACTCTGTGATGTGTACATAATATAAATAGATTCATATGAAGGCTCTACAAAAGAAATCAAATACATTACCGTTTATGGGTTGTAATTGCTGGGAATAGGTTTTGAAATGTACTGTGTGTTTACACATTCGTTTATTTAGTGTTACTCATCTTATGTGCTACTTATTAAGTTTTATATTATGAAAAGGAGAGGATTTCGTAATAGATGTCCAGATTTTGGTGATGTTGAAAGATATTTCCTTATATATGCTTTGTGCATGATTATCCTTTCTTGTTTTACATGATTATTTGTCAATTACTTACCTACATTTTCAAGTCTAAAGTTGCTTAAAACATTATTTACAAATTGAAAAGATTTATTTAGCGAAATTCAAAATATAATTTAAAAACTTAGACAATTAGCTTAAAAAATCACATTGTTTAGTAAAAACTGTTTCTCTAACGATGAATTAAAGAAAATATTCAATCTATTTTCTCGCCGTTCCTACAAATTTCTTTTACGTCAACTTAGTGAAAGTTTAACAGCGTATATCTTTTTTCATTTTAAAATTTATAGGTTGTTTCAATTTACTTTCACACTTAGAAAGACAGATTACATGAAAGTAACTTTAATGAACGTGAAGAGAGTTTTTCTTTCTTACGGAATCGAAAACATTGGATACATGTCACCCGTTTTTATTTGTTAAATTATAATTTAATGTTCTTCTCTACATAGTTTTTTTTCAATGCCTTTGTTTTGTTTTTTTTCCTTCCTCCAAAATCCCCGATGCTTGTGTTATTCATACCTTTTTTCGTAAATTGATGCTCTCGATTAGGTAGGTTTTGCATTTTTCTTTAGCTCGAAAGGAGAGTAATTTCATAAAAACCAATTAATGTCACATTTGATAAATGTTTAAAAAATAATAGTGTGCTAGTGAGATGTATAAAATGCTGTGTAGCAGACAATAAAGAAAATAATTTGAAACATTTTTTTTCTTAAAATATGGCAGCAGATTTTGAAAAATCTGAATGCAGGACGGCATTGATATTGGGAACAAAGTTTGAAAATTGAAATCTTTAAACGTTTGTTTTGTATGTAAAAGTTTCTTTTACATAAACCGTCAAATTTGCATTCCGTTTTTAAATTTATCTTTTTTTTTTCATATTACTTATTGTCTATAAATTCCATAGATCCTATACATTGCTGCACAAAAGAATTCGCGTACATTTCTGTTTATTGACGAAAATTTCTGAAAAAGAGTTTCAGCTGTGTTTCTTAATTGAACTAAATATTTGCATATATTGTAGTATGTATATATATATAAATCTATACATGATACACATGTCTGCACAAAAGAATTCGCAAACTTTTAATGGTAATTGTTGAAACTGGATCTCCAAATGTGCTGTACTGTTCCCGTATTGTTTATCTAGATATCATCTTTCACCTTTCTAAACGGCAAACGAATTGTGGTGGCATAACTGTGAACGAAAATATATAATAGCATCTGCCAAGTTACACACGATTCCGAAAATCGTTATTTTCCTTTAGGAACCTCAGAAATTAATGTATTTTCGAGATTGAAAAAAGCATTTATAAAAGTAACTTTTCTTTAGCTGCTACTGATTTTAAAAAACGTTTCCTACTAGCTTTAATCGTGTATTAATCATTTTTCTAAAACCGAAATATCGAATTTTAGGATGTTATCGATTCTCAATTAAACATTTTCATCTTCTTAACTGAATTTACATATGCAAGATTAACAAATTAATATTAATTTTAATTAAAAATCTCTCCTCCTAGTTAGCTCCTCTCTCTGCCCTTCTTTTCATTTGTGACCTTATCACGTTTACTTTGGCTGACGACGGGCTATTAAACATAAAATCCCGAAACGCGTTCCTGTTTGTTCTTTTGTTTTTATATTCATTACAAAGTTTTATTATTTGATGTGATTTATCGCCAATTTTTCGGTTCTGTTTCATCGATCATTTTAATATTAATCTTAATGCTGCTAATTTATCATGTTTGTCTGTAAAACAGGTTTTTTCAACATGAAACTCTTTACTTGAGAATTGATAGCAACGTAAAAACCGACATTCCCGTTTGGGAAAATTTATTAATAGACTATAAAACTACCAAGAAAAGTTTCCGAAAATCAGTGGTAGCAAAAGAAACCCTTTTATATGCATATTTTTTTAAATCTCCGAAATATATTGGTTTCTGAGATTTCTAATAATACAGCACGGTTTTCGGTATCGTGGGTATCTCCTAGGAGATTATTGTATAAAATTTCGTTCGTGGTTATGTTATATTTCCTTAGATTAAGACTTTTTGTCCTTTATTACAGCGTGGAGGCTCAGCGGATGCTAATTTCAGTCTGCTGGTCGATTTTTAAAGTTCAAACGTCACAATCCAAAAAGTAAAATAAAGATTAGGTTAATACTGTCAAGCAACTGCTTTTAGATATATAGAAATATATTTTTGTGCCCTCTTTATTGCAACTGTGCGCCTATTCCAATGTTGATTTGTAATTATACATTCAAATAAAATACCGGGTGGTCCATATGTTAGTTTTGACATTAGATTTCTGTTATACGTGAAACGCTTTTTTAATGACAATAAACACGATAGAACATCAACGTTTTTGAAAATTTTTAGCCCCAAAACGCCATTTTTAAAAATTGCCGCAATTCTAATAAAATTTTTGAATGCCTCGACTGGAGATTCGTATTACATGAGTAAAAACATATAGAAACGACACAAAATCCGATACAACGTGGACGTATTTCAAAAATTTTCGGAACTACACTCCATTTTGGAAAATGGCCATTTTCTTGATTTCGCACGGAAATTTTTAATTTCTCCCTTTCCTATATTGTTATATTAAGTTTTAACTTCATCCGTAAAAAGGGAAGACTGTATTCAATACGTACAGTATATGTTCATGTAATAGTTCCACTATTAGGATGTTTTTTAAACAATTCACAAATAACATCAGCATTTTTATTGTTTAAATTACTTGCAAACTGTGAGCATTAAAAATATTAACACATTGTTCACTAGTCACGTATATTCTCATTTCTGCCCAGCTGTCAACTTACAAGAATTTTTACCATTACTTTTGAATAATAATCTTCAACTTATTTAATCGCAGAAGCCTCATATTATAAAAGCCAAATATTATTATTCAAAACTAGTAATAAGAAAAACATACAATATAAAGAGCGATTTTATATTAAATTGCCGGTCAACAAAGTGTTAAAAATAAATATTTAAATATTAAAATTTAATAAAAAAAATATTTTGTTTATGAATTTCAGGAAATAACATTAGACTATGTGATATGTGACAAGTAAGGTGTTCTTTTTATAACAGTTTCTGTAATACCTTTATAATCTCTTGAATCTGGCTATGCGCCGGAAAATATAATAACTCGTAGAACACTCATTCCATGAGCTATAAACATAAAGTCTACGAGAATGACAAGTTTGATGAAAGTTTTAAGTTATAAGAATTGCTTGAAAGCACTGTTTATGGGAAGAAATTAAAGTGTTAGAAGTTGGAATGGGCAATGCAGTTCCTTTAGCGTAATTAGTTAATATCGTATAATTTCTTTTTTACACCAGTACACTGAACTATTTCAAATGATCTTGACAGATCCTTATTTTAGTATCTATGATATTTTTTTATTTAGGTTAAACTGGTATTTTATAACTATAGTCCTTTTTCGAAAAATATATACAAATGTCCTATGAATTAAACCGGAAAGGGTGGGCATGGGAAAGGGCTTAAAAATTTCTGAGATAAAGTTTTGCCTCTCTGGGCAAATTTTCGAAAAAGACTAATATTATTGCACCATTAGGTACTGAAATTTAGCGTACAGCAAAATTTTATCTCTAATTCCCAGATAGATTTTTGGATATAGATTTGCGTCCAAGAAACCGAGAAACTGAAATGAAAATTTACGTACCACATATCTATATTTTGAATGTTAGCATCCTGGATACTTTCATCTGTATTGTTCTTCTCCTTGGGAATTTCATGGGGCCATATTTTCGAAAAAATCATGTGCGAGATTTTGTCCCTCCAGCGCTGCTCTCGAGTAAAATGCAAAAACTCCTTGCACGACGCCTTTATTTAAAGAGTCACTATCTTTCAAATTTCATCTGTAAGACCTTGTTATAGATCCTGAGATACAATTTTCTCCACCGAATTCAGAGTGCTGATTTTCAAATAAACTTTCCGTATTCCAACCCTATATTCTAAAATTCATTAACTAGCGCAATTCTATCTATGAGGCTCCGAAATATCATAAGACAGAATTTTTTTAAGGGGGTAGGGAACAGATTTGAAAAAAGTTTGTGCTGCAATGCCAATAAGATAATAGTTATCATACTTGAAAAATTCATATGGTAGACCTTGATAGATTCTGAGTTATGGCTTCCCCTTAAAGGGATCAGTGGAGTGGATTAAAAAAAAATCGTATTCCACACCAATTTTCTTAAATTCAACGATCAACAAAATTTCATACGTAATGATATGATATATCATGAGATATAATTTAGCCCTTCGGAGAGGGGCCGCATTTAAAAGAATGCTACGTAAACTCACTACATTTTGAGTGTCATCATCATAAATGGTTTAATCAGTAAGGTCTTGATAAACCCCGATACATGATTTTGAACCCCGTGTGTGCTCGGGTGATCGATTTTTAAAAATAAAAATCATTCACATTCCTTCTCTATATTTTAAAATTCTTCTTTAAAATATTTTGCGAGTCCATGTCATTTAAACTAGTTCAGTCGCACCTGTTCTAACCACATTTTTTTCTCCGGAACCTTGTCATTTGAACTACAGTGAAATCTGTCTAAGGCGGAATCGCTTGGAACTGAAATAAAACTCCGCCTTAGACAGATTTCCGGCTTAGACAGAAAAACTTTATAGACATCCTGTTCGCAGAGTATTAAACATTTATTTGGCTAAAAAGTAAAACTAAAGTGTCTTTTAACTTTTTAAATTAAATAAACATGAAATCTCAGTATATATTTTTATATATTTATAGTAATATTAATTTACACTACAAATTGATAGTACACAAACACACTGGTATATAAATCAAAACTACAGATTTTGGTGAAGAAAACAGTTATATTTTTCCTTAATTAATAAGCCATAAAATTCTATTATCTGAAACATATTTAGAAAAAAAATCGAATATTGTTGTTTGTTTATTTTTTTTTCTTAATCATTTCTTTTTCGGTATAGCACAATGTATTTCAGTTAACATTGGTATTATTTCATAATTGTTTCGCTCTATGTAAAAATTTTGTAAAAGCGTTAAATTCTTAAGAGCTTCTTCACATAAGCTTTTAATTGGGATATTTTGTTCTTCGAGTTTAATAATTTCAATTTTGTCTTTTAAGGATAAAATATTCGACGACTTTGATTTATTAATCCATTTAGGAATAATGACTTAAATTATATATCGAATCTCGTCTTTATAATATAAGAGTGTATACGACAACGATATTGTCTTGCATCTAGCACTTCCTGGGTTAAACACAAACTAAATTTGTGTACACTTTCACAGTCCGCATTTTCTTTACCTATTGAAAAGAGCTAGTAGATATTTCGAAAAGTTGTGGCAATATCCTTTTTGACTGAAATTCAACGAAGAAATCAGCCCTTTTTGTATATTATACGACAAACGAAAGGTAACAATTGCGAAAATACTTCAGGAGATTTTGAAAGTGTGCTGAAATCCTCCATAAGGTGCCAATGTGGCAGCCCTTTCTTTTTAAGCATATCTTCTTACATTACAGAAACTGAAGAATCAACTTGTCAGAAATCATGTGACCCGTTGTTCAACAATTCGCAGTCATATACAATAATAGAATCATGCTAATATCCCCAAACCGCTTCAGCAATCAGTGAGGCCTTCTTCTGACCTCTGGGAGTGAAACTGGACAATACATGTCATTATGAAAAGATAAGGTTTCTTTCCATTTATATTTCGCAGCAGAATTTTCTTCCGTCTTAAATGGTAAATTTTCTACCTATGACCCCAGAATGAATATCCGGTTCCGCGTTACACAGATTGTTTCCGTCTTTGGCAGATTTCTCGGAAATTTCTATGTTTAAAATTGTGGGACTATGAAATGTTTCCGGCTTAGACAGATTTCCGGCTTAGACAGATTCCGGCTTAGACAGAGTCCACTTAGTTTAATTGCACACAGCGCATCTCTAGTCGGAAAACGAGAGGCAGAGAAATGGAAAGGTCACTGAGGACAGCTACGCTCACTTTAAAGGTGTCCGGTTCAAACCATTTCCTTCTGCTGAATAATACATTTGAACTGTTTCTTTCAATCACGCCAAATCTGTAGTAATTGGTGTTCTTGATATTTCACCAATTTGAGAAAGGAATTATTTTTTATATGCCACAGCACAATATGCCACAGCAATTACATTCTTAGAAATATTAAAGGCCAATGTGAAATTCTTCTCATAGCAGTGATCCGATATTGATTAAATTGGTTAAAGAAGGATTCAATTTTTTTTCCAATGAAATACCAAATTTTCGAAGTATTTGCTTTATTTTGGAAATATAGGCAACGAAATGACACGATAACAGAAATATTGGCATTAGAATAAACATACATTATCAGTAAAACCCAAATAATGTAGAAATATTGAGGAGGTAAATATTTTTTGACACTATTGTACCAATAATGTAAACAAAATACAACTTCCATTTGTACATTATTAAATGGGCGACTCTATCACATCCTATTTCCAAATTGCTTTGCTATTCGGACAAAAAACCGAAAATAAACTGCTTTCGTCTTCGTTTATTAACTTTTAATGAATCTTTTCAAACACTTACGAGGAGTCTGAAAATTATATCTAGTTTTTTTTTTTATTTGTTCATCAAACATTTCTCTTTCAATTATAATATGTATGTATTTGCTTTTCTGTATGGTCATAAAGAGCTTGACCGTTATTCTTTCTTTTAAGTTTGAGTAAAATATTTATTATGAAATTACGCACTATTTCTTGCCATTATTGATGCAACTCTTAATTTTTTAAAAATTGTTTGTGCTCCTGCACGTTAAATCAGAGCCGTTTTGTAATTTTGTAAGTATTTTAAAATGAGAACCTTATTTTTTCTTAATAATCTGTTTTAAGCATAAACTAGGTATTTTTTAATCCATTTAAATTGAATGCGTGCATGCAAGTGTTGGGTAATAAATATAGTGATCATAAGCAGTGTTCAAAGATTTATTTTAACAGCAGCAATATTTTATATGTACAACAATTTCTTCACTAAAATGTATGAAAATAAAACAGTAAATGCCACGTTGAAATCTTGTATCTGAAGCGCAAATGTTACCCATAGTTCAAGGAAATCGTTTAAGTACATGACTATTTACTCTTATGATGGCTTTTTTTTCAGGTGGTTTAAACTTCAATCCTGTTTAAGGACATAAAATCTCCATGAATTATTTTGTTTTCTGTGAAATGTAATTTTTAAAAGGATTTTTAAGACTAAGTAAAATCAATGGAGGTTTATAAAATACAATATTACGTTCAAAATACTTTAATTGTTTTTATTTTAAAACAATTTTAGATAACATTATTTATTTATTTATAAACGTGACCTTCAACTGAATTTTAAAACCATGTTTGCTTAAAAAATATATCGGGTAATGCAAAAATCTATTTTATTTATTTATTTATTTTTTACTTGAGAAAATGTATTATCTGTTAACTTTTCTAGAAATAAATTAATGTACTTTTATTTTTAAATATGTGTTATAAACATAAGTTTGGATCTTTCAAAACCATATGTAAATTTTTATGTCTCAAAATTATTAGTACAAACGTTTTGAGTATATAAGTATACGCGTATAAATACACAAATCACTATAAATACAAGTTCGTAACCTAAGCCGAGAAGCGCAAAAAAGAGCTTCTGTGGAGATACATATGTTTACTACATAAAATCTAATAAATTATGGTGGACTCTTGGGACCCGTCAGCTAAGAAAGTAGCCATTGACACAAAAGTTGAACAATAACAAGTGGATGGCAGTGGGGCAGGCAGATTTAATATAACAATGATCAAATTATAAGCTTGAGTACTGAAAGAATGAGAGGGATAATTCTGACCCCAAGAACTTCACTAAACTGTAGCACTAATAATTCAGAATAAAGTAGCTACGCTGATCGTTCACAGGAACCCAAGTAATGGTAATTTACGCTTACGACAAACAAATGTCACTAGAAACTCTGTAATAGCAGTATATAAAATGCAATTAGAAACTCTGCAAATATCACTACAAAATGTCATATTCGAAACACTGCAATACCGCTATAAAGGGAACTGTGTGGATTTCATTATTCATTTATTTTGAAATCGTAACACCGTACCACGCTGGCTAACTCTCAACTGAGTATTCTCCTTCAAAACACAGCTCTCTGGAAAACACAGCACACCGGAGGCTCGTAAATGTTTAAATCTAGTCTTGATTTTCACAATGAGCATGATCCGATAAAATCCGAATCAACTAACGTCTACTGCCGTATTTATACCAGCTAGTCGACCACAGATACCTAATTAATATATCATTGCTCAAAGTAACCGTTAAAATTCGTTTCCGGGAGATT
Source organism: Maratus michaelseni (assembly GCA_963931845.1). Lineage (NCBI taxonomy): Eukaryota > Metazoa > Arthropoda > Arachnida > Araneae > Salticidae > Maratus > Maratus michaelseni. The sequence goes on from OZ007590.1 coordinate 189,876,950, forward strand.
TAGGCACACTTTGCAAGAATTAAAGGGATAACAGAATAGGAGGCTCGGTCAAGCACAAATGTTAGAATGAGGAAGGACAACACGTTCACACACAAACTCAAAAATCCATTTGACCCTAAACTGCCTTCATAAGACAGTAGCGTGGTACTTATCCTACAAAATTTTTCAGTTTTTTTTCATCCGTAATATTTTTGTCAATCTAAATATTAACATTGTAGAAAATTACAGGAACAAAATGAATATTATGTGCTATTTAATGACAGAAAAGTGACAGTACGAGACTTGAAAACTATGTAACTAATTCACAAAAATATCTCGACGTGTGGGTCAGCATTCAGCGTAAATGGTTAAACAGTCATTTGAGTTCCTTCAGATAATTATCTGAAAAGATACCTTAGCAATTATAAAACTATTTAGTATAACCTCAAGACCTTTTTATTTATATCAAAATACTCATGAATACATCTTGCACCTTACACATATTTAATTATAAGAATAAAAAGTGCTTCTTACCAACTCTTTTTAGCGTAGCTTTTTGAAAGATAACTTTTCTGTATGAACAACAATTGTAGAAGTTCATTGGATGAAAATTTTAATAATCTAAATGATATCAATTGACAGATTAATATTCGTATGTAATTTAAATCTTTTTACAAAAAAGGTATAAAATCAATATGTAATAAATAGAATTTTTAACATAAAAATATTCCAATTATGTTGAATGACTTGTTTACCAAGTTAAATATTATTTGGAATCTCATTAATTAGGAATTTCTTGAAAGTAATTCTGGAATTAATTCCAATATCAATCTTTCTGACATCGCTTTACGACACTAGCGTAATTGGGCTGTTTTCAAGAAAACATCTCCTGAATGTTCTTTTAATTAACAAGAAATGACATTTCTTTTTCAGGATAACAATGGATCGCGATTCCATGTCAGGATTAGTCTGAAATAAAACAATTCAGCGGAATTAAACTTGAGCTTTGACAAGTAATGCCAAGCGCACAATGCATAGATATCTAAATAAAAGTTGGATTCTTGTAAGACTTAAACTATTTCGTATTTTTAACCACGTTAAAAGCAACGCTCTAACACTTTTTATAAGGCTTTTTTTCAATTTAATTTTAGTTACTTTCGATTTGTGACATAGCTACGAGAATCAGTATAACAATATTTTTTTCTATAATGTATTTTTCTTTCTAATTTTTTAAACATATACAGCCAAAATAGAAGACAATGTTCACCTAGTAAACAATTAAAAAGGGCAAAAATTTCACTTGAGAGCCTACATCAGTAATGCGAAAAAACGCGCAAGCTAATGTTAAGTCTATGGGAGTTAAGTCTATGGTTCTTTACAGATTTCTGGCTCGCATTTTAATATTTTTAAATGATTTTTTTTTTTTTTTTTTTTTTTTTTTTTTTTTTGCATAGGATAGTTGAGGTCGATCTCTAACGTTGTTACAGTTTTTTATAAAAGGACATTTTGAATTTTGGAACCGGTTCCAACAGTGAAAGTAACCTTATATATATAAAAAAAAACTGGAACTAAAATCAAAAAAGTAACAATTAACAACGTTAGAGATCGATCTCAACTATCCTATGCAAAAAAAAAAAAAAAAAAAAAAAAAAAAAAAATCATTTAAAAATATAAAAATGCGAGTGAGATGTCTGTAATGGTACGTTAAAATCAGACTCCCGGAGATTCAGGCACGCTTTACAAAAATTAAAGGGATGACAGAATAGAAAGCTCGGTCAAGCACAAATGTTAGAATAAGCAAGCACAACGCGCTCACACACAAAACTCAAAAATTCATTTGACCCTAAACTACATTCATAAGAGAGTAGTTAGGCACTTAAACTACCAAATAATTACGTTTTTTTTTTTTTTTTTTTTTTTTTTCAGTAATATTTTTGCCAATCAAATTATTAAAATTGTAGCAATTACAAGAACAAAAATGAATATTATGTGTTATTTAATGACAGACATTCAGTGATTGAATAAGATGAAGATTATTATTAAAAAGCAACAGTACGAGACTTGGAAACTGTACAGCTAATCCACAAAAATATCTCAACGTGTGGGGCACGTCATTCAGCGTAAGTGGTTAAACTGTCATTTGATATCATTCATAAATTATTTGAAAAGGTACGTAAGCAATTATAAAACTATTTACTCAAACCTCAAGACACTTTATTTATATTACTCATGATTTAATTACTCATGATTACATCATGTACCTTAGAAATATTCATTTTTGAGATTAAAAAGGGCTTCTTACCAATTCTTTTTCGCGTAGCTTTTGTAAAGATAGCTTTTCTGTACGAACAACAATTACAGAAGTTTCAGCAATGAAAATTTTAATAATCTAAATGAAATCAGTTGACGGATTATTATTCGTATGCAATTTAAATCTTTTTATAAAAACGTCATAAAATCAATATTTAATAAAAATATTCCAATTATGTTGAATGACTTGTTTACCAAGTTAAATATTTGGAATCTCATTAATCAGGATTTTCTTGAAAGTAATTCTGGAATTAATTCCAATATCAATCTTTCTGACATCGCTTTACGACACTGGCGTAATTGGGCTGTTTTCAAGAAAACATCTCCTGAATGTTCTTTTAATTAACGAGAAACGACATTTCTTTTTCTCGATTGCAATGGATCGCGATTCCATGTCAGGATTAGTCTGAAATAAAGCAATACAGCGGAATTAAACTTGAGCTTTGACAAGTAATGTCAAGTGCACAATGCATAGATATCTAAACAAAAGTTGGATTCTTCTAAGACTTGAACGGTTTTTTTTTAGCCACATTAAAAGCAACGCTCTAACACATTTCCTAAGGCATTTGCTTTTCATTTTAATTTTAGTTACTTTTGATTTGTGACGTAGCTACGACAATCAGTATAACAAACATGTTATATTAATTTTTTTTTTAAATTTTCAAACATAACTGCCAAAATAGGAGACAATACTCACCTAGTAAACATTTAAAAAGGCAAAAATTTCACTTAAGAGCCTACATCAGTAATGCGAAAAAACGTGCAAGCTAATGTTAAGTCTATGGGAAGGTTCTTTACAGATTTCTGTCTCGCATTCTAATATTTTTAAATGATTCTTTTTTTTTTGCATAGGATAGTTGAGGTCGATCTGTAGCGTTATTAGTTTTTACTTTTTTGATTTTGATCACAGTTTTTTATAAACCTACATTTTAACCGGTTCCGAAATTGAAAGTACCCTTATATAAAAAAAACTGGAACTAAAATCGAAAAGTAAAAACTAACAACGTTAGAAATCGACCTTAACTATCATATGAAAAAAAAATCATTTATAATTATAAAAATGCGAGCGATAAATCTGTAAAGAACCTTCCCATAGACTTAAAATTAGCGTTCGAGTATCTTCGGAAGACTAGCATAGGCTCTTAAAAGATATATCTTAAAATTGCATGACAAAGTTCTTAGAATACTTTCCAAGAAAATATTTTATCAGTATGTAGATTTATTGTTGCCATAGCAATAAAACTCATTCTATGCAACTCAGTAAATATTTTTTATCTATGACAGCGGAAAACACTTTTGCAATTTTTTATACTTCTTAAAATAAAGAAATGCAAGATATAGTGCTACTATGCTTTAACCTGGGTATTTAAAATGAAATTTCTTCAGAAAAAGAAATTATGTATTCCTTATCCTTGTAAAAACGGATTTCATTTTAAATTCACAATCGCTATGGATACTGGCGAGAGAAATATTTTTGGAAAAGTTTCTTTGTCCTTCCTTTCAATAAAAACGTGTTATTGAAGGGATAATAGAAAAGAAAAACTGTAGAAGAGCTATAAAATATATCTGTAAAAGATTACGTCTCAGAATATTTGCCAGTATTGATACTGAAGTAAAAATATTTAGAAGGATATGGAAGGAAAATAAGTATACTTTGAACGATTATTTTCTAATATGAAATTATTTTAAAATGCAGTTTTAATAATGTTTCTAAGCTAAAATGTTATTGCACCGTACGCTAAAAACATTACAAAAATATTAAATTACTGAAATTTGTAGAAAGCATTTATAGAATTTCAACATAAAATACAATATACATTTCATGGATTGTTAGCTAGTTTAATCGTAGTATTAAATGAAAGCCGATTCTAATTTGCCAAGTTCAATGTTTATGTGCAGTTTGCTTTAAATAGTATTTTGTTTAACTATGAACATTTCACTCTTTAATACGTATGTATCAGTGTGGAAGTTATATAAGGGTTTTTCTTGGATTTGTCTTACAAATATCATCATAACTCTATAACGACATTCCATATAAAGATATTTTAAAATCTTTTTCGAAAAATTACCTAACAGTGCAAGTACCTTTTTTAATTACGTTGTTTATTAGCAGAAAATATATTTAGTGGATATTAAAATATAAATTATGTTCATTTTCCTTGATTGGGGTTCAGTGCATACTATAACTATATCTACCACTTTTTTTCAATATATGAAAGGAATAGTTCCTAATGAAGAATTTTATATATGATTATTTTATTAGCATAGATTATGCATATGATTGGGATGCTTATCATAGATAACATAATGTATTTTTTCCGGATGATTGGGATCAAAACGTAACTTTTATCAGCTAAAGTTTTTGATGTTTTATCAAACTGCAGTCTAGATTCCCAAAAATTATGTAAATAATAATCATAATTATTTTAATATTAATAATAAAGATGATTCTGATGATGATGATTTTAACAACAAATTTTAAACAAATGTTTCATTTCAATGAAATATAATGTTTAGCTGAACACTGTTTAAAATTTACAGCAAACTGTCCAGTCATTCTACCGTTTTTATAGAAAACGGTTACATAACCATAACTTAACACTATTCTAACCATAATATGGGCAATAATATCGTCAGAATAGAGATAAATTACGGTGATTTAACAGTTGTCTATCAAAACGGTCAAATGACTGGGCAGTTTGCTGCATATTTATAACAATGAAGATTGATATACATGTAATGCATAAAATTGTTTCTGCAGTAAAATTTATTCGTAAAACATATTTTTTATCTTTTTGTTTGTTTTTTAATAAATAATAGATATATAAACCAAATTTTGAATGCTTTCAAAAATATTATCTATACATTTTTGTAATTAATCTCCATAAAACAACACAAAATTTTAAGCATAATTTATAAAAATGATTCAAAGAATTATCTAATAATTCAGTCTAATTTCATTTCACCGTTTAATTTTATATAACGTGTAGAAATTTAAATTTGCCTAGAAACATTAAACTTTTAAATAACTTTTGTTTTTCAGTTGTTCAAAAATTTGATTACGGAATTTCAAATAGTAAAGTCTATTATTTTTCTCGTATGCATAAGATGTGATTGCTCTGTAGTTTCAAGAAAAATGTAATGAAAATAAAGTTAAAGACGGTTCATAAATAGATTTTTTTTTTAAATATTATTTAATTATAAAGAAGGTAAAAAACAAAAAAACATGTAGTTAGTTATTTTGCTTCTATGAAAAAGGTTTTTTATCTTCTTTAAATTAACTTTTTGGCGTTTTCTGATAAATAAAACATAATTTTTTCCCAAAGTTCGTATATTCCATTAAAAAAAACTTTGGCGGAAGAGATAGAATTTATTAATAAAGTGCAAATTTATACAAAATGTTTTAGAAAATTTTAGAGAAGAATATTAAATTTTGAATATCATTTAGAATAAAATTCTGTACTAAATAAAAACAGTCTTTCCGGCTTGTACTGGGTGGAAAACGTAGCTTTCGTGGTACATGTTTTTAAAAATTCAACTCATTTTACCCGAAGCTAAAATGCTTGGAACCTGATTGTTCATTAATACTGAATTTGAATGCGAATTTCAGCATGAGAGTTACAGCATAATAAAAATCAGATTGTTTAAAAAATCAGCCACCCTAGAATTTCAAACTGCCATATCTCAGCAATTTTTTAAGAGAAAGCCAGAACAAAACATATTTCGGAATCCTTGTATCACTGTCTAACACTTAACGGAGACAATTGTTTTAATTTATAAGTTTTCATACATCGTTGTGAATTTTTAAACAAAATTAAAAAAATTAATTTGCCACCATTTTGAAACAAGATGACGCATGAAACTGGCCAACGAACTCAGTCGAGACCTTGGTATGTTCTGTACACACGATCAGTCACATTCATATCGGTTTATAAATACAAGAGTTACAGCATAACATATCTCAAAATCTCAACCACTCTAGAATTTCAAACTGCCATATTTCAGCCATTTTTTAAGATATAGCCAGAATAAAAAATGTTCCAGAATCCTTGTATGTAACACTTAACAGAAACAATTTTCTTTTAATTTATAATTTTTTGTACACCTTTTTGGATTTTTAAATATTTTAAAATTTTTAAATGGCCGCTCTTTTGAAACAAGATGGCGGATGAAGTTGGCCAACGAACTCGGTCGAGACCTTGGTATGTCCTATTCACATACTCAGTCACATTCAAATCGGTTCATAAATAAGAGAGTTACAGCATGACATATATATATATATATATATATATATATATCAACATTTGAACGGAGGGTGGTTTGGGTGTCTGGGGGTCATGATCGGTCAAAATATACCAAGATTTTTTGGAATTGTTTTCATTCGAACGGGTGCAATAGGTAGCTTTTTACAATGAAAGTTACCTAAAAAATAAGTTAAAAAAACATTGGAACTTACTACATAAAATTCATACCTTCGTTCAATTTATTCAATACCATGCATTCAGTAATTGTGGAGTCGAAAAATTCGAGTTGGTTGGTTTTTCTTGCTTAGTTAGCATGTTTTAAGACTTGTTGACAATTAATTGTTTTAATTCTTAATGAACAAATTTATTTTAATATTTTTAGTCTTTAATAGTTTTTAAGAAAGAAATACGTAGAATTTGGTATTTTTGTATGACCAATATAAAGCGGTCTCTGTCCCTTTAAATTTAATATTATTAACATTTTAATTTTTATAAAGATCCCATATTCACTGTTTCTGAAATAACAAGCATTACGTAAGACGCATAGATAAGCAAAACACGGTATTTTAAATAAAAATAACAAAATATTTTTGTATTGTACATAGTTTATTGTTCACTACAGATGATAAAAATATTTTTTATTTTGAATAGACATTCTACCAGTAGTATTCAAAGATTTAAAAACAATCTTACCTGTCAGTAATAAATGAATAAATTTATTTAAAATATAATATTGTAACTAGAGATAAAATTTGTGATATGTTGCAACTATAACTTGACACAGGGATTGGCTTAAAACATTTCAGAAATGTCGAAAAATCTTAAGCCTTTGGGAGGCCGAAAGCGAAGATAAATACTTTCACTACATTATCATATTATATTAAATTAAATACAGCAGATAGTGACAAAATAATATTGAGTTAGAAAATTTTACAGTATTTAAAGAACGTTTAATTTTCTTACTATATATAATACATAGATAATAAAGAATCCTGTTTTACCATATTAACATTTTGTTAATAGTTTGTATTTTTTTCTACATTAATTTTAATATGTAAAATATCAGTGTCTCAATGAGGAGGGACCATTTAAAATTAAATAATTTGAAAACGCTTAACGATAGAAATGCCCCATTTGTTGCATTTTTCTTAGAAAAGCAAGATATTTTAAACACACTATTTCAAAATTATTTTACAATTTCGGAATTAGGTGGCGCTGTAAATTGAAAATATAAATAACTATTTTCGTAATGTCTGCTATTTGCAGCAATAACATGACAAATTATTTCCTTTCAAATATTTCCTTTCTGAATTGCAAAGAAAGCGCAGCTTTAATCTACTTATAATAAAATCCAAATGCAAGAAAGTGTCTGTAACCATTCCGGGCGGGACCACTCTGGTCTGTGAAACGACCGTAGTTAAACGCCATGTTAGGTTTAATGAAAAACCTATGCTAACATATGACAGCTAATTGATAATATCTTCTACTTGAAATTATGTCTGTACAGCATATTTTTCCTATAAAACATGTATAGCATATACTATTATAATGTTTTAAGTTCTTAATTAAAAATTCAGATTAAACATCGGAATCCCAGATATAAACAAACGAACACTGTTGCGAACAATATTGTTTTGGCGCCATCTACTGGCTTTAAAATGTACTTTTCTACAATACAAGCCTTTCAATAAGGAAATCTTCATGCGGTTTTTATCAAGTCCTATAAAAATGGCACGCAGATCAACAATCCGTCATTTTTGACGGGGGTTATATACTAGCTTTTTACAAACTTACTGTACTAAATGTTTTACAAGCATAAGGCATTAAGTTTAGAAACAATTATTCAAAGCTTTTTATGTTTATTCATAAAGTAAAATATCCATAGGAACTTTCCAAATTATGTTAATCTAAGATTTTTTTTATGTCATTTTAAACATTAGTAAATTTATGATTTTTAAAAAATTAATTGATTTAAATCAATGATTTAAAAAATCAGTTGATTTAAATCATGATTTAATCACCAATTTAAATCATCTGATTAAACACCTAGATTGTTTTGGCGCCATCTACCGGCTTTAAAATGTACTTTTCTACAATACAAACCTTTCAATAAGAAAATCTTCATGCGATTTGTATTAAGTCTTATGAAAATGGAACGCAGATCCACAATCCGTTATTTTTGAGGGGGCTATATACTAGTTTGTAGATAAATGCAAAGAATGATCTTGCATTAAAAAAACAGCCTCTTTAATCTAATACTGTTAGTTTAATTTTCACAATAGCCTATGATTTTGAAAATTACATACACTCTAAATAAGAAAGAGTGACTATTCACTCCGGAGGAGTGGATATTCACTCTATCGCAGAGTCAAAATTTGCCCAACCTCTTTAGAGTGACTATTCACTCTAGGCAAAAGTGAAATTATTCACTCTCTGAAAGAGTGAATACTCACTCCCGAGAAGTGAATAGTCACTCTAAACAGGGGTGGATACTCACTCTTTCAGAGGAGTGACTATCCACTCTTGCAAAAAGAGTGGGTTTTTTCACCCTGATAGGAGTGAATAGTCACTCTTTCATAGGAGTGGCTATCCACTCTTTCATAGGAGTGACTATTCACTCTGGCAAAAGGAGTGGATTTCTCACTCCTAACAGGAGTGTATAGCCACTCTTTCATAGGAGTGAATGTTCACTTTTTATGGAGTGAATAAAAAAAAAAATTATGTTTCTTTTTTGGGCATTTTAAAAGAATCATATATTTTAGAGCATGCAATGAAAATAGACACAAGCGTGGTAAAGATTGGACTAAAATACTTTATTGGCAATATTTATTTAATTCAGTTTGTAACAGTAATTGAACTCTTAAGGAAAAATTCAATTAGAGTTACATAATGAATTAAATTAGATTACTGACAAAAAACTAAAATATTTTATTCCAAGCTTATCACTATTGTGTTTTCTTTCATTGCATGCCTTATAAAGATATGATAGTTTTAAAATGCCCATAAAGGCAAGTAATTAACCAAAATCTTAATCAGTGTATATTATTTCTTTCCTTTTCAAATACCCATTAAGTTTTACTTACACTGTAAACTGAAATGTCTGAAATTCAGACACTTAAGTGTCTGAGACGGATGGTTAAAAAAAGAGACACTTTAAAGTGTCTTAAAAATTTAAGACACTTAAATGTGTCTGAATTTCAGACACTTGAAATGTCTGAATTGTGGCCGTTTTTGTGCTCTGATTTGTGAGGAATATGCAGATATTTCTGACCACACTTTTTTTAGCATTAAATACAGCCATGTTTGACCACAGTGAATCCTGGATAAATTGGAAAATATTTGACCATAAAGCAGGGCTGGGGTTTGTTCCGGAAGCAGAACCTGATTAAAGCAGGGGCAAACTGGGTCATCCCCCCCTCCCCCGATTTGAGGGGGCCCCAAGTTTGGTATGAAATTTTTGTAAAGCTGATATTTTAAATCTCTTTCGACTTTGTACTGATTATAATCAATATTTTGAACTTTTAGAGTAGGATACGTTTAAAAACTAAAAATATATTTATCTAAATACAATAAAATCTTTCAATAGTGGACACCGCATCATCGTAGAATTTGTGTGCTATTCGGAGAAAGCGGACTCTTCCGAATAACAGACAAATTCCGTCGTCCTGGGGTGTCCGCTATTGAAAAGTTTTACTGTACTTAGATAAATATATTTTTGGTTTTTAAACTTATCCTACTCTAAATGTTCAAAATATTGATTATAGTCAGTGCAACGTCGAAATAGATATAAAATATCAGCTTTATGAAAATTGCATACTAAATTTGAGAACCCTAAAATCATAGTGGCAATGGCTAACGGCCCAGTTTGCCCATGCTCTTATGGAAGAAATCGAATCTTGCTTTATGGCCAAATATGTATTCTAAAGCATGAAAGTGTTTAATTTTTTGTCATAGTATAGAAGATGTGCACTAAAACAATTCGATTACTGAGCATATAAAAAATATGTTTTTATATAATATTTTTTATATTCAACTTCATTCTATGCTAAAAGCATGTACAATATTGATTACAACTTTTCTGCACCGCCCGATTACACGAATTAAGTCATTGAAAACTGTTGTCGGCAACGACTTCATTAGCGGCGCACATTAAAATGACCATCCATTAAAAAAAAAAAAAAAAAAAAAAAAAAAAAAAAATCATTTTAGAATGAAAATTTAACACTGCAATATTAGATTAAAACTGTAATGTTGTTTTAGAAGAACAATGCAACTTTTCATCAAAATTGACTATTTATTTTAGATAGAAAATACTTCTTTTAGAAAAATACTTCTGATTAATTGTTTTAAAGGATCATCAAATTAAAATTGATATAAAATAATTTTGTACCATATAGTTCGTTTTCTTAGAAGAAAGTACAAGTTTATTTCCATGAAGTATGCTTTGAATTGTTTTAAGACTTGAATAGAACAGTTCAATAATGATAATAAAAAAATAATAATGGCAACTATAGTTTTTTCATTCTCTGAATGCTTTATATATTTTTTAAAATACTAACATATATAAAAACCAGGTTTATGCTATGGGAAACTTTATATATATATAATATGTGTGAAGAAATATATTTTTTCTTTTTAACGTAAAAACATATTAAAATTTACTGAAAACCCTGTATTTTAGATCTTATACAACACAGTTAAACAATCTAGAGTTTTAAAAAAATAAAAAATAAAGAAAGAAAAATAATAGAACCAGTAAATTTAGATCTCGAATTTTATTACAACAATGAAAACCATTTAGAAAAATATTTGGACCAAAATTATGCAAAAATGTAAATGTCTAGCTTTTTTTATTTTCCATTTTCTATTTTTAACCTTTTTACTAAAAATATTTTTTTTAAAATATTAAAATTTGTTTTCAATATCTCAAGTTTTGCAAAACCGAAAGCTAAAGTTTTGAGCAATAAATCAAAGTAAGTAATGATATATTTGTTTTACAATTAAAATTTGCTTTAAAACCAAGTAATATTATGTGTAACTTAGAAGATTTTTTTAAATTCACATTCTCAAATTAAAAAAAAAAATATGTTCTGCCAGTTTGCCAATAAGTTTTTTAGGTTTAACAAATCAGATTTGACAAAAATAAATTCACCCCCCCCCCCCCCCCCCCAGAAAAAATGTAAAAAGATTTCTCGAAGAAAATTGTACATCTCTAATTATAAAATATAAAAAATAGGTCACCACAGGAGTTTGACCGCGAAAGAAAATGTTATAAGTATTCCGCATATTCATCAAAGCAACATTAAAAATTCCTTTACATATCAAAGTGTTAAAAAAAATTATAAACACAGCATTTTTTTTTTCAGCATAAGGTTTGATAACTTTCTGTTATTGCTTTTTTAAAAATACATATTTTAAAGTACGCATTTAAAAAATATATATATATTACTGATATTTTACAGTCATAGTAATAACATATAATTGCATAATATATATGTATATATATTTCTGAACTTCAATAAAATCAATGCTGTGAGTTATAATCCAGATTCTTTACAATAAAAAACTTTTATTGATAAAGTGGAGATCTAAAGATATATTAAACAAATTTGCTAATTTTGAAATTGATATGAATTTATTTGAAAATCATAAAAAATACACAAATATTTTAACATTAAAATATATTTATTTGGATTTAAAAAGATACAAATATAACAAATACATATTATTCTTATCAAATTAATTTAAATAGTAATTAAATAATCTTATATAAGCAATTATATTCCAACAAAAGCTTTATTTGAAAACGAAAATTAGTAGTTGTTTATAATCCTACCTACCTTTGATGAGTTAGTCATAACCATAATAGTAAATTATTTTAAACAAATATAACACGAAAATAAATAATTATGAGATTAAATGTTGATTTTATAATATTTATAACTTGTCAATGGAATAGTCAGAATTGAATGAATATTATAACAAGTTGTTGAGCGTACTCGCTCAATTAAGGTAGTTGCACACTTCTGGCAAAACATAAAAAAAAGCACTGTTTTGCAAACCGATTTGTTAAAAATATTCATTGAAAATAAATCGCACATATTTTCCTTTCGAAAAGGGGGAAAAAAACACATCCGACTGCAAAAAAAAACTCACCAGTCGGATTTTATAAAAATAATATTCAAAAAGTACAATACGAAAATAGATAATTCTCAGATTAAATGTTGATTTTATAATATTTATAACTTGTCAATGGAATAGACATAGAGCGTACTCCCTCAATTAAGGCAGTTGCACACTTTTGGCAAAACATAAAAAAAAAGCACTGTTTTGCAAACCGATTTCTAAAAAATATTCATTGAAAATAAATCACACATATTTTCCTTCTGAAAAGGGGAAAAAAAAACACATCCGACTGCAAAAAAAAACTCACCAGTCGGATTTTATAAAAATAATATTCAAAAAGTACAATACGAAAATAGATAATTCTCAGATTAAATGTTGATTTTATAATATTTATAACTTGTCAATGGAATAGTCATAGAGCGTACTCCCTCAATTAAGGCAGTTGCACACTTTTGGCAAAACATAGAAAAAAGCACTGTTTTGCAAACCGATTTCTAAAAAATATTCATTGAAAATAAATCACACATATTTTCATTCTGAAAAGGGGGATAAAAAACACATCCGACTGCAAAAAAAAACTCACCAGTCGGATTTTATAAAAATAATATTCAAAAAGCACAATCTTCGTGATGAACGGAAAAAAAAAAATTAATAAAATACACACCAATGTTCTAACAATTATAACATTTTATAAATTACAAGCATTTTCTTCAGCGTATATTATTTCTATGTATCGTTTCATGATTACTGTAAATTACTTGTAATCCACATCCACACATAAGGACTGACACAAAATTATAAGCACATAATTTTTCAGTATCAAAGTTACGAACATCTCTTCAAACTACTAAACCGTTGAACTAACATTTTAAATCGAAGTATTAACGCGTCAGCCAATCGTCATAGACGTCTGCCAAGAATGAAAATGGTCCTCGTCAGCGGTCTGTTAAAAAAAAAAAAAAGACAATATTTACGTCAGCATTGCTAATGGTGCGATCTCTGACCCAATTGACTCATTAAACTTTTTTTTTTTTTATCTGCGCAGCGGGCAGAAACTTTTTATTTTCTGGCGTTAAATTTATCAATTATCAAAATATAATTACTACAGTTGTTATATTTTCAGACAGAGGGAAAATAGCTTAAAAAAAAAAAAAAGATTGACGTAACACTTGCATATAATATATCGAATTTTAAAGAATTTAAAAGCAATTTTCATATTTCAGATTTTTGCTTTAGATATGAAAATCCAAAACATTATTCATCCATTAACTTTTGAAAGACTTTATAACTTAATCTGAATTTCCATACGTTATTAAAACTAGAGTGGTCACTATTTGTATATACAACTTTGAAATCACTGTTGTTAAACTTTATAGAGACCAATCAGTGTCACATCGTAATTGGAATTTTGCGATCGCTTATGGAAAGTTTAAAAAGACGTTTCTGTTTAAAATGTCAGCTAAAAATTATTATTTAAAAAATATAATATTAAATTGTTTTTAAAAAGGATAATACATATTATTCCCCGGTGAATTTATAATATTTAAACACCACGAAAATAAGGGACTAAGATTTTTTTCGTCAGAGATGGGGTGTGGGGCTCTGTCCCCCTGAATCCACCGTATAAGTCAATTTTTAATTTTATTTATCCTGTATTTTAGTTTATTATTCTAAAATCATACATATTTCTGTTGTCAACATACCTTTTTCCATGAATTTACAAAACACACAACAATAAATGAGGTAACCTCCTTCGAAAGGTTTTTGAAGCAGCTTCTGACATAGTACCACCACCACATTTCGTTAAAACATGGTTTTTGATTAAATATTGCTATTAATTAAAAATTAAATCGGCATTGTTTTTATAAATGAAATGCGAGATTTTTCCTCAAATTAGTGTTGCCACAAAAATAAAATAACCGCATTATATAGTGCAGAACAAAAATTAAAAAAATATAAATAGTAGTACAAAAAAGATAAAATATCAATTCGCCACATAGGTTTACTTTATATTTATGGTTAAAAAGCAAAATTGATATTGAAATGTTTAAAAGAAAATAAAGACACCATCGATCGGTCGAAGCAGTGGTATTTCACGTGTATAATAAAAGGTATGCTTTGTTATATTAAATTTTATTTTAAGTGCATTCAATTTTTTTTTTCATGTTTTCCAAGAAGCGGATGGATATCTTGTGAATTGACGAAGTTATCAATTTTTTTCTTCCTAAAATCCTATCCCCCCCCCCCCTTCCTTGAGGCCATTTTTAATGATATCAAAAATCTGTCATACATAAATTTTCGGCCCTTTTCCTAGAAATATTAATAACTTTAAACGGATTTGATACGTATCATAATTAAGAAGTTATGGGTTTTTTTCTGTTTTCACCCCCCCCCCCCCCTATTTCGATTTTGCCCATTAACGAACTTGACCGAGATTTTATGTCCTTTGATTATATGTTATCAGTTTGGAAGAGATTTGTGCAGAATTATTGAAGTTATCGTGTCCATAAAAAAAATGATATAGCTATATAGACAGATAGATAAAGTTTTGAACTGGGGGGGGGGGGGTGGTTTGGGGTTTTAGGGGTTATAATCGGCGTAGATCTGCAAAAATTTTCAGAAATTCCAACATAGGGGAGAATGTAATAGGTAACATTTCTTACGAAATCTACCTAAAAAGAAAAAGGAAAAATGATCATTTCGTTTCTCTCAATAAATAAATATGGACAAAATTATATAATGCCAGGCTTTCACTCTTCAACGGAGTGAAATATTTCACTCTTGTCAAAGGAGTGAGACAGTCACTCTCGACAACGGAGTGAGATATTTCACTCCTTTCTAGAGAGTGAAAAATCCCACTCTTTAAAGAGTGTATTCTTATAAAATTCACTCCAAAAAGAGTGAAAATGCCTCTCACTCTTCCAAAGAGTCAACTTCTCACTCCTCCCAATTTTAGAGTGTATGTGTAAAGAAATTTTACAATTTAACAAAGAAATTTTTGCTAACTTTCTATATTTGTAAGGTACCGGACTCTTTAAAATGTAAAAGAGAAGTATTAATGGTTTATCTTTAGAGAGCTCCCAAATGGTCTGCTTTTTGAATAACAGTATTTTCTAAGAAATTTTTTCGATTTAGGTTTCTACAACATATGGAATAGAAATAACATATGAGGGATACTTTCTACAAAATTTGCAAGAAAGATCTAAAAATAAAAATTATTCTTAGAAAATACTGGTATTTAAAAAGTAGATCATGTGGAAG
This sequence comes from Maratus michaelseni, assembly GCA_963931845.1. Lineage (NCBI taxonomy): Eukaryota > Metazoa > Arthropoda > Arachnida > Araneae > Salticidae > Maratus > Maratus michaelseni. Next base: position 189,892,870 of record OZ007590.1, read on the forward strand.
CCTTGTCTTTATTTCAAAGTTATATTCTTTTATCCGGTTTAGGAATTTTCTTATTTTCACAAAATTTTTTACAAAATTTATTTTTGTTTTTTAAAAACTAATTTTATCTTTTGAAAAAATTATTATTATTTAAAGAAAAAAAAAACTTTCGTTGCAAAATGTTTTCTAAATACAAAAGTTTGAACTAGAAATTTAAAAACTTTTAGTAGAAAAAACAGAAAAAGAAAACAGTAAATAAACTTTCGCATAGTTCTACTTAAAAAAAAAAAAAAAAAAAAAAAAAAAAATCATGTTGAACTTACCATTAAAAATATTTACGTAATCACCATTTTTACATTAAGCTATGATTTGAAATTGCAGAACTGATTTACAGTTTTTTAGAATTTTAAAGATAAAATATTAACATCTTGTATATGGTCAATGCGAATTAAAATAAAATATTTAGGAGGGATTAGCTGTTCACTACACTTTCCCACAATTCATAAAATAGAGCAATTTTCATTGAAACAATCCAAAGAGAACCAGCATGGACATTTCATATTTAGTGTTAGAATATCAATTTCGCTCGCATTGGAATTCAATTAAAAAAATTGCTGTTTCGCTCAAAGTTCTTCCTTTGCTGATTTTAGAAATGAAGTAACTGGAGCATTTTATGATTACACATAATACTTGTTTGTCAATACCGAAACACTAAAAGATTGAACGATTTATCATTTATTAAAAATTATCAGTTTTAAATGAGTATTTTTCTAAAATACACAAGATAATCAACAAATTTCATCACAAATACAGAGGATGTAAAACTAAAATGTAATGTAAAACTAAGAGATGTCAGAATTTTACATTTACAGCCTAATAATAAAGTTACGACGACATACATTATTATTTCCTAGCTAACAGGTGTGTTTAATTTTAAAAAAAATAATTTCCAGATACGCAATGAATGGAAGGCTATAAAGTGTGAGCCATAAGTTTCCATACATAAGAAAAATTTTCCTGCTAAATTCAAAGAATATAACAAAGCATACTCTAAAGAATTTGTATATTCTTCTCGTTTTGAATATAACAGAAAATTAAAAATGAATTTAGTAGACAGGAATATAAAAACTCCACATACAATAAAAACAGATTGTTTTATCCATTATTTTTTCTCTATATCCACATTACCACAAACCTGTTGTGTCACCTTTAGGTAAAGGAAGCATATACAGCTAAGCCAACTATGAGATCTTGGAAAAAAATGAAACAAGAAACTGGTGTAAATAAAATGCCTATTATTAATATTTCTTTTAGATAATTAGAGGTACAAGATCTAAATTTCTATGTTTAGAAATTTTTATAAAACCGTTATTCATATCTTAAACGAAAATTATTCACAGACTTTCGTAGCCTGTAGAACAGGACAATGTATAAATAACACAGTCGATACTAAAATATTATTACCATAAAACTTAATATAAAATAATAATTTACATACAGCAAAGTATCAAACTAAACATTTATAAACAATACATTTTTATATGAATATTGATAAATAATCCCTGCAAACTAGGTTTAAACAACTTCTGTATTTTATTTCTAGTTCTAATTTTATCAAATTGGAAGCGAAAAATAGCCAATAAAAGTATTATTACTTATAGCTTTACAAAACAAATAACTGTTCAAACGTTGGTAAATATAGCTAAAACATTATTATTTTTTTTTTTGCTTAATGTTTCAGACATTACTGAGTTACTATACTTTCTAGAACTGAATAAGATTTCGAGGTAAATTTCAAGTTGCAGTGCTATTTTTAGACTGTTATTCTCATTAAAAAATAAATTTAGTATCATTATCTCCCTTGTGCTAATTATATATGTTCTGGGAAAAGCAATTTAAATGGGCAAGCCGAAAATACTTTTAACAAACTAAAGAGGAGATAAAAGTTAAATATCTGACACATCAAAATTCACAATTATTGACTTTAAAATTGCACACCATTATCTTTAGAACCGGAAACGCCTGTCTTAGTTTATAATTTATTCAGGTAACCCGAAAACTCATCCTAAATTTCACAATTAATGTTGACCCCTTCCACTAATTTAAGCCACACAGAGTTGTTTTAATGATGCAGAATAGGATATTTTATTTAAATGGAACAAAATGTTGATAATACAGTTTGAAATAAAGAATTTTAGAAATACTATATAATAAGTATGCAACTATAAGTAATAAGTATGTAATAAGTATGGTAAGTATGTAATAAGTATGCAATAGGTATGGTAATTATGTAATAAGTATATAGAAAATATGTATATACTACATTTAGTATTTAAAAAATTTCAAGTCATTAATGAGAAAAAACGTAATACTTATTATCTGATCCATTTTAATTTTATATAAGATTTATATAATATGAAATTCACATTTAGATACATCTTATGACGCTTTATTGTCCATAAGTTATGAAATGTTTTATTCAGGACACAGACATATACATATAAATAGATATATGTTCTTCACATACATATAATGTATTAGAGGTGGTTGGGAAGTGATCTGTATGACTTATTACATATATATATGATACATTCCTGTCGAAAATTGGCACATTATAGACGATCGCTATTGCTGTCGACTTGAACGTTCTTTCCACCAGACAATCGGAACATCTCAGTCCGAAACCACTAAAATTACCTGATAATCATATCGAGGTAGCCGCAGTCGAGATCGTTGAAATGTAGTCATGACACCCGGACAGGGCATCACTTCGAGTCGCTCACCATGAAGACAAATCTCGAAGTATATCACATCGGAAATCGTAGTGTAAAGCAGTCGTAAAAATTGAGCAGAGGCAGTGAAATCCAGAAGAAATTTCCCAAAAACATTAAAAAGAAGACTTAATAACTTAATAGATGAGCAGTGGCTTTATTGTGATCACAGAGATGAAAGCAACTCCACCAACTTTCGCTTCATTAAAACTGAACACATTTGAAGATATTGAAGAATTAGTAGAGCTTGAAGAACATACTACCGATGCATTAGTGTAGACTCCCCAGTGACGGCAATTAGATGACAACCACTAATTCGTGTAAATTCTGTCTCCGAAGCCAGTGTAACCGTATAAATACTTCAAAATTTGGCCCAAAGGTACAAAACGCGCGAACAAGCTGGTCCACTCGCATCCATGTTCGGAGGGCGCTAAGGGGATAAAGAAGGCAGAGCTTTCTCGCTAATGGATGAAAAAATGAGGCCACGAAGACGTGTCTCTGACGTATGATTAAAACTCTTTAACAGAAGCGGCAAATTAAAAAGGTAAAAAGGCCTTTGGGCGCGAAAACCGCTTGGAATCATGGGATGCCGAATGAATTAAATAGAAATAAAAATGGTATTACAAAAGTTCCAAAGAATAAAAATTAAATGTCTCAAAAGAAGAAATTAGGCAGGTGCGTTTAGAGGCAGTGTTGCAATTTAAGAGAATAAGGTTTTAATAAATACGTGTAGCTTTTAACAGATTAAGATTTTTAGAATGATAAATAACAGAATATTTTGATTAAGTTATGGAATAAAATACAAAATAGATTTAAGAGATATTTTAAAAAGAGAGGGAAAAAGAATTGAAGAATTTGGAATAATTTAACTAAAGAAATAGGGCGAAAATTTTTTATTATTACATATATATATATATATATATATATTTATTTATTTACTTATTTATTAATCATGATATGTGGTATTAATGCTTAATCATAGAAAGTAACTGTGGTCATAGCTAGCTTATTTCTTTTACATAAGGTAAAGCCAGGAGAGATCGGGCACATAGGGGTTCGGGGGAAAGGAGTAGAGTGAGCGCCCAGCGACTCCAGGTAGTTGTACAACAGCAGTAGTGGAGTGTCTACTTGAAAGTGCACTTTGATTGTTTTGAGCGTCTAAGATAAAGCATTGCTATTTTGTTTTGTTTTCCCAAAGTAAGTGCTTGAATTTTCATAGCTATTCATCAGAATTTCTATACAATGTCAGTAATACAAAATATTTTAAATTAAAACGATTTCGCATAAGCTACTAATCTAGACTAACTATGTAAACATTAACGGTTTGTTTTAGTAGCGGCCATGTTTATATAAAAGGACGCGCAATCTCTCCTACCGAAATTGGAGAGTTTGCACACCTGCTACTTAGGAGAGATGGCGCATTGTTCCCATTAGTTTCCATGCTAGGAGAGATTACGCAGCTTATTGGTATATTTGCATAAAAAATTAAAAATAAAATGGACTAATTTTAAGTTAAATGTGTTATCAAGTAACTTAATGTTATTTTGTAATCTTATCTGGACTTGCTTTTTCTGATTCTTTAATCATTAGGTTGAAATATTCACTCCTAATACAATAATATTTGTTCACAAAAATATTACAACAATGTCATTTAAGTGTAATTATTATTGTTAGCAATTTAATTGTAGTTATTATTAGTAACAATCTCTCCTACCCATGTGCGCAATCACACCAACCCTGTAAGGACAGATTGCGAAAAATAACTTTCTTGGTTTTATTACAACTGTTCTATTAAATTACAACATAAAAACAAAATAGCAATGGAAATGCATAAAAAACAAATGAAGTAAAAATTATTCATGGATAGTTTGGCAAAAAAATAATATTTAGATTTTTTATTCTTATTTTTTTTTAATTGAGCGCAGACTCTCCTAGCTTTACCTTAATGATTCATCTTTAATTTTTTTTTTGTTGTCGTTAAATTTATTGTTATGCGTTATCATTTATATTACAATGGGATTTGTATATTAATAAAAGTGCGATTAAAAGTAATTTAATAATAAATTTTCTTTCATCAAAATTATTTGTTAAAATTATTTGTTAATATCAGATACAAGTTAACAAATGGTTAATTGAGAATCCTTACCATCGCAATGTTTGGAAACGCTTGAATAACTCGAGAAATATACATCGGATTGAACAGGGTTCGGATCTAGCGCGTTACAAGTAGTGAAACTACAGTAGTCGTTACTTCTTACACTAGTTTGTAGTGTAGCGCGCTACATTTTGAGCAATGTAGTGTAGCGAGTAGCGCGATACAAAAAAACATTAGTTTGTAGCGAGAACCAACGCTACTTTTAACGCTACTTCAGGCCACAAAAGTGTCATTCTGCAAACATATGGTCGAAACATTCCTCTTTTGTGCAGAATTTGTTCTGCTGAATAATTTCCGAATCACAGTCGCAAATCTCAGATGCGGTGCGGAGCAACTCATCGCATGAAGTCATAGATATTTTTCCATTGATTGCTGCTGAAATCAAGTACTAACCCACCAAAGGAATTAATTTTCTTGTTGGAAACACTTGCCTATTTACTCGTTATTAGCTCTTCGTGTTTTAAAGCCGCGTTTCTTATTATTCCGAGTTGCTTTATTTACAGATTTATTTATTGTTTGTATTTAGGGTTGTTTTCCTGTAATTTTCTAGATTATAACATCTTTCTTAATTTTGCTACGAAATGTGTTAAGTGTGCATAAATTAACGTTTTAGGGACAATCACAAAACATTTTCTTGTATGTTATCTTTCTTAATTTTTTAAACTCCTCGGTTATGTCGCATTTATTTAATTGTATCCAGGCAGACGCGATATAATGGGGGGTCACTTTATTATTTAATCCGTGTCGTCACTTTCTAGTGCAAAGTAAACACTTTGACAAGATTTGAAAGTAGCGAAGTAGCGACTACTTTTGAAAAGTAGTTTGTAGCCGCTACATTTTACAACAAGTAGTTGTAGTTGTAGTTAACTACATTTTCGACTAAGTAGTTGTAGTTGTAGTTCGCTACAATAAAAAAGTAGTTTTTCCGACCCCTGGGATTGAAAAACGGAAAGACATTTCCAGACATTGCAATGGTAACGATTCTCACTTCATGTTACTCGATTACGGCGCCATCTACGATGTTTCGAAGAAAATGTTAAATACAAAAGTTACGTTTTTTTCAGTAGAATCTGAATCTGTAATAAAAAAGAGCGGGTTATCATTTAAGATTTCAAAGTTGCTCACCTTTTCCCCCCAAGGGAGAGGGCGGAGTTGGAGGGCAACTTAGATATCCCTCAATAGATTTTTCAAAGCTATTGAACATGCAGTTTTCCATATTTCAATCCGATGTATATTTCTCGAGTTATTCGACTGTTTCCAGACCTTTTCAATGGAAACGATTCTTACTGCATTGCACTCGATTACTGCGCCATCTACAATTTTCCGAAGAAAATGTTAAATACAAAAGTTACGTATTTTTTTCAGTACAATCCGATTCTGCAATAAAAAAGGGGGATTGTTATTTAAGATTTGAAAGTTTCCCCCCTTTTCCCTTAGGAGACCAGAGTTGGGGGGGCATCTTTGATATCCCTAAATAGATTTTTCAAAAATATTGAACATGCATTTTGCCGTTTTTCAATCCGATGTATATTTCTCGAGTTATTCGACCGTTTCCAGACTTTTCGGACACCCTCTCTATATACAATATGAAGTTTCATAATTACTTATCTCTACATATATTTCAAAAGATTAACTATAATGTAGTAAAATGACAATATTGTATCTATTATTTCTCTAGAAAATTACTTATTTTATGTATATTTAGCCGTGGATCGAACCAGGGCTCCTTGAGTTACGAAATACTTCCCGGTGTACGGTACATAGGTAAAAACCATTTTTAATTAAACACTAATATATTTCTTTAGATTATCCACTAACAACAGCAAAAAGCAATTTTATATGAAAAATATAAATTTTATATTCAAATAAAGTTTTGAAAATTACGCAAAACTATACTGTCAAATAGCCGTATGTTAATAATTAATAGCCGAAAAAATTGTCAAACATTTAGTTATTTACAACAGCCTTTTTTATTCTGGTAATTTCAGTGGTTTAAGCTCGTAGTTCGATTACATTTCTATTAAATGTGTGATTTATTTTTATTTGTATTTTTATATTTATTCATTTATTGATGAAGTTTTAATTTAGTTATGGAATATTAGCCGGAAACAAACGCATTTGGTTGGTTGAATGGGGTTTTATGGCACAAAGTCCCTTTAGGAACATGCTTTAGGGACAAACAAACGTATTTGGAAATGAACAGTACACTTACATACACACACATATATTTAATAAAATTATGAAAATACGTTACTTACTTTGAGTAAAATGTTTTTAAATATTAGCAAAACTAAGGGCCCTACTTCCCGGTTTACCCGGTTGCTTCCCGGTTTTCAGAATATATCTGAACACATTTTTTTTTAATTGAAAATTTTTGCTTTTTTTTTTTTTTTTTACAATTACCATGTATATATATATATATATTTAGATTGTTCACTAACACCAAAAAGCCCTTTTATAAGAGAAATATCACAAATGTATTGCAATACATTTTGAAATTTATTAAAAGCGATATTTTCGTATTAGCCGCATTCCAGGAGTTAATAGCCGGTGAAATTGTCAAAGATTTCGCTATTTACAACAGTATTTTAGATTATGATTCTTTCAGGGAGTTAAACGCGTCGTTCCATTACATACCTGTTAAAGTTGTGTTTTATTTATTTATTTATTGATGAAGTTTTAATTTTGTCATGTAATATTAACCGGAAACAAATGTTAAAATGTTTATATTGTTTTACGTGCAAACGGGGTGTCATCTTCTGTAATCGAGGTTCACAGGACAGATATAGATTTTATTAAAATTCATAGTTGGAAATTATTTTAAAAATTATTAAGTATCTCTAAATTTAGATACGGTTTTCACACAAATTGCATTTGAAAGTACATATTTTCTTCTATTTGACGGTGAAAGAACATTTGATGTTTAGAAATTAATAAATTTTCGATAAAAGCAAAATTTATTGTCCAGATCAGTGCAACCGTCAGTATTACGTCAGTGTTACTGATGCATGCATTTTTGCTACATAATATAGTTTCCAAAAAAATTTAACCAAATAAATATTTAATTAAACCATATAAATATTTTACGAGTTGTAAATTGAAACTGTTTTTTCGTATTTATTTTACTATACTGCTGTCCAAAAATTAAGGGGCATTGACCGGACCCTTTCGCTATTTACACAGTTTGTCGAATATCTGCTGAAATTTTTGACAAATTATTCTTGAAATTCGAGTATGTAAAGCACATGTGTGTCTTCAAGAACAGCAGAAACGGTATACTGCAATTAAAAAGATAATATATTGAATATTTGATGAGATATGGACATATGTATGAAACAATTCGTCTAATATTCCTTTCAAAACACTTTATCCTTTCTTTAATAAATCCAAATAAATTTCATTTTCCAAAAAAAAAAAAAAAAAAAAAAGTCATGTTTTTTATAAAGTAAAAATTTACCGGTCTATTTTTCTCGTTTTTTGAAAAATCTGAACCTATCCGATAGCGGGAAAACTGATATTATACTCTGTCATAATAATATCTGTCATGTGGACTAAATGCGATATTTAAAAAAAAATCAATTTCAAAATTAAACTTGTTGCATAGAGACCTTCAAAATGTTAAAATATGCCAATATTTCCATAATCGGGTTTTTATTATGATTCAATACGTTCCTCAAACTCATATGACGTTATAATTACTTGCTGACGTCATGTCTACTTGCTTTCTCTATTACTCACATGGATACTCTATTTGTATTATTCAAAATAATTTGAAAAAGTCCGTTAAAGTTCCAATATGAAGTCAGATTAAATTTCTTTTTAATTTTCTAATGACGTCATATTAACCTGCTTTCTGTACTTACACATACTCATACTCCTTGTATTATTGAGAAATGTTTGATAATTTCCGTTTTATTGCCAATATGACGTCATATTAATCTTTTTTCAGTTGGTGAAACTTTTTATTTCATTTTCATTTTTCATGTGGAAATCTTTCAATAGAAAACTAATTATTGTACAAAGAATTTTATTGTGGATTTTTAATTGTTGGCAACTGCTATAACGAAAAATGTTTAAATTTAATAGGAAAAGGCTTTGAATTTTTGGTTTCTATCTCTGTATATTAAAATAATACGATTTTTTTTAATTTTATGATTTTCAGCTTCATATTACGTATTCAACTATAAGTACAAAAAAAATCAAGTTTGTAAGTTATATAGTTTTTGAGAACCGGCTCTGTGAACGACAGACAACGTAGTGGGACGAATACGGTTTCGTTAGATGAACAAAACCATAAAAAGTGAAAAAAAAAGACCATTTAGAAATCAATCTCAGCTATCTCATGTAAAAAAAAAAGATATATATATATATATACATTTAAAAATATTAAAATTCGAAGAGAAATTTGAAAAGAATGCTCGTAAATTTTAGCATTAGATTGTAAATGTCTTCGCGGGAATAATATATGTTCTTAAGAATATTTAAAAGGCCGTCAGACTAATTTCTTAAAAGTAAAAAAATACAAAATATATTTTTGCCTATTTTATATGCCTAAATAAACTAGTTGCTATAAATTTCTAAAATTTGATTGTAATTAATACAATTTCCCCAATAATTACTCAGGCTGAATCAGAAATCTGAAAGAGGTTAGATATGATATAGAAATCGTTTAAAATCCTTTCCTCCGTTCTTATTTTCCTTTCTAGGTTGATATAGTGTGATTTATAAACTAAAAATGCATCTGTAACAAAGAAGACACTTTGAATTTATTTAACTAGAATGTTTCTTATCGCTCTTAGTCATCGGGAAAACATCATATATAAGTGACGGGATAAGAGCATCTCGCTCAAAGGGTAAAAAAAACTTTGTTGCAGCCATTATCTTGTTGGAAATTACAAATTATGGAAGATTCCTTACTGTTGTTTCCCTTTATGAAAAACAAAGGTTGCTATATGTATTGTATATCTACTAACTCTTCTGCTTTTCTTTAACACTTTTCTTTAACTTAAACCTTTATTTTATTTAATCACAGAGTTTCCGCAATTAAATAATAAAATGCTGTTTAGTAGAAAAAAAAATTTAAAAAAAAATCCGTAAAATGTTGGCACCTAAGATATTTTATTATGTAGCGATTACAGTTCGTTTAAAGGGGAATTCAAAATAATCCGGATGCATCATGGTCTGTGGGCAATAACTGTTTGGTTTATGCTTCATGTACTTTGTTCATGATGTAATTGTTCTCTTTAAAAAATTAAAATTTTAGTTTTTGAATAATATTTTAACAGTACATTTATAGATATCAATGTTTAATCTGCAAGTTGATAAGGCTTAGCTTTAAAGATATTTTCTTCGAATACATACCCATAAGTGCTCGAGGCTTAAAACAAACATCTATCTATTGATTATTCTATCAAATGATATTGATTAAAATATTTTTTTATTTTTAACTACTTAAAAAACTTACAATGTATTAAGGGGAGGTTCTATTTCTTTGGCTCAAAATTTCCGATGTTTTTCATTCTATTTTTTTTTTCATTTCTTAAGCGGGTAGATTGTTCCCCTGAAGCGGTTTCATAATAGTTCAATTCCTTAGAGTATTTTTTGCTCATTGAACGTAATACCGCTCGTTAAAAGTAGTACTTGTAAAACTTTAAACATATTTTTCTCGAAACCATGTTCTTTAAACTGGGCGACCATTTTTCTCGAGAATTATTCTATCGATTTTCTTCCCTTTTTATTTAAAAGAAAACTAATCGTTTTTGCTGGAGCGTAACATCACCAAAACGTATAATTTTCATTGATTAATTTATTTTTCTAGCTCGTAAATAGTAAAAAATGAGGCGAATAAATGATATTTTTTGCTCAAACGACCGCCATTTTCTAAAAAATCAACTTTTTAAAGTAAAAGCTTGTATAAGCTCTAGAGAAGTTAATGTCGTTCATAATATGGCAACTAAATTTGTTTTAGATGCTTGTGAACCGGAAAAAAGCGGTCGGCCGACTGGACGTTCACCTGGGCACCAGCAGGTACTCCCCATCGCATAAGGCGTATTATAACACACAAAAATTCATATATATAACTGAAATGTCAATAAATATAATGCATAAAATCCCAAAGTTATTGGGGAAGGCCGCGCAAAGTGGCCACCGAATATATTGACGTCACTAGAACGCTGGCATTTCGTAGTTTGTGGTAAAACTCTTTCGATTGATGGCAGTGAGTAACCAGACAATCGTTGAACAATGTGGTTCCATGCTTTATAATTTTAGAGCGGGTTTTCTAGTTTTTGAAGTTTGTGTTCTAAGGTAAGTGACTTATATAACATACAATTAACAATATCCTGTTGTACTTGTATTTATTTATTGAATGTGTAAAGAAAGAGCATGTTTTCAGCTTCACATTGGTGGGTGAGTGGTTGCTGACTGTTCATTAGTTCTACTGTAGAACGTATTTTCTGACATGTCACCCAAGCGGGCAAAGTGGTCAGGGTAGTGACCGTTGATTGGATCAAGTGATGAAGGTTGGATCAGATCATCTCTGGTCTCATGAGGCTTGTTCACTTAGCGAAGAAGATGATGTGGAGTTCATTTGCAAATAATGCAGCGTTTGATTCTGATTTATAATTTTTATATGGATTTGTCAAACTCTTATTCGATTTTCCTACCATTTTACATCTTTCATTATGTTTCATACAATTTTTTATGACAATAAAATGTTCTAATCATTTAAATAGTGTTCGAATCATTAAATTCAATTTTTTTACACTTGTAGGACAAAGTGGCCATGGAGTGACCACTTTGCCCGACCTAGACGGGCAAAGTGGTCATTTTGACCTTTTTGGAAAAAACCAAATTCTCACTTCCACTTTATTATTACGTAAAAATTATAAATACACTTAGACTTCTACGTAGTCACTCTAGTTCAATGCAAATTTTCAGTTATGTATATGTATTTTAAGGGGTAACAAAAAATCACAAAATCTTAGGGTGATCACTTTGCCCGTCCTTCCCCTATCTCTTTTCTTTGTAAGCGAAAAGAAATCGCAAAAATCAGCTGAATTTTAGGCCAAGAAAAAATTGTGTTTGTAAACGTATCTATGAGAGTATCACAAATTCACTCTATCTATAAACGTACCACATACTCGTTGAAGTAAACAAAATACATATAAGATATAAAATCGAAAATAATAAAATTAAATATATTTTTAATTTTTATCGACTTTTGTATGCTCTAATAAAATGCTCTGAATTTATTTAGAAATCATTGCTTGAAATTTAATGCAAAAACTTTATTAACTTCTTATTTTCTCTAAAAAAAGCACAGCTTAAAAAACTCAAACATAAAATTGCATATTAAATAAATAAAAACAATTATTACAACTCATCGTTCAATGCACGGGTTTACTAAAATTTTCTGCAAATATTTAATTATTTTTATTAAAATATCATGTCAAAATAAGCTTATATCATGGAGCATATTTTTTAGCTTCATTATCTTATTACATAAATTTTTAACTCTGAAAACTTTATCTGCCAACTATGTCACACAAAAGTAATTTTCCATAAAAACTGTCATGCATACTAATTAAAATTTTTATTACGCAATTCACTTTCCTTTCATTTTCAAATATACTAATATAAATTTATTTTTTTTATAAAAAAGGTGGAAACTTATAAAATTCCTTTTTTTTTTCAAAATGAATGCGGAAGTAATAATCCCGCAAAAAAAATCTTAAATTAATTACGTCTGTCAATTCTTTTTAATGACTTATGAGCTATCCTTGCGAAGCGGAAATTAGACATAACGAAAATAAAATTAATAACGTAACTTAATTCAGAATTTTCTAATTTTTTTTTAAATTATTGGCACATTTTTTATTTTCTTGCAATTACAGTTATCATCAAATTACGACTGATCTAACAGTAATGTAAATGAATAACGTATTAGTGAAATGAATAAAGCCAAATTTTTAAATTATACAATTTTAACTCTTAGAAATGCTTGTCGAAAAATTTCTAAACTGAAAAAAAAAAATAGAAATTTATTTCAGATTTCACTCTAATAACATATCCAGTCCATATGATACCATGATGGTCACAAATGACCGCAGCCATAATGGCAGCTAGAGAGTGGCGCATTTGTTTTGTCACATTATGGCTCTAATGTGATCATCACGTCGTGACTCAATTGTGAAATCAGTGTATCTTTTTATAAAATGAATAAGATATAAGCTAAAATTTGCCATGTGTATCTAACATTAGCATACTCAAACTTTGATCACTTCTACAAACACTTAAAAAAAAAAAGAAAGAAATCGTCACAAAACGTAAAAAGTACAGACAGCAAGTTGCCGAAATACCTTTGAGATTGTAAGAGATTTTTCTGCTATTTGAAGAAATTTCCGACTTTTGACTGGAGAATTTCCGGAAATTTTTAACTTAGGTTTGCGAATTTTTCGTGCTGTGAGGAAAAGGGCAACACACGCCAAAAATTCCGTTTCAAATGCGTAAAAATACTAAGCGGCACAGTTTCCGAAACACCCCTGTAATTTGACGAAAATGCAGTTTGAATTGGAATATTTTAGGTAATTTTTACGTTAAATTGTGGTATTTTCTATATTGTGGGAGGAAATGGGCAAAACAAAGCGAAAAATTTTATATTTTAATGAATTATATTCAATGAAAACATTCATTTAATTGACAGATTTTTTTGAGAGTGAAGAAAAAAAAGCGCGTAAATTATATACTTTTCTGGCGTGAATTCCAAGAAACCCAAATAAAGTGTCAAAAGGGGGTGTGATTTTAATATGTAGCCATTATGACAAAATAAGTAACATACTCCAATAAAGAATTTTATACTAATTAAAACAGCACTTTTCATACATCTTTGTATCAATATGAACTGAAATTATCACCATCTTTCGTTAATTTTTCTCTTGCGGCATAACGTACATACAATAAGCGATATTGTATTAACTAGAGATAGAAAATATATAGAAATAGATGATTTTTCTCCATATGATGATAAACACAACTATATTTTCAAGAGTTTTTAATTATAGACTCACAATTTGATTATCAAGTCTATTACCATCAGAGTATAACTATTCCATAAATGATAAAAGAAAATTCTACAAGAAGATATTTAATTCTTTGAAATAAATAAGGAAATGAATAGGGGGTTTCGGTGAACTCTTTGAGCAACAAAAGTGTCAACGCGGCAGAGAGTTCCAAGAAATGCATGGGAAGAGCTCGGCATAACCACATCCACATATACACGTACAGAAAGATTTATGAAAAAAGATACAGAGAATGTCTAGAAAATTGACACGGATTGAAATAGTGAAAATTGAAGTTTAATAAAGAAGAAACGGGGAAATTTTAAAATTGCTAAAAGTTGGTTAAAATAAACAATATACTGAAAAAAAGTACGAACAGATTTACCGGGAAGTAGCAATAAATAAAAAAATAAAAAAATATGCTGTACACCAGAGAAAAGAAAAATAGCGGTAACATATTAATGGACTGGATTTACTGGACTACTTCCACTGGATATTAAAAATATATAGAAATAAATCTTCTTTGCTATCCATACAATGATTAAAAAATAAAACTATAGTTTCAAAAGCAATTAATTATCAACTTTCTTCGTCAGTTTATTAGCAGCAGAAAATAGTTAACACCTCAAGGATAAAAACCTAATCTACAAGAAGATATTCGATTCTTTGACGTAAATAGGTAATCGAAAAGAGTGTTCAGTGAACACTTCGAGCAATAAAACTGATTGAGGGCAGGCTAATGTAAATCGGGTAAATTTTCCAAGATCGGTCCCACAATTCAACGGTTGGGTGCAACAACATTTTGCATCTTTCATGATGCATAAATTCTTTTATATTTTACAGTGCTGTTTTTTAGGCTGCATCGAATAAAATTTAATGTATGATATAATTAAATTATGAAAAATAATCGGAATTTTTAAGCTTCATGAATACAGAAGGACATATTGTCTAAAGACATGTTTAATGTGTGTTTACTTGAACTTGAAACGACACAAAAATTGCTTTTTCGTGTTGAATATTTGCATAAAATTGTTGAGTTTCATTTATAATAATAAATCTGATTAGCAGACAAACTCGCTAATTGTCTTGATAGTTTGAAAATAAAAAGAAAACTGCCCAGTTAAACTGAGGGCATTGAGCTCACAGGCTATTCACACTAATTGTATATTATACTCTTATTTCAAAGAATCTGAAATAAGAGAAAAATAAAGAAATCAACAATATATTAAGGGGGGGTCATCCCCCCGTTACCCCCCCTCATAGTTAACTAATGAACCCCTTAAACTAATCAGGGAAGTCTCTAATTACAATGAATATATATACAAAATTTGAAGAAAATCGGATAATTCTGCATGAAAAACCCATTTATCTAAATTAGGGGGGGGATTAGCCCCCCCCCCCCGTTTCCCCCCCCTTTATACTTAACCAATCAATCCCGAAAACTAATCAGGGAAGCGTCTTAACCCAATAAACCTATCAACAAATTTTGAAGCAAATGGGATAATTCTGCATGAAAAACCCATTTACATAAATTAAGGGGGGATTAGCCCCCCGTTCCCCCCCCCTTTATACTTAACCAATCAATCCCGAAAACTAATCAGGGAAGCGCCTTAACACAGTGAACCTGTAAACAAAATTTGAAGGAAAACGGAATAATTCTGCGTGAAAAACCCATTTATATAAATTAAGGGGGGATTAGCCCCCGAAAACTAATCAGGGAAGCGCCTTAACACAGTGAACCTCTAAACAAAATTTGAAGGTAAACGGAATAATTCTGCATAAAAAACCCATTTATATAAATTAAGGGGGGGGATTAGCCCCCCTCGTCCCCCCCCTTTATACTTAACCAATCAATCCCGAAAACTAATCAGGTAAGCGCCTTAACGCAGTGAACCTATAAACAAAATTTGAAGGAAAACGGAATAATTCTGCATGAAAAACCCATTTATATAAATTAAGGGGGGGATTAGCCACCCGTTCCCCCCCTTTATACTTAACCAATCAATCCCGAAAACTAATCAGGGAAGCGCCTTAACACAGTGAACCTATAAACAAAATTTGAAGGTAAACGGATATTTCTATGAAGAGTTATCGCGTTACGTACATACATACATACATACATACGTACGTACAGAACCGGCGGGCACATAAGCTCTCAGACTTTGATAGCCTGTGAGCTAAAAAGGATATTTTTCTAAAACATTTATTAAAAGATGGTAAAATTTAAAACAATAAAGTAAGCATTTTTCCGTTTATAAAGATTTGCGTTTTACTGTGAATTGTTCATTCAAAATATATTTCCTAATGCAGTTTATGGCGAAGATAATTAGAAACTGGAACGACTGAAAACATATTTTATTGTTTCAAATTTCTTGTTATGTGTCAAATTCTTTAACATATTTTTATTTATTTCCTTGAAAAAATGCAAGAAACTTTTTTCATCCAGTTTTTATTCGTCATACTGTATCTCTAATAAATTTAAAAATAAAAAGATGCTTTTTAAAAAGTTTTTTTTTTTTAACTATTTTATCTTGAGCTTTTATGTGCATGGGTAGAATGCATTATCAGTATATTTTTGGTGAAGAATTTTACACAAAAAGCTATTTAACATATTTTTGAGATCATTTATTTTATGTAACAAAATACCCATTCCTTGTTATAATTTTTAAGCGACATTTTACAGCTCACGAAAAGTGATTTATTGCAGAAACTTTATTCTTAAAAATCAGCTAAAATAGTATTAGTCAAGAAGTTTAATGAAACAATTTTATTATTTTCTTACTATGATTTATGAGTACGTATATATCACACGTTTTCTCTTCACCGTATTGTGAAAAATAGAGATTTTAAATCTATATATTGTAAAGCAGAAACATGTCCGTGAGTAACGCTGACATCATGTTGAGGATGCCAATGATTTGAGTAAATAAATTTCGCTTTTACTGCATTCTTTAACTTCTAAACATCGCACAATTTCAATTTTTACACCGTCGACTAGGAAGAGGATCTTTCAAATGCACTTTGTTTGAAACCTGTACCTGAGTTTACTGTTTTTTTTTTATAATTTTTAAAATAATTTTCCAGAACGATTTTTCTTAAATTTATCTCTATCGTGTGCAGCCCGATTACGAAAGCTTAACCCGGTTGCATTTAAAACGAAATAAATAGTTCAGAATTTGTTTACAACTAATATTCCATAACGAAGTTATAAATTCTTTCATAAATAAAGAAAATAATAACATATTATACATAAAACACAAATTTACCAGTCATGTAATAGAACTATGCATTTAAACTACTTAAATAATGAGAATCAAAAGCGCAGCTGTAGGTAGCAAAGTCTTTGACGATTTCTTTGCTATTAATTGCTTGCATTTGGCTAAATCGAACGTATCGCTTTTAATAAATTTCAAAACTTTATTTGAATACATTGTTGAAATTTTACGTATAAAAATGCTTTTTGATGCTGTTAGTGAGCAGTTTAAAATATATATAATGAATGTAAAAAATCTATGAGAATTTTCAATTTAAAAAATGGTGTTTTCCTATAGTTTGCAACCGGGGAAGCCCGGGATGAATTCCCTAGTTTTTCTAATATTGCAAAGTTACTCAACGAAAGTAATGTATGCCAAAAATTTAATTAAATATCTTGTTATTAAGTGTTAAACAGATACATTTTCGAAGTTTGTATGGCTTATTTGATTGATATTTTTTTATTAACTTATAAGTCTCAAAAGCTAATTCGTAATTTGTATTTAGTTCCAGAAATATTTGTTGTAAAATAAAAATAAAAATAAAACCTACAAAGAAAAATGCTGCGAATTAATATAAGAAAGAATACATTTTCTAAAGTGTAATCCTTAACCGATATTTTGTCTTAAAATTGTTCCTTTAGATTGACAGGATTCTAACGGTTTCGACCACAATTTATAGAAAAATCAGATGAATGTAATTTTTTCAATTGACAAAACTTCACTTGGAATATTTTTTAATTCGCCTAAGTGTATATATAAAAAGTGTATATAACAAACGCATCTATATTCTAAAACAAAAACATGTCCGTGAGTAAGCTGATGTCATTTTAACGATGGTAATGAACTGACCAATAAATTTCGATTTTACGGCATTTTGTTTTATTTTCTAGACATTGCACAATTTCAAATTTTACACCGGTGAATCGGGAAAAACATGCACTTTCAATTGCAATTTGTTTGAAAATTGTATCGTAATTTACTAATTTTGTATGTATTTTAAAATAACTTTCAAGCATATGAAAAATCTTTAAATCTTTCATATCGCGGTTAAGGCAGATTAACCCGTTTGCACTTAAAACAATATAGATATTTGAGCATTTGTTTCCGGCAAAATCCATAACGAAATTAAAACCTCATCAATAAATTAATGAATAAATAATTTTTCTATTTACACCTCTATCGTCGGGTGGAAAAGAAAAATGTACTTTGAAAAATTGGTTACAAATTTGTAACTCATTTTTTTCTAATGATATGTTAAGTAATTTTCCAGCAGAAAAGAAGAGAAAAGAAAATCTACGAAAAAAACGATTAGAAAAGAAAATCTACGTCAACAATGAACCATTTGTCCATTAATCGCCAATAACATCGCAAAATGCATGTTTGTAATTCAAGTAGGACGCCGATTACGAAACAGTGCTTCGACTACGGAGTAAGTCTGAAAGTAAACAAAAAAGTTGTTAGAAAAAATAGTTTATACTTTTGAAGTTTTAGAAAAAACACCTTCGCAACATACGATTCTTTTACATATCATCATAATCGTTCAAAAAGTGTTCGAAGAACATGTGGATTTATATGATTTTCGTTGTTGTAAAGTAACATATGCAGTTATATAAGCCAATAAACAAAACTAAAGAAAAACAGGCAGCGTTCTACACTCTGCAGATGGCTTCTCATTTTTGACGAATTGTTTCACTTTTTGTGGTATTTACGGTTGCCAATTGCCAATAGTGTGGGCTTCTCTTTCTGATTCAAAATCACTTTAACATTTTTGAAGAATTAAACCGCCCGTTAAAAAAGGTAACTAAATTTATATGATAGGTTATTAACTACCAGCATTATCCAAATCTCGATTGGAATAAACAAACATCGTAGAACATGGTGTTTTCTTACGTTACATTTTAGTAAGTATTTAAATTTGTGTCTACGTCGATTTTTATTAATCTAATTTTAAACCAAAATGATTAATAAATATGAACTAAAATGCGACTAAAAAGCATCTGAACAACTATAAAACAGACATTTAATTTGTAAATAAGTTGTTTAATAAGTTAACTAAATTCTATGGCAAAGTGCACGAATTTTGTTAAAAATTATTTTTGTTTTAATGTTAATAATCGGCAGTAGTAGGTGTCTCTTATTTCTCACTATAAAAATATACTCATTTAATAAAATAGAAGTAAGGAAGTTTTCCACTTACCTTTTCCTGTTCTATGCTCAGATAATCCATATTCCGTGTCTTCGTTTATCCAGTTTGAGGTATTATCTACATCCATGTATTTAAAGCGAAAAGCGCATTCTGTCAAATTCCACATTCTTTTTCCTCATGAAAATGGTCTCATTGCGCATGCTTCAACCTTTTTTTCATGGCTTCTCCTCTCAGAAGCGGGAAATCTGTTTAGCCTAGAGGGATTGAAAAGGGTTGATTGAAAATGGATGGAGGCGTACTATGACCATTCCGTTGAGAGTTAAAGCTTTTATTTAAATAACTTATGTTTTCTCTATTAAATATGCATATTTTTTTCAAAATGTTAAAGAGAGCTTGGATACAGTTACATTTATAACCCATTGAAATTTCACAGAGTTCGGAAGATGAGAACCTTTTTTTATTGCTATATTAAGGGAGCCGACGCGAAAACGAACAAAAGAGCGAGAAGAAAACATCTCTTTTGCAACTAGATAACAATATTTTTTCATGAAATTTTCACACGGGCTGTAAAAACCTTTTCTTTATAACCAATAAAGATTTCAAAGAGTTCGGACAAAAAGAACGCTTTATTTTAAAATTATGAAATGAACCTACGTGAAAAAAAAACAAGAAAATGAGCAGTTTTATCATTAAATATCAACTATTTTTCGCGAATATTTCATTTTAAAGTATAATTTCATACAAAATCGGGTTAAAGATATAAAATAATAAAAACTTGATGGTTTTTTTATTTTTATTTAGTATCACGGGGCCGGGCAGCGACGGGCGGGTCAGCTAGTGTCTGTTTAAAAACACGGTTTTCACATATCCAACTTTTTTACTACTTAATATGAATATGCAATTATTATAATTGATTTAAAGCAAAATAATTGTGGTTACTCATTCTTATATTATAAAGCTTTTGCTTTACTTTTAATAATTACAAAAATACATTTGCGTTTTAGTTTAGTATTAATAGGAGCGTTAGCGTTCTGCTCCTTCTAGCTATGTTATATTTTGAGAAGCGAGTTTTAGAAGTGCGTAGAACATAAAAATTATGATTATTTACACTCTAAATAAAAAAGAGTGACTATAAACTCTATCTATATTCACTCTATCTCATACAGAGTCAAAATTTGCCCAACCTCTTTAGAGTGACTATTCACTCAAACAAAAGTGAAATTGTTAACTCTCTGAAATAGTGAATATTCACTCCTGGGAAGTTAATGTTCATTCTAAACAAGGGTGAATAATCACTCTTTAAGAGGAGTGACTATTCACTCTTCATAAAGGAGTGCGTTTTTTCACCCCTGTTAGGAGTGAGTAGTCACTCTTCCAAAGGAGTGGCTATTAATACTCTTGCAAAAAGAGTGAGAAACAGGCGTTATTTCATATGGTCACCCTCCCAAACAACAACCGCGTTTGATGCTGCTTGAACTTTGGTAATCGGACGAGAACCGGTATTTCCGGAATGGCAGAGCCGTTGGCAGTTACAAATCTCTTATTACATTATTTGAACTTTGTTTATTTTGTACTTGCCGTTCCCAAACATTAAACTTGCGTAGAAATCTCAAATATTTGTGGTGATTCTCAACTGTGTAAATTAGAAAACCGAAATCTTTTTTTTTTTTTCACCACATAATACATTTTCGCACATCTGCTATGACAAAAATTCCGTTACAATAAAGCAGTTATTTATTTATTCATTCATTTTTTGTTGCTAATAATGTTTCCATAATTATATCGATTCATTTATTATTTCAATGGCTTTTTCAGTTTTTTTTTTCAATCGTACTACTATACAAACGCATGCACATTATGAGTGGGCTTTTCAATTATGCCATAGACACTTCTAAATATTTATTCCTATTCACTGAGAAGAACTTTTAGTTTGTATCCATCCCCTTTGGGTATAAATCAAAGTTGAATATGTAGTATATTCCGTATATCTAGCTTTGTCATAAATACCCCAGAAACCCAATAACTCCGAAACCGATGGGACGCTTGGTTTCGGAGCTACAGGGAGATTGGTTTGGGAGCAAAGCGCTACGTAGGTACATACGTACGTACACACAGACTCTGACCTGAAATGGATAAATACGCTGATCTTTTTTGTCCGAGAGGCCTCCTTCCATGAAATATAAATTTTCGATTTTCAAGGGTACACCATACTTCCATTTTTATGGAAGTATAAGGTGCCGTGTCCCCTTAAACATGTTGACATTGAATAATAGGTTAAGAAAGAATGGTAATTCCGTGTCTATCAATTAATAAATATGAACAAAATTATATAATATCAGGCTTTCACTTTCGTCAACGGAGTGAAATACTTCACTCCTGTCAACGGAGTGAGGCATTTCACTCTCGACAACGGAGTGAAATATTTCACTCTTTAACGCGTGTATTTTTATAAAATTCACTTTAAAAGAGTGAAAATGCCTTTAATTCTTTCAAAGAGTCAAATTTTCACTGCTCTCAATTTAGAGTGTATGATCAATAAAGTTATTACATCATATGGTGAAATCCGAATTTATTAGTTATAATCAGAGTTCTTCACATAGACGAGAAAACCAAGTCCGTAGAGCATAATGTCAGTCCCGGATTCCTTTATTAAGGTACATTAAAAAACAAATGCAATGTTCAAACACCTGCCTTGCCTGGAGGAGAACCCACACGCGACATGGGGCAGGGTGGCTTTGAATGGCATAAAACTAAGAAATATACAAATAAATTCTTCACTGCCGGAAAACAGATTTCCCACGTGACATTGGGCAGTGAAGTTTGTGGCGTATTTAGTTCACAAAGGCATCAAATGTGGAACTTTGGCACTTGTACTCCTTGAATCTTGGTGATTATTATTCGTGGAACAGGGTGTACTCCCGGCCATTATTAGTCATGGGAAAATATGTGAATGTTTTTAATCTGTGATAGAAGCGTTGGGCGTGTGAGGATGTTGGGAGGCCAACTTTTCAACTCTTAGGGGGAGAACGATGTGCCAGCGCTGCCTGAGAGCGCAGTGATGAAATGCATGAGTAGCAGTCCCCAGCTCACCAAACTCACAGAGGGAGAAACTAGAACATTTGAATACGTGCAGATAGGTGTTAAAGGGGCCAAGGCCTGTGAGAAAACTACTTGTGTGTGGTGTAAGTGTAAGTAAGTTATGGGGGACTTTGGGGATGATGTAATTTGTATGCCTGCCATTGACTGATGTATCCCAATACTCCTGTCATTCGGATAAGACCCTAATCTTCAAGACCCTCTTAATAAAGGAGTGAGGTATAAGGATGTGATGATCAACAGTAGTATTGGTTGTGTCTTGCTTGGCCAGTAGATCCGCGCACTCATTGCCATGTATGCCTTTGTGCGACCAAGACTAACCTTGTGTAGTAGATGTTTCAGTTTAAGTTTTGTCTGTAGTATTAAGGGGTTGTTTGTTCTTGGAGCATGTATAGCCTGTAGGCCAGACAGACTGTCACTATAAATGTGCACATGAGTGTTGAGAAGTTGAATGGACCAGTCTAGAGCGGACACGATAGAAAATAACTCTGCCTGAAAAACAGAGTTGTTATCGTCTAGCCTCCAGGCCCACTGATGGCTCACCTCACCTCCTTCCGTGATGCAAAAGGCTGTAGCCACGCCGGTGTCCTCGCGGGAGCCATCGGTGAACATTATGAGACGTTCGGTAGGGGTGTAACTGTTAAGTCTGATGTTGACCTGGAAGTGAGATTTCTCCTCCGCAGGATGAAGCTGCCAACTGTGGATAATATGTTGGATGACCACGTTAGGAAATTGTGAGTTGATGAAATGCTCTTGTTTTAGGTGAAGAATATTACTTTTTGTGAATTCATATTTATGTGTTATCGCTATTGGTGGTATGCCTGTGATTGTGTGCGTCTGTAGATATTGTTCTGCAGTCCCTTGATATTTGTAATAAAAAGATCCGTTCAATAGGTATTAATTCTGTTAAGGTTTGTTTCGCGAGATTCCCTCCCCAGATACCTGCTCCATATGTGATTTTTCTTTCTATTATTATTCTGTACCATATTTTTAAAAGTTTATTAATGACCTCCCATGTTTCGGAAGTTAAAGAGTGTGAGTTATGGTGATTTTTGCTTAGTTTTAGTCTTAGGTTATTAACACGTGGAGTCCAGTTCAGGTGATTGTCTATATAAGGCCCAGAAGCTTAAGTTGTGCGACGTGGTGTACACTGGTGTTGTTGATTTATATAATCGGATTGCGACCATGAAGCGGGGTGGTTTATTGAAAGTGAGGGCTTGGGGTTTGTGAGGTGAGAGTGTTAAGCGAAGTGCATCCAACAGTTGACAGAAAATCGGGAGGGCTTCAGCAGCCATTTGCTCCAGAAGGCAGTGTGCGACCCGAGAAACCAAAGAGGCATAAAGTATGTACCCCCAACCTATTCAGCTAATACTAAATATTTTAATACAAATGGGAATGAAAGGTATAAATTGCTGGACATTTTACTCACCGATACTGAGGTTACAATCAACACCAGACGTTAAATGAATTTTATTGACACCACATTTTTTAAAAATGGACGATCAAGATATCTGAAAAATAACTGTATGCATGTTTAATTCTATATTTTTGTGTTAATTCCACATGACAAAAACTATTTTAGTAAGAAATCTTTTATATTTAGAAATCTGTTTTTATTTTTATCGAGGAAAAACAAACTACAGTTTCCAAAAATCACATCTTTTCTTTCCTTTCAAAATAAGTAATTTTATTAGAAGTCTTTTTTTTTCTTTTTATTCTTTTTTAAAAGTTAAAAAAATTATTTAAAAATAATTCATTTTTTGTACTATTTTTATTTTCAAGTAATCCGTATTAGTGTAAATAAATATTCTATTATAAATTACATATTATTTAGAATAAACCCCTTTAAAAAGCATTATCTCTCTCTTTTTTTCGATCTTCTTCTTCTTTTTATTTTGTCTTATGATGGCATATTACTCCTTTCCTGTTTATATTTCTGATAATTTTTTTTTAGAAAATTTATCGCAGATATCGTTACTTTAAAAAAAATTATAATAAAAAGCAACGAACAGATGTTCCGGTAAAATAATAAAAAAATATGATAATATTATTTGTGGAAACAGCTGGGCATCTTTACTGATCAACAAAATGATAAAAACTTTAACAACATATCTTTATTCATAAGTCAACATATATCCGTTTTAATTTAATTCAATGGTATTTTAAAACTAATATTTTATTGTTTGAATTTACATTTTTTAAGCACTTTGATTATAGATAGATAGAAAGAATATAGAGTAGAAAGACAGCTTTCTTCTTACAATTACATCCGAATCTTGCAGTTTAAATAGCATAAATTGAAAGCAATATCAGTTTTTCTCATTCAGATTTTAAACTTAAGAGAATGCAACATTTAAATTAAATTGAGTTTAAGCTGAATATTTATTTAGTAATTATATAGAGTTCAGGTGACGATGGTTGGTGCAGCTGTCCAAGTTGTTTTGGTTGAATTTTACATCTCGAGACTGAATTTTATCTCTCATGCAAATTTGCTAATGTATGACGTATATCTACCCTATATATATAAAATCCTAATGAAACGAATTTGTGAAACGATTTTATGAAACGAATTTATGAAACGATTTTATGAAACGACTGATTAAACGACTGATTATGTTTCAGGGCTATTTTTAATAAAATATTAAACGCTTGATGATGAAATTAATACCAATTGTCCATAAAAATCCGCGGATGTCAAAACTGGTAATAGAATTTTGAAATTGGAATTAGTTTCCGAGATATTAATTTTTTTCTAATTTTAATAACATTTCTGTAATGATGGCAACTAATTACTCAGTTTTTTTGTGACAAAAAAGGGGAAAAAATTGAAAAGGATCCCGATAGGGATTATTGATTTTTTTTTATTCGTCATTTTCAAATTGAAATTGAATTTATCTTTTATTTCAATCGATAATAAAGACAAGATTGTGATTAAATTATGTTTTTCAGGAAAACTTGAAAAAAAAAATCACATTTCTATCGTCAGGATTCAATCGTCAATCATCATTCCGCCAAGCTTTTTAAAAAAGCGTCAAGACCCTATAATAGAAAAGCACCAAAAGTTCATTGGGTTTGTTTTCATATCTTTTGGCAACAAATCTATGTATATTAGCGAATCTATCCCTTTTAGAAGCTCGAATTACGCCAAACCTAAAAGCAAAGGATCGTATACTGGAAAAGTACCCGATTTTCTTACGGGCAATATTCAAGTGGCATAGCATGGTGTAAAATTATCTCGGATAGCAAATTTGTTTAAATATCTCATCAATTGATGCCGAATAAATGCAGGCATGCATACACAAAATATTTAATTAATTTTGTATGATAAATAATTATTAGAAAATTCGTATATACATATTAATTAAAATAAATAATTTACATATTTAAAATAACATGAAAATATGCATGATGGTGCACTAAAATAGAGAGAAAATTAAAACCAGTTACTGAAATGTCTATAACATAGTACTTTTCTATACCGTGGTTCTTAATGTTATTCACAAGTAGATGGAATTTTTCTCATCCTTAAACGCAAAGGAAGAATAGAATAGAGATTGTTGTTATAAAAGTCCGAGAGGTAGCCACAATTTAAACCTAACCATTTTATACAAGCTGGTTTTCAAGTTGTAATTGATTTTACTCATCAATCTCGAAAACAGTCGTCAGTTGTCGCAACAGCCGTGTGTGAGGCCATGATAATCAAAAAATGCACCATCAACACGTTAAAAGCATGGCAACCCGTTTACAGATTTACCAATATTTTTAAAATAAAGCACGCTGTCAGGTTTTTAGAGGCCTCGAAGTCTGAGCGGGGGTTGGCGAGCGTAGATCGCAGGTGGTAGGCCCCCTAGTATATATATAAGTGTCTAATATGCTTTTAAATAACCTTAAAATCTTCTTCCTATAACCTAAAGACTTATACCTTTCTTAAAGAATTCTTATATGAAGTTACAGCATTAATATATCACAGTTCCTACGGTTTAGTTGCTAAAAACTTGTCATATATTTTTCTCGGTTTTTAATTTATGCTAAGAGCACTTGTGGAACTGAATATCCCGACCTTAAGTCAGTATTCTTGTATTTTTTTAAAGATAAATCTATAAAATTCATGGTAAGGAAGCTTGTGTGGAAATTGATGTGCAAGTCAAGATATTAAAGTGACTAAGGATACCAGTATGTGCAACAAAAGTATTAGGATTTTTTACCTTTGTGTTTTCTATTTAAGAATCGAAGTATATTCTTTTACATAACGAGTTTTCACGACAAGTTTCTAGATAACGAAGAAATTTTAAGAGTTGGAGGCTTGTTCACAGCCAACTGAATTCTATTGGCAGTAATTTTGTGAAAAGGTCATAAATTATCCAGATTAATTGGAAATAATAACCCCTGATGACATGTAAATATTTTTATGACACTTTTCTCCAATTAATCTGGATAATGTGGAACAGATGCTTTACACTCACGCAAACATATAAACATAAATTTGACGACTTTTTCATTGGCGCGATTTTCAAGACCGCGCCAAATGACTAACTTAATGCAATGACTAGGTTGCCATTAAAGAAAAAAATCCCCTAAATTTGGCGAGATTTTTCCTTTTTATAACCGATTTAAAAAAATTGTGCATGAGTGTATGACATCATAGCCATTATTTATTATGGGGTAGAAATTCTGGCCTTCGAATGATCGTAATCTTTGTAGAAAAATATATCATAACTGTGTAGTTTGCTTTAAGATACAACCAGTTACTCATCAGCAGCTTATGAGCAACTTGCTGAAAAGGTTACGGCGGAATTTCTATTTAATTGTGTGAATGTAGAAGTTTTCGGGAATTTCATGATAAAATACCCTAACAAAAGAAAGGGTTATTGAATAAATTTTACTCTTGTATCTTCATTTGCCTTATTATAAAGGTCTGTCTTTTAAAATTAGTAATTGATTTATCACACGACGTAATCATTGCCGTCCTAAAAAGATTTCTTAGTAGGGAGAGGAAACCGTGCTTGCACCTTTACTGGCTATGCAACAAATTTTACAGGAAACAATTCTAAACTAAAAAGATTGAGGAAATTAATAAAATATTCAAGTAAGAAATTATACAGCTCTTCGTCATATGAAGAGATTGACACGAATTTCATTCATCCAAGAGCTCCCAATGACGGAGACTTTGTTTGGTGGGTGTCAAGTCTGTCAAGTATCATCCTAAACGCGTAGTTAGCAATCGAAAATTAACTTAATGAGGCATTCTGGATGGTTATTGTCCAAATTTAATGAATTTTGAATGCCTGCCAGCAGCTTCATCTTTTGATTTAGATGATTACAACGTCATAACGCCCGCACATTTCTCGAATAAAATGCTGCTATTCCAAAGTCTAACTTGTTAATTGTAAGTGGTAATAGGTTACAAAATCGGCATATATTAACAAAACATTTTAAACAGCTGAAAAAGACTGTCTAAGAAATATTCAGTGCATTACAGCACAGAAATAAATGGTATTATAAGAAGAACAATATAAAGATAGGCACTGTGCTTGTCTTGGAAGAAGACAATTTGCCAGTTTGTAACAAGTTGTGCAACTGATACGTGCATGTATTATGTAGAGTAGTGAATCATGTACAGGAAAAGATAATGTATTAAGAATTGTAACAGTAAAAACTAAAAAAGAAAAATTTCAAAAGAACTAATACAAAACTAGGTGTATTTCTTTTAGCGAGTGGTTAATAGAAACATTACAAATGTAAAACATTGAAGTATATTTTTTCAAAAACTTTTGAGTGTATACTTTTCGTGTGTAGCATTTTTTTATGGCAAATTGTATAACTGCATAGTTTTGTGCTTAAATTTACTGGTCTTAGTATTCTGAAATTTGACTTGTAGAATGTTTGACGGGTATGTCAATATAGGCCGGTGTTTTAGCTTGCACCTTCCCAGTCACAGTTGTGACCATTCTCTGTCAACTGATAAAGTTTCCATAATAGATGTTTTGACAAGTGCCTGTGCGCCTGTAATTCATATAGATGAATTTAATAGAGTTAGCTTTGTTTAATTTAGTTATGTAGTAGAGCAACAAATGAAATTGCTTGATGTAACTTTTGTATCCTCGTACTAATAGAAGAGGTTTCAGCCATGAGAGGTCATTGTTTCACTGTGTGAAATAAATAATTTGTGTTTATAGTATCAAAGACCTTTTTTTATTCCGTATTAAGTAATTTATATGTGTAAAATATATGAGACTAATTATTAAGTTAAACCGCATTGTAGTAAAATAATAGGAGAATAATATAAAATATTTACCAGAAAGCAACAAATAGAACAATTGTACAATCTTTTCAAACAAATGTAAAACTCGAAATTGTTTCGATGGAATGAGTTCTGGATGTCAATTTGTCGATTGTTTGTTTCTAAAATAACGTTTTTGTTTTTTCGATTTTCCTTGAAAAGTGTAATTTTTATCCAGATATTTTTTCACCATCTATTCATATAAAAAATAATTTTCATTCAAATTTAGTGAGAAAATGAAGATAATAGTCTCTATTACTTCCCTTTTATCCTTAATTGCCACCATTACAGAAATGTCGTTAAAATTTTCACAAAATTTAATATTTTAGAAACTAACTTCAATTTCAAAATTTCGAGAAATATGATGATATCTTTTCAAAAAATGGCGTTATTTTCTACCAGTAAATCAGTCTATTCTGAGAGCAGTAGATTCAAAATACAAATACAATAGACATATATTAATATAATAGATAATTAACCTGTAATATAAAATTTATGTTGTGATAAAAAGTTGGTTTTTTTTTTTTCTAAATGTCCATGTACCCATCACAATAACGATAAATTGTTTTTCTCTCAGCTATCTAATTTGAAAGCGAAATTATTTTTTTACCTTACATTTCGATTGTTTTAATGCACAATAACTTTCAGTGTTTATTCTGCCGAACATTATTTTTCTAAAATGCTCATATGATTGCGTTAAATAATGCATTTTATATTTGTATGAAATTTTGTATTCAAAAAATAGTCTCTTATTTATAATGATGTAAATATTAACAGTGGTTTTGTCTTTGTCCCCAATTCTATTTAAGAATCGAAGTATATTCTTTTACATAACGAGTTTTCACGACAAGTTTCTAGATAACGAAGAAATTTTAAGAGTTGGAGGCTTGTTCACAGCCAACTGAATTCTATTGGCAGTAATTTTGTGAAAAGGTCATAAATTATCCAGATTAATTGGAAATAATAACCCCTGATGACATGTAAATATTTTTATGACACTTTTCTCCAATTAATCTGGATAATGTGGAACAGATGCTTTACACTCACGCAAACATATAAACATAAATTTGACGACTTTTTCATTGGCGCGATTTTCAAGACCGCGCCAAATGACTAACTTAATGCAATGACTAGGTTGCCATTAAAGAAAAAAATCCCCTAAATTTGGCGAGATTTTTCCTTTTTATAACCGATTTAAAAAAATTGTGCATGAGTGTATGACATCATAGCCATTATTTATTATGGGGTAGAAATTCTGGCCTTCGAATGATCGTAATCTTTGTAGAAAAATATATCATAACTGTGTAGTTTGCTTTAAGATACAACCAGTTACTCATCAGCAGCTTATGAGCAACTTGCTGAAAAGGTTACGGCGGAATTTCTATTTAATTGTGTGAATGTAGAAGTTTTCGGGAATTTCATGATAAAATACCCTAACAAAAGAAAGGGTTATTGAATAAATTTTACTCTTGTATCTTCATTTGCCTTATTATTTGCCTTATTATTATGCCTTATTATGCGTCTATGCCTAAGGTTCAGTTTGATTTTAAACGATTTTACTATATTTTTTATAAATTCTCTTATGAACAATCTTATAAAAGTAGATAATTCGATAAATGAGAAAAAAAACTTTAAGAAAGATAGAAAAAATATGTTTAAACGTATCTTATAAACATAGTTTAAAATTAAACTTTAACCTACAAAAAAATTTTCGACGACTGTTTAACGCAAATTTAATACATTGTAATTTTAAAGAAAAAATTCTTATCGATAGTAATATATGAGAATACTAGTTTAATTTTCAAATTAATTTCGACTCTTTTAATATCAAACAGCGACAATTTAATAAAGAATAAAATTAAAAAGAATTTTTAAAGAAGAAAAACCCAAAATCGTTCGTACGACGCCTGTTTAATTATTTAATGCAAAATTACTAATCTCAAAATTTAAGAAATAAAATATTGATATACGAAAAGACTACTGTTCTTTTCCAAGAAATATAATTCTTTTATTATAAAACTGTGACAATTTGCCATAGAGAAAAAACCCGTTTTAAGCTAGAAAAAACTGTCGTAATTGAAGTATACGACCTTTTGCAAGATTTTTCTCCTTTTTTATTTCCTTGAATGTAGCATCTGTTCAGTTCCGTTCAGCAAAATTTGAAGAAAAAAAGAGAAAAGAAATTAAATTACAAGTTACACTAATGATCATGAAGCAGTTCTTAAAAATGTCTTTGTATATAAAAAAAACGTAACTGGCAGCTGACTGACACTTTAAAGCTGATTTTCCGGCTTTTTTCAATTCTGTCCACTTTTTATTTACTTTTTTTTCAACGCATAAAAATATTTTTTCTATTTCCTTCTTTTTCGGAGTATTTGATATGAGAAAAGGGAAACGTTTTATTTTCTTTATATTAGTTTTTTGGAATATCCTAATAAAAATTAATGCAGTGCTGGAAAAAATGACATGACTGACGATTGATAAAGTTTTGCTTAAAGTATTAGCCCTGGGTGGGTTAAAAGAAATATTTCCTCCATTTTATTTGCAAATTTTTTTCGTCTTGCGTATATAAATAGAAAAGGTAAATATTTTATCGCAAGGCAATATACAAAACCATTTTTTGCGTATTCCTTACAAACAAATTAAGATAAAATAATTAAATTCAAAAACAGCAAAAAATAAGTAAGTTCATTTCAGCGGAACTCGAAAAACATTTTAGGTTGAGTTCCGGCTTTCGTTCGATCATAAAAAAATGATTTTTTGTCAACTTTTGGTATAGTTCCGGTTGGCAGCCTTGATTTATTAACAAGTCCTAATGCATTTTTAATTACTACATTTCCTCTACTGACACATTGTATTGTTTATAAAGAGCTTTATATCCTTTCATCTTAATTATATTCAGGTTGATGAAGTTTTTAGTAATAAAATATGCTTTTAATGGTAAAAATAGAGCTTTCATAAAAAATAAAAATAAAATGGCAACGCAATACAAAACTGCTAAATATTCAAAGGCACCATATATTTTTTTTCTTTGCCCTTATTTTCGAAGAACAAGTATTTTCCGATAGTACATAATCATACTTCACAGATCAGTATGTTGAAAAATTAATAATAATAATAATAATAATCGTAATCACCAACATTATATATACGAAGCACCTGTGAGCCGTTTAGAATGCAGTTATTTTTATAAATAAGTTATATGGTGCATTAAATCATCACTCAAACACACATAGTAAGTAGGTACATAAAGATTACATTTTCGTGATATCACTTTGAAATTATTTCCAAAAGGTATTCTGTGTTTGCATTCCATAGTATTGTAGAATTGGTTTAGAACATTGAAGCTTGAGAGAATTCACACCGGTAAAGGGTATTAAAAAGGAAGAATGTATAATAAGGTGAACTAAACAGATCTCAACACATATAGAAACCAAACAATAAGACTCAGAAGATGTCTCTAATCTTATATACAAGCTTCTAAATATGAAAAGGAAGCAAAGGCATTATACTGAACACACATATACTATATTCAATAAAACATGAATTAAAAATAAGACACTTTTTAATTTAACAGTCTATTTTGTATTGTCCCTTAAGTGTATTGGACGATATTAAAAAAAAAATGTTCTTATATAAAATACTATTTTATGCCGAAGTATAATTAAGGAAATTTATTCATTATTATTTGTGCTTCAAAATTTTGCAGAGCTGTGACAATTACTTATGCAAAGTTTACTCTGAAGTTATTTTTTTAGCATGAGATCTATAAACATAAGCGACAAGTTATGCTTCCTCTAACTTTTTATGTACGTCTTTTGACATTAATTTTACAGTTTGTTTTAATGCTTACAATAAAAAGTTAAATTTGAATTAAACAAAAAAAAAAATCATCACAATCTATTATTGAAAATTCATACCCTATCATAACAAATTTCTGATTCAAACTATTTCGTCATGTTTATATTTTATTGAATCACTGCGATATTGTTTAAATATACATGGAATCTTTTCAAAATTTACACCAGCATAAATTCAATTTTAAAATTAAAATACAAACCTTTCAAAGTTGTACATGAAATTAAAAAAAAATGTAACCATTGTTACTAGACAACATTTGCTCAATTTCTGATACAAATACGTCTTCACAAAGTGTAATTTTTATATCTGTTTTTATCAATAGGATCTTTTAATGTAAAACGAAATAAATCTAGCAGTCGAAAAATCATGAAAGATTCTACCTAAATATTTTTCAGAACGTTTGTGATTCAATTATAGTTTAAGTATTGAAGTCCTGGCTAACAGTTTTTTCTTTCGGTAAAATCAACAGATTTGTTTTGCAATCTATCATATCTGACCCTATATTTAATGTGGGCCTAAATTTTATAAAATAAAACAGAAAAACTCAAAATATTGTTTTAAAAAAAACATGAAACTGTTATGATTTTATATATACGCTACAGCAGTAACAAAAAAATTATATTTAGTCTTTAATTTTATATATATTTTTAAATGAGTAAGACGATATTGTATTTAAAATATTTTTTTTTATAATTTGATACTGGCTGACCCGCCCGGTGTTGCCCGGGCCCGTGATAATAACAATCTGATCTATACGAACATGACTGAATTCTGAAGGCAATCGAAATCAAATCGAATGAGGCAAACCCCGTCGTATTAGGGCCCATAGAACCCGAGATCGGAAAGTGCACCCTGGCGGTAGAAAGTGCAACTAAAATATTTAAGGCTACAGGTATCAAGTCGAATGAGCCAAACCCCTTCGTAATCGGGCACATAGAACCAGAGATACTTCTGTAGTTCCAACTTCCACCGTCAGGGAGTGCAATCTGTTCTGGAAGAAGCCTTTTCAGAACACTCGACCCAACAAGATTTCCTAGTAGAAAAGAAATTTAACCAGTGGTATGCATTGCCAAAATAGAGGAAATTGCGAAAGTGGGTTACGTAAACGACCGATTTCGAAAAGGTTAATCTACTTATAATAAAATCTGAAGGCAAGAAAGTGTCTGTAATGGTTCCGGCATTGACCACTCTGGCTGCGGATCGACAACAGTTAAACGCCATGTTAGGCTTAGTGAAAACAATATGCTACGCCCGATTCTGCTGTTAAAATATTTGTAAAGCATATTAAAGCTTTTAAATATTTTAATTTTTTTTAAACATTCAAACGCTATTTCATATAAAACATGTATATCAACATTTCTGTAAAAAAAATTTCTGTAAGCACTTTTTTTTTTCAGAAATATCGGTGAATTCTTTCGTACGGAGGATTTGAGATGATCAATACAGTATATTGGCGCCATCTACTGGCGGATTTTGAAAATTTGCGTCCACCTACAGGACTTATTATCCGGAATCCTCGGGTGCAACTAAAATAAAAAAGGTTTTCAGAGTTTTGGAATTTTCCGGATTTCGGGTCCTCCCGAAGTTCACGATTATTCATGTTTCTTTTTCATGATTCTTTGACAAAATTTGCATTTTTTCTGCTATTCTTTGACAAAATTTGCGTATTTCTTCTACGATCCTTTGAAGAAATTTGCATTTTTCTGCGGTTCTTTGAGGAAATTGGCGTTTTTTGCTATTCTTTGACGAAATTTGCTTTTTATTCACGATCCTTTGACAAAATTCGAGTTTTTTTCTGAGATTCATTGACGAAATTAGCGTTTTGTTTTACGCGATCCTTTGACGGAATTTGCATTTTTTCTGTGATCTTTCGACAAAATGTGTGTTTTTTTTCGATCCTTTGACGAAATTTCACTTTTCTCGCGATCCCTTAACGAAATTAGAAATTTTTCGCCAAAATTCGCGTTGTTTTTTTTTTTTTTTTTTTCGATTTCTTTAACCAAATTTGTGTTTTTTGGGTTCCCTGGATGAAATTCATTTTTTCAGAGTCCTTGGAAAAAATTTGCGTTTTCTTCGCACGCCTTTGACGGAATTCGTGTTTTTCTGCAGTTGTTAACAAAATTAGCGTTTTTTTCGTAATTCTGTGACGAAATTTGCGTTTTTTTCGATCCTATGACGAAATTTTCCGCAATCCTTTGACGAAGTTGTCCAATTTTTCTTCGAGCGATAGACATAATTGTTTTTTTTTTCGGCGACGATCGTTCGAAATTCGAGATATTTTTTATGTTCAAATTTTTGGACTGAAGTCTAAAATTTTCGAAACCGAACGCCTTAAATTTTTAGAAAAACTTGGACCAGAATCACCCTTGATGAAATAAATATATAACTATTTTTTGTTTCTAACGAATCGTAATATAAATGAATTTTAATCTAAAATGTGAAAGAAAAATGATTTGTTTCTAATTTCGGGAAGAGGGGGGAGGGGGGTGTTCATCCGCCACCAAAATAACAATATTTTAGTGATTACACGCTGAAACACAATGAACTGAAAAAAAATTAAAAATCGTTAAAATTTTCGAAAAATTTCAGAAATTCTAAAATTTTAGTAAAAATTTACAAATTTATAAAATTTTCGAATTTTTTTTTTCTGGACCTCGGGTTTTTCCGGATTTTGGAATTCTGGATAATGGGTCATATACTGTAAAATGATTCTTTCTCATCAAACGCAATTAAAATATAAGGAATACGTAGTACAGAGTAATTTGCATTTAATTTTGCTTATGTAATCAAACAATGAGTTATGTGATGAGTCAAGCTGTTTAGAAACTCATTGGGAACATTTTTTTACAAAAACTTTCGCACATGGATTATTTGTTAAGATTTAATTTGAATGTTTT
Source organism: Maratus michaelseni (assembly GCA_963931845.1). NCBI lineage: Eukaryota > Metazoa > Arthropoda > Arachnida > Araneae > Salticidae > Maratus > Maratus michaelseni. The sequence continues at coordinate 189,928,368 of OZ007590.1, forward strand.
GTCCAATCGTTGAACTACTTCCGAAATTTAATACTGAGTAATATATATAAATATATCCTCATCATTTTTATTTGTAGAAATCATTTGTCATTTTTAAAATGTACTTTTCTACAATACAAACCTTTCAATAATAAAATCTTCATGCTGTTTGTTTGTATGAAGTCTTATGAAAAAGAAACGCAGATCAACAATCCATCATTTTTGACGGGGTTACATACTAGTGTTAATACATTTTTAAACACAACGGTGCATTTTCCAGAAAATGAACATGTCTTTGGTATCTTCTGCTTGTCCGTATTCGCATTTTCGGAGTCGATGCCGATTTTTAAACCTGGGCCAAAAAAGGAAAATCGCGTGAGTGAGTTTTGAAAACGAATTTTTTCGGAGGGTTAAAATTAATTTTTTTCGAAACGAATACCAGATTTTAAAATGCAAAGAAGCGTAGATTAGGTGCAGTAATTTTAGTTTTTCGTATCTTATTTATAAACACAGATTTGAATTTTTAAAGATAGGAGAAATCGTTAAAAAAGCGAAATTGACTTGCGGTAAAAACGTTTTCGAAAGTGTTAACGTTATTTTTTTTTAACTAAAGGTTTCTGCCTGAACACTATAAAAACACAGATGCCCTTATGTGGGTTTGTTTTTAGCTTGGGTGTTTTAGAGAGCCAATGCGCGATTTTATATATCACAGAAAATCCGAATTTGCAAAAGTGAATCCTGCGCGCGAATTTTTTCAAAGGGTTAATATTCGTATTTTTCGAAAACAATTGTGGATGTCAAAAACGAAACAATTGTAAATATTGTCTGATATCTTTAGTTTTTCGTAACTTTTACGGCATCACCGATACAAATTTTTAAAAATCGGCAAAATCCCAAAAATTGCGAAACGGCGTAGAGAAAATATACTGTTTCAAAGGGTTATATTTCATATTTTTTAAAGCCAAAGGTGGATTTGAAAAGGAAAATGTCAGATCTTTAATTTGATGAACTTTTTTTTCCGTATCTCTTGTAGTCGGACGGATGCGAGGCTCGGAAAATGGCGGAAAATGGGCTCGCAAAATATAAAACATGAATGCGATGATTTTTGATTATTTTCTTTTAAGGATTAAATGTTAAAATTTTTCGAACCGACCAGATAGTTCGAGACGTAAAAGTACGTTTTTAGAGAATACGTAGACGTTTTTTCTGTATTTACGATTGTTCGCCCGTAGCGAATTTAGAAAAATGGAAAAATAAACGGGCTGACTGGCGATTTGCTTTTTCTCTTTACGGAAGGTATGATAAAAAGGCTTCTGAGCAAGCGCGCGTGGATTTCGGGAGAGTGCTTTTTTGTTTGTGATATTCGATCAGTTTTTAATTAATAGCTAGTCTAATTTTCAAAATATTAAAATTCTGAGACTCAGGTGCACCAGGCCAGACTTTGGAATATCCACACCTAAATTTTCAGATTTCTAGGTGGATTCTATTTTGCTAGTCTTCGCAGACACACAAACAGACAAACAAACAAACACACACACACACACATAGAACGAAACTTTCTTTTATTAGTATAGACTCGACCAAACGTTATTTGTAACTTCCCTAATAACAATCATTTATATATATATATATATATATTTTAACTCAAATTAAAAATATTTAAAATTGCATTTCCTTCATCAATATGCACAAGCGATGAAATAAAAATAACATAATCTGGCATCAAAAAAATTAATTGATAAGTAATCTAAACATAAAATTAAATCGTATTTTACTTCCTCAGAAAAAAAAGCAGATGTCCACAGCCACCTGACAAAGAAGTCATTATCATCTGCCGTAAAAAGGGGGGGGGGAGTTACCAAGAGAAATAATTATCTGAAAGCATAACATAAAAAAATCCTGCCACAGGTATCTAGTCAGATCATGATATAGAAAATAAGTTAATTCAAGAGATCGTTTTTCTTTAGCACACAATTTCATGCAAGTTTATGTATTTATAGCTCAAGTAATATTGGAAGCTTGCCAACATTTCAAACGCGGAAAATCAATGGAATATTACCCCCCCCCCCCTCTCTCTCCTGAATTAAAACACACTGGTCATTACAAACTGGTCATTAGTGTGTAATGTATAAAAAAATCACTGCTATTGAAATAAATAGCATATATACTTCTGTAATAAAATATTTTTCTTTAAAAGCGAATTATGCGCCTGAAGGACAGTTCACCCCAGGAACAAAAAAAAAAAAAACCTAAAATATAGTTGCCCAAACAAAATCCAAATAAGTAATCTTTTCACTATTGAAAACATTTTAAATTAATATCTTACCTTGCAAAACATAATTGTGCTAAATTGTTAAAGTACAAGAAAGAAACGTGAGGTTCTTTCTTAGTGAGTTGAGACGTTTAGAACGTTACGAAACAGAATTATGCTCTGATTGGTTTACTCTAACTCTGATAAATGAATAACTCTGTTAATAACTAATTTAATTAATAACTCTGATTGGTTTACGGCCGGTAATTATTTTTCAACGTTAGAGAGCACTGCAAAATTCTTCGCTGGTGAACTTGGTTTGAAAAAGATTATCTCCGAGGTTTAAAACCCATTAGTCGTCATTGCTCCCATTTTGGGAACGTTTCTTTAGGATTTTTTCTAAAGTGAGATGTTATTTGCATTTTGAATGAGATGATTTCTGTAATTTTAAAGTTTCAGTTGAATTTTCTATTTTCTAAAACGTGTTTAAAAAGGCGAAAAATAGATTTTTGATCGCATTCGAAAGAAATATATATTTTTTAAAAATTTTATAATCAAAATTATACTTTTTAATTAAAATATGTTTAAAACTGTGTATAATATAAAACAGCATCAATCCGGAATGAATACGTATAATAGATCAGCCACAATTACCGAAAGCATAAGATGCTCTCAAAATGGTATCAATGACGCTTAATGGGGGTAATTCTTTTTTAAACTTTTACATATGCCTCCATGCATTTATGGTAGTTATTTTTCAGTGTATTAGCTATAAAAAAGATAATATCATTCTGAAACTTATATTTTATGAAGAATTCATATAAATTAGTCCAACTTCTACATTTATAATAAAAAAAAACATGACATTATCAGCTCCTTAAACATTTTCATTATCCCTTTATTTTTCATAATTACATCTTTTTTCTTTACTATTTTACATGGAAGATGATCGAACAATTTTACTTTGGATTTGGATGTTTTTTCTGATATTCTGGAAATAGTTGATTTGCCACCTGATCGCAGTATTGTAGCAGATGAGGAAGGTGTAATAGAAAATAATTAATGCGACGATTTACCCCATGATATATCTGGAAGAGTAGAACTTTCCGTAAATTCTAAATCAAGAGATGATCAAGAAATATCTGAGTTAGTGTTTAAAAAGACAAATTATTACACGCAGACTTGATATTTCAGACGAAAGTTCAGACGAATCTTCAAATCGGAATATAGAAAAAATTAAACAAAGTGCAAAAATTAAAAAAAAGCTATAAAATCAATTTCAGAAAACGAAAAAAATCCAATATATCATTCTGCATAAAAAAATTTCAATCATATTCATGTAAAATAATAGGACAAAAAATATGTAATGATGAAAATAGAAGACGTGGTTAATGAAAATGCTTATGGAATCAGTAATTTTATTTTTTATCTTTATTAAAAATTTAGATATTGGCCTAATTTATATCAATTCTTTCTAAAATATCACTTTCAGAATGATATTATCCTTTTATAATCTAAAGAACTGAGAAATAACTATCATAAATGCACGGAAGCATGAGTAAAAAGTTTGAAAAAATTTACCCCAATTAAGCGCCAGAGGGAGTTTTTTAATGAATTATACAATTAGTATACATTTCTGATAATTTACAAATTTTATTAAAGCAAAACATGTTCAAATGACGTCCATCTTTTTCAGTTATCATCTGGAATCGTAAAATAGCATGGTCTAGAAAATACTAAGAACGTCGTGAAATGATGTCTTTACGATCAGGTAAAGTCCTTGCATTATCAAGATATACCAGATGATTCAAATGCACCCCAAAGCCAAAAGTCACATGGATTGAGGTCTAGGGATCGGGGAGGCCACAGATTACGAATGTGGCGGCTGATGACACGTTTTTCTGTGACGTGATTTTTTAGAACGCCCTGAAGAAAAAGGTTAATGTATGGAGAAGCTCCATTTTGCATACAAATTAAGCGTGAAAGGCAGTGACGTGCTTGCAGATCCGGAACAATTTTATTCTGTAACAACGATGCATATCGCTGCCCGGTGATCGAGAATGTTACTTGACCTCTATCCTCGAAGAAGTGTCGGGAATAAATAATGCAGAAAACGCACACCACACCGTGACTTTTGGTGAATGCAACGAAAGATATAAGATTGAACGCGGATTTTCTTGTTCCCAAATTTGGCAGTTGTGAGTATTTACTGAACCGTCTAAATGAAAGTGCGCTTCGTCTATCCAGAGGGTATTTCAAGGCCATTCTGAATAAACCTTAAAGCGAACAAGAAAATAAAATGAGAACCGATGTCGAGTCTCGAAATCATGTGAAAGCATTGACAAGTTGATGCTTGCCAATGCACAAGTTGAATCTTTTACGGATAATACCGGTGATCTTCTGGACAGTTGAACGAGTCATATTCAATGCTTCTGCCACACAACGCACAATGGTACTAGCCTGCACGTCCTCTTCCACCTGGAGCACAACTTTATCTATTGTTTCTGCGGAAACCAATTTTCTTCCTAATTCCAGAACGAACATTCAGAGATCCTCTTTCGGAGATTTTTAAAAGTCAACGAACCATTTCAAATTCCCTACAAAGTCAGAAATTTCCGTAGAGCAACTATTGCAAAATTACCGTTTTGGTAAAACAATTTTACTAGCAAAGCTGAATCTGTTAAACGTAACGACATTCTGACTAACGATAGCAAGCACATTAAAAACAGAATCTCCACGGAAGTTTCTAGATTTTATAACAGCTGCTGCGTGACGTCGATAAAAATTTATTTGCATTTTTGATTAAATCTTTATTGCAGGGTTTCACGCCCTCTGGTGGCGAAACTTTACCAGACGATTCCAGATCAGAGTTCCCAGGTTTACCCTTTTTTAATTCAAAAATTTGGAATTCAAATCGGAAATCCTGAGAGATTTTTTACTTTAAGTAATCACGTAATATCCGATATTAAATAAACCAAAAAGAACTACTAAAATTTTTTGGTGTGAATTTGAAATTTCTGATTTTAAAAAAAAAAGTTTGTTGAACATATTTTGTGGTAATAAAGTTTGTAAACTATCGTAAATGTATGCTAAATGTGTAATTCATTTATAAAACACGCCCTCTGGCGCAAAAGTTTGAACTATTATTTTTCATTTAAACAAATTTCCATCCCTTTATTATGTCCTCAACTAAATTTCACAACTTTTTGAGTTTCGCCTGAAGACAACGTTAAAGTAGGGTCGTTCAATTATGGACACCCTGTACATCATAATGAGCCACTTATAACTTTTTTTTTTGCTTAAATCTAAACTAGTAAAAGAAAGTTTCGCTCTGTGTGTCTGTGTGTCTGTGTGTGTGTCTGTTGGCGATGGCTAGGAAAATTTGGCCCACCTAGAAGGCTGGAAATTTAGATTTAGGTAGTCCAAACCCTCTCCTGGTGCAACATTACTTCAGAAGTTTAATATTTTAATTACTTTCTGAAATATTAATTAAAATGCACAAAGAACTCTCATTAAAAATACGCTTTTATTCTCTTGAGTTGGTTGGTTCACTGGTTGGTTGCATCGATTCTTCACAGAAGTAATTAAATAAACCAGAGTAGCGATGCACAAATAAGGATTTCTAACTAAATAGTGTCAACATGGATTGAAGTTATTAGCGTAGAGGAGCCATGCGAATGTCACGCCACCTGTACATGACAAATTACACATACGTCCCACTGATTGAAATATTTTGCAGGCATATTTTCCTTCATGACAATTAGTCGGGTTTAAGTTTTTTTTTACATGACATTTATTATTATGATGGAGATTGTTAATACAGAAAACTTCATTTAACAGATTTTTTTTTATATTTGCGGGAATTAAGAGGGACAAGGGTCTAATTACATTTAAGCTTCAAGGTGTATTTCTAGAAATCAGTTACCAGAATTTCCGAATAGTAGTGTAAAAGTAGTAAGCCAAATTTCAAATTAAGTTCCTAGCTTAACCAAATGAATCAATCATTAAAGATGTATTGTGATACTTCTAATTAGTTATTTGCTGAAGGCCACTTGAACAACCCCCCCCCCCCACCCCTCCCGAACCGTCTTTCAAGGTTTTTTCTCTAACTCTGCTCCGTTTCCATATCTCAGCAACTATCTTTCCGATTTCAACGCAAGTGATTTCAAACATTATAATTAATTTAATAGTCACCATTTATAACATTAAGCTAAATTTATGAGTAGCGGTTACCACTATTTACGAATAACAGTTTAAGCCAAATTTGTAATTAAATTCAAAGCTTAAGGAAACGAACGAATTTTGAAAGATGCATAGTGGTCCTCCTAATTAGTTATTTGCTGAAGGCCACTTGAACAACCCCCCCCCCCACCCCTCCCGGCCCGTCCTTCAAGGTTTTTTCTCTAACTATGCTCTGTTTCCATACCTCAGCAACTATCTTTCCGATTTCAACACAAGTGATTCCAAACATTATAATTAACTTAATTGTCACTCTTTATAACATTAAACTAAAATTATGAGTAGCGGTTACCACTATTTACGAATAATAGTTTAAGCCAAATTTGCAATTAAGTTCAAAGCTTAAGCAAACGAACGATTTTTGAAAGATGCATAGTGGTCCTCTTAATTAGTCATTTGCTGAAGGACAGTTGAACAACCCCTCCCCCCCGGCACTCCTTTCAAGGTTTTTTTCTCTAACTATTTTCCGTATCTAGCAACTATCTTTCCGATTTCAACACAAGTGATTCCAAACATTATAATTAACTTAAATGTCACTCTTTATAACATTAAACTAAATTTATGAGTAGCGGTTACCACTATTTCCGAATAATTGGGTAAGCCAAATTTGTAATTAAGTTCCTAGCTTAAGCAAACGAACGAATTTCGAAAGATGCATAGTGCTCCTCTTAATTAGTCATTTGCTGAAGGGTACTTGAACAACCCTCCCCCCCCGGCCCCTCATTCAAGGTTTTTCTCTAACTATGCCCCGTTTCTATATATCAGCAACTATCTTTCCGATTTCAACACAAGTGATTCCAAACATTATTAACTTAATAGTCACCCTTTATAACATTAAATTAAATTTATGAGTAGCGGTTACCACTATTTACAAATAATAGTTTAAGCCAACTTTGTAATTAAATTCCTAGCTTAACATAACGAACGAATATTTATGCATGCATAGTGGGCCTCCTAATTAGTCATTTTCTGAAGGACACTCGAACATTTCCTCCCTTCGGCACCTCACTCAAGGTTATTTTCTCTAACTGTGCCTTATTGCAATAACTGGGCTAATAATGTTCCAATCTTCTCGAAACCAGCTCAATTTTGTAGTGCGCCTACTATACAGTAACGTAGGCAGCGGGGACCTGTCTCAGAAGTTCGTTCGGAAAGAGGTTTGTTTAGAACAGAATGCTCCCCTGGCGGTGGTAGGGGGAAATAAAAGATTTTCTAGAGCGTATGAGCATGTCTGGTATACGGTTCCGAAGCCATCGTAGACCGTGGCCAGAGTTCCGTTTTTTAAGAGATTTAAGTTTATTACAAGGGCTCGGTCAACGCCGGGCGGGTCAGCTAGTTCTTTAATGAAATATACATTAAAATACACGTGAATATCTAAAATCCACGTCTTTTATACATCATTAATCCACTAAAAGAGAAATCATCATATTTTGATTTGTCCTTAAAATATTCTATAAACCTTTTTTCACAATTTATTGATGAAGATGGATATATGTGTATGTCCTTTACTATTATTATATTGTTCTAGAATTATTTTCTATTTTAAATCTCTATTATGATGCAAATTTTCTTTTCCAAATTTTGATGTGTACTACACATTTTATAATACGCTGTTCCATTAAAAACTCCCAACAAATTTCTTTCAAAAAAGTAAATAAAATCCGATTAGAAAAATCTGTAGTGAAAATTATTTTTAAAAACTTTGAAAAGTATTTCTAACAAAAGGTACTAAAATAGAGTAACGTTTTAAAATACAGTTCAAGAAATCCATACGTATTTAGTACATTCAGTAAACTTTAAGGTAATATCTTAAATCCATTAGCAGTTTCGCAGTTATACTATAAATGACACAATTTTTTCAATTTTGTCAAAAAATCTATATTTTTTAGCAATTCATTTATTTTATCTATCGATCTGTTGTGTTCATATGCTTATCATTAAGTAGTTTATATGTCCTTTAAAAATATTCTGATCAGATATTCTGATTAAACTATTTTTGTGATTTTATGATGTGGAAGAATATTTCTGAAGCAGTCTAAGAAAACACGCAAAGAAAAATTCTAAAGCATCTTTTGCATAGTAAAATATGATTTATATTGTTCCTACTTTTTTTACTTTGATGCTCCTTTTTTGTTCTTTTTTTTTGCCGAAGACAAATAACTAATATTTGCTGAAGACAAACATAAATACTACGGAGAGCAACACAGACATGATGTATCATATTTTCGTAAGATTATTTATTGTTTAGCTGAACATGCGTTGCACATTTTCAATATGTACTCTAGGGTAAAAAAAAATGTTATGAGAATCATTTTGAATGAAAAGATGAGCGCAGTAATACATCACATTGTGCCATTTATAATACATTTTGTTAATTTTTTTGATTAGATAAATTAAATGACACTTAATGTAATTCAATTGTTAAGAAAGGAATATATTGATCGATTATTATAATCAAAATGATTATACAGTTATGGAGTTAATAATTCTGTACATGGGAAAGATACAATGCTGTTAAGTATTTCTATTACTTTTGGATATATAAAGCTAGGTGGAGTTAGAGTCCTGCATCGGGACGGGTTAACAGCTTTTACCCGCCAGATTCGCGCTTTATTATGTCGTTGCGGTTCGTGTTCGGGTCAATTTCACTTCTAGTTTTTTGCTGCGGATTAGGTTGAATTTGATTGTTTCGAGTTCGGGTAGGTTTCGGGTTGTGTTTTCAATTTTGCGGGTCGGGTTAGGATTGACTTGCTTTTTCAAAATAATGTACACAATATTCTTCAAGGTTAAATATATATATACAATAAGACATCCATAATGGACACTCCCGAAAAGCGGACACCTCTATTTAGCGAACACATTTTCAATTCCTAAAACTTATATATTTGTACGCTTATACCTTGGAATAGTGAGCGCCTCTAAATCTACACACACGTAACATGTGTATGTGAGCATAAACTTTCACAAATACCATACATGTGTTTTTGTGTATATCATAAACGGAATGTTGGTAATGTTTTGCATATTCTGAGAAAAGAAAAATGGTTCTGAGCTGCACGATAAAAAAAGAATAATTTAAGATTACATATCTCATTACATGTTATTTTTTCTCATGCAGTAAATTTGTCAGGCTTTGATTGACAGCTGCTGTTTAGAACTATTGTTATGTGATACTATCTTTTTGTCTGCTTATATATTCTGTGTACTGTAAGCTTTAAACTAACATTCTTTTCTTATCTGGAATCTTAATCCGAGTAGGTGTTTAGTACAGTGGAAGGAGTTTTCTCTTGTCAATCAAAGCTCATAGATAAGACAGACAAAGAGCTTCACCCATTATCTAAAGAGGAAGATGCATCATGAAGGGATGACATTCTTTGAGGGGACGAATCCGTGAGGCCAGAGGAACCAACCCCGTTTACGGATGGTTGTCTTGTGGTGACAGCAGAGAGAGTTTAGTTTTAACGCTGTGATTGGGACGTGTAGGTGGTTCCAGAAGGAGCTGTGGTAAACGTGCGTTGAGGTAGGTCTCTTGGAGTGGAGAGATAATGTGTTTGTGAGATTAATAGTAATCTCTGGTAACTCTGGGTTAATTAACGTAGCATGAGAGAGGTATAGAGTAGCTTAACAGAACACAGAAAGTATTTTCTGTATTTTATTTAATGTTGAACCGGATCAGCTATATCCGAGTTTTTAAGTGTAAATATTGTCTACTTATTTGTAAAGATTGTGTAAATAAATTTTTCGTTTAAGTTTAATTGAAAGAGTTCGTCTTTTTCTCAATATACCTCTCATAACGTGACCGATATCACGTAGTCATATCGGTGGTGGCAGTATACTAAAAGTACAGGATTATTCTTCAAAGTTGTGTGGACTTAGAGGGAATCCGACAAAATTGAATATATACACATTCATATTCAAATACGTTTTTATTTCCATATGAAACATAGTTCTGTTCAAACTTTTTGTGAAAATCCCAACAATCCGACTTGCAAAGAACATAAATATGACCCGGAAGAATTATTCTAGGGTGAACCCGACACGCAGAAAGAAAATTAGTCATCTCGACCCGAAAAAAATAATTCGAAGCAACCCAACCCATACAGGACTCTATTCAACGATGTAGATGTGGCCGCTATTGAAAGGTTTCACTATATTTGAATATTAAAGAATATAGATTTGTCCATGTTTCTCTATAAAGTATAAAATTTGTATTAGAGATATAATTGTGCATTATTTTTCACAATAGCATTAAAACATGATTTATTGTCCTTTCATTACGGGTTGAAATATTTCGGGTTCGGGTCAGATACGGGTTAAAACAGGTCGGGTTCGGGTCGGATACGGGTTAAAATAGGTCGGGTTCGGGTCGGGTTGCGGATCGCCGAAAATTATTTTTGCGAATTCGAGTCGGGAAGTTTCTTTTGTCGGGTTCGGGTCGACTTCAAATGGAATTTGCGTGTTCGGTTCGGATACAATCCGACCCGTGTAGGATTCTAGGTGGAGTACGTTTTGGCATGGGTTTGCAAGAGAAAGTGAACCAATGTGTAAGAAAATACATTAAAATGTCCTTTCCTAATAGTATTGTAAGACGTAACATACAATGTAAAAAAAAGACAAATGTTTATTTATGTTTAGGAGCCTCTGAAACCAGCAGATGTCCAAGATTTAAAGGACTAATTCTGAAACAATTATTTTGCTGCCCTTAATTTTCGGAAACGTTTTTGAGTAGTTATCAATCACTTCTCTCGAATTGGAGTATCGTTTTTTTATGCTATAAATTCTCAAGTAAACATTTTTAGCTGCTTAACAGAATTTATAAATACAAGAGTACCAAATGATGTGCATTTTAATGTTAATATTCTAATACATGTTTTAATGTTAATGCTATTGATTTATCATGTTTGTTGAACATGAAAATTTTTACTTGAGAATAGATAGCATCCACATAACCGACATTTTCGATTGAGAAAATTCGTTAATACACTGTAAAAACTACCTGGAAACATTTCCGAAAATGGTGGGCAGAAAACGTTTCAGAAATTGTTTTTTAAATCTCGAAAATCTATTGGTTTCTAAAGTTTCTGGAGATAAAGGAACGCTTTTCGGAATCGTTGGTATATCGGAAAAGCTTACATTATATTTTCGAAATCCATAAGAATGAAAAGAGCAAGATTAAGTAACATTTGTATTTGTTTTACAGTACATTACAGTACAGTAATAATATACAGTGAAGTACAGTATATAACAGTACAGTAATAATCACATATGTACTGTAATAATAGTAGTACAGTAATAATAATATACTACAATATAGTAAGATTTTTGTATTTCTTAATCTGATGTTCTTTTTTAGATTATCGCAGCTGTTTAAATACTAAATATGCACAGAAGACAAACATAAATAGTCTTGGAAGCAACAAACAAATGCATCATATTTTTTATATACTATTTATTTTATTGTATAAGAAAACATAATACAAATTCAATACATGCGTTAAGGGAAAATTCTTTTGAAAAGTGTCATATTTTGATTTAAAAGAAGAACGCAAATAATTACACTATGTCATTTATGAGTATCATATCTCCAAATTTCTTTAATCAAATACATTAAAATACATATGAATGCGTGAAATACATATTATTAATGCACAATTAAGGGAAAATCCATAAGAATGATAAGAGCTCGATTAAGAAACATTTATCTTTGTTTTATAGTACAGTAAAACCTGTGTAAGTTGACCACTTGCGGTGCCACACTTCAGTGGTCAACTTAGAGAGGTGGTCAACTTATAAAGGATGATGATAAATTTACTTTTTTTTTAACGTAATATTCACACCATATCATTCTTTACCACAAAAATTTCATTTATTGACAGGGCTATAAAATAATATTGTATTACCATGCATATTTCTAACACCTTACAAAAGAAAAGATTAACTACAAGAATGAACTAATAGTTTTGTATCAATTTTAAAATCAATTAATATACTATTTATTTAAAAAAACAATCAATCAATATACAACCAATTAGTGATTCTTCAAACTATACTAGTTATTACACATAATTTATAAAAAAAAATATTTAAAAAAAACACTTGTTTTTTTTTTTTCACATGTTAAGACACATACACATTCTAAAATTTAAAATTTAAGTACATTACCTATTTGTCCAAGAAAAACTCTGTTATTGTAGTTTACGCTGGTTTTTGGACTTTACATCAGCCCAATGTTTTTCAATGCAAACATGCAGATCCATTATCTTTTCAGAAATATCAGGCTGCTTATCAGAAGCATAGCACATTAAATTTTGTACGCAGTCTAAAGCTTCTGAAAAAGTTAAAGGAGTCTTCCTTGTGTTTTCATTAACGATCTCCTCTTCACTGTCTTCTTCTTGATCATCCTCTATTTCTAGAGGTTTTTTCATCTTTGATAAGATATTAGCAGCTAATGTCCTCTGCATTCTCTTCAACTTCTTCATGCACAATGATATCATTGTCAAAATGAGAAAAATGATTTTTCATCGACCAGCTCTTGCTAAATACTTACTGACAAAGCTTGAATATCACTCTTCAAACAAAATTCAGTCTCTTCTCCGTTCAATATTTCATCCACACTTTCAAATCCTGCTTTATAAAATGATTTGGAAATAGTTGAAGAAGATAAGTTTTTCCAAGAATCATTTAGCCAACGAATTGCGTCCAAAACATTTACTGATTTAGTAAAGTCTGAAACATCATTGCAGTGTTCAATTTTTGTAATGAGGCACTTCAACATTAGTTTACGATAATGCAACTTAACTGCACAAATAATGCCTTGATCTAGAGGTTGCACGAGTGACGTTAAATTTGGAGGCAAAAATACTATTTCAATATTGGTGAAAGATTTGGAAATTTTATGACTGGATACATTGTCAATAAATAAAATTATCCTCCTACCCTGTTTTTTCATTTGGGAATTAATATCGCGAAGCCATTCTTCAAAAATGAATGAATTCATCCAGGCTTTTTTATTATATTTCCATGTCACAGGTAGAATCTCAACTTTAACACCATTTCTTTTAAAAGCACGAGGGTTAGCAGCGTTTCCAATTACAATGGATTTCAATTTTTCCCCTGTGACACTACAGCAAAGTAAAACAGTTAGTCTTTCTTTCGGCATTTTGCCTCCAAAACATTTTTCATTTTTTGATACAAGGGATTTTGTTGCCAATTGACGGAAAAACAGCCCTGTTTCATCTGCATTGAATTGGTTTTCAGGAGGATAATCTTTCACAATTTCAGTTAATTTTGCTTTCCAGTCTTCTGCAGCATTACAATCTGCTGAAGCAGATTCACCACAAAGAGTACGGAAATTTATATTGTTTCTTGATCTGAAGGATTCTAGCCATCCATTACTTGCATTAAATTCAGAAATTCCCAATTCATTTGCAATATCTTTAGCTTTAGCCTGTAGCATAGGTCCTGAAACTGGAATATTTTTGCAACGACATAGCTTAAAAAACTCCCAAACTGCCAGATTAATTTCTTCATTTGATGTTTTTCTCAATTTTCTTTTTCTATTACCACTACAATTCTCTAACCACAATTTAGTTATTTCTTTCCCATTTTTTGATATGTTAGATACTGTAGTTTTGGAAATTCCATATCTATCAGCTAATTTTCTCTGGCTTTCTTCTTTTCTAATTAAATTTAATATTTCATATTTTTTATAATTTGAAAGTTCAACTAATTTTCTTTTTGCAGCCATTTTAGGTTAACAAAATCTTCCTTGTTAAAAAGCAATTACAAAATATAAATGCCTTGTACTACCTCAACACCAAGTTCACTGGATGAAAATAATATCCTTCTGTGCTACAACACAGTTCTAGTGTAACTCATCACAAATAATTTTCTTAACTGGGTTGTTACAATTGCCACAAACTTTTGCAACTGGTGGAAATATTTCTGCTTACCAACTAACACCTGGGGTTATTGAAAGAAGGGAAGGAATGATGAGAGAATGGGGAATAGAAGAAAGAAATCTAGAATCAAAGAATGGAGGGGGAGGGTTGAAAAGCCAAATCCACTAGAGCAACAATGTAAGAATAGATAAGCCTTGAATTATTTCCTTACACCTATCATTACTAAAAGCATTTCCCAGGTTAATACTATTTCACCCTTCCAGAAATTCTAGTTAAAGAGAAAAAAAAAATAGAAAAATACTTGGAGAGTTACTTTTTTTTTATTCATGATTTGTTCGCTTTTTGGGTGGTCAAATTATAAAGGGTTTTGATGGGCACTTTATAATAGTTCTAGTCTAATCTGAATAATTTCAGTGGTCAAGATACAAGATAGACAGGTGGTCAGGTTACAAAGGGTTTGTCTTATAGTTTTGTATAGGATAAATTTGGTTCCGGACAACAGACATCAACATAGACAGGTGGTCAACTTACAAGGGTGGTCAACTTTACAGGTTTCACTGTATATGACTTACAGTTTTTGTATTCCTTAATCTGATGTTCTTTTTTGAGCTTATCGCAGTCGTGCACAATAAATATGCACAGAAGACAAACATAAATAGTCTTGGAAGCAACAAAAAATTGTATCATATTTCTGTTATACTATTTATTTTATTGTATAAGAAAATATAATACAAATTTAACATATGCTTTAAGGGAAAATTGTTTTGAAAAGTGTCATTTTGATTAAAAAGAATAACATAAAAATTACATTATGTCATTTATGAGTATCATATCTCCAAAATTCTTTAATGAAATGCATTAAAATACATATGAATGCGTGAAATGCATATTATTAATTCACAATTAAGGGGGACTTTTAAAATGTCGAAAAATTAAAACAAATTACCATCTTAAAAAGTTTACATTACATAACGCGATTTTTAAAGTTGGTAATAGATACATGTTTCTCCTCTCATTTCAATTTTTTTTTTCAAATTACAATTGGGAAAATTAGTTGTTATAGAGGTTTTTAAACTTGTCGACTAAAAACTTGGAATCACAGGTTGCGCTCATCATTACAAATAATTTCTGCATGTAAAACAAACTTTTTGGTAAATAATTAAGAGTGTCAATCATTTTGCTTTAAATTATTCAGAAATTATTAATTTTTAATATATATATTTATCAAAGATTTAATGTTTGGAAAATTTAAAAGTCCAAAGGTTTCTTAATTATTGATGCACCTAATGAAAAATCAACACATGGTAGATTTTTTAAATCCTTTTTGATAACGAAAAAGAAATATATAACAATTAATCTCTCTTATGCGGTTTACTCATAAGCATATTTAAATGTATGAAGTGTATTTTTTGGTAATTATTAATCTATTATTCTGCATTTTTTACTTCTGTTATTTCTGGATTATGATGCGAACTCAAATGTACCATTTTCACATATAATACATATTATAAAAAGCTGTTCTATTTAAAACTCTCAATTTTTCTAAAGTGCAAATAAAAGCAAAGACGAAAGATCTTTACTGAAATGCTTTTTAAAAATATCTTTGAATAACGTATATAGTAAAAACTGCGAATCTACCGATAACATTCTAAAATGCAGTTCAAGAAATCCATAAAACTCCATAAATTTAGTAATATTTTAGAAACTAACTTAAATATATTCAAAAACGTTTTCATGTATACCATACATGTCACAAAAATTTTCAATTTCCGCAAAGACGTCTATCTATTTTTACAGCTTTTTTTGTTTGGTGTGTCTGTTATGCATTTAAGAAATCAGCAGGTGGTTTTTATAAGTCTTTTAAAAATATTGTGAAACTTTCTTTACAATTTTCGGGTGCAGATCAATAGTTCAGAAGCTATGCAAAAAAATACAGGAAAAAATTTCTTATGCATATTTTGTGATGTCAGCAATGAGTTATATTTTTTATGTTATTTATTCTGAGACTACTTTTGAGCTTTTTCCTGCCTAGTAAATAGAAAATATATGGTGGAGACCATGCTCCCTGGTGCATTAAAGACATGCATAACATATGTCATATATTTCAAACACTGTTTATTTTAGTCTAACATTCAATACACAAATTCAATACAAACTCTAGGCGGACATGTTTTTAAAAGAGGCATTTTGATTAAAAATATGAACGCATAAATACATTTTAAATGCCATTTATAAAATACATTATCAGTGAAATTTGTCAGTGAAATGCATTAAATGACTTTTTATATAATTACATTTATGAAAAAGGAATAAATTGATTAATTAACATAATAACTGCTGCTTATTTTATGTGAATAATATATCTAAAGAAGGTAAAATGTAATGTTATTAAGTAACAGGTACATTTTGTCAGATTTCCCAAGCTGGAGGGCATTAAGAAACTTTTCAAAGGAAAGTGAACTGAACATTTGTTTCCAAGCAATAAAAATCGTGAGCACCTTTATACATCCCGTCATTTCCAGCTGTACAGGATTGACCAAGCACAATTGAGATTCGAGCTTTTGAGGCACGTGGTTAAAATACTAACCACTGAATTGAGGAAAACATTAGGAAGGAACTACTTGAGGCGTTACACATTAGCTTTTGTTGCATTTCATTGAAACCATACCTGTTGTTTGAATAAACACTTCAAAATTTACAACAAAGTTAATATGCTGAAAACAAATTTGAAAATTTGAAGCCGACAATTTTGAAGCTGACTTTTATTGATAATTAAAGCTGTTTCATAAAAGGTTTTAATATTTATTATTATTTCTGAATTAAATTCCTTGTATGATATCCCCGAAGCTGCAGTTTTCACTTATTAAAACTCAACCATTTTTAGCGATTTTAAAAGCGTTATGAGATTTTCATAATGTGGGTAGCCTTTTTATTGTTTTCAGCTGTAAAAGTAAAATAACAAATGACATACAAACAAGGTAATTAACTAAAAAAATTTTGCAGTAGTGTGTTAATATTGCAGGGTAACAATAAAGTCTGAATTTGATTCCAAAGAGGAAGTTCCTTTATGGCTTTAAAAAACAATATAAATATGCGAAGAACTTTATTTAAATTAAATTTTAATGAAGTATTCACATATATTCAATGTGGGTTCTTGAAGCCACACGGTACACATCTAGTCGATAGTCCTTGTCTTCACATACCTTACACAGAATATGTGTTGCATATGTAACCGCTGCTATAATGTATGTCTACAGATCATCCAGTGTATTCAGAAAAAGACGTACGTAAATCGAA
Organism: Maratus michaelseni; assembly: GCA_963931845.1. Classification (NCBI taxonomy): domain Eukaryota; kingdom Metazoa; phylum Arthropoda; class Arachnida; order Araneae; family Salticidae; genus Maratus; species Maratus michaelseni. The sequence goes on from OZ007590.1 coordinate 189,946,035, forward strand.
TCATTTATGACCGCACAAACAGTAGAGATTAGACTGGATCGACCCGGGTCCATGCCCAAAATGTGCTCGGGCTCGATTTTTATACAAGTTTTCGGGTTTAAAGTGAAATTTTTATTTATTCATAAATTGAAAAAGAAAAAAAATAACTTAACATTTGAGGAACAAGAATGTAGTCTAAGTTACTTAAACTTTTCTACAATCCTTTAACTAACAGTTTGAAAGGAAAGAAATTGTTATTGGTAGGGTGTAAGGAGAACTATTCTGAACTTTTGCACGGTAAGTGTTAGTAACATTAAAAAGCCGTGTGAAATCCCTTGTCTATCCTCGCTTTCTGTTTGAAGCCCTTTTCTAGAATTACTGGAAAACAGAACAGATGCCTTTCTGCTATAATTGTACAATGATATTTTAAAAGAATAAGAGTTGTGATATTTGCAGATTTCTGCCAATGATTCGGTATAAATAAAAAATTTGCTATTATTAAATAGATTTTCCAGGACACGAAAATCACAATACTATGTCATGAGGAAATAATTAGGATTAATATTTATTTCTGTGTAAAAACAGATTTTTCAATGATAAAGTTAATCTTGAAGCATTTTTATAATGTTAGTAACAATTTTCAACTGCGTGCTTTCAATATCGTGCACGGGCTCTGATGACACAAAATGTTTTGGGCTAGGGGGGGGGGGGGTGCCTGGGATTCAAAAAGAGCCCGAACTTATCTATAACACACAATCAAAAGAAAAACCACTCATTATGAGATGATGAGACCGAAATGGCAGTAATTAAATCTTGATGTCCATTTTGCCGAAATCCGAGGTTGCGTATAAACCAAACAAGACCTGAACCATCTGACGAATTCACTGTGTTTATTATACTTTTATTTAACTCAACTTGATTTTTGTATGTAAAAATGGAATTTTGTAATCGATTTGTCACTCATTTCCTGATATGGTAGAATTAAAAAAAATTATATACACATGTTTGTTTTCGATGATCATACGACATTTTAGTATATTTTTAGAACTTGATTATAAATGAATACATTAATTTTAAGTCATTTTTCCGTTAGCCAGTCGAAGGTGGTAAATCGCCAAATATTTTTTTTTTGTTAAACAACTGTTTGCGAGTTACAAAAACAATGGATTTCATTATGAGCTAGACCATGCTTCCCAAAATATCCCAGTTCGCTGTGAAACTGCTAGAACATAATATTTTAAACACTAAAAAGTAGAAATTAAAATATTATTTAATTTTAAAAAATTAAAGCGTGTACTATTTTTTTCAAATGTGCTTTTATCATTTAAAAGTGTAATACTCATTAAATTATTAATATATGTTGAGGAAAAATTTAGAAATTCTACATAGTTAGCTTGAAAAGTTTTTTTTCCTGTTACCATGTCTTAAAGCAACAGAAGAAAAATTATATATATTTTTAATAATTTCACAAGTTTACTCTTTCTATCTAGCTTGAAACAAAGTAGTGAATTTTTAGTAAACGGGACCCACTCTAAATTAACGTATTGTAGCGAAAATGTTTTCGATCTACATGAATTGCAGCCATGAAGTTAGGCGGGATTTTAAAATACACATTAAATGCTTATAAAAGATTTTTTTTTTAATTTTTACACTCACCGCCAAAATTTAAGCACGCAGAGGGAATTTATGGAAGCGAATATGAATTGGAGACGCTGCATTTCGATGCAGAGTAAGATGGATGTATGAAAATATGTTATGTAACAGCCAATCACGGTTTCGTGTCGAGAACTATGTAAGAAAGGAAGTGGTATAAGAAGCCATTATTGTGAAGAGTTACAGGAAATTCATGTAAGTGCTGATAAAAAGTGTTTAGAACTTTTGTAGGCTTTGTTTTCAAGACAGACGTGTTTCTATGGCTTCCAGAAAACGATTGGAAGATTCTGAGCGTTGCATGCAGTCAGACGCATTGAAGAGAGACCGTCAATCACAGATGTTGCTCCTTTCTTCGGGTTCATCATTCCGTAATTTTAAGATTATGGAAACAATTTCTAACGAGCCAAAGAGTTGTCCGAAGACCTGCGTCTGGTCGTCCAAGGATTACGAACCCGCGGATGATCGATGACATCTATGGTTGCAGCGTCCATTGGTAAGAAGTTATCTACCACTAACTACCCTGTACCGAAGGCTACACATAAATGGACTGTGCACCCAGGTATCCAGAATTTGTGTTCTTCTGTTCGACCAATTCAGAGGTGCACAATTAAAGTGGTGTCGGCAACATATCAATTGGATTGTGTATGACTAGGGCAAGGTTATGTTCTAGGATGAGTCGAGATTTGCCCTGCGACCAGATGACAAGCGTGTAAGGGTCTGGAGAGAAGTAGGCAGATGCAATCGGGCCCAGAACATCACCTAACATGACGCATTCCAAGGTGGAAGCATCATGGTGTGGGCGAAGATTTCATTGGGACATTGTACCGACCTGCACATATTTAGACGTTGTTCCATGGTGGCTGTTGGGTATCACGATGAAGTCCTATAGCCCGCTATAATATTGTACGCAGCAGTAGTTGGTTCTTCTTTCTTTTTAATGAATGATAATGCGCGTCCACATAGAGCTGTCCTCATCGGTGACTATCTGGAGAGTGAAGGTGTTACGCGCATGCTGTGGTCGGCGTACTCGCCCGACCTTAATCCCATTGACAATGTTTGGGATACCCTCGACTGTGCTGTGTGTATAAGTTCCCCATCCCCAGCCGCTCTCATAGAGTTCCAAACTGCTCTACAGGATGAATGACGATTACTTGACTCTACGTTGGTTGATCACCTCATGGAAAGCCTGGTCAGATGTTGTAAGCTTTGTACGAAGGTGAGAGGTGCTCGCATACCATGTTAATGCCGGTTTTGTTTGCTTCTTTTGGCTTTAAACATGCTTTTGTTAATGAATCCCATATGATTTCATCTTATAACTTATGGAAATTTAATATTGTGGTCATCTTTGTATGTAAATCTTTGTTTTGTTCCATGCATAAACATATTTGCTACTTTCCTGCCGCATTTCGTGTCAATCTAAGTAGTACTTGTCGACTTTTCCGCATTTTACCGCTATGTGCTTAACTCTTGGCAGTGAGTGCATTTCACATATAATTAGACATTTTAATCAATAACACTTTGATATCGGCTGAAAGCTTTAACGTTTCACTGTATATTTTTATAATGAACAGAGTAAACCATGCTAATCTTCCCAGAATTTGAGTCAGGATGAGTAGATATAACCGATTAGGATATACGCTGTTCCTAGAAAAACAGATACATCTGGAATCTATTTCAGGTTTTATCCATTTTTAACACTTTCCCACATAGTTGAAAAATGTGTCCTTCTTTAATTTCCTTCTTTCTTTCTAAAAGTGTTTCCTTCCTTGAAAAGTCTTTGCTTATTTAACTTAACTTTTCTATCTGAGTTCTACTGAACTGTAAATTTAAGAAAGAGTTTTTGTTTCGAAAGAACAAAAAGTGTCGTGGTAAAAATAAATAAAATGAGAAAGTCACATTCCGTAAATATATAAAACAATTTCTGAAATTGAATTTTTATTTTTATTTTTATATTTTTCTTGGTTGTATCTTTTTCCAGAAAGAAGTTCTTAATTTGTTTTTTAAACTACATAAAAGGTAGAGTTGCAAAGGCTAGAAAAAACCCGGTTTGAACCTGGGAATAAACCGAGTTTTTTGGGAATAAACTTGCTTTTGGGGAATAAACCAGGTCTTTTGGGAATAAACCTGGGAATAATCCAGGTCTATTGGAAATAAACCTGGGAATAAACGGGTTTTTTTTGCAACTCTACTAAAAGGACACGTCAAATTTGTAATGAAAAATAAATTCAAACAGAAAAATTTCATATAATTAAGTTCAAAAAATTATTTTAATTAAGAAGACTTAAATTAATTTTATGATTTCGGTTTGTCTGTCTGCCTTGGCCTTCTATCTATCGTTTATCTGTACTCTAATTCGTATATTCTAATTGCCATGTAATTGATATATATATATATATATATATATATATATATATATATATATATATATATATATATATATATATATATATATATATATATATATATATATATATGTGTATATATATATATATGTATATATGTGTATATATATATATATATATATATATATATATATATATATATATATATATATATATGTATTATTTATGTTTACCATGGCATGTTCGCTCTTGAACATAAAGTGTGCAGAATTTATAGTTCACTTTATTATTTTTAACTCAATCATACTGATTGGTAATGATATCATAGGGATTGAACATTTTCCAACTGAGTGGGAAAGTGTCCAGGACTAGACTCAAACCTAAAGTCTTCTGACTTAATTTGCCAACGCTCTGCTTAACGGCTACTTGGACCGACAACAGGCCGACACATATTTTACTTGGATAACCTTATTGGCAGAATATACCGAAGGTAATTCTCCATAAAATGATGGAACTCCATTAAATGATGATTACGTAGATGCACTTTATTTTTTTAACTCAATCATACGGATTGAACTTTTTCCAACTGATTGAACAAGTGTCAATTCCGAGAGTGGAACCCGAGACTTTTGGCTGAAATTCACAAACAAACCCCGACAAACGACCGACACATTTCACTCACATAACCTTATTGGTAATAGCATCTAGTCTGCCATGCAGACAGATAAACAGAATATACTACAGGTAACGGAATTCCATTCTTATTATCAAATGCACTTCTTGCAGTATTTTTTTTTCTAACTAAGCCAAAGTATCAAACAATATATAACATTCATTGCGTAAAAATTGAGCAAAAGTTAAAATGTACAAAAATCATTAGTCAAAAAGTGTCCCAATTGTTCCCCAACCTTCCTCTTTCGACGTTTAAAAGATGTATTTTATATCATTGCATAAAATTACGTAAATCTTATTTTTTAAAAACTAAATATATATCACGAAAATGTTTATTCATATGCAAAAGAGTTAAAAACTTTTGCTTCTTTAACTTAACTTTTCTCTCTGAAATTTTCTCTCTGAAACTTTTTTCTACTGAACTGTAAATTAAAGAAAGAGATTTTTGTTTCAAAAGAGCAAAATTTGACCTGTAAAAGAAAAAAACTGAAAAAGTCAAATTCAGTAAATGAATAAAACTAGTTCAAAAGCTGGATGTTTATGTCTTGTTTTATTGTTGTTGTATCTTTTTCAAGAAAGATTCTTAAATTTTCTTTGAACGATATAAAAAGACACGTACGATTTATATTGAAAAAGAAATATAAACACGAATTTTTAACATAATTAAATTCTAAACATTATTTCAATTAAAAGGAGTTAAATTGATTTTTACCTAAGAAGACAAAATATACGACTTTTAAACACTTTCCAACCTAGTTGAAAAGTGTTTATGACTTCGGTTTGTCTGGCCGTATGGCCGTCCGCCGTCTGCCGTCTGGCCGTCTGTCCGTGCTCTAACTCTCATAAATATGCTCGGATTGCTCTGCAATTTTTATATGTTATTGTCGTTATCTATAGCATGTTCCCTATTTCAACGGAAGTGTGTAGCACTTATAGTTTTTTTACAGGGACACTCAAAATAATTCTGTTACATTGCGGTCTATGGGGAAAAATCATTTGCAGTTTATTTAAATAATGTTTCACTATTTTAAACGCATTGAAATTTATATATATCACTAAGGTGCATTAGAAGAAGCTTAATATGGAATAGGGTGTACATAGCAATTATAGTTACTTTACAGGGACAGTCAAAAGAATTCCATTACATTACGTCTATGGAGAAAAATCGTCTGCGGTTTATTTAAATAATATTTCACTATTTTAAACGCATTGAAAATTATATATATCACTAAGGTGCATGCCAAGAGGCTTACTACAGAATAGTGTGTGTATAGCAGTCATCGTTCATTTACATGGACACACAAAATAATTCTCTACTGTCTGTTAACAATAATTCCTGAAAGTGTGTTTTAAGTTGCTGATCGCGATTTTAAATTTAACTCACTTTTTGTCTATTACTTGGTGTGTATAAATTCTGTATTTCATATACAGGGCAGCACAAAAGTTCGCGAACACATTTCCGTTTATTGACAGAAACTCCAGACGGAGAATTTTAAACTGTGCTACGCGTTTCCTAACTGAACTAAAATTTATCATCCTATGTAGTATATATACAGATCAATAGATCCTATACAGGGCCGAATAAAAGTATTCGGATAGTTTTCCGAATATTGTATATGTTGGAAATTCCTGAAATTATGTTTTTAAATATGTTATGCGTTTTCCAAATTGTTTACTTAGATGTTATCTTTTAGCTTATTAAACGGTATGATTTGTAAAATTATTTTGGAAGCGTTGGAAAGTGTTACATAATCTATGCTTGACGCATGATTTTTCGTTCTTGTTTATCACTGTAAAGAAATCTTTTTGATATAAATGTCACTACTTAAAACGATAATGCTACAATAATTTTTTTATAATTCCAGAATTATTTTAAAATTTACTTAAAAATTAAAAGCATAAAAATATTGCCTTATTGGCATATTTTATTTGCGCGCCAAAGTGATTCATTTTAATAAGTATTTTTTTAATTTTTAATTAAAATTACTATTTAATATTAATACTTTTTAATTACTTTTAACATTAAATAACTTTTTAAAACTTTCCGTGAAAAAACGACAAAGAATAAGAAGAATTTTCTCATAACGCCTTATTTTTAATATTTTTATTCTGATCATGTTACCATTTGGTGATATAAGGATATGTGATTTCTCTTAAATTATATAGTATATAGCGCTTTCTGAAAATAATTCCTGTAGAAATATCACTTATAAATATGTATAAATATAACTGTTTTCTGGTTAAACATTACTTTTACTTTTATATAATAAAATGCTAAATTACAACGATTTTTAACCATTCTTCATTTGAACTTATGTAAAAGAAAATGTTGTTATAAACAGTGCGTCTGATTTCATAAATCTACATTATCAAGCGAAAACATGTCCGTGAGTAACGTTGACATCATCTTGAAGGTGGCAACAACAGATAATTAAATTTTGCTTTTGCAGCCATTTTTTAAATTTCTAAACATCTCACAATTTCAATTTTAACACCGTCGTCGAGTAGAAAAAAAACGTGTTATTTCAAATACAGTTTATTTGAAAACTGTAGCTGAATTCTTATAGGCTTAAAGTAATTTTCAAGAATAACTATTTTAAGCTCTGTTGCTTGTACTCCCCCCCCCCCCCCCGATTACAAATGAACAAGGTTTTCCCGATTACAAAAGATTAACCGGTTTCCACTTAAAGCAATAAAATAGTTCAGCATTTGTTTCCGCCTACTATTACATAACTAAATTAAACCGTCATCAATAAAATAGTAAAATAAAATAGTAAAACACAAATCGAATTACTCGCTTAAACCCCTGAAATTATCAGAATCAAAAAGTCTGCAGTAAGTAGAGAAATCTTAGGCAATTTATTCGCCTATTAATCTCTGGCATGCGGCGAATACGAAAGTGATCGCTTTTTATGAATTTCAAAACTTTACCTGAAATCATAATTGATATTTTTCATATGAATACAATTTTTGATGAAGTTAGTGGGCAATCTAATATATAAACATATAACAAAATTTAAAATTTATCGCGCGCCGCTAAATTATTTTTATCCCATCCTATTTTTAATTACTCTATAATATTTACTTCCTCCATTTGTTAATGCATTTTAACTCTATTTATTCCAAAAACCTCGTATCTAAATTCAATATTTTAATTGCTACTAGTTAGCTCAATAAATGGCGTCTTTATCTTTAACTTATAAAAACTTTCTAATATTGGTCCCTTAAAAAAAACAGCATTATTTCTTTTTATATTTCTAAATTCCTAAAAAGGCTGTATTTATTTTAATAATTTCAGATATTAAATGTAATTCTCAAAATCATAAAATCTTTTTCTTATATTAAAATGTAAAACATTTAATTTAAATTCCATTCTGGCTTTGATCTACTTCGATAAACCATTTTTCTTTTTTTCCTTTTTTCTGTAAACGTAAAAATCATTCCATATTCTCAGACCAGTAACTAATGATAATCAGTTAGCTTAAAACTCTCTGGGTCCCATCTAATTTATCGAACATCATAAAATATTCTCTTCGCATTTTTGACGCTTTTTCTTACAGGGAACTATTTTGCCTCAAAATTCTGGCGCTTTTCGGAAAGAATCCCGATTCCCCATTGGCGCACAAGTCGTCACGTGAGCTCTGTATTCATACTTTTTCTGAAATGATATATCACTGCTCTTTGCTTCAGGGAGGCATTCGAAAGAAGAACGCTGGGTTGGTGTTTGGTATTTAAAGCTTCTAATCAAATCGAATCCCTGCCTAGTGTTGGCGAAGCGAGAACAATATTCTTTTCTTCTACTACTTCTGTATAGATCCTTTTAAGCTGACCATCATGCTTATCTGTTAATGGGAAGCGTGTCATTGAAACTAAAAAGATGAATCCTGTGAAGCCAGATCTCCACCTGCAATTTTTTAAGCTTAAAAAAAAAAAAAAAAAAAAAAAAAAAAAAACTTGTTTGGGCTTTTGATGGCCTTTTTCTCTTCGGCATACGTACACGCCATCTACTGTGGTTAGTACGATGGCCAATAAATCCCAGCGTGGAAACTTCCTCTGTTGACTTCTGAATAGAACATCTAATATTGAAAAACCATTTATTAAAAAATGGTAACTCATCATCTCGGCCCGTGAAATCGTGACATACATATACTAAAAGTAAAATATGTATTAGAGTTTTCGATTAAAAAAAAAGAAAGAAAAACATGGTTTTCACCTATTTTCTGTAACCCGGGATGCCCGGATTGAATTCTATAGTTCATTGACTGATGAAACGAAATATTAAATATTCAAAGATATATATATTTTTTTTATATAAAAATAGGTGCATGCAGGAATAAGTTGTGAAAACTGTATAATCGAGATAAAACGGGATATCCCAGTTTTGTCTCAATTTATACAGCCCTCAAGCAGCTAAAGGCCCAGTTTTGCTTCAATTTACACAGTCTTGAAGCTGCTAATGGTTGAAATATACTTAGCTGTAGGCAAGAAATAAAGCACATTTATATAGTTTATGTTCTGGAAAGTTTATTTTATTTTATTTTAATGTTTGCGTAAAAATTGTTACATATGGACAGACTTAAAATAATTGAAACTTTATATATTATGATGCGTACTATGTATAAGAAAGATTTATTTCCACAATGAAACTGTTACTTGCAGTTATAGGTGTAATTTTATGACTTTATTGCGACCCTCATTCTCTTGGAGTAAAACCGGATATTCTGTGTGGGATTAAAAAACGGATATTGGAAAACAATAACTGAAGAGCCCGTAAACAATATTTGAAGAAAGGCGATCAAAACTACATGGATGATTATGATTTTTATAAAACTTCCAGGAGGAAAACTTCCTTTCTACAATTTCTCAAATTCAAATTGTAATGGAGTTAATGATCCTTTTCAATTAAATAATAAATGATTAGGCTTATAATTTAATTAACATTAATTTAGTTCTTTAGCGAAAATTGCAAGATAAAATATATAGTTTCTTTTATTAAAAAATCTAATTTTTTTCATTTCCTGCAAAATTAACAAATATACTGCACCAGTGAAAGTAAGGCAGGATAATTTTACTTTTTATAAATATTTATTTATTAATAAAAATGTGATGAACTAATCATATATTTAAAATGATACTATGATACAAGGCAGAGTATATAAGCAGAGTATATATATACAAGTGCAGAGTATATAAGCAAGGTACAATGATATGTGTAGAGTGCTTAAAAAGATTTCATTAAATGCTGTTGGAAATTCTTGTTTCAAAAGGCGTATGAGAATAAGGTATGTGGTTTTACCCTATTTTTCGCTGCATATTGTAGGAACTTAAAACTCACAGATTTGATGCACGTTATTTTAAAGTTTTGGTTTCATTTTCTGATAAGCTTGACAAATGCTACCAATTACCCTATTAAATCTCTTGTTGAAAAAATACTAGTGCTACTTTATGCTATTTTCCAAATTTCTTATTTGCATCCGAAAATTACGTGGCAATAAGTTTGATAGATTAATGCAAAATTTGGTAGCATTGAAGACGATTTTCAAAAAAATGTTTTCCTCGTTCAAAAATACGAAACTTCCTGACTAATTTTTAAACATAAAATCATTAAACACTTGCAGCCATGATTATCGAAGTGATTTGTAATCGAACAGTTTTTTCAATTTCCGCTAAATGAATTACATATTGAGTTATAAGTGATTCTTGTCTCAGAATGGCAGTTTCTTTTTCCTTCCTTCACAATCGCTTTTCGGAAATTTGGTTGAAAACAACTATTTTGGCAGTATTTTCTATAAAATCTTCTGTCTTTACCGAAAATCGAAAAAAAAAGCAGTTTGATTACATAGTTTCTTAATAAGAGCACCTGCCAATTTTATACTTTTGTGAATAAAAATGAATTAAATTTATGTCAGAATGTAACCAGTTTGTATTTGAGAACAGCCTTATTTTTTATTGGAGATAAAAAAGATACAGAAATGATTCAGTAATAGCTTAGATCAGATAAAATCAGCTTAGAATGGAAAATCAATTGTATATTTCCATGATCGGGATGTTTTATTATCACCGGCAATTGAAAATAATAAGAATTACGCTTAAAGACAAGTGTTAAAAAATTAATTAAATTCAGTATTATCCTTTTTACATATAAAAACTGACGAATTTCTCATTATAAAGAAACAGTTTTTTTTACAGCCAAAAAGGAATATGACACAAATACATCATATACAAATATGTTTCGTTTATAAAAAAATATTTTGCACATTCAAATCAAGTTTATCTATTTTTGAAGTAAAAAGGTTTGTCATTTTATAAATTCTGAAAAGATATCCACTTTATCACAATGAACAGTATTGAAGAAAAGGAAATAAGGGAAAGTGAATTCTTCTGAATTATTTTTCCAACAAGATGGCATATGACGGCATTTGTTGATGGAGAAGAAATTGATTCTTACTGTCTAACAATTCGATAAGTCACAAATTCTGTTACTATTTTAAGGGTTTTTTTTCTTGGTGTACATTTATTGGTAACCAGTATGTTTCAATGATATTATGAATATACAAAGATAAATTACAATAAATTAGCTTTTGATAATCTTCTTTCCAGTAAAACCTGTTCAGTTTAATTTACTGTAGGCAACGAATTTTTAAAAAAATGTAACGTTTCTATTATCGATGTTTTCTTTAAACAAGAACGATAAAATATGCGTACAGTATATATTATGAAACACTTTCCAACACATTCAGAACACTGTAACAAAACTTTCCAGTTTATAAAGGGGGAAGATTATGTCAAAATAAACAATTTAGAAAACGCATAACCCATTTGAAAACCCAATTTCTGCAATTATGAACAATAGTCGGAAAATTATCCGAATTTTTTTGTGCAATCCTGTATATATACTTATAGATTTGTATATATACTAAATTTTATGCTAAAAGTTAGTTCAGTTAAACGCACAGTACAGTTGAAAATTCACATTCAGCAATTTCCGCAAGTAAACGGAAATGTACTTGAGAGCTTTTTTACAACCCTGTATTTGATTATAGAATTTAAACGCACCAAGTAATGTGCAAAAAAATAGTTGAATTTAAAAATGTTTCCACAAATGAATATGCACTTCCAACAATTATCGTTAATAAGCAGTACTGTAGCCATTTTATTTTGTGTGTTCCTGTAAAGGAACGATAAATTCTATGCACAACATATTCTACAGTAAGCACTTTATAGTACACTTCAGTGTACTATAAAGTTCTATATACTATACTATGTACTATAAAGTACTATATAATGTATATAAATTCCAATATGTTTAAAATAGTGTGATATCATTAAAATACGCCGTAAACGATTTTTTCCCATAGACACGCAACGTAACAGAATTATTTTGAGTGTGCCTGTAAATGAACCATAAATGCTATACACTTCATTTTCAATAACGAACATACCATAGTAAACCTCAAAAACATATATCAAGTTCACGTCAATCTGACTATATTTAAGCGAATTAGAACACGGACAGACGGCAGACAGACAGACAGAATGACATCCAGACAAACTGAATTCATAAGCACTTTTCAACTATATTGGAAAGTGTTAAAAAGAACAATGTGATAACTAATTTATTTATTCCTCATTTTATTTATTTTTTTATTTTTCTGTATTTCTTTACCTTTATTATATATATCTATATATATATATATATAAGGTAAAGCCAGGAGAGATGGTGCGGTCGGAGAGATTGCGCACATAGTGGTTCGGGGAAAAGGAGTAAAGTGAGCACACAGCGACTCCAGATAGTTGTGCAACAACAGTAGTGGAGTGTCTGCTTGAAAGTGCACGTGGATTGCTTTGAGCGTCTAAGATAAAGTATTGCTATTTTGTTTTGTTTTCCCAAAGTAAGTGCTTGAATTTTCATAGATATTCATCAGAAATTCTATACAATGTCAGTAGTACAGAATATTTTAAACATAAACGATTTCTCATAAGCTACTAATCTAGACAAACAATGTGAACATCAACGGTTCGTTTTAGTAGCGGCCATGTTTAAATAAAAGGCCGCGCAATCTCTCCTACCGAAATTAGAGAGTTTGCGCATCTGCTACTTAGGAGAGATGGCGCATTGTTCCCATTAGTTTCCATGCTAGGAGAGATTACGCAGCTTATTGGTAAATTTGCATAAAAAAATGAAAAATGAAAATGGACTAATTTTAAGTTAAACATGTTATTAAGTAGCATAATTTTATTTTCTAATCTTATCTGGACTTGCTTTTTCTGATTCTTTATTTTTTCCCTTTAATTTTTTAATCGTTTTTTAAATTATTTGCTTTTTCTGATTCTTTAGTCATTAGGTTGAAATATTCACTCCTAATACAATAACATTTGTTCACAAAAACCGTACAGCAATGTCATTTAAATGTAATATTGTTAACAATTTAATTGTACTTATTATTAGTAACAATCTTTCCTACCCATGTGCGCAATCACACCAACGCTGTAAGGGCAGATTGCGCAAAATAACTTTCTTGGTTTTATTACAACTGTTCTATGAAATTGCAACATAACAACAAAGTAGCAATAGAAATGCATAAAAAAAACAAATGAAGTAAAAATTATTCATGAATAGTTTAGCAAAAAATTTATATTTAGATTTTTTATTGCTATTCTTTTGAATTGTGCTCAGACTCTTCTAGCTTTACCTTATATATATATATAATATATAAATATATATAACATAATATGTATATGTTTGTGTGTGTGTGTGTGTATATATATCTATACTAATAAAATAAAGTTTCGCTCTGTGTCTCTGTGTGTCTGTGTGTCTGTGTGTCTGTTGGCGATGGCTAGGAAAATCTAGCCCACCTAGAAGGCTGCAAATTTAGATTTAGGTAGTCCAAACCCTCTCCTGGTGCACCATTACGTCAGAATTTTAATATTTTGAAAATTAAACTAGTTATCAATTAAAAACTGATCAAAGATCACAAATAAAAAAGTCATTATTCTGAAGCGAGCTGGCGCATGTGCAGAAACCAATTTCCGTATCTTCCGGAACAGAAGAAAGAAAGCAGAAGACATTCCGTTTTTGTTTAAAGTATTTCTAAATTCGCCATGGACAAACGGCTAAAACTACGGAAAAACCGTCTACATATTCTAAAAGAACATACGTTTACGTCTCGAACGATCTGGTTGGTTTGAAAAAATTTTACATTTAACCCTTTTTTAAAAAAAAATAATCAAAAAGCTTCGAATTCGTGTTTTTTATTTTCTCCCGTTTTCCGAGCCTTGCATCTACCGGAATACAAAAGATACGGAAAAACGAAGGTCACCAAATTAAAGAACTGTTTTTGTCGTTTTCAAAGCCACCTTTGGTTTTAAAAAATACAAAAATTAACCCTTCAAAAAAGTATATTTTCTGTATGCCGTTTTGCGATTTTTGCGATTTTGGAAATTTTTTAAATTTTGCATCGGCGATTCAGAGACAAGTACGAAAAACTAAAAATACCAGACAATATCTACATTTATTCCTTTTTCGACATCTGTATTTGTTTTTGAAAAATATGAATATTAACCCTTCAAAAAAAATTCGTGCGCAGGATTCTCTTTTGCGAATTCCGATTTTCTGCTATATATTAAATCTGGCATCGGCTTTCTAAAATAACCAAACAAAAAGCAAACACCCCAAAAGACATCTACGTTCTATCGGGTTTAGGCAGAAACCTTTAGTTTAAAAAATAAATCACGTTAACCCTTTTGAAAACGTTTTTAACCGTAAGTCAATTTCGCTTTTTTAACTATTTCTCCTATCTTTAAAAATCCGAATTGGCGTTTATAAACAAGATACGAAAAACTAAAAATACCGTATATAATCTATATCCTTTTGTTTTTTAAAATCTGGTAACCGTTTTACAAAAAAATTAATTTTAACCCTCCGAAAAAAATCCTTTCCAAAACTCAGTCACGCGAATTTTCTTTTTTTGGTCCAGATTTAAAAATCGGCATCGACTCGGGAAATGCAAGTTCGGACAAACAGTAGACTCCAGATCATAGACACGTTCATTTTCTTCAAAATGCACCGTTGGTTTAAAAAAAATATCTACATTAACCCTTTAGAAACCGATCGATTACGTAACCCACTTTCGCGATTTCCGCTATTTTGGCAATGTTTACCCGTAGTTAAATTTCAATTCTACTAGGAAATTTGGTTGGGTCAAGTGTTCTGAAAGGGCCTCTTCCAGAACAGACTGCGCCCCCTGGCGGTGGAAAGTGGAACTATAGGATTATATCTGGTTCTATGGACCCGATTACGACGGGGTTAGGCTCATTCGACTTGATATCTATAGCCTTAAATAGTTTAGCTGTACTTTCGACCGCCAGGATGCGCTTTCCGATCTTGGATTTTATGAGCCCGATTACGACGAAGTTTGCCTCATTCGACTTGATTTCGATAGCCTTACAGATTTCAGTCATATTCGTATAGAACAGATTATTAATATTTCGGGCCCGGGCAATGCCGGGCGGATTACCTAGTATATGTATATATATAACAAGCTGAACATGTTTCGTAAATATAGGGTGTCATAAAATGAAATGATGGTTTTTAAATTTGAGTAAGAAATAAATGAAGAGTACCTCTGTTATTTGTAAATATGTCCTCTCATAATCAAAGTGACTTACTCGGTTTTCCTACGTAATTCTTCAAAACATCAGAACTTTATTCAATATCACAATAAAAATATTGCGAAGAAATACGAATAATTATGACTTTAAGAATAACTATGTCCTTATTAGCATTGTTTTTTTTTTTAATCACGATGACTTGCGCAGCTTTTGCTACGTAATTCTTTCATCAGAATTTTATTTTTACAGTGTAGGTATATGATTAATTATGATTTTTAGAAAACTGTGTTTGTTACTGATGCCGCTGGATTCTTCCAGTGAAATTTTTTGGAGCATGACAATTAGGTTTCTTTTTCTTACATTTCTGTTTAATTAGAAGCTCCTAAAAGCACTATTTTGCTGCAGGGAATGGAATACTACCATTCACATTTTAAAGAGAGGATAAAATAATTTTACACCAAAAAGAAAACAAAATATGAAATATTTCCGACAGTGAATTAATAGCTTTAAAAGAGTAAGGTTATATAAATATTAAAAGAATGACAATCAAATGAAACATATTATTAAAAATGAAAATGATGCAATATGATAAAAATAAAGACACAAATAGAATATCTCTCAAATATATTACTTTATTAATTGCAAAAAAAAAAAAAAAAAATAATAAAACATTATTTGTACCCTATTCCTTTGGAAATATCTGCATAAATAAAATTTTATGACAAATAAAACATTATTTTTATACACTGATAAAAATATTATTGTAACCAGTTTTTCTAAAGAAATAGGTATTAACAAGGCAAATTTTATGGGTTTTCTCAGCAGTTAAATTGAATAAAAAAATTTGTTCAACATTTCGTAGACTTAAGTGTAAAGAAAGTTTTAAAGAAAATATTAAAACTTTCACATATATTGTGCAAGTCTTACAAGTTAAGAATATCTAATCACACAATAGTAGGCTTGTGCTTTGACAGAAAATTTAGTATACCCTTTTATAGATAGAAAAACAGTTTAGAATAACATTTGAATTATGATCACGTCCTATTTTTGAAAATACGCTTTTTTATTTCAATGGAATGTTCAAAAATAATTCAAAAATATAAACACAATTTATTATTTTTTCAAATTTTATAAAAATTTTTGAGAAACAGAAATAATTTGTACGTGTTTTGTACAATATTGAATGCTTTTTTATATTTATCTTACTTCGTAAATACATTTAGTACTCTGCGAAAAAATGTAAAGATGTTTTCTGGTATAAATAAAAAGCTTGCTAAAATTTTGTGTAAACTCATAATAACCTACGATTCTCAAACGTTTTCTTTTATCTTCAGAAAGTTTCTGGTAAAAAAAACAAACAGAACGCTTATTAACCACATTTTTTTTTATTCATACAAATATGTTTTTCAAAAAAAAAAAAAGGGGGGGGGACAACAGGCAGTTTCTTTTACTGCAAAAACGTTTTCGTAAATTCTGATAATCTATTGTTTTCGGATGTTTCCGATTGGTTCTTTTCCAAACAGTTTCTAAAGATACATGAACGGTATATAGATATGTCTGTATCGGTGTGAGATTTTGCATTAAATATTCGTAAACATTTCTACTACATAAGGAAAAATTTCTCATATATATTTTAGTGTATGCTGACCACTATTCTCTGTAAGATAATAAAAACAACATATATATATATTTTTAATTATTGCATATTATTTTGTATATTATCTTTGTTAGATCTACTATAAACCATATCGAAATTTTCTTGATGATCTATTTATCAAATAAGTAATTTCAATTAACTTTTCACTAATGAGCGAATTGTGTAAATAAATTTCTGCAAATTATGCCCGCTCTGAATTTGTGTTGACGTAATTTTCTTGCATCGCTTAAATGTTAAAATAATTCATTTAAAAGGCTGAAAAAACTATTGTTCACATATTTCACCGCGTATTTGAAATTTATTTGCAATTCCCATTAAGCTCCCGTGCAATCAATTGATTTTTTCACAGAGTATATTTATGCGTCTGTATAATAAATTAATAACGATATTTTGCAGCACTTAAATTATAAATTATGTCTAATTTAGATTTTTTAATGGTACATTTTTCATTTCTATTTGAAATATAAGAATTTTTTTTCCGAAAAAAGAAACTTGCTTCGATAAATAATAATACAGTGTTTGGAATTCTCAAGATCTCTTTTTCTGATATGAACATTTATTTTTAATGTGCGCGAGGTAAAATCATGTAGGTAGTAGCATCATATGAGCAATCTTCTTACCTTCTAATATTATAATTTCGAATTTTATTGGAAAGAATTTTAAATATGAAAATATACACATTTAAAAAAGTGAGATTTGTGTTTAAGGTTATTGTTGAGGTTCTTTATTGAAGGGTTATTTTACATTCTGAAACCTACGATCGATGATATGAATAATCTATTATTAAATGAAAAAAATAACATAATAAAACTTAATAATATAACAATAATGATAATGAATAAAATCTTGTGTGGATTGGCAGATTTACACTGATATACACTAAAAACCAACGTTTAAACACAAAATATCAAACTGTAGCACCATGAACAAACATACGTTTCGTGAGTAATTTGGACTAACATCATCGGTGTCAGTAAAAACAAAACAATATATTCCCCCAAATGCATGAAACAAAATCGAAAACATTTTTCGACTTTGTTTCATGCTTTTGAGGAAATGTAATTGTTTGTTTTTACTGGCAACGATGATGTTATTTCAAGTTATTCACGAAATGTACGTCTATTCATGGTGCTACAGTTTGATATTGTGTGTTTAAACGCTGGTTTTTAGTGTATAAATATAAGTCACTATAAATATTTTGGATAAATTGAGAAATGTAACTTAATATCTATAATGCTGGAATTAAAAGAAATATATTTTAATATTAAGGTAAAAATGTACAATTTAATATCTGAAACTTGAGATCCTGTCAAAAATATCAAAATGTAACATGTTGTTCAGAAGGAAAAACTAAGATAAATAAAATTTCCTATTTCTGAACCAAAGTCAATGAAGCCCTTCAGGATACTTTTGATTTTCTTCACTAGAATTTCAGTTTAGTTGAAATGCAGAAGTGATATGAACGAAAACTTTTCAAACTCTGAGAACAGTTGTTGTTGATTTAAAACAATATCGGTTGAATGTGATTGACATCTAATAAGGAAGCTTTCTTTTACCTTTGTATATCTTCATTTTTGTAATAGACAAAATTTACACAATGTTGAAATAATGAATATATTAAATAACATACTAAAACATAATTTCGATAAAAACTGGCATTATTTTTTCTTATTTCGAAGGTTAATATTAGCGATAAGATTTCAGAAGAAAAAAAAAATACTTTTTTGCTTTAAAGGTGGTTATTTAAGGTAAACATGAGATGATGCTCCACTCTTGTACATTCTTGCATGTACGTGACTATTGTACACACGCACATACATACATAAACACGCACGTAAATATATGTGTCTGTGTGTGTGTGCGCGTGCGTGCGTGTGTGTGTGCGCGTGCGTGCGTGTGTGTGTGTGCGCGTGCGTGTGTGTGCACAAAAAAATTTCATTACAATAGTTAAGGGATAGCGAATAAATTCGTGCACCGTTTTAGTCTCAATCAATAAAAAAATGAAGACCTTTAAATATATTTTTACGTTCGATGTCAATGTCTGGAGTTATTTGTTATTTCTTACTTCATTTTTCAAGGAACGTCCAAGATATTTAGGAATTTTATACTTTTTTATTTACGAGTTATTGAATGTCCATACTGTTACTATTCATAGCAGATTTACACGTGCTGCAACAGTATGATAAATGTTATATGTGTGTGTGCGTAACTACATAATTAATGCACATACACACAAGCACACACATATATATGTATATATGAATGTGTATCTGCGTCTGTGTATGTATAATTTATCTATAATAATAAATATTAAAATAATAAATTTTATTTTGGTTGTTTTTTAATCAAGTAATTTGAATATATATATATATATATATATATATATATATATATATATATTGTAATCAGTTAAATTTATCCTAAAATGCTTTAAAAAAAAAAAAGAACGAAATGACGCATATATGGTTTGGTATTTTATATTCCCTCAAAATTTAAAAAAAAAAAAATCTTTATTTGTGTCTCAGCATTAGCTTTGCGCAAAGAAGCAAAATTAACGTTTGCAGCTTGACATTTAGTGAAATTAAAATCAAATAATTGCATGTTTTGAAATTTTTAAATAAAAGTTTTTTGGTTAATCAATAATTAGAAATCCGTAAATTATGTTATAATTTTGAGATAAATTATATCTGAAAGCGCATTTTTTGTTCTATTATGTGCTGTAAAGACTGAAATTATACAATAACTAGAAGCAAAAATATAAATGGTGAAAGAAAATATCTAATGCAAAAATATAATAAAAAATCCTTTAAAACTTAGTTTAAAAAAAATCCAAATCAAATTTCGAAAAAAAAGTGCTTTGATAGAATTCTACGGCATACCTTGGAGTAACTCTGTACCCAATGTTGTAGAGCTGGCATTATGCATCATAGCGTAAGAGCGTGCACAGATGACAGGCAGACGCACAAACTCTTTGTTTTATTTCTATAGATTGCACGTTAAAATCTCTGTTATATATAGTCAAAGTTTGTGTGCATGTTTCTTATACAAATATACAATGTTTTACCTATTTTCTCGAACTACAACATACTTACGTTTTAGAGAACGGCAAAAAAATAGTCTTGAGACCATCCTTTATCCGTTTTTTAACCATTTACCTTTTTTTTATGCAAATCTTCATTTTAATTTTCATATACATTCTTTTTTTTTTTTTTTGCTGTTACCAAACATTGGACTTATTTACGTAATTTCAACGTTAACTTACGGTAAACAGATTTAAACATGTGTACTTTGTTTTTTTAAGCCAATAAAAAGTTAGAAACACTCGATATATTTTCGACTGCGAAACTGACTTCATTTTGAGCAGATCATGCACATTTTTCAAAAATTAAATTAAATTTGTTTCAGTACGAATGAGTTAAAATGACGTAGTACTTTTATTACAATGTATTTGGAATTAAAACGCATACTATAAAACAGACATTTTAATTTCAGGAAAAAAAATAATGTCCCAAAAATGACGTGTATAGTTGCTTTCAGTGTGACTCCTAACTAACCCTAAGCAAACTGTTTCTATATTTTATGTTCTATCTCGTTTGTTTAGTTTGTATACAAGCCGACTGCAGTATATAGACAGCTCTGAGCCCAGACTTAAGCCCAATTTAAAATGCATCTTAGCTCCGTGGAATTCAGAAGGATGGAAATAAATATCACTGTACTAAAGTACCAAAAATGGCTATTGAAAAGCATGGTATTTTTATCACAAATATTTCAAAAAGTAAATGATTCAATGGAAAAAAAGATTATTTGAAGTTATTTGGAACTAGGGGTATATTTTTAACAATCTTGTAAATGTGTTAAATGATGTGTTTTTTTTCCATTGTGCCTAAATATTTAAGATTACTAAAGTTATAATTTATAGCTACGTGTTTTAATACTTTCGATGCGCTGATAACATTTTCTACGTTTTATATTATCTAGGAAATGAACACAGCAACCGTTTGTGTAGAATGAATTGTTTTTCTTTAACAACCAAAAATCCATGACTGATGTTACAAATAAAAGCATATATTCAAATTAAGAGCCGCACTAACAAATGGCTATTGAAAGGCATAGTATTCTCTATCACCAACAATATTTAAAAAATTAATTGATTCAATGAAAAAACGATTATTTGAAGTTATTCGGAACAAGGGAAATATTTTTAACAATCACACAAATGTGTTTTTTTTTCATCGTGCCTAAACATGTAAGATTTTTTCAGTTATAACTTATATCTACGTGTTTTAACACTTTATATGCACTGATAACATTTTCTACGTTTTATATTATATAGGCAATGAAACATAGCAACCGTTTGTTAATAATCAATTGTTTATCTTTTTCAACTAAAACCCCATGACTGACTTCACACCTGAAAGTGTATATTCAAATTAAGAGCTGCACTAATAAGTGGCTATTGAAAAGCATGGTATTTAATCTAACCAATATTTCAAATCTAATTGTTTCAATGGAAAAAAGATTAATTGAAGTTATTTGGATCTAGGGAAATATTATTAACAATCATGCAAAAGTGTTAAATGGTGTGTTTGTTTCCGATTGTGCCTAAACATTTAAGATTACTATAGTTACAATCTGTTAGCAACGTGTTTTAATACTTTAGATGTAATGATAACATTTTTTACGCTTTATATTATGTAGGAAATGAAACATTCCAACCGTTTGTTTAGAATCCATTGTTTTTCTTTTTCAATCAAAAATCCATGACTGATATCACAAATGAAAGCGCATATTTAAATTACGATCCACATTAACAAATGGCTATTAAAAAACAGGGCATTCTATATCATCAATAATATTTCAAAAACTAATTGATTCAATGGAAAAACGATTATTTGAAGTTATTCGTAGCCAGGGAAATATTGTTAACAATCATGTAAATGCGTTAAATGATGTGTTTTTTGTTTTTCATTTTGCCTAAACATTTAAGATTTCTACAGTTATAAACTCATATCAACGTGTTTTAATACTTTAGATGCACTGATAACATTTTCTGTGTTTTATATTATGTAGGCAATGAAACATAGCAGCCGTTTGTTTAGAATCAATTGTTTATCTTTTTCAACTAAAAATCCATGACTGACTTCGCACCTGAAATAAGAGCTGCACTAATAAGTGGCTATTGAAAAGCATGGTATTCTCTAACAACAAGAAGTTTAAAAAAGTTAATTGATTCAATGAAAAAACGATTATTTGAAGTTATTTGGAACTAGAGAAATATTATTAACAATCATGTAAATATTTTAAATGATGTGGTTTTTTCCATCATGGCTAAACATTTAAAACAACAAATAATTACAGATTTTTATGAGTTTTTTTATCAAAGTTATGATAGTGTACCAATTTATTCATTTTGATATGATTTATTTGAATACTTTTAGAGAATATAATAAGTAAAATATACGTTTTTGTTTAATTTTGTAATGTTATTTAATAAATGACTTTTTTTGGACGTTTTAAGAGTTTTCTGAAAGTACTTAAGGAGAAACTTTTGAGACAGAGACAGACTTGTACATAGGGTAGATAAACGTATTTTAAAATAAAACCACTTAGAAATCCTCTACATAAATAACGCACTTTGAAGTTTAGAAATTTACACAATTTGACCATTAAAAAAACTCTCACCTGAATTTAATTATTTTCCCTTTCATAAACTAATTAATGATTTTTCTAGATGAAACTTGCCAAATTTAGTTAATGAAAACTAAGGCACTCTTATAGTCGATTTTAAAGTAATTTTCTGCTCTAACGAATATTGGAAAGTTTTAAAAATATATTTTACTTAATCGATACATTAACTCTTCATCGATATTTTTAGCTTTATTCGCCAATGAAGCAATATTTACGTCTTTCACGTTGGTTATACAGTATTTTAGAACAAAAATTATAGTAGTTGTGCATTTTCTGTTTAAAATTTTTATTTTAAACTTATTAACGTGCATGAAAGTTTGATTTAATTATGCTTCAAAATGTTCTTATTAATAATTTTTGATGCATTGAAAAATAAGCATTTATGAAAGAGGCAAGACATGAGTATTTAAAATATATGTCTTTTTTATTTTTTATTTTTTGTTAAGTTTTCATTTTCAAAGTATTACTATTTCATTACTATTACTTTAATGATTTATCATTCATACAATTATGTTTGTTTATGTTTTAAAAATGTTTCCAAATTACCACTTTTCAAAAAATATTTACACATTTCTATTGAAAATTAATTGAGAAATAATATTTTTGATTGGATTACATTAAATATTAATTGAATATTATTATGAAAATGTATTAATTGAATATTATTATTAAACACATAAAGTTAATATAATCCATTTGCAAAAGTTAAAGTTGCATTTTAAAAATATCTGTTGATTTTACGGAAAATATCTGCCAACTAAGACGCGCGTAAAAAAAAAAATAAAATAAAATTGTAAGTTGTTTATTTTGCTGGAAAAATCTATTAAAATAACAGAAAGTTCATAAGAAATATTTTTTCTGTAAAATCAACAGATAATTGTTAATAGTGTGGTCGATACACATTTATTGTAGTAAGAGGCATGACATAATTATTATTAGATCATAATTATGCCATGCCTCTTATTATAAGTGCACGTCTAAATCTAACAAAAATTTGGAAGCTGTTTTATTCACCCATATTAAATTTCAGTTAATTCGTAAAATTGTAATAAAAACTGCACCGAAATATTTGTCATAAAACAAAATTACCACAGAAACAACACCAACATTCAACATATACAGCATTCTGAATGCTAATTTTTAAAATCATTTTATTCAAAACGTTTATTTTGTAAATAGCGCGCACGGTCTTGTAAAAATGGCTAATTATAGATCTCCATGATTTTTGATCAACTTGTACAGTAAATGAATATACACAAAATGATCTAATTTTTTCCCTTCGGTTATCATTCATAAAATTATATTGGTTTATGCTTTAACCCTTTCCGGCACAGACAAATTCTGTTCGTAAAATGCGAAATTACTGACTGACACCGGAATTTATACACGACTTTTTTAGAAAATAAGAACTCCTTATTTTAAGCTTTCATTGTAGAAGTAAAATTTTATTAAAATATTCTTGGTGCCGAATGCAAGTTTGGAATTAAAATTAGATGTGCCCGGAGTGGGACCACTGGGTCGGAAAGGGTTAAAAATATTTCCGCATTTCCGCCTTTTATGAAATAGCTACATATTTTTATTGAAAGAATGCATGTTTTGCTTCAATTTTAGTTCATTTTAATTAGACACTATTTATGTAAATATTTTTTTTTAAACGCAGCTCAAACGGTTAAACTATGTGAGTGCTATCATGCATGCAGTTGAAAATTATGCATCTTCCTATGACTTAACATAATAATAAAAAAAAGTAAATTAAACACTTCCGTAATGACGAATAATCCTGTTATAATTTACAAATATTTAATGAGTCTTGATTAATGTTTAAGATTAAAACTTTCATACTTTTTGACACCTTAAATGTGCATTTTCCCCATAATGCAATTAAACCATTTACGTCGTTAACGTATTTATTGTTAATAATTAATTTATGTTGAGTCTGTAGAAAACTTAGAAAAATTACATTTTGTTTGTGACATTAGATTTAGGTATCATAATTTTACAAAACAAACATACATAAAGATGAATTATACGTTTTTATTTAATTATTATAATATTAATGTATGATTTTATTACAATTATTGTTTAAAATGAACGTGAATAAATATGCACTAATGAATTAATTAAATAGGAGTATAAAAATATTATAAAACGAACAATGAGCAAAACTCAAACTCATTGATAATAAATTTAAGTCTATGAAAAATTTACTTTTTTAACCGCTACATTAAGGTTAATTGGTAGTTACCCTCACTTTCCAACTATTATTATTGTTGTCATTGTAGAAGTCGTCCGATTAAAGGAAATATTGTGTTTCTTGAAACTGTATAGTTTTAAATATTCAAAGATCTTATTAAGTTACTGCATATGTTTTATTTTGTGTTATTGTCACAAATGTCCTACATGTTTCTAGACTCAGAATCACTTATACATTTTCTCATCAGCAACTATATTTGAGAAGAATTTTATAAGTCTTCCTTTATTTTTTTCGACGATGTGAATGCTTGAAATAAATTTTCATACTTTGCAAATAATTCTTTCAAGGCAGTATACATTGCAAATGCAGTAGAACCCGCACAAATCGAACAAAGATGAAACGACACGACGTATTAGATAAGAAAAACTTATTCTGATTGTTAGAAAATCGTAACATATTTCCTTACATTTTAAATCACATTGAATATGCCGCTTTTTTACGCAGTATTGTATCAAACATATCACCTACATTGTTAGTGCCACATTAAAACACACGTTTTATCCTGTATAGAACATATTTTGCATGCAGTCAAATTCATTCATCAGCAGACTGACTAAACACTAACCGAGATCCTCGCAGGAATCTGTTGTATCCACGACTGTTATCAAACAATTTTTGTCGCGTTCAAAACAAAAATCTAATTAATAATTATAATACCTTTATAAAATATCTATTTTTACGCATGATCCTAAATGAAAACCATACAACTGACGTCGTATTAACAAAGAAATACCTAAATTTATCATTTGGTTGCAATCTCGCGGACGCACTAAAGCCTAATAAGCATTTTTTGATAAACTCACAAAATCTCTTTAAACTTATATGTGGTGTAACTACATGCATTACACTTATAGAAAGTAACAATTGAATTTAATTACAGAAATAAAAAAGATGAAAGACGTATTCACAATGAAAAAAATAGCATTTTTATTTTATCTTAGTGTCATTATTTATATTCATGGAACTTGGAAGGAAACTTTGTTATTTTTTTGCAATTAAAAGCTTTCTTACAATCTTTCTTTATACAATCAGTATATACACTTGATTTTTTATGCAAAGCGTATTCTACATAACGTACATTCAAATAAAGTGAGTGTATGTGGATGGGGAGGAGGGAAATGCATATGTGAGAATGATGATTTTTTTTTTAAATACATCTGTGACAACATACAAAAGTTGAACTCATAAATTTTTCTCCAAAAAACTGATGAAGCGTTGGTCGGAGACCACCGAAAAATGTCTGAAACAACAAGGATAAATAACAATAAGGATACAATATGGATAATAACAATAAGGACACAATGACTGAAACAATAAGGATAAATAAGGATAAATAATGGATAACAAGATAAAAAATGGAATTGTAACATATTTCACATAGATATCTTCTTATGCCAGACATGCAGCTTTCTGATAATGTACTTTCATCATTCTACTAATAAGAGCAAAGAGTTTGTTATAGTGAATTTTAAATACTTTAATTCACTAAATAAAATGTGTTATAATTACTTTACTCATATTACTAGTATATAACCCCCATTAAAAATGACGGAATGATGATACGCGTTTCGATTTCATAAGACTTCATACCTAGACCAACATATGATATGTCGGTCTAGCTTCATGCAACCAAACAACATAAAGATTTTACTATTGAAAGGTTTGTATTGTACAAAAGTACATTTTAAAAATTACAAATAATTTCTATCTATACAAATGATGAGAATTTTTTTTACTCAATATTCAATTTCTAAAATAATTCAACGATTGGTCAAAATATTCAAATTAAATATTAAAAAAATAATCCGTGTACAAAAGTGTTTGTAAAAAAAGTGTTATCAATGAGTTTCTAAAGAGATTGACTCACCACATAGCTCATAATGGTTTAACGATTGCACTTTAAATTACAATTTTTTTAGTTTTAAATTATCAAAAATTAACAGTATAATACAGTTTTAAAATATTGCTGCATTAAATCGGTATATTACAAAATCATTGCTTTTGTATATTTACATTTTAATTTTTATATAAAAATCAGTGTTTTTAATTAAAATCTATGAAAAGATATCTATTTAATTGATAATTTTGACAAATTATAATTACAATTTATTATAAGTAATTGTAATATAGCCAAGGAGTCTCTCTTTCTGTTTCGACACCGTGTTTATAGATGGCAGTACAAAACAGCCAAAGAAATGACGCTTCGTAAGAGCGAGTATTTTCCTGAATATTTCTGAAGTCCAGTGATTTTGGATTGCTCATATCTTTCAAGAACTAAAGATTTCACTATAAAAAGATTAAGAACGATAAACCCTCAAAACAATGGTTAAATCAACAAGCTGGAAATTGTACGTCAAACGTGACAAATGAGGTGCGTTCGTACTGTAGCTAGCTATATAAATATTTAGATCTTGATGATTTTTAATTCTGTGAAATGAATGATATCGTCTGCAGATTAATTTCTGTAATAGAATAAGTATCTCGGTCGCTTGACGATTAAACTTCGGAAGCTCCTATAACAAAAAAAAAAAAATCAAATTTCTTAATAAATATTTTTATTAATATCTCCTAAAGTTTTGATTCGATTTTAATAAAATTTGAAATGTCTCGACAAAATTCTGAAAAGATAATATATCTTAAATTTCAATCCATTCGGTTGGGTAGTTTTTGCGTTGTTATATGCGGACGGACGGACAGACAGACGGACGGACGGACAGACAGACGGATGGACCAAGCGACGACAATAGGTGCTACGTATTTATATAATTACGAACGCACCTAACAAAGATGTTTAAACACCCGTTGCTAATCAGCACAAATAATTTTGATGAATGAATCTCAAAACTGAATGCACATCAGTATTTAAGTTTTGCAAGAATAATAAATACAATATTTGAAGATTTCACAAAACATTAAAATTAAATAATCAATGCATTAAAGTTTTTTCTTTTATTAAATATATTATCTTTATGAAAATGAATAAAGCTAAAAATTAAATGGCTCACTAAACCGCTTTCCGTTTGTTTACACTATTTTAGAAAAAATTGTCTACAGAAAAAATTGTTTACAGAAATGTTGATATACATGTTTTATAAGAAAATATGCTGAACAGACATGATTTGCGGTTGAAGTAATTATCACTTAGTTGTCATATGTTAGCATATGTTTTTCATTAAGCCTAACATGGCGTTTAGCTATGGTCGATTCGCAGACCAGAGTGGTCGCTCCCGGCATGGTTACGAATACTTTCCTACCATTATATTTTATTGTAAGTATATTTGGATTATTTTCTTTATTACTGTATTGTATAGGATAGGTAGGCAACATTATTTATATCTAGTCACACGGCAGTGTATTAAACAAGTTCCTCTAACATACTAGTGTGTTATTACACGAACCATTTCGAGCTGCTTTTGCCCAATTTCGGCACTCTACTACAGAAAATCTATTTGACCTACGTACTTGCAATCATAGATGTGTAGTAAGGGCCCCTTAATTATCCAGAATCCATAATGTTATAAGTAACGCATAATTAGTTTGCGAGCTAATGATATTTGAAAATGTCTGATAATCGATAATTTTATCACTGACTCATCAAAAAGATTTCATATATCTACTGCACCTACAGACTTACATTTGGTACGAAGTTTGTTTACACTATAAGGAATCGAAAAATAAATCTGAAAATCGATTGATTACCTACTTGGGGGTGTCCCTATTTACTTTACGTCTATTAGGCGAAATTTTAATTTGCCAAAAAAGTGCCTAATGTAGAATCCGGGTTGACCTTGCAGCAAAATCATCTGATTATCAGCCATTTATGGCTAATTTCAGAGAATTAATTTTTTGAGTAATGGTGCATAAAATTTACCTTTTTAGACTCACTAGACACATTTGTGAAAAAACAAAAACATCTTGTGAGAATACATGTATCGAAATACGGTTATATTTCGAGACATCCGCAGTTGAAATTCATCTCATCC
This sequence comes from Maratus michaelseni, assembly GCA_963931845.1. Lineage (NCBI taxonomy): Eukaryota > Metazoa > Arthropoda > Arachnida > Araneae > Salticidae > Maratus > Maratus michaelseni. Next base: position 189,974,877 of record OZ007590.1, read on the forward strand.
CAGAATTTAAAATGTAAACAAAAGAGAGTCATTCCTATGATTCAAATAAATATTGATCATGGATGAGTGGCTACTATGGTTGTAGGCAGTGTAGCTATGGGCAACCTTGCGGTGTCTCGGACTCTCAACGCCAGTGCTACGGGTACCCCATCGAATTCCACTGCGGATGAAGGTACTCTACCGATTGCCGCTGAGTATAAAGATAATGCTTGCAGAGGACTATCAAATATCATTTCGATGTCTTTCGATAGTGACACGAACTTTCAAAGTGTTGAATACGGAGGTTTTTGAAAATGCTTGCTATGCTGTACTTTCGGTGGACGAATTCGAATTATAATAATTACTGTCTGTTAACTTTCAAGTTTGTATGCTGTGTGTCAAATAAGTGTTATAATTAAGCAAAAGGTGCATTAGCATTTTGTTTTTAATTATAGTTTTAGCCAATACTTACTTTCACCAGACTAAAAACCTACATTTGTAAGGGCTAAAAGTCAGCCGGATTTTCTTATTAGTGCTTGTTTAAATTTTATACTGTTTGTTTGATATTATTTGGATAGCTTCGTCATTTTTTTTGTAAATGTAAATCGGACTGTTGATTTATATATTAACCCGGCAGTACTCGCACGTTGGTCATTTCCCCGCCAAAATTCGCAGTCTTCCTTTATCTCATTTCCTCTTAAAGCTATAACTAGATGGAACCCGTCAAAATTTGACGGCAAACAACTTGATAGTACCATAAAAATAAAATTTATAGTTGCTTTAACTTGACAAATTTCATAGTGGGGAGGATAATATGATTAAGTGGTCACAGACCTTTCCAATGATATATAACATGAGGGTTGTGTGCAAAATTTAGAAAGTACCCCTTGGAAGGGGGGGGGGGGCAAAGTGGGGAGATGGGCATCGGAGATGCATAATATGATATAAGTGGTCACAGGCCTTTCCAATGATATATAACATGAGGGTTGTGTGCAAAATTTAGAAAGTACCCCTTGGAAGGGGGGGGGGGGCAAAGTGGGGAGATGGGCATCGGAGATGCATAATATGATATAAGTGGTCACAGGCCTTTCCAATGATATATAACATGAGGGTTGTGTGCAAAATTTAGAAAGTACCCCTTGGGGAGGGGGGGGGCAAAGTGGGGAGATGAACATCGGAGATGCATAATATGATTAAGCAGTCACAGACCTTTCCAACAATATATGACATGAGGGGTATCAACAAAATTTAGAAAAGTATCCCTTGGGGGGGTGGGGGGGGCAAAGTGGGGAGTTGGACATTTGAGATGCATAATATGATTAAGTGGTCACAGACTTTTCCAATGATATATAACATGAGGGTTGTGTGCAAAATTTATAAAGTACCCTTTGGGGGGGGTGGGGGGGCAAAGTGGGGAGATGGACATCAGAGATGCATAATACGATTAAGCAGTCACAGACCTTTCCAATGATATATAACATGAGGGTTGTGTGCAAAATTTATAAAGTACCCTTTGGGGGGGGGGGGCAAAGTGGGGAGAGGGACATCGGAGATGCATAATATGATTAAGCAGTCACAGACCTTTCCAACAATATATAACATGAGGGGTGTCAACAAAATTTATAAAAGTGCCTCCCTTAGGGGGAGGGGAGGTGGCGGGATGAACCCCAGAGATGCATAACATGAATAAGCGGTCAAAGACTTTTCCAGCGATATATCACATGAGAGGTGTCTGCAAAATTTAGAAAAGTGTCCCACTTGGGGGGGGGGAGGGGATAGACCCGAGATGCATAATATGATTAAGCAGTCACAGACCTTTCCAATGATATATAACATGAGGGTTGTGTGCAAAATTTATAAAGTACCCTTTGGGGGGGAGGGGGGGTGGCGGGATGGACCCAGGAGATGCATAACATGAATAAGCGGTCAAAGACTTTTCCAGCGATATATCACATGAGAGGTGTCAACAAAATTTATAAAAGTGCCTTCCTTAGGGGGGGGGGGTGGCGGGATGGCCCCCGGAGATGCATAACATGAATAAGCGGTCAAAGACTTTTCCAGCGATATATCACATGAGAGGTGTCTGCAAAATTTAGAAAAGTGTCCCACTTGGGGGGATAGACCCGAGATGCATAATATGAAAAAGAGGTCACAGGCGTTCCAACTTGCAACTTTTTCTCGAAGGCATTTGACAATATTAATTTTTTTTTTACCCAAGACAATTTAACGATATTCTTAATTTTTTTGCGTAATTCGTCAAACGTTCATGGAAAAAATCATGAAATTCGCTAATCAATAGTTGATAAATTATAAAATTCAACAATCGATAGCAGTAAAATTGGTCAATCGATCATGGAAAAATCCCAAAATTCATCAAATGGTTCACGTAAAAAAAATTGTCCTGCACACTGATGATATGATCAAAAGGGTTTTGAAGTATAGGACAAAATTAGCACTTGCCAAACAGCGAGTAATGCTGAAAATTTGGCAATGGACTTTATTGCCACCACTGGTCAAACATAATAGTCACAATCACCAATTGCGATGATTGAATGGAAAAAGATTTTTTTCTCCGCTGTCGCTCGACAAATTTCGAAACCATTTGGCGAATTTCACGATTTTTTCTCCAAAATTGACGGATTGTGATTTTTTTTCTCGAAGCCATTTGACGATATTCGAAAACTTTTTCCCCCGAAACCAGTTGATGAATTTTGCGATTTTTCCACTGTCGATTAATGAATTTTGCGATTTTTCCGCTATCGATTGACGAATTTATCAACTATCGATTAATGAATTTCATGATTTTATCCATGAACGAACAAATTGCGCACTTTCTTTCCGCTAATGTTTGACACATTTCGCCCTTTACAATTCAGCCAATGAGTTGAACGTTGTTTCTTTCCAGAAATGTCAAGAATGAAACAATGATTCTTTAGGATGAATTTTCTTCGTTCGATGCATCATGGAAGAATGTGTGCAATGCAGCAACGGGCGTCACAGACTTTTTAGGGCACCTGCAGACTAAAAACATCTAACCAATCTTCGCGGGGGGGGGGGGGGGAATCACAGATTTCGTCAAATGATTGAGGAAAAAACACTAAATTCATCAAAGGATCATGGGGAAACATGACTTTCGTTAAAAGACATCAGAAAAAACATTAATTATGCAAAAGGATCGTGAAAGATAAGCAAATTTTGTCAAAGAATCGCAAAAAAGGAAAGTTCACCAAAAGGTCACGCTTTTTTACTAAATTTCGTCTAAAAATTGCGGAATAAAATGTATTTTATCAAAGAATCGCTGGAAAATGCGAATTTCGTTAAGGATCACGAGAAAAATGCAAAATTCTTCAAAGGATCGCTGAAAAAACATGAATTTTGTCAAAGAATTGCTGAAAAAACATGAATCTCGCCCAATAATAGAAAAATCATGGTTCATAATCATTATATCTAGTAGTATATGTAAATACAGTTTGTGATATAAGACAAAATTAACACTCACCAATCGGCGAGTAATACTGAAAATTGGTAATTGATGTTATTGCCAGTACTGGCTAAACTTAATAGTCACACTCGCCAATTGCGATGATTGAATGTAAAACGAAATTTTTTTCCCGCTGTCACTTAAAGAATTTTTAAACCATTTGGTGAAGTTTTTCCCGAAACCATTTTGTGAATTTCCCGATTTTTTCTTCAAAATCATTTTTCAACAATATTCGACCCAATACGCATGCGTCAAAAAAATCGTCGGCCAATGAGGTGAGAGTCTATTACTGTCTCTATTAACGTGTTTGGGATCATCTCCTGTTTTTTTTTTTTCTTGCACATTGCATTAAACCTAGGAAGGTATTTATATAGAACTCACTGTGGAGTGTTTAGAAGGTATTTATTTTATTTATTATAATTTGTATGAATACTTAGGTGTCCATTTCGGATTTACTGTTTAAAAATGAATTTAGGCTCATTTAACATTCGCGAAATCAATCCCGATGGAAATTGTGTTTTTAGATCTCTATCATTTTGTATATATAGTACAGAAAATAATTATTCAAACGTACGTAAAAATATCGTAGAACACGTAATACAAAATTGGACCACTTATAGTCCGTTTATTATCGGGGATGAATCTTATGGTGTTCCGATTGCTAATGAAAACGATTATGTAAATATATGGTTCTTCATAGAAGTATGTGCTTCTTCACACTTCAATAGAAGCATTGTTTAAATTAATATAATTCTACAAATATGATGCAGTTTTAAAATATTGAGTAATGATTAATATAGTCAAGGAATCTACTCATATACGTAATTAAGTTTTAGTACTTCTCTATTATCTCATCGACCACTTTTCATAAAAAAAAAACTATCGCCAAACTGTAACGCCAAATAAACGGGAGAACGTTGTCATTAATACGCGCAAATGTTGAATTAAAAACCACTTGACGACATAACAAACACGTATAATGCTTCCGACATCAAGTAAATGGGATTGCATTTTTGGCATTTAATCATACATTTTGGCAATAGTATTTTGTTATGAAAAGTGGACGATGGGATAATAGAGAAGTACCTAAGTTTTTTATACCAATTTTGAAAATTTATCTTTTTTTGACATTTAAAAAAAATAACAGAAAAAACATTACAAATTTGCCCATTTGCTCAGCGGTCAAAGGATTAAGAAAAGATTAATGATTAGCGGAACTGGTTCTAGCTATGAAGTAATATTATTTTGCTCAAAAACCCCCAGCAAAAAAATAATTACAAAGAATAAGTAATCGTCTTTAAATATACAAAAAACAATGTGATTAATGGCCAGGATTTTTTTACATATAACATTTTTTATATACAAAATAAAAACCGAAATAACCTCATTCATTTCACCCGATGTCAAAAATATTTTTTTTTCCACATTCTTGGGCAAAGCACTAAATCAATAAAATCACCAATTTGTGACAAATTATGAGTTTCATATGAATCGCCCATGAACGGACATGCAAACTGGTAAAAAATGAATGTAATAAATTAAAACATTCAAGATTTGTATACATACAAACAATACAATGTAAATATTAATATTGTTTGTATAAGTAATCGTCTTTAAATATACAAAAAACAATGTGATTAATGGCCAGGATTTTTTTACATATAACATTTTTTATATACAAAATAAAAACCGAAATAACCTCATTCATTTCACCCGATGTCAAAAATAGTTTTTTTTTCCACATTCTTGGGCAAAGCACTAAATCAATAAAATCACCAATTTGTGACAAATTATGAGTTTCATATGAATCACCCATGAACGGACATGCAAACTGGTAAAAAATGAATGTAATAAATTAAAACATTCAAGATTTGTATACATACAAACAATACAATGTAAATATTAATATTGTTTGTATATATACTTCTTTGTATACATATATTGTTTGTATACATACAAACAAATATAATGTAAACATTATTCAAATATTAAGAGTTTGCAAATCAAAACATTCTAAACATTTGTATACATACAAACAATATAATGCATACATACTCTTTACAAATAAAATAGCACACTTATGTAATGACAAAACTTTTAAATCGAATAGAGATAATATATTTCTGTTAAAAAATAATGCTAAAGTTCAGACTTACATATATTATACATTCACATAAAGCTAGTCACATTCCTGCATATTTATTAAATATTTAGTTGCTAAATATAGAAATAATATTTTATAATTTATATTCAGGCGCTCAGATTCGCTTTTTTCGAACACATAATAATAAAAATATTACTACCGTGCGTACTGTCTTTTGACATTATATTTACATAATAGTTTTCATTAGCAATCGGAACACCATAAGATTCATACCCGATCATAAACGGAATATAAGTGGTCCAATTTTGTATTACATGTTCTACTATATTTTTATTTACGATTGAATAATTATTTTCTCTACTATATAAACAAAATGATTTGATTTCGCGAACGTTAAATGAACCTAAATTCATGTTACACAGTAAATCCGAAATGGATACCTAAGTATTCATACAAATTACAATAAATACAACAATAAATACCTTCTAAACACTCCAGAGTTTTTTATATAAATATATTCCTATGTTTAACGCAACGTGGAGGAAGCCATCAAAGATCAAAACAACAGGAGTTGATCTTGATCCCAAATACGTTTGGAGACAGGAATATACCCTCGTCTCATTGGCCGGTCCTTTTTTGACGCATGCGTACTCGGTCGAAATTCGATGGAATATTTGACATTATTAGCAAACTGCTTTAAATAGATGGATAATGAAATGCAGTGTAGCTGACCTTGACCATTGGTTCTTTTGTGTACTAAAGTTGCAAGGCATTCCAGCGTTTTCTCAGAAATTTATTGCATTCTAAAGTTGAAATCGGTCTAAAAGATCGTGGCGCGAGCACTGCGGATTAAGTAATTTTTTCCCCTCCCAGTTCTTCATTCCCGTTTCTGCGAAATTTCTCGGCAGGAAAGTTTCTGGGAAGGGTTGGATTCTAGTTTTCACTTTCATTCTTCTTTTCATCTTTCTTTGAATAAACTGTTATTTATTATTATTTACTTCATATATACGATTATTATTTACTTCATACATAAGAAGCTTCTAACTAGAGGTGTGACTCAAGAGGCCTGCCTCTATCCTGAAATAAGTAATAAATGGATCTTCATAAATTTTCATTGTAAAAAGGGCGTTTAAGCATAAAATCGCTAATACTGTCCCCCCCCCCCCCACCCGCACCACATACACACGCAGGCAGCAGCACACACACACGCAAAAACACTGCTGCCTTTATATTAATAATTTCAGAGTAAGGAGTTTTATCTTCTTTTTTATTATTTTTATACCGATATATTGTAAGAAAAAATAATAAAATAGGATATTGATATCAGTTAGTCGATGCAGATGTTTTTTTCTTGGGGCCCATTTTGTGAAAAATAAAAATTAATTTTGTGAAATTTATTATATTTTTGTGACAAATAACATTTTATAACAAAAGATGAAATCCAGTTGCTGAAATTTTAACCAATAATTTATTAATAAGTTATTTAAGTCCTTCTGCTATAGTTATCCTTTCTGGTGATCTTGTTTAGTTTGCAAATTACATATTTGCAAATGTAACAAAATAAAATAAATTAATGAAGAGTATGTTTTTATAGAATGGAATTTTATGAAGGTGCTTGTGTTAATAAAATAAATTTTGTGAAGGTCAGGGGCTCTTTTATTAAGAGGATTTCTGAAAAGGGACCTATTTTATTAAGAGGAATTTTGCGAAGGAGCCTGTTTTCTTAATTTTATGAAGGGTTTTGTGTTAATAACAGAGTTTTTGTGAAGGGAAGCTGTTTTATTAAGAGGAATTTTGTGAAGGAGTTTGTCATATTACATGGAATTTTATGAAGGGGGCCTGTTTTATTATGAAGAATTTTGTGAAGGGTCCTGCTTTAGTAAAAGGAATTTTGCAAAGGGACCTTCTTTGACAGGACTTTTGTGAAGGTTCTTGTTTTATTAATTTTATGAAGGATCCTGTGTTAATTAAACAGATTTTTTAAAGATCTGTTTAATCTGTTGTTATTTTGTCCTGTTTTATTAAGAGGAATTTTGTGAAGTATTTTGTGAAGGAATCTGTCTTATTAGATGGAACTTTATAAAAGTCCTGCTTTATTAAGAGGAATTTTGTGAAGGGGTCAAGGTTTATTAAGAGACTTTTTTTAAGAGGAATTTTGTGAAGGGTTAATTTTCATTTTATGAAGAGTCATGTGTTAATTGAATAAATTTTGTAAAGAGGCCTGTTTTATTAAGACGAATTTTGTAAAGAATATCTGTCTTATTACATGGAATTTTTTGAAAGACCTGTTTTATTAAGATGAATTTTGTGAAGGATCCTGTTTTATTAAGAGGAATTTTGTGAAGGGCTTTGTTTTATTACATGGATTTTTGTGAATAAAAAATAAATAGGTCCCAAATTTTGCCTGGATCTACCCCTGGTTATAAATAACATGTCCTGAAATACACAATTGAATGATTATTTAAATTGCGTAAATGAATAATGTAATCTGTCTCTTTTCAAGTTCAATTGGCTCCTAGTTCCAGTATACTGTCAAAAACCAGCTTACTGCGGTTCTGACTTTAAAAATAATTTATCCCTAACACGATTTGAAATTCACAATTGAAATTTTAATCTAATTAGTAATTCATTGTGTCTTTATAACATCAATCAAATTATTTAATAATTTTTATTCTTTTAATATATCAGCGGTCGATACAGGAAAAATTTGGGGCCTATTTAGGACCCCTTCACAAAAGTCCATTTAATAAAACAGGCTCCTTCACAAAATTCTTTTTTATAGAATCCGGTCCTTCACAAAATTCCTCTTGATAACATAGGGTCCTTCACAAAATTCCTCTTTATAAAATAGGTCCCTCAGAAAGTTCTTCTTGATAAAATATAACCCGTCACAAAATTCCTCTTGATAAAATAAGAACCTTCTAAAAATTCCACTCCATAAAAACATACTCTCCATTAATTATTTTTATTTTGTTAGGTTTTAAAATGTGTCATTAATAATAAAACAAGTTCACCAGAAACGAGAACTTTAGCAGAAGGAACGAAATTATTAAATGCTTGGTTTGAATTTGAGTAGATGGATTTTTTCTTTCATAAAAAATGTTTTTTTTTTCACAAAATATATAATACATTTCGCAAAAATATGATACATTTCACAAAATAAGTTTTACTTTTCACAAAATGGGTCCCAAGGAAAAAATCTGCGTCGACTCCTGTATATTTTGTAATATATATATATTAAAATATTTATTTAAATTTGAATTGAATATATTCTTAAATATATTCTTAAACATATCTGAATATATTCTTAAATAATAGTTTCTGTAAAATGTATCTTTTCAAATTCAATCAGTATTTCCCCCCTATGATCTCCGTTTTCGATCATATGGTAACGCCGGCAGATTTTCCCTCTGTTTTCGGGCTACTGGTAACGGCGTCAAATGGACCGAGCGCGACTACTAGTGTTTAAAAAAAAGGTGCGACTACTCTCGGGTTAATCAGTCCGTAATAGTAAAACATAAAATTATGTTAATATGATTATTGTTATTTCAGAAATAATAAAAATTTCGAATCAACACATTTCGTTTCAAAACAAATACACTGACGGAAAAAAAAATCCCAACACCAAGAAAGACTTGTGTTAGATAAACGAAATTTGTTAGGCTTGTTTATACATCTGAAAGATGACATCGATTCCAATTTCGCGCTTCGCGCATAAGTGCTGCGCTAGTGGCACCACCCAGAACTTGCAAATCAGATTTGGTTTAACTGCGTGCTGCAAAGTTCGTGAGCGTTATTTATCTTCGAAATTTGACGTATTGAGTTTATGTTACCCAAGAATGCCTTTAAGAAGAATAAGAAGCCATTATCAACAGCTCATCGAGGTTGAACGAGGTCGTAAAATAGAGCTACGAGAAGATGGATTTTCTTTCCGCGATATTGCAGAAAGACTTGGCCGAAATGTATCTACTGTGCATGATTGTTGGGAGCAGTGGTCAAGGGATGGTACTGCCTCAAGAAGACCGGATTCCGGGCGGCCACGGGGCACTACTGAGAGGATAAGACCGACGTATTCGAAGTACGGCTGTGGCGAATAGCACTGCGTCTGCGGCAGAATATCGTGTTGCCGTTGGTACAACAGTGACACAACGAACTGTTAGAAATCAATTACTTCAAGTACAGCTCCTACCCAGGCGCCCTGTAGCGTGCATTTCACTCACTCCAAGTCATTGCCGTTTGCGACGCCAGTGGTGTCAAGCTAGAGCTCATTGGAGGACAGAGTGGATATGTATTGTGTTTTCTGATGGAAGCAGGTTCTGCCTTGGTGCCAGTGATGGCCGTGTGTTGGTCAGAAGGAGGCCTGCGGAACGCGTGCAACCAAACTGTCTGCGGCCTAGACACACTGGACCTACACCTGGAGTCATGGTCTGGTGAGCAATTTCCTATGACAGCAGGAACACTCTCGTGGTTATCCCAGACAAACTGTACGTCAGTGTAATTTGTACGTCAGTCTGGTAATTCAATCTGTAGTGCTGCCATTCATGAACAGCATTCAAGGGGAGTTTTCTAACAGGATACCGCTCGCTGTGATACCGCTGTTGTAACGCAACGTGCTCTACAGAGTATCGACATGTTACCTTGGTCTGCGACATCACCAGATCTATCTCCAATTGAGCTCGTATGAGATATCATTGGACGACAACTCCAGCATCCTCCACAGCCAACACTAACCGTCCCAGTATTGACACAACAAGTACAACAAACATTGAACTCCATACCACAAAGTGACATTCGGCACCTGTATGACACAACTGAAAACTGATTTCCCAAAACGGATGTCATAAAAATCATGTCAATGATGTCATGTATAAAGCATTTTCAATTTAAAAACACTAATTAATAAAGTTCTATTTCAAAATATTTTTTTTAATAGATTAATAATCAGTTTGTCTTATCCATAGCTACCAAACTTTTTTTTAAAAAAAAGGAAGTACTTTTTTATTTGATTTCAAAGTAAATTTTCTACCCCATATCTTATTTCAAATTTGAATAAATAAAATAGTCTAATCGATAGTTTTAGCTATCTTAGCTACCGAAATATAATTTATGCATTTTAATTTCTGTATATAATAGCATACATATAATATAACGAAGCTTTGTTATTTCTATTTTAGAGGTTTATTTTAATTTCGTAAAAGGGACTTACTATGCACATTAAAATATCTTGGAAAAGTGAAGGTGGCTTTTCACTGGAATATTTTGAATTAGCTTCGAAATGAAAACATTTCTCATAAGCAAAATATAAAGAATTTCAATTAAGTAGTTTCTTTTGTTATTTCCTCTTAAAACGATATTAATATTTTATTAATAATAGCGGTTTTGATACATTGTCCACAAAACATCTTTCTTAAAATTAGATGTAGTGATAAACATATCATTAAAATGCTTCTTACGTAATATTATTAAATTATTCATGTTCATAATTCTTTTAGCATGAATAATGGATTACAGAAAAGTCAATTTTAGAAAGATATTTTACGCTCACAACATCAGTTTTAGTATCATAATTTTATACTATAAATATTTAATACAGTGTCCACGTTACTCTGTTCGATCACTTTAACTGAAAGGGAAATATAAATTTTCTATGAGAGGAGTAATAACTTACATCCCATTTATTACATATACTTTAAATTTGAAGTTATATTATGTCAGTAAAAGATATCGGGAAAACGGTTTAAAAAGGCAAAATTTTTAATATGGCGTAAAATATAAATTAGATATTTTAAAACGATTTGTGTATTTTTACTTTGATTTTACCTATTCATTTTTACCACTCGGTCTCATGTCTGGAGTAATTTACGTATATTTTAATATTTTGACTACTAACCATGCATATATTATTTATACCTCTATGTCGTTTTTTTTCAGATTTAGAGAGCCTTGTGCCTATTTAATTTGTGTTTCAGACGAATTTTGTCTTGTTTTTAAAAATGCTAGGGCATCCGACCCGGGCTTCCCGGGATAGAGAATATATGTGAAAACGATTTTTCTTAATTAAAAACTCTAATAGATTTTTCACATTTAATAATTCTTTTCAGATTGCCCCTTAACAACACCAAAGAGCATTTTTATATGATCAAATAAAAATGCTCAATTGTATTTATTGCATTATTGATTATATATTGTCAATTATATAATAAAATAAAATTTTAAAATTCACTAAAAGCGGTATTTTCGATTGGTTTCATGCCAGAAATTAATAGCCCAGGAAATCGCTAAAAATTTCGTTATCAATAGAAGTTGTTTTTATTCTGATAATTTCAGCGGTTTTAAGCGCTTATTTCAATTACATGTCTGTTAAATTTGTGATTTATTTATAATATTTTATTTATTGCTTAATGAAGTTTTATTTAATTATGGAATATTAGCTGGAAGCAAATGCTGAACTTTTATATTGTTTAAAGTACAAACGCATTAATGTTTTGTAATCGTCTGCAAACGATGGAGATAGATTTTTTAAAAAATCATGCTTAAAATTTAATTTAAATGCTATAATAAATGAGCAAATTGCGACACAATTTTCAAACAAATTGCATTTGAAAGTGGATTTTTTTTTCTTATTTAACGGTGTAAAAATTAAAAAGCTGCCATGTTTAGAAATTTTTAAAAATTCAATAGCAAAAATCTCAAAACTGAAATTTCATCGTCAAGTGTTGCCATGTAGAAAATGACGTCAGCGTTACGTACGGACATGTTTTTCCTTTATAATAGAGATAGATAGATAGGGTGATTCAGAGTGTAATATTAAGTTTCAACAGACAATGAATCAAAAATAGTGTGAGGAATCTTGTGCGTTCTGTATAACAGAATTTCAAAAAAGTTAAGATAAAGACACGGTTTCTTTAGATACAGACACAGATATTCTATATGTGGACTCGTAACACGCTGTACATCTAATTAGAAATCCATTTCTGCCTAAACGCGTGATTTCAAATATCTTAATCAAGTGCAGTGAAAGCGACTGTGATATGGTATTTATGAAAGATAAAAAAAAAAAAAAAAAAAAAAAAAAAAAAAACAGGTAAACGAGAGGCAAATACCTCGTATTTTACGTATACACTCGCAGAAAAGAATAACAATTTCCTATATCAAGACTTCTGGTTTGTTCTTTGTATCAGTATCATGTTGTATACGGCAGCTCATCCAATCCAACTATCATGATTTTGTTCATACAGGTAATCTCTCAAGTGACCCGATCAATATCGTGGCCCACCATCTAATTCGAATAGAGTGGTACCTTGGTTCTCAAATACAAATATCGTTCTAAAGAATTGTTCCGGAACCAAATGAAATTTTACTATAAGAAATAATGAGCATGCGATTAATTAGTCCCCACTTCCCAAATTACTATAGGTTATTAAAACATCACACCCTGTTTAGTAAGATACGGTGAAACATAAAAACACATTATAGTACTGTATTAAAAGTATGTATTTTATTACTGGATGAGACAATAAGGGATTTGCAACATTTTAATAAAACTTTAGCAGAAACCGTTATCCGTATCTTTATTGGTGAAACCTTGGAGGATTTCAGATTAAGCAGAAGAGAGGAGGAGGTTATATTCCTATTTTTTAGATCATGAGAAGTACCCTAAATGAACTCGCTGTGTTTCAATCTCAAAATGCATGAAATCCGTTACCATCTGACATTACTATATCGAATGTATTGTATATGTGTTTCGTGTCATTGAAAAAAAATTGGTTAGTGGTGGTGATTTGGATTTTGCGAATATTCAGTGCTTTTTGGCACTAAAAATGGGAAGATGCGTTTTTACTTTTAGACAAATCTTATCGATTCCTAACTATAATTTCTTCTTTATCAAATCTTTATAATTATGAATAATCGAACTGTCTTTTTTTCTTAAAAATATGTTAGACTACAGGAAAATTATTTGTGTAACCTTTAACCAAGTTTTTTCCACGTGTTATTATATGATTAGAAATACAGACAAGAAATGTTTTCAAATCTAAAACACATTCCTGGAGCCCTGTTTTTTAAATTCGTATCTTCAATTTTTGTACGCGTAAAAGAGTCATTTTAAAATATTTTAAAACAACATTATTTAGATTTCTATTAAAAGATATTAATTTTGATTTTGTTTTAAAATATGAACAGTGGTAAAGCGTAGAGAACATTTTAAGAACAATAAAACATATAAAAAGAAAAGTTAAATGTTTCATTTTTAAGAAAATTCTTTTAATAACGGATAAGATATGGAAGTTTTTTCGAAAGTTATATTTCCGTTAAGAAACTTTTACATTCAAAGCAGTTATTGAATTCGAAATTTTAAATGCTTTATATTTAATAACTCATTCCTAAGAAATAGTTTCATGGTTACTAAGTTAAACTGTAATCGGAAAAACAGAAATATATACATACGTGTAAGAGAATTTTTTGGTAAAATAAGAAGTTTTGTAAAAAAAAATGAAAGTTTCAGTTTATTTTTTTTATATACTTTAACGCATATAAAAAAGGAAAATTCAATAAATAGCCGGATTTTACAGACGAATTATTTTCCAAAACTAGAACGTTTAAGATCTAACAAAAGAATTTTTTATATATATTTGTATTATCATCATATATGGGTTTAATCAATTTGACGCAAATGTTTACAGAAAAACAATTTTAATTGTTTAAATAGAATTTTTTAAATTACACAATTTTTTTAATTTGCATAATTGAATTCCCAAAAATAGAAAATAAAATTAAGTAATACCACTTTTTAACAGAGTGATTTATTATTAAGCAACATAAATCAAATCTAGATAAATGTTTATGAATTATAAAATAATAATATTGCAGTTCTTCATAATAAAAGAAGAGTAAAAGGAAGTATCCTGGATTACAAAGAAGAAAAATAATGTGCCATATCAAATGACTATATTATGCAATATTATTTTTATAGTGCATGCTATAAATATCATAAACGTAATTTTAAAATCAAGAATGAGTTGAGAAATTTTTGTCAACTAACTATATTAATAAATGGAGAACCGCATTTAACCTCCTTACCCTAGATCCCAATTTGGACATCGGGTTGTCATCACAAAATCATTATGCCATAATAACCACTATGCACAAAGAAATAATGCAAAGTCACTGTGATATTCGGTTCCCATTAAGTAGTACTATCTATATTATAAAGCAAATCATATTCATAACTCACGCTAATAAAATAACGATTGGCGCAATCACTTCGCATTTATGTCTCATATATTATTTTTTAAACGTAGTAGAATTTAAAATTTACACTATCAAGTAGAAAAAAAAATACGTACTTTCAAAAAAATAATATTCCAAAACTGTAACTCAATTTACTGATTTTTTAAGTAATTTTTAAACATAACATTTTTTAATCCGTCTCAACAATGAACGTTTCATTACTAAAATAATGTTAAGAAACCCATTGCAATAACATATTCAATATGCAAAATTAAAATAAAGTGGCAACGTTATCATAATTTGCAATGGACAGACCAAATTAGCTAGAACTGGTCTTCAACCTTCCTCAAATTCTCACATAACCAAAGAAAAAGCATTTTCTTTCGTAAAATTGTCAAATAGCTGAAATAATTCCTTCGGAACTTGATATATTTATAAATTATAAACAATATTAGAACTCAGGCTACTTTATAAACATGTCATATTAAATAAATGTATTTATTATTACATCAATAATTGATCATTTTTATATAAAAATGCTTTTTGGTGTGGTTATTTTGGAAATCTAGAAAAAAAAATATTACATTAAAAAAAAAAAACTAACAGCATTTCCAATTAAATGCAAATTTCACACGGTAGCCTGTTTTGTAACAAGGTAGCCCGGGTTAGACTACTCCAGCGGTTTGAGTATCCAGATTTTTTCCGCATGTCGGGTTAACTTTACATGTTTTCAGCTTGGATGAGTTTTGGGTTGGGTTTTTAGTTTTGAGGTCGGATTCGGGTTGACCCGATTTTTCGAAAAGAAAGAAGTCCAGAATATTTTAGTGAATAAACTATATATTTAAAAATTGATAATTAATATATATATACATACATGTATGTGTGTGTGTGTGTGTGTGTGTGTGTGTGTGCGTGTGTGTGGGGGGGGGGTTGTTGTTGTGTGGTTGTCTTTGGTTTACATAAAAGATAAAACTAATATTATAGATATAATTATACATTAATAATTAAATAACTCCATTAATATGAGAATTGTGTCTCTTACATTTCGAGTTCGGATTGAAACATATAGGGTTTCAGGTCAACGAAACTTTTTTGTGAGGTTTCAAGCTTACTTAAAATAAGATTTCGGGTTTACTATCGGATATAGCCCGACCAGTGCCGGACTCGAAACCGGGTTGCCTCATTTTATGTGAATTAATAAAACAATCACTGTCAAAATTATAAACATATATGAATTTTGGAAAAGCCCCTGTAAATATTTTATACATGATAGGACGATCATTTTCAAATGAAAAACAAATATTATTTTCTATTTCAACAAGTTTTTTAAATATTGTAGAAAATTGAAATTTTTAACGGAGATATTAGATAATGTATTGGGTATATGCAAAAGCAAGTTCCGTTTTTCTAATAGATGGCGTAAGTGATCTTATATGTATTGTGTGAATCTTTTAATACATGATTTTGAAACGTCTCTTCATTACTTTCAAAATGTAGTATATGACATTTGATTAAAGTGTAAACAACGTAGTTTTTTATTCGATTAAAAATGGATATGTTTGTGCCAAATAATCGTCATTTGCGGGGAGTTTTGTTATACTTTTATAATTTAAAGAAAAGCGCTGCTGAAAGTCATCGTTTACTTGTAGAAGCTTACGGTGAACATGCTTTTTCTGATAGTATCTGTAGAAGGTGGTTCAAGTAATTTAAAGAAGGTTTATTCGATGTTGAGGATGCAGAATGTGAAGGTAGACCGAAAAAATTATGAGCCACTGAAACCTTTTGAAACTGTTCCTTGCGAAGTCTATCTGTGACAAATAATGTGTCTGAAGCGAGCTATTCAAGAAAATCAACCGGGAGAATAGACACAATAAACTGATTTTGCAGCATGCCAACGCAAAATCACATACTGCATGCGTCGTTAAAACCTACTTGGCAGGACTGGGAAGTTCTATGCCACCCACCATATTCGCCAGACATTGCTTCTTCGGATTACTATTTATTTCGGTCGATGCAGTGAACTCTTCAAGACATACGATTCACATCTTATGAAAGTATCAAAAATTGGCTTGACGAATGGATCGCTTCAAAAGCAGACAACTTCTTCAGACTGGGAATCCGTAAATTGCCTGAAAGATGGGCGAAGGTTGTGGCTTCTAATAGAGCATACTTTGAATAATGTACCTCTTTTATATACTTACTAAATAAACATGTAACTTTAACCAAAAAAACGGAACTTACTTTTGCCATATACCCACTATTAAATTTTATGCACTCTTGTAAGAAATACATATAAGTACAATACTTTTTTTGTAGAAATAAATGCAGCACATTAAAATTATTCCAAAATACATTCCCAACCCCCCTCGAAATACCTATTTAGTTTATTAGATTTATTTGACGAATTCTTAATTAAAATTTTCATTAATTCAGAATATGAGAAAAATGGTTAAAGAAGGCAAATGTAAAAAGAATAAAAAATATTATTTCATATAATACTTACAATTAGATTGTTAATATAAAATGTAAAATAATATATGATAAAAAAAATGTTTATTCAAATAGCATTTCATTTAAAAATGCATACTTAATGTGGAATAACATAGATAATTTATTAATATTTATGCAAAATTATTATTCATAACTTTGTGTGTAGATAGTCAAACCAAAGCATATTTCATAAGAAAATTGAATTTCAATAATATAAAGTTTAAGGATATCGTTATAGCACAAACTTCCAAAAAGAAAATATTCATTTTCATGCATATGAAATGAGTTTTGAACAATAGTTAAATGCAATCTTTAAATATTTGTTGAATTAATCTATTTTTCAATTTTTGAAATGTCTTACTTTTCTCATTATAATATTTAGTATCATTGTATAGAATGATACTTTTACCTATTATTTTGCGTTTATTAGATTTAACGTTAGCATAAATTGAAAATGCATTCACAACGAACTAATAAACTAACCTCTATTATTCCATTGCAGACTTCTCTTTTAAAAATTTTATGCATACAATATTTTTATTGCAGGCAATGAAATGAGTAAGTAAAACTTCGACATGTATTTCCTTTTTTACTGAGCTACGAAAATGTAATTACTTACTTTTCATTATTCTCTGAATCAACTGCATTCATAAATAGAATATGTTAATGTCGTATTATGAAAGGAGTTATTCTCAAGTTTGCAAAGCTAATTATTTATATTATCATTATTGTATTGTTATGCTACCAAACAAAGACTCAAAAACATGTAAAACACATTTATAAAAACGCATTGCTGAAAATGGAATTGAATTAAACAATATTACTTTTGCAGAGGAAGTGGATAGATATAGATACGGCTCAATTTTGCCATTTTATTTTATATTTCTTTTGGAAAAAGCTATTTAATAATATTTACTTTATTAATATTATTTGAGATTCTTAAATGAAAATATTATCAATATTTTCACAAATATTACATAAATCATAATTATGTTTCTGTTTTAGCATGTGATGAGCAAGGGAATGGTTGTATGCGTATATGTAAATTAGCGCTTTCTGAAAAGATAAATATAAACAGATGCTGCGTGCTGATATGGATCATCAAATTCGATTTAGGAGTACAAACCGGAAAATTCAAGCAACAAATATTCTAAAATGTTAATTTATGAAAGAAAACTGAACATTAGTCTATATTGTATATTATATAGAGAAATGAAAGGAGTCGATAACAGTTTGGCATGTATTTTCTTTTAATGAGACTTCGAAAATGTAATTACTTTCGTTTCTTTAATCTAAGTCAAATGTATTCATTTACGAAGTATGTTAATGTACTATTTTCAAAGGGGTTGTTCTTAAGTTTCCAAGGCTATAATTTATATTATTAGCATTCTATTGTTATGTAAACAAACAGGGGGTAAAAGAAAATCCTTTTACCCCTACAGAAAGAACAAAATTTAAAATGAATTGCTTGCAGAAAAATACAATGAAGTGATGCTACGTCAATTTCTTAAATCTAAGCATTTTTGTTTTGTTCAAACATCACTATTTTAACCATAAATAATGTAAGTATACTTTGTAATCTGAATGTAAATCGGGTATTTTAAATCTTTTGAAAATTCCGTTATTATTTAATTATTATTCAAGATTCTTAAATGAAAATGTTATCTCTATTTAGCGAAATTATAACCAGATACTTGATAACGACTGATATTTTGTGTCAGCAGATACGAGTAAGGTAAAGATCGGTAACGTGTATGCAACTGACGTTGCCAAAAGGTTAATAATACATGGGGATTTATAGGAAGTTCTAGGCAAATTTTAAGATGCTGTACTGCAAACAAAACAAACAATTCATATGCAAAATTTAAAATCTGTACTATAAGTGCGCTAAAAGTACGTAGTAGCTTCAATAGATTAAAATGGTTTAATACATTTGTAGTTAAAATATCTATTATAGTACAGATATTTCACTTGCAAGAAATAAATAAGGAAAAAAATTATTTTACTAAATATAACGTCACTTTCAATCAGACGCTTTCAGCGTGACATCAAACTGATTCTAAACAAACAATTGTTATGTTTTATCACTTGTTTCGTTTGCATACTATAGCTATATTTTATATTTATATCTTATAGCTAAGTGTTTTAATACTTTAGATGCTCTGGTACTGTTTTCTACAGTTTATATTAAATAGGATATGAAACCTAGAAACTGTTTTTAACCTAGTAACCGCCAAAAAAAACCCGCATTCTCTTTTAAAAACTGAGATATTTTACAATGATTGTGTCAAAGTTATGTCATTATTGCTTACTGTTATTTTAACAATTCATGGTTACAAATACGCAGAGCTTCTTTATTGTAATCACACTGTTATTGCATATTTATTTATTTTACCCGGATGGTTCCCATTGTTAACGCGTGCAACGTCGGGTGATTCTGCTAGCTTGAGAATAAATACCATTTTTATTTTATAAAATATAACATCCTACTTTTAAATTAAATTAATTATACCTTGTGTTTATACTATGTTTCTCATTGTTTCAGTGTGACAAGTTGTTAAAGAAAAGCACAGAAATGCTCTGTAATATATATAAATATATATATATGAAAAAAATGAAAAGAAAAGCAAAAAACTAACTGGTATTTCTTAACCAGTCTTTGATCAGTCACATAAACTTTTCAAGAACATTTTGTTACAAAATCATCCGATTTACAGCTTTGTAATTAAAATATGTTAACATTACATTTGTTTACAATAATTTTACTTCGAAGTTTAATGTTAAATGGTTGTGTTTAGTATTTAATTGTAATTGTTAGAATGTGTTATTTGAGTATATGGTCTAATTCTAGAAACAAACCTACAAACTACTCTAGTTTTCGTTTTTCAGACAACGCGTCGCGCGTATATAAAGAAACAAAGCACAGGATGTGATGGTAATGATCTGCAAATAGCTGTAGAGGATGTCAAGAAGGGCTTATCTGTTTATGTTTCAGCATTTAGTGTTATGCTGCTTAGATTTAGTTAGACCGGGTAAAATTTCATTAATCCATTTACATCATAAGTGTGCATTTCAGGAATTTTTTTTTTTTTAGAAATTCCAAATTCATACCACAAATTCTGAATTATATATTTTGCTTTATTTAATGACAGGCGTTTCGTGTTTACATAAAGTAAAAATTCTTCTTTCGGAATTATCGGTGTGGATATAAAAATTCTAGATATAAAAAATCCCTGAAATGGAAACATACTTGCACCTGTGATGCAAATGGGTGAATAAACCTCTTAGTTCTCTCTCTTTAATAAACCTAAATGTCTTTTTTATTTCATGACATACCTAAATTTACCTGTAGTGGCGCGAAAATACATATCTTTGTTAATACACATTATACCCAGATTACTCCGCCTACGGGATAATTTGAGTCATAGCTAATTTTTTATTTATTTTGAGATAATAAAAGAAGAAATGAACCATATGTAATCATTATATATAATTATTCCATCTAGAACACATTGCTTAAATGCACAAACTAACAAACACAATAAATAGCAATGAGCAATAAACACATATAAGCAATAAACACATTGCTTAGGTCACATTGCTTAAATGAAACCGAGAAAATATGTAATCCTTTCATTTCTAGTATCTTTAAGATTTTAAAGTTACGAACATAGAAATTTTATAACCAACTTACCGGGCAGGGGATCTTCTCTAAATCAAGTGCATTCATAAACATAATATGTTAATGTCTTCTTTTGAAATGGATTATTCTGAAGTTTGCAAAACCAATTATTTATATTATCACAAACGAAGAGGGGGGGGGGGCAGGAAAAACACTTTTCTGAAAATGAGTTGCGGGAAGAGAAGGGAAATGAGACGATGTTACTTCTGGATATTTTTTTACATTTAAATATTTTTCTTGTATTACAAGAGGGTTATTTTAGCTTTTACAATAATATACGTTTCATTTTATAATGTGCACACGAAATGGATATTTTATACTTTTGTTAAATTGCTTTTCTACCCAATTATTATTCGAAACTTATAAATGAAAATGTTATCTTT
This sequence comes from Maratus michaelseni, assembly GCA_963931845.1. Taxonomy (NCBI): domain Eukaryota; kingdom Metazoa; phylum Arthropoda; class Arachnida; order Araneae; family Salticidae; genus Maratus; species Maratus michaelseni. The sequence goes on from OZ007590.1 coordinate 189,996,224, forward strand.
ATTTGGCGAAATTATTGCGCGAGCCATGTTTATCAATTTTTTTTTGTATAAGTACAAAAAAGTAAGAAAACAGATATATATGAATGCCATTTGGCTTTTGCAAAATGAATAAGCACAAAAGTTGTTGCGTTTGAAACTGATTCAGAAAATTCGGTTTTAAAACCAGTAAATGGAAACATAAAATATAATTTTTTTTAAAGTAAATTAATTCGTATTTTTTCTTTTTATTGTGTTTTAATTTAGTAATAATAATAAAATGAATGGCTATCACTGAAATGTGTTCATTTTTATTTAACATCTCAGTATTACCAACCTCCTTGCGAATTGTTTGAACATGTAACCTGAACATTACACCTTTAAAAGTTTAATTATATTCTCTTCGCTACTGAAAGAAAAATATTTTTTGAAGAAATGTTGGAATAGTTTTTTTTACCTATTTTGGCTTCTAATATGGTAATAATAAAATAATTTTAAAAATTGATGTACCAGGGTACCAGTAAATGGAGGTCTACATATGTGGACCTTGGAACTCAACTGCAAAAAAAGTTCAAAATTTCGAAATCCATTTTAGACATTTGTTTCTTTTTGAAATTGCAAAAATAAATGTTTTTTTAATGTAACATAATTAATTATTATTTGTTATTGATTTAAAAACATTAAATTAATTAAATTATAAATCTCAATATTTTAAAATAATTTTTGTGGAGAAATATATTTAACTAGAAAACTCAAATTTTATTACTTTATTTTTTACTAAGTGTGAAATTTTTTAAAACAATTATTTTTAAAAATGCATAAATAAACGTAATACTTTATACACATAACTTTTGTTTTGGATTTACATCCTTCCAAACGACACTTAGACGAATTTTTGCTGTCTAAAAATCTTTGCAAATGTCCTACATTGTCAAGACGGATTTCCTTATAAGGTATGTTAACAAATTTTCTTAAACAACTAATTTCTGACACATTTCTGAATTCACTTTAGTTCGAAATCGCATGAAATTGACATGTGTTTTTATTCAGAAACTATGTATTTTAAATGCGTCTTCCAATTTTTGGCAAAGATAATCCTTCCGAAAATGCTCTTAAAATCGATATTTTGAACCAAATTCCCAACGCGTCAGTCCAAAAAAAAAATTAAACTTGTCGTTACTTGACAAGAATCGCTCATAACTCTATAAGTAATTTATTTATCAAAAATGGAAGACGTACTTCGGTTTCAAATCGCTGCAATAATCAGGCCTGCCAATTTTATGCATTTACGTTTAAGAATGTCCCAGAAAATGTGTCAGGCATTTCATCATGTTGACCAGGGGGTTTGAAAACATCTTAATTTAGTTATTTATGTATGATATAAATATTTTTTTACTGGAGTAAATAATTGTATCTAATTAATTATTTCCACATATTAGATCCACATATCTGAATTGAAATATGCATTATTCAACTGGTTAAAATCATAACTGGTAATTAAATTTTAGTTTGAAGAAAATACCTAATTTTAACAGTATTAAGCTATGTTTTGTGCATTTAAAAGTAAACAGATATTAAATTCCCATTATGTAGTTTAAAAAGAATATATAAGAAAAATACATATGCATTATTAATGTAAGTTAATTAAAAAAAAATCAAAAGTTGGCCTAAGTAACAAGGAAACAATACAAAGAAATCTTTTAATATTTTATTATTATTATATGTATTATTTACAAGAAAGATTATTTTACAAATATAACTACGTTAAAATAATTATCTTTATCTATTTCCAGTAAAAAATGTATTATATATCTAGAAATAGTCTCCAATATGTCCATATATTTTCAATAAAATTGCATAATTTAATCTGCATTAATTAATAATTAACCAAATAAATATACAAAATCCACTTAATCTACCTTAAATTGCATATTGAGTTTTAAAAAAACAAGTATTTTGTGTTAAATAAATATAGGGGGGACTTAATTATTATTTCTAAGTATGATAACAGTAACCCCTGAGTTTTAGCCTATTTATACTCGTTGAGTACTGAGGTCAACAAAATGATAGTTTTAAAATCAAAAACGTCACCAAATAAACAAAAAAAAAGTTATCTAATGAATATTTATAATGTTTTTAACAATATAAAAAATTATGACATTTTAATTAAAATTTTAATATAGAGAATTATTAATTACTTTTACGCAATCGCTGAGTTGACGGTATTTTCGAAAATCTCACTTTCAACCTACTGTCCAGCCATGAAAATAAGTCAGGTGCTGACATGTGTTGGATTATTTAAAGCTTAGACTATCACAAATGTGAATTGAAAATCAAAATTTAGATACTATGTATGGTTTTATTACAATGAGCTAAGATCCAAGGTCCACATATGTGTACCTCAGTAGCAAAGAGGATATTTCGCATTTTTATCTGTCGTATATACAGGGTGGTCCTAAAATATCTGTCAAAAATGTAAAGGTAGGTAGAGGGGACCTAAATAAGCAGATTTTGTATAGGAATGTGGGTGCAGAAATGCAGCGTTAAGGCAGTAGAGGGCGCTGTTGAGTTCGGCAGATGAAAGATTTTCGCTGCTTTGAATCACCATTCCTTGTACGAATTTTGAGCGACATGCATCGTTACACCTATGCGGAGCTTGCCGACATTTATTTTATGTATGGGGCCGCTCAAAAGATGTGCACGTTCAACGGCTCTCGAGCTTGTCGAAGGACTATCCTCTACTGTGAGTAATACTTTTTCTAACTGCAGGAATTCTACGATATCTTCCAGTGACCGTATTATGCCTGTAAGCATAAAACGATCCACTTGTGCACAACTCCTGATGAAGATGCTGAAATGTTCGGCGATCCAGTAGATTCCTACTTGGGAATCGCTCCGTGTGCATCCTTTGAGCAGCCGTTCCATTTCCTTGTGTAGCTCCATACGTAAAATTCATGTCGGCATGTTCTACATTTGTGTAACGATGCATGTTGCTCAAAATCTGTGTGGGAAATGGCGATTCAAGCCAACGAAACGCTTTCATCCGCCGAACTCATCAGCGCCCTCTACCGACTCAATGCTGCATTTCTGCACCAACATTCCTATATGAAATATGCTTATTTAGGTCCCCTCTACCTACCTTTACATTTTTGACATATATTTTAGGACCACCCTGTATATATTTCTCTTTTTTAATTTTTTAGTATAAACTCTCTTTAAGTAATTCTTAACTACATTCAGATATTTTTTGCCCCTCCCCCCTGAAGTTTCAGCAATACAGCTACTTCTCGACAGGACTTAGAGTTGATGTCAAAAAGTCCATCAAATGCCTTACTCTGCAACTATTCAACTGTATTGTACGTTCTTTACTGTAATGAAATGATTAAATAAAAGCTTGACACTCTTTTCACGGGGCTATGAAGAATGTAATTACTTACTTTTCATTACTCTATGAATCAAATGCATTCATAAACAGAATACGTTCATATACTAATTTGAAAAGAGGTATTCTCAATTCTGAAAAGCTAATTATTATGTAATCAGTATTACATTGTTACCTAAACAAACGAAAACACAAATGACGAAAATGATATATAACGCACATTTCTTACAATGAATTGCCAAGAAAAAAAATGTATGTAAAATTGTATCTAAAATTTTCGATGAAGATAGACTTCTTTTAATGTAACAAAAAATTGCATTTTTCTAAAAGTAATATTGATTTATTATAAGCAATATTGCTTTTAAAAATACGTAATATTTTGTTACATTAAAATAAGTTTATTTTAGCTATTGAAATAATAACAAAAAGTTCTCTATATAAAAGTTATTACAAAGAAAAAACAATAATTCAGAATCTCACGTCACTTATAAAGTATGAAACATATTCCAAATTATCAAAATATTGTTACGAAACTTCCGATTTTTTTTTTCATTCGATGAACGGAGATATCCAAATAAACAATTTAGAAAACAAAGTTCAAAACTTATTCTCAGCATTTACTGCGCACTGACAGTAATGCATTCGAATTAGTTTGTGGTGCCCTGTATATGTGAAATAGAGGGTGTTTAAAAAATGCATGCACAATTATACACGCTATTGTATACAAACTAATAATTCACATGTTCTTTTCTTGTCATGTTTAAGAAACTTGAAATAATGGCTAACACCAAGACTAGGATTTTAGCAAAGAACATTTAACCTAACGTGTTATTGGAAGTTGAAAAACGTAGTTGAAGCAAAGAATATTTACTCCGTATCTACATTCTTTGGTTGAAGTCCAAAGGCAATATAAGGAGAGATTTTTCCAAATCGATCCCCTGTGCGACTTTCATTCGCTAGAATTAGACATATTTGAAGGAGATGGAACTATACAAATTTTCCCACGTAATGTAAGAAAAGAAGGCAGTTTTCAACAAAACCCACAGAAACCCTGGTAAAAGCCTACTGCGAAAATTCAACAGTTATTAGACAAGCGACTCGCGAGGTAGGATTTTCATAATAAAGTAGCCATAACCATAAAAAACAGAGCTGCGCCGCCAGACGCCTGAGCGGGTCCTGTCAGGCAAACACCGTTCCCAAGCTCTTTAACGAGTACGACCAGAAGAGTTCCTGTACGCTTTACGGTCGTCACCTGCTGACCACCCCCATTTTCCAAAGTGATTAATTACATAGATCGCTGTGATTTGCGGTGGATCCCACCCTCTTTGGAGACCACGACATTTACACTTGGGGACAAGCCGGAGTCCCGCAACAGTTTCTGAGCTGGACACTCAAGAGGGATCAGGGTACTAGGCCTTAAGTCAGGTTTTTCCGACTTGCACTTGCTTTAGGCTCGAGGGATGTGAAGATCTACAAAGACTAAACACTTATCCCTCTCAAAGCGAATTATCCATAATCATAAGTAAAACAGCTACATTGAGAAAGTTACTTGTCAAAATTAGCCTATACTCTAAATGAAGATGATCCGAGCGGGGTAATGCAGTTGTGTGTATAATTTTTTAAAAGCACTTTGTACATTTTTATACATACCACATTGTATACTAAAGTTTAATTCAGTGGGAAAAGACATAACATAACTTAAAGAGTTGTTCTGGCAATTACCATTCATGGACGGCAGTGCATATCCTTTAGTTCTGTCCTCTATATTAATTTGTAATACACTAGGGGGGCTCCGCCCTCCTGCTCGCTACGCTCCCCAATCCCCCACGTAATCGCTTCGTGATTCCGTTCGGTATCCCGCAGCAATCCTTATTTTCTAGAAGAAAAGAAAAGAAAAGAAAAAGGAAAGATCTACGCAGATTTTCATTGGTTCATTTCCAAATCGTTTGGCACATTTCCAAATCGTTACTTTTTTTTAATATAGAGGGATTCATGCCACAGATTAAAATAATATTTAGTCTCGTTGAAAAACGCATGATTAAATCAAAGTTTTTTTTTCGATACGTGATTGAAACTGTATTTATTTATTTATTTATTTTTCATATTTTCTCAAAATGTGAAAAAAAATTAAATACAGCTTCTAACTAGTTAATCTCACCTGGATACCTGCCCAAGATAATATTCTAATACTATTTCAAAGAAACATTTTTCTTATATTCAAATTATCGTTTAACAAGCCAAGAGATAAACTTTCAAAAGTGATATTATTATTATTTTTTTTCAGACATACTTTACTGGTTTACCTTATACTTTACTTACCCAATACTTCTGGCAGACCTGAACTGCCAAATTTTGCTATGTCTGATTTTAATTAAAATATATTGTTTTTCTGATACATGGTAACAAAATATTTCATACGGTATGTATGTATATATATAGTATATATTATCTGTAACGTTTCATTTATTATAAGTTGTAAGAATGTAAGTGCTATATTGAGTAAAGTGTTAATTTTAAAATAAGAATATATATATATATATATATATATATATATATATCCGTATATATATATTAGTCTCAGCCACTCAGCCACTCTAGTACGTAAATAAATTTTGACAATAAATCAGCATTCTTATCTAGAATATTTTTAAAATATCTAAAAAAAATAATAAAAAATACATTTGCACTTTATTTCATATTTGTGACTCAGTGATTAGAACGTATAATTTCAATTTTTTAAATTTCTTCCGACATTAAGTTATTATGTTCTTTTTCATTACAGATATAGGTGATATCGGACTTAAAGTCAAGTTAAATTTTTGCCTTCATATTTCTACAAATAATCAACATTTTGCGAAATATTTTGCAACACACTAAAAATACTGTAACAAAACTTCAATACTTAAATAATGTGAAAGATAATACCTAAGTAAACAATTCGGAAACCGCATAAAACATTTGAAAACCCAATTTCAGCAATCTGTAGTCAGAAATATATCCGAATTCTTTTCTGAAGCCCTGTATGGGATCTTTCAATTCGTATACATATTATACAATATGCAAAATTTAGCTCAGTAAGGAAACGTATAAGCACAGTTCACAATTCCCTTACAGCAATTTCTGTTAGTAAGCAGAAATGTAATCGAAATCTTTTGTGTTGCCCTGTATATCCTCTATAGAATTTATACTCTCCAAGTAATATGCAAAATATTAGTTAAGTTTAAAAACGCATAACACAATTGAAAATGAACTTCTAGCAATTATTGCTCATAGATAGTACTATAACTGAATTATTTTGTGTGTCTAAATGAACGTTAAATTATATTCCATCATATTTTAGAGTAAGTATCTTGTAATACACTACAGTTATATATATCATTTTCAACATATTGGAAATAGTGTAACATAAATAAAATAATCACTGCAGTTGATTTTTCCCCATAGACCATAATATCACGGAATTCTCTTTGAGTTATACGAACTATAAATGCTACACACTTTATTTTCAATACCGAAAATGTCATGGCAAAATTCAATAGCATATATCAATTACATGATAATCCGAGTATATTTACCCACGTTAGAGCACGAAGAGACATACGGCCAGAAAAACCTAATTCATAAACACCTTTCAACTATGTTTCAAAATATTAAAAAAGAAGTATTCACATAAAATTAGAATATATATGAAATCTATATATATATATATATATATATATATATTATGCTATCGTATGTCGTACAGAAATCGTGATTATTTGTTAATTGTCAGTGGCAACGCCCGAATGAAACGCATCTCATTGGGATTATTGTGTAAAAGTCCTTTGGCAGAATTTAGGCCGAGGTAAATTCTTCCTAGATTCAGACATTTTGGAATACAAAATTTACCATGGATTTAGTTTAAATAAATTAGATTTTCAACATATTTATAGATAGATATAAAAATAATGACTGTACTACAGGGTGTTTCAAAAATGACCGGTATATTTGAAAAATCAATAAAAACTAAACGGGCAGCAATAGAAATACACCGTTTGTTGCAATATTCTTGGGACAATAGTAAATTTTCAGGCAGACAAGCTTTCTTAATTATTTACAAATTTCAACTACAGATAGCGCTGCAGTCTGGAAAAAGCTAAACCACGATATTTTCCAGATATCCAACATGCGCAGCAATAATATAGCGTAGTCTCTGAACGAAATTACCAGAAACCTTTGTAAACCTGTGACTTCTTTCTGTAGGGACCCTTGAAGACCAGGTGTACCGCCACAATCCAGAAACAATTGAAAAACTGAAGCAGTACATCTCTTCTGCATGTGAAGCCGTCCCGCCTGACACGTTTACAAAGGTTTCTGGTAATTTCGTTCAGAGACTACGCCATATTATTGTTGCGCATGGTGGATAAGGGGAAAATATCGTGGTTTAGATTTACCAGACTGCAGCGCCATCTGTTGTTGAAAATTGTAACTAATTTCGAAAGTTTGTCTGCCTGAAAATTTACTGTTGTCCCAAGCATATTGCAACAATTTCTATCGCTGCCCGTTTAGTTTTTATTGATTTTTCAAATATAACGGTCATTTTTTAAACAATCTGTATAAGGACTTCAATCACTTTCATTCAGAATAAATGAATTTATTGAGGAGATTCAAGCCACAGGTTCGTTTGGAAATCTCTGCTCGGGCATGTGGCGCCATCTCTCTGACATTTTTTTAAATACATGTTGTTAAAAATAAGGAATCCGGTTTCAATAGCAAATTTTCAATAGCGGCCTAATATAGTAAATTTATCCCTCTATGAATTTTAAATTTTTAATAAATGAAACGTGCAATTTCTGCCAAGACTTTTCTTACAGAAATAACGAATATTTGTTAATTGTTTAATATCAATAATAAACTTTTATAAAATACATCACATTAGCATTTCACAAATTTTAATTTGCCCTATATCAAGCCTCTATCTTCTACCGATATGCCCTTTAGGTTCAACCGTAAGAACTTCGCTGACCTTTTTATTCTTTAAAAGTAAATGTAATAATTTTCCTTGGCTGTTTCATTTTTTAAACGTAACTGTTATACTTTTGAAATTATAGCTCTTATTTAATTTTTTGTTATATTTTTCAATGACAGTCTGCTCGGGCAACGCCAAGCGGGTCAGCTAGTTTTATTAAAATTTTCTATTTTTCTGTATATATAGATTGTTCAATAGAAAAAAATTCAAAAAGGAATACTTTTAAAGAAAACTGTTTTTCCTTCAAAACTCATCAAATACTCGATTTAGAAACCAAAGAATTTGCCCGTTGCTACCATCGACAGCAAATATATTTGGAGGTAGATATTGAAAAACTTTTCCACTTTTGAAAATCATAGTGAAAGATAATCTAGAAGAAAAAACAGATTAAAAAGTTTTCCTATAAGATTCATATGAAATTCATAAATTCAGTAATATATTAATCCAAATATCAGTAATATACGGGTTCTGATATAGATTAAAGTCAATTTTCCTTTAAGGTAAAATTACAGTGAGAAACAAAAATACGTTATCTTCAATAACATTTCGTGACTTTTATTGATTACTTTAACAGATTTTTATTATTTTACTCGCTATATTTGAATTTTCTTATCAACATGAAATTTATTCTTTAATTCTAAAAATATTCTAATGCTTTAATAGGAGAGATTCTTGAAGAAGAAATATAAGAAATCAGTTTAACTTCCCCTAAAGTGCGCATAATACAGGGTGTCCCAAAAGTCCTTGATACATTTTGAATTTCAATAAAAGATCCGTACGAGAGTGCGGTTTGGGCGAAAATGCTTCTTATGATCTAAAATTTTGTTTAAGCAAATAAAAATATTCGTTCGAAAAATTTCCCATAGATGGCGCTGCATCTGGAAAGTTATCGAATAGGTAGAATGCCTTTATACATAACAGTGCGAAAGACGCACTATGTGCATGCACAGTTTTTGTCCAAACTATGGCAACTCACATTCCAGAACTTTACAATACTCGTCCTCCTGAGTTCAAGTAGACGAGTGAGGATGGATAGACGAGTACTGTTAACTTCTGGAATGTGGGTTGCCACAGTTTGGACAAAAACTGTGCATACGCATTGTGAGTCTTTAGCCATTCTTATGTATAAAGATATCCTACCTATTAAGTCTTTCCAGAAACAGCACCATCTATGGGAAACTTTTCAAACAACTTTTTTATTTACTTAAACAAAATTTCAGATCATAAGAAGCATTTTATACCAAACTGCACTCTCGTACTCTAATTGCTTGATCTTTTATTGAATTTTAAGACACCCTGTATTACAAAATCCCTCATAATCAATGTAAATGTCATTTGTTTTCATTGTTCATTAAGAAACTAATTTAATTTCATATCTTACCCAATTGTTATAAATAGTTTTTAAAATGCATAAAAAGGAAGTTCATGCATATTATTTTTTCATCAATTAAAAGTAGACACAATTAAACAAAATAATGGTGAAAACAGTAATTACTTTTAAGTATATAAATCTCTTTTTTTCAGTTTTTCCGGCATGAAAAACTTCTACTCTTCTCATAGGAGACTTCTTTACCGACTTTCTTTCTTGGCCCACCACGCCCAATCCAGCGCACCCCAAAAGTAGCATCCAGGTAATTGCGGACTTTCATACTGAAATGTGCTGGCGCACCATCATGCTGAAACCATATTTGATTGCGAACGCCAGTCGGAACTTCTTGCAGCAATTCCGGTAAAACCTCTTCAGAAAAATCCGATAACAGCGGCCATTGAGCCGGGTTGGTAGGAGATATGGCCTATGAGGAAATAACCCACAATACCCGCCCAAACTTTCACAGAGAAGCGTTGTTGGAATGCATGTGGACGTGTGGCTTGTGGATTTCCTGTTGCCCACAAATGAGAATTGTGGGCATTGAAAACGCCTTCGTGTGTAAAAATCGCCTCAGCTATGAATAGCACATGAACTGGAAAAGCCGCAGCAATGCACTCTGCTGCAAGAGCCATTGACAGAAAGAAATAAATAAATTGAATAAATAAATAAATAAAGTTAAACCCCGTTAATTATCATTGATTATGTGGATAAAATACTTTAGAAATATGTCTTTACCATTTGGCAACGTTTAATATTTAAGTTGATTGTCTACATGCCATGTAATCTTTGATCCATGAATATTAAGTTATGGTTTATCATTTGGCGATATTTCTTCTCTAATTCCATCCATTGTCACATTTTTTCTTCAGTATCAAATAAAATAAAAATTTTAAATTTTAATTAATAAAAGTGTGTATTGATTTTAATTGATATGTATATATGTATTTATCGAAAATAATTCGCAGAAAATAAATCTGAAGTATTTTACGTGAGAATTTACCTGTATTTATACTGCATTAAATGAGACAACGAACGCGCTAGCCGCTACTTTTGACACCAGGGAATTCCCAATATGAAGTCACATGAATATTGTGCATTTAGTTGAAAAAACGGTGACTTGTCAAACACTCGTTCGCTACACTGGTTTATTTAATTACTTCTGCAAAGACTCTATACAATCAACCAACCTAAGAAAAAAAGCGTATTTTTGATGAGAGTTCGTTGAATATTTTAATTAATGGCTCGGTTAATTATCAAAATGTGAAAATTCTGAGCCCCAGGGGCATTAGGATATACCTTCGACTATCTAAATCCAAATTTTCAGATCTGTGTGAGCTGTTGATTTCGTTAGACCATCGGCAACGGACACACATATAAACAACTTTCTTTTATTAGTATAGATAAGTTGTAATAAATTAAATATAACTGTAATTGCTGCACTATATTCTGTTATTTTTTTATTACTGTTTAACTAATCTAACAACAATATTATGTTACATATCTGTTTTTTTAATATTATTTATCAATCAATCTATCAGTAATATGAAATGCATTTTTCGAGGCACTTTAACTATTTATTAGCAGTTAATTTATAAAACAACGAACTTGTTTTAATATAAAATTGTTTATTTTTCACTTTAGCGATTAGGCAATCGTTATTATATAATATAACTAGTTAAATCGTAGAATCCAGTAACTTTACACACATTTTTGTTTTGAGCAAATCAGAGCAAGGCGTTAACCCCCCTCCCTCCCCATACCCGCAAATATAACAAATAATTTGTCCAAGGAAACCACCTTCACCTACATTAATGCGATCATTAAAAAAAGAATTATTTTTTTCTGATAATTAGAACATAACGAAGACGCTACGCTAAAATACCCGGCAGATGACAAAACTTCCCATCCTCAAATTCAGATCTGCATCTTAATTAGTTACCTAAATTTTTGGTCATTAGTAAAAATTGGCAGTTATTTCCTTTCATTTTCGCAATCTAAATGGAGGGATCGGCCAGAGAAACAGATCTCTTTGTAGTTCAGTTTTTAATGAAAGCAGATCCTTGTCTGAAACTTTCTCGGATTTTTTTCACTGGCGCCACCGGCAGTTTTTTGCATAAATTAAGAAAAATTACCGGCTGAATTTTTCAAAAATCGCATAGTCGGATGCAGAATTTTTTTTTTTTACATATGCTCAGAAATTTTCAAATTGATGTCTTAAATAGTTTTCTTAAAATTCGCTAATTAGTAAAATAATTTCGATTTCGCTCATTTTCGCTGGCAAATCCACAACAGGAGTTCTTATCTTTATCCATTTTGATTTAAAAGATGGCATTTTCGATGCGATGTTTAATGACATTCTAATTAATATCTTGAGTAATTATCAAAATATTAAAATTCTGAGACTCAGGTGCACATGGTCAGACCTTGGACTATCCACACCTAAATTTTCATACTTCTAGGTCGGCTAAATTTTTCTAGCCATCGCAGACAGACAAACAAACACACACACACACAGAGAGCGAAACTTTCTTTTATTAGTATAGATAAATTAAATGTAATAATTATTATTAAATGTAATAAGCATTATTAAATGTAAATAATAAGTTTTATATATAGTAAAATTAAATACATTTCATTAAACTATCATAGTAAATAAGACAAATCTATCAACAATTACTTTCCTCTTATAAACAGTAAATATTTAAGGTTGCAAGTCACTCAACTTCCAAATTTCCTTCACTAATGTTGAGGCTCCGGGTATGAGATGTTTTCGTATTTTTAAAATATCTCCCTAGGAAATTAATATTTTTAACTTCTTTTTCCTTTGTACTTTTCTTAAAGGATGTCTCATTTTGTCTTAGTTGTCAAAATATATATGAAATATGTACTTATTTTTATATGAATTTTAAAATCTTACTTACACTTCGTCAGCTTTTAAGATATAAAATATTAAAATAAGCATAGGTTTTAGAAATGTTTCGAGAACTAAGAAAAATATAAACATATTTTAAGAAGAATACAAAGAAAAAAATTAGTTAAAAATATCAAATTGTCGAGAAGATATTTAAAATATACGAATGCATCACATGCCCATTGACTTAACATTAGCGAAGGGAATTCGATAGTTGAGTGACTATAGCCGCCTTAAGTAAACTTTGTACAATATATATATTTTTTAAATAAATGCATACATTTATGTGAATATAACATTAAATCATTGTATTTACTTATAGTAAATCAACAGCAATGGTTTTTAATTTTATAACACTTGAAAAATAATTTTGGCTTGGATTTTGGGTCAAATACTCCACTGTGAGGCGTGATAATAAACAAAATCTGTTTCAATACCTATAAAATTATTATGTAGATTTTGTTTATATTATGCTATTGCTCATACTTACAATACTTACAACATACTTACAACAAGTCCAGAAACAGAAATTTATATCTCGAATACCAAAAAATTTCTTACTTAAAAACGAGGGAGTACCAAAGTGTAAGTTTTGTGAAAAAACGGAGAATAGACGGCAACTTTGCTCTTAGAACATTTTCCGTTTTTTCACAGAATTTGTTTTTACAGTACAGTACCACAACATTCAAATAAAAAAAAATTGCTCCGTTTGACCCTGCTTTTTAATTTAAGGATTTATCTAGCCTATATATTAGAAATAAAGTTTCACGCTTTAATCAGTGTAAAATGGTGAAATGTGAGATAGAACAACCTGAGAAGAGAATATTTATTTTAAATGGATTTCGAAAGTCTGTAACTCTTATTTGAACTAAAAAGAATTCCTCTCATTCTGAAAAGCTTTCATATCTAACATTTACTTTTTCATTAAATAAATCATGATAACAAGAGTATTAAACAAATCTAATTCTTATTATTTTTTAATTTTGCTATATTTTTAAATTTACAAACCTCTGTCAAATGAGCTAAGTAGTGATATCGTCTAAATTGCTTTTATTGCTCTCTTTAGAATCGAGAAAACTATAAATGATAATAAAGAAGAGTTCAAAATGTAGACTACATCAGAATTGACTTTTAATGACCCTATACAATGAACATTTATTCCTGGAAATGTATATGGAGCTGGGTATTAAGAATTAAATTTGTTTTTCTTTTTTTTTTACAAATTATGATTCTGTATACTAATTAATCAAAAGAAAATGTTTTCGACATCTGAGTAATAAAGTTTTATTATATTTTCTTATTTGAATAATAATGATTCACACGAACACCTCTCGAACAGCTAAGACATCTGCACAATAGTTTTCTATGGATCCGATGAGGTTTTCGATAAGACTTTGAGAAATACTGTTCCACTCTTCAGCAATTGCAACCTTCAAGCCCAAAACAATAAAAGAGAGCCTTGTTCTCGATACAATGCGTCGTCTGAGTGTGTCCCAAACTGTCTGGATCGGATTTAGGTCAGGAAAGCATGCTGGCCCTTCCATACGCTGTATTGTTTCACCTTCAACCATGTTCTCCACCAGACTAGCTGTATGCGGTCTGGCATTATCATGCATGAAAACAAAGGAATCACCATGGGTGAAGCGTAAAGTACGACATGAAGTCTCATTATCTCATTTGCATATCTTTGGGAAGTCAAAGTGCCATTCCAAATGATCCGTAGTTCCACCTATGCTAATTCCAACCCATACCATCAACCCACCTTGTCTGTAATGTGATCTTTCACGAATAAATGTAAGGTTATTTGGAGTGCCCCTTACTCTCCATAACAAAACACTTCGAGTGTGACACGCCAGACTGAATAGGGACTCGTATGTACAGCATTTGACTCCAATCCGTCGCCTTCAATCTTGATGTTAAGCAGCCCACCTTCTTCAGGCCGCACGGTGGCTTGAGGTCAACGTAATACAGACCATTGGCCTACTGGCATAGAGACCACCCCGATGAAGCATATTTCGCACTGTTTGGCTGGACACCTTTTGTCGTGTTGCCAACAGCTACTGTCTTTGCAGCTGAATAGCATTCCTTTTTTTGTCTCGACGAGCTATTAACAGGATATATCATTCATCAGTTGGTGTTGTAGCACGTGGTCGACCTTGCCCTGGTCGATGCCTAACATTTCCTGTAACTTGGAATCGATTCCACAGCCTTGCAAGGACATTTCTTGCAACTCCAACAGCGACCACACACTTCGTTGTGTTTGCCCGGATTAAAGTCTCTCGCTAATACGCCAAGCCATGGATTCCAATAAATCACTTTTTGTGGCATTTTCAAATCACGTTTTCTCAAAACAAAAGCTGAGCAATTGGATTTCCCAACTGAGACAGTGAAACAGACATTTCTGCAAAATCCCGATTTCTGCACTTAACTCCCTTTCTGGTTTTTAACGTCATGTACTTTGATTTGCATATGAAGTTTTATTTTTCTGTTTTCTGCTATGCTTTAAATTATGGATGCTTTAAATTAAGTTACTTATTGGTGTAAGTATTTGTGCAATATCGTTAAAACCATGTGCACCCCTAATTGTTTTGAGCAGCGAAGATTGATAAATCTTTTGACTATGTGAACATTTCTTGTCACTTCTACGAGTTTTCTTCAGCAATGAGATTAACTCATATTAATTCTTTCACTTTCATGTTAAAAATATTATTTTCATACAAAATGGTATCAATAAAGATATAAGAATCAGTATTATTTTTAATTTCTCCCTTTTTCAGAACAATGGGATAAGCAAATTGCCACTATTGCAGAAATGACATTAAAAATTAAAAATAATAATAACTATCTCTAAAATTCATATATATTTCGAAATTTCGATTATTGTTGTGACATTCTCGAAACTTTAGGAATAATTTATGCTCGTTTCTCACTACACAATTCCTCTTATTATAGTAGGTGTAGATATAAAATACAAACATACCTTCAGATTAATATCTAAGATCACTGAAGTAATATTTGTATTTCTGAAAGAACCAGAAAGTTATTCAATTGCTTATAGTTACATAAGAGATAATAATTTTAGCTCCAGTTTTTTCCTTCTATTCTTAATATTAATGAAGTTATTTCTGTGCCTTTTTCTCCTGAAAACCCGCCTGAATACCAAAAAGAAAATTTTCATACTTTTTGTAAGAGAAATGCCATCATTTCACACATTCCATTAGTTATCAGTAAAGTGTGTGTGTTTTCATCATTCATTCGATTCTCAGAGAATAATAAGTGAAATTAATATAACTTATTTTTCCGAAATTGATAATCTTATGAATAAGACTATAAAAACTAGAACGTTTTCTCTAAAAGGAAATATTCAGGGATACTGTCTGTTTGACTCAAGACATTCATCCTTTTTGGAGATCTGGCTGTATTATTTCTGCCCAGTGCAAGTGTAAACATCTTTGTATTCAACAAACTATACAACAAACTCAAAAAATCGCATAAATATACATAAATAAGTTCAAGTTTGTTTGGAGGGAAAAAAAAAAAAAACTTGATAAATACTGTAGGTGTTCTGTAACATAAACTCTCTTTTTATACGTTATACTGTTGTTTTTTATGACGAACTATAAAACATGAAAAGTGTTTGTCTTAGTAACTGTGGAAACCATAAGGTTTTGCTTTTATAGTACTTAATACTTTTAATCTCAATTAACCACAAAGTGTAATGAAATATTAAAATTAAAATTAATTTTATTTATGCTTACTTTGAAATAAACTGTTTTGTGTATATATTACCTTTCACTAATACAATATCATTACGAAGTATCTTTCTCGATATTTAAGTAGTACACTTACAGCCAGATAAAACATTGAATCCTTAAGAAGTTACAGAATTCTGTTGACCTATTTTTAAATTACAAATCAATCAGAAACTCTGTACATGAGTCTAGAATGGACAACCAGTATCAAATTAACTATTTTAATGAGCGCTGACATTAACTGGGAGTGTTTTCAGAAGTTTAATTAAATAAGACTCTTGATATAAGATTTTTTCACTCAGCAGTGAGTGTATTTATTTAGATGAATTTCAGATGTTAAATATAGATTAAATAAGGTAATAATGGGTTGTCTGGAAAATTTGTGTCGTTTGGGAAAATTAATTCGTACAGGAAAATTCTGTCATTTATTTATTAGACATTTATTCCGATAGCTCATGTCTAATAATTAACGAGCCGAATTTTCCGATACGAATTAATTTTCGGAAACGGCACGAATTTTCTGGACATCCCAATAGAAAATAAAAATAATTTTGAAAACGAGAATAACAAATTGATAAACTGCGCAGGATCTACGAGGACTCTTTTTAAATACAAAAGTATTTTTGGTTTAAAAAGTAAAAATGCATGACTTGTATCTACCTAAATCATTACCAACTAACGGCAAATAGAAAATAATTAAAACGTAAGACGTTTTCTGCCAAAACCAGAAATGTACTTTTGTTATACTTTTCAATATTTGAAAAATTCATTTCAGTTAAAGATTGGATATATATTACAGCATTTGCTTTTTTATATCGAAATCGCAAAAATTAGGGATTAATGTGTAGCAGGCAAAAACTAATCTGAACACAAGTATTCTGACCACAAACGAACTAATATACGAACTAGTATGATGAACAGTAAATAAGAAGCTTTGCACGAAGTTCGCGGGTTTGAAACCAGCGCCGTCTGACTGAATGGTGTGACTGTGCAAGGTTTTGAGGGTTTAATTTTGGAATGATCATTTGGGTCCCTTACCCATCTTTGAAAGTGTGCTTCCGTACAGCAATATGTTTCAAAACTAGCTAGTGCTGAACAAATTCGTCTTTGGCCATATTTTGCTATGTTCCCTTAAAGTTAAACTTTCATGATACACATACACATACTGCTTTTTTAAACAAACCTTTAAAATCCCCAAACAAATTTAGATATATTTATAATATATAATTTTGACATATACCTATTTCATTTTAGCGTCAAGTTTATCATACAGCGTTTACCCCTAATGAAATTTTTGCTGCTTTATATTTAAAAACACGTTAAATATGAAGTGCTATGTAAACATCGATCTTGAAGATTGAAAGATCGGCTATTAAAATATTGATTAAAAAAATATATATTTATTAACGGTGGGTAAAGATGTTCATTTGGAAACTGGTACACCCAGAAAAAAGTTTTGTTGAATCAACAAAAATTTGGTTGACCCAATAAAACTTTTTGTTTAAATATAGGTCAATGGAAATTTTGTTTGAATCAACAAAAAAATTTTTTTTTTTTTTTTTTTTTTTGCAATTCCAAAAAAAAAAAAAAAAAAAAAAAAAAAATTGTGTCGTCAGCAAAAAATGTTTTGCTAATTCAAGTAAAATGGTTCAATATTACTTGAATTTTGCTAAAATAACCAAAATGTACTCAACAAAACATGTTTTGTAGTTTTAATCAAATCCTTTTTCTGGGTGTAAATAGATCGTATCTTTGCACGTATTTAACATAGATGAAACGGCAAGACTGATATTTTCAACTTTAATAGTGAACATATTTTCTTTAAAGTCGAATTTATGCAGGTTTGCTTATAACATAAAAAAATGCAGATTTAATGGTAACAAAAATAATATGTTTTAATAAATTAATTTTTAATAATCGAATTATTATTTATTATATAATATTTCAAAAAATGTTTAAGTATCGGGCATTAACCACACCACGAAAGAGATGATAATGAAGAGACAGAAGACCTCTCGTTGTGGTGTAGTGGTAATAGACTGGTTTGCAAATAGAAAAACCGAGATTGGATTCCGGGCTGCGAGCGGTCCACAATGGACGACCGAACAGGGTGATTGTTCAGAACGGCTAAAAAGAGGCCAAGAAAAATAGATGCGGGTTTGGTGTGGATCCTGGCCCAGTTAAGAAAGATCGGTGAGGTAATATTGTAATGAGCCGGAATCTACCTACCCAGATTAAAGAAGATAATAAAAAGACAAAAGAACTGCCACAGCGGTGTAGTTTGCAAAATAAAGGGTCGTGGTTCAAATCCTGACTGCGATGGGCTCTACAAATTTAATCCAAAATAGGTATAGGCATTATATTTGGGGTTTCATGACGTGTCATATAAAGCAAAAGTTAATGAAGGAATAACATTATTGTTCGCTTTATGTCTAGACGGACATTTCTTTTAATATTCATTCATTCATTTTATAATACTTGTATATTGCACAGACTAATCATTCAAAATAGATGAAAAGTTGTATTTCTATGTTTATTTGGTAAACCAAAGTTAAAAATCGCAATAAAATTATTTTGTTGCTATTCAATCATTTAAAGTTAGTTTTTGTTTTAATATATAGATGACCTCTTATGAAAAAATAAACCACATCAATCAAAAACAATTTCTAAGAATTAAAGAACACTTTTTTATTATGTTAATTAGAACTAAAGTTATAGCCATCACACATTGAGCTAAAATGAGAAAACTTGGCCAACAAATTCTATATGTATTAAGCGCTTTGGCACTATATGTGAATGGTTATTTCATTTTCTTTTTAAAAGAATAATGACTTTTTATACATTTTTTCTCGATCCAATAATATTCTTCTCTGGTCAATCAGAGAAAGGTTAGTGCAATATTAATATCTGTAACTTCTCGAGCGTCGTGGAAGTACAGCAGATACGAAGGTATTATAAAGAAGTGTGTGTAATTTTCATGTATTATAAGAGTGATGATAAATATCCACTTTTTGAAAATTCCACGAAATATTGTTTTAGTAATAAACTAATAGAACATCGTTCACAAAATATTGCAATTAATTGTTATTTATTATCTACATATTTATATTTTTTCCGTATATAATTTGAGTTTGGATATCTTCTAGATTATCAGAACATCACTGACAGTTATCCGGCATATTATCCATATAATCCGCATGCTAATCTAACGTCATCCATTGGATAGTATGAGGACACTATTGGCCTAACAAGCAAACGTTTTTCATGTTGTATGTTTTATCTAAATCTTTGCTATTTAGATTAACAACTAACAATATATTGTAACAAGAAATATACATTTTAAACTTAAATAGCCCGTTTTTTTTAATCAAAATTTAATGCACTGCCATCGACAATGCATTAAATATTGAATTGTAATTCAATTTGTATGCAAAATTGGAATAAAATAGGTTCATTAGATACATGATTTCAATAAAAGCGTAAAAGAGAATTTCGTCGATGGATACTATCCCATATAAAGTATTGCGGCCTCGAAAACACTTAAATATGCCTTGGTACCGAAAAGGAGTTTTACCAAAATTAATTCGTTAGATATTTGATTTCAACTAAAACCATTTGATCACTTTTTTGTCCTTGCAGCCGGTCCCTGATGAAATACGGCCAATGAAAATCATAGATATTGCTTTGATAATGACAATGACAATGACTTAGTGCGCAAGATTTGGAGCAAAATCGGCTCATTAGATATATAATTTCAATCAAAAACGTAAAAGAATGTTTTAGCTCTTGGACCCAGACCCTGATGGGTTACGGCCCTGATAATACATGAATATTGCATTGTCATCAATGATGCGCTTGTGTACAACATTTGACCTAAATAAGTTCGTTAGATATATTATTTCAGTCAAAAACGTTAAAGAATGATTTTGTTCCTGACGTAGCACCCTTTTGAGATACGCCAATGACAATACATGAATATTACACTGTCATCAACAGTGACCTAATATGTAAGATTTTGATCAAAATTGACTCGTTAGATGAACGATTTCAATCAAAAACGTAATGTTTTTTTTTCTTGGACCCTGCCCCTGACAGTGTATGAATATTGTATTGTCATCGATGATGCGTTGATGTACAATATTTGAGCTAAATCGCTTCGTTTGATTTATGATTTTAGTCAAAAACGTTAAAGAATATTGTCCCTGGCGTCTCACCCTGTTGAAATACGCCAATGACAATACATAAATAATACACTGTCATTGACAGTGACCTATGCAAGACTTTGATCAAAATTAGCTCGTTATATGTATAATTTCAATTTAATCAGATTCAATCAATTCAATCAGAATGTTTTAATGCTTAGAACTTGCCCCTGATGTGTTACGACCCTGACAATACGTGAATACTGACTTCATTTATTTCCATCGACGATGAACTTGTGTACAGTATTTGAGCTAAATCGGCTACTTATATATATGATGTCAATCAAAAACATAAAAGAATGTTTTTGTTCCTGGCGTATCACCCTGTTGAGATACGGCTATGGCAATATATTAATTTTAAAATGTCACTGACAACAAACTTCTGTACAACATTTGAAGAAAATTGATCTAACGGAAGTTAATCAAAAATCGATAACTCAAAGATTTGACCCAGACGGAATGACATCCAGATAGACAACAAACGAAATTAAATAAACGCGTGTAATGAAAATGAAGCCCTCCCTATTTTTATGATTAAACAGAGACGATTTTTGAAATTATTCCGATTATTTGAACTAGGGAAAATATTTCTACTGATCATAATATTCATATTTTAAATGTTAAAAATACTATCTAATATGATGATATTATTTAGTTTATTCCAGCTTATAAAGAAATAAATTATTTTTCGTTTTTTCTCATTTTAATATGCACGTATTTCAATAGCGAAAAAAAAACGTTATCCTTTTGGGAAAACATCGAATTAAAATCAGCTTCAGCTTAAATGATCACAAAAGCATATTTTAAACGTTTTATCGCAAAAATAAATTTTTATATCATAAATCTTTCTTTCATCTTCTCTCATACTTTTTTATAGATTTCCATTAAATGCATCATTTAATGGATATCTATATAAAAAAAAGAAGATCCCGATTAATTAAATGAAATTCTTAATATAGAATTTTCGTTCCCTTAAATCACCAAAAAAACATTAATTTATGATAAAAGTGACTTAGAAATAAGAAACATAATGCACTACATATGTTTCATTGAAAGCTAATTATTTTAAGCTTTTAAGCTGAATAGAAACAAGTTGCTTATTAATTAGTTAATAGAAACAAGTTACTAGGCAATTTTAAATGTATTAAAATTTCTTTAAAGAAAACATCAATGTTTACTGCTGATTTATTAAATAATATTATTTAAAAAATTTAAAAAAATACTTATTAAAAATTAAGTTTTATCTAAAAATTGCACAGTTTTACATATTTGAATTTATAAAAATCAAAATGATTATACAAAGTAACACAACAAACACACACACTTAAGAACTCGACTACAAACTTGGCAATAATTGGAAAATTGTTGAAAAATGTGTCGCTAAAAATAAGTATCGGACTTTCTGGCAAGATTTTACTTCAAGACACAGTATACGAAAAGGATAGAAAAGGCACATCTACTAAACTACTTAATAATCCAAGAATGGCCCCTCTACTCTCTATATCTCAACCAGCTGGATTATATTGCATGAAGGACAGGTTTCTCTAAACCTCACAAAAGCTTGGTGTCCCTGAAAAAATCTCTTCAGAAAGAATGGGTTAAATTCTTAGGGAATAAGTTGCGGCCCTTTGCTAAACATTTTTTCAAACGTTTTGCTTCTACAAAAACAAAAAACACTGCCACTTCGGAAACTTTTAATTTTTCTGTAAGTCACAGATCTATATTTTGTCTATAAGCAAAATCTCATTTTGATTTCTATCGTTGTTTACAATATTATAGGCTAAAATTTCGGTCCGAGTTATTTCTTGTCACTCTGTATACAGTATGCCCACTAAAGTCTCTTGCCACCCTCTTAACTTCGGAACTTCTGCTGCTATATTTATAACAGTGGTGTCTAGGTATAGTAAAGTAATCATGCGCTACTGAATGAAACCGCCTATGGCGCCATCTGGTGGAAAACTGCGGGGTCAGCATTCCTATCTCGAAAATGGAAAGAGACAAAAAAAACAAGTGATTTACAAAGTTGTAGAGCATCATTGATTTAGTACAGAAAACACCTTGTGGACATTAATGCGAATAATAGAACGGTTGAAACACGCATTTGTTTTTTCGTGATTTCCTACACTGTGACGTGACAAAACGATCTTAGAAAGAAAAAAACAAGCAGTTATGAAACAGCAAGTGTACGCGACCCGTCCACAAACATTGCAGGACCTAAAACGACGCATTACGGACGCTTGGGCAAACGTGTCACCATCTATGCTCCAATGTGTGCAACGTGAAATTCAAACAAGGATTCAAATATGCATTGCAGCTGACGGTGAGATGTTTGAACGTCTAAAATAAAGGTTTATTATTATAATTAGTTGTTTTCTTTCTTTCTAAGATCGTTTTGTCACGTCACAGTGTAGGAAATCACGGAAAAAACAAATGCGCGTTTTAACCGTTCTATTCTTTGCATTAATGTCCACAAGGTGTCTTTTCGTACTAAATTGATGATGCTCTACAACTTTGTAAATAACTTTCTTCCTCTATCTCTTTCCGTTTTCCAAATAACTAGCTAACTCCGCAGCATTCCACCAGGTGGCACCGTAGGCGTTTTCATTGAGTAGCGCATGGCTACTTTACTATACCTATACATTACTTTTATAAATACAGCAACAGCCGCGCCGAAGTTAAGAGGGTGGCAAGGGACTTTTGTGGGCATACTGTATATTCCTTTATATTCAAATAAATCTTATGAAATAATATTGTGAACTTTCTTAAGAAAAAATGAGTTAACTACTCCGATTCGCAAGATTTAAAACCCAATCCAAAAACTACCCGAACACGACCCGCAATGAAACAATTAGCGTCGGTCTAACTGCACTCTATCCGAGGTTTGGGCCTAGTTCGGATAAAATATTGGGTTACATTTACCCATTACAAGTATCCAATCAACATTAATTTTACATCCAATTGCAGTCAATATGGCTCATTTTGACGCACAGTGGACTATGATATATTAAAATTTTTGATACGTTCCTGTTGAAATGATATCATCTATTCTATAGTCGAACCCAATCTAGTGGAAACAAATTTATATGTAATATCCAGAGGTCAAATCTACTAAAACTTAAAGTCACATTATCATATTTCTTTAATCTATAACTAATTATTATCTTTAACAGCAGAAACATTTAAAGAAAAAAATTAAATAACGTTTAAAGCGTCATTCGAAGTAAGACATCTACGAATCAACGTGTCAACAAAAGAATTACTTATTTTCTGTACAAAGTTAAAGAGTCAAAAAGCACATGCTTTGGTTGAATAGCTTTTACGAATAATAAGGAAAACCTATAAAAAAAACTATACCCGATATGAAGACTGTTCTAAAAATTTTTAAAAGTACAGTGTATCTAAACCCCATACTCAAATTTCGTGACGACTGGTCAATTTGTACAAATCTTAAACTGTTTAAAACGAAAAAAAAAATGAAAAGGAAACAAGCAGACAAAAAAACATATTTTTAGAAACTAATGCAATTAAAGTACACGTACGCATTGGCCGATTCAGATATTTTTGATATCCTAATCAATGAGAACCGTAAAGAAGAATCATTCCTCGATAAAAAAAAAATGTTTTCGTTGAACTTGTATAAAGTACTGATAGAAATATATACACTGGTGTGTAAAATTTTAAGGACGAGGGGGTTTTTCGAATGTAACGTCGCGCAAAAAATTTCCACATCGACCAAATTGATACCATAAGATCTTCAAGATGTGAAAATAAGGGACAAGTGATAAAAACCATCAAAACAAAGAATCAAAAGGATATGAAAGCATTTTATTGTAAAGGTCACTTGGAGCACAAATGCAGAGAAGACAGAAACGTTCATCTTACAAGCACCTGGCAGAAAAAATTCAGTCTCTAACAGGGGATATGGTCACCCCTGACTGCAATGTAGGATTTTCAACGTCTTTCCATGCTGAGGACAAGGTTGTCTAGTAGCTCTTGTGGAATATAGTTTCATTCCTCTTGTAACGCCAATTTCAGCTCCGGAATCGTTGCTGGCGCCTGATCACGTAATTCCAAGCGTTTCCCGAGAAGGTTCCACAAATGTTCTATGGGATTAAGGTCCGGGGACTTTGCAGGCCAATCCATGCGTTGAATATCTTCACTCTCCAGGAGCTCTTCGACAGCCGCTGTACGATGAGGGGGAGCGTTGTCGTCCATGAAGAGGAAGCCCGGACCCACAGCACCTCTAAAAAGACGCACGTGAGGCAAGAGAATCTCGGAGCAGTAGAGGGCACCAGAGACTGAACCTCCTTGGAAGACTTGGAGGTCCGTACGGCTACCAAGCATGATACCACCCCAAACAAGAACTCCGGCACCTCCAAAACGGTCCCTTTTGATGATGTTGGAGGGGTGATTACGTGTTCCCTGTTCTCTCCAGATGCGTATACGTCCAGAATCGCTCGTCATTTTAAATCGGCTCTCATCCTTAAAGAGTACTCAACCCAACTCCTGTTGTGCCCAATTCTTATGTTCCTGACACCACAGAAGCCTGCGTCTCCGATGAGCAGGCGTTAGTGGTGCACACCGTAGTGGTCGTCGTGCATACCTTTTGTGCAGCTTCCTAGCCACGGTAAAACGTGATATCCGACGGATAGTAGTCTGATCCATCTGCGTTGCGATTTCTCAAGTTGTCTGACACCTGTTTCTTTTCGCCTGTATGACAATATAACGGTCCTCCGCTGTTGTTGCGCATGGGCGACTACTTTTGATTGCTCGGACAGCTGTTCCCTTCGTTTGAAATGCATTCCAGACTCGTGAAACAATGCTATGAGCGATACCGAACTCTTGTGCCACACTTGTCACTCTTCGACCTTCTTCCAACTTCCCAATGATTCGATCTCGTGTAAAGTGATCCAGATGACATCTTCTGGATTGCCTCTTGGCCATATCACACAATAATGGGGAAAAAACGTCGCTGAAATCACTTTACACAATGCAATAGATTTCACCAAATTTCTGAACGGTCACCGCCTCTGTGTTTTTATTCCCTTAGCACCTCTTCTTTTTGTGCCATATGCCATATATGGGCATGTCCTGCTGCATTTGTTTCAGGTCTATCCCCTGATTGGTGTTTCATTTAGTTTTGTTGCCTTTTTTGGCTTTTATACTAATTTATCAGCTCCGTCCTTAATTTTTGCACACCAGTGTATGTCGTAGGCTAATTGAGAAATCAAGCTCTTTGCAAAGAGCCGGGCTGATTGGATAATCATCTCCGTTTTTTCAATCAGCCTGATATTTTCCAGGCTTATTGCTAAAATCCTAGAGAGCGTTAGGCTATTTGGAATATGGCCGTTTATTTTTACATCTGATATTTTTAGGCTTACTGCAAAGAGCCTAGATACCGTTGGACTAATTAAAAATTTACCACTTCTTTCTCAGCCAATCTAATATTTTTAGGTTTATTGCAAAGAGACGATGCAGTTTTAGGCTAATTAGAAAATGACAAACTGTTTTTTTAGAATATCGGGTTGTACCCGACCCAAACCTGAAAATTCCATTTGAAGTTAACTCCAACCCGATAAAGCAAAGCTCTATCGGACCACAACCTGACCCTAATACGACAAAGTAATTTCCACCGTAACGCAACCGGACACGAACTTGAGAATTCCATTTGAAGTCAATCTGCAACCCGACCTGAATCAGACAAAAAAAATTCCATCGCACCGTAACGCGATCCGAACACGACAACATAATTGTATTCGACATGCAACTCAGCTCGAACCTGAAAATTCAATTGAAGTCAAACCACAGCCCGATTCAAATTCGAAAAAAAAAAATTCATCGAACCGCAATCCGATCTGAACAAAACAAACTAATGTCCATCGACATGCAATGCAACCTGAACCCGACATATTTCAACCAGAACACGAAATGCTTGTACCGTGCATTAAATGGAAGGAAATTAATTCATCTTCTAATGCAATTATAAAAAGTAGACTACAATTATATCACTAATGCCAATTTTATCTTTCATATTGAAAAATGGACATATATATATATTCTTTAATATTTAAATATAATAAAATCTCTGAATAGCGGACACATCTACATTGGTTAGGGTAGTCTTTAATTTTCTTTTCTTCTGGTCGGGGCGATTGTAATTTTTTTTTTCTGTGAGTCGGGTTCACTCTAATATGTTTTTTGAGAAAAATAATTTGTGTTTGTGCAAGTCGGATGTTGGGATTTTCACAAACAAGTTAATAAAAATAAGCAGAACTATGTTTCAGATGAATTAAGTTTATTCTATTAAATTTTTAAAACATTTGCTATAATTAACGTTTTAATATTATTCATATATATTAGTAGATATTTTTTAATTATTAAAATATATATATCTTCCAATTTTAAACGAATGATTAAGTGGATCTCCTGAAGAATTAATCTAATGCTATTAATTTAGTAAATTTATTAATAAGAGTTTTTCCTTAATAATATTTTTAAAAAAACTATTAGTTTAATTTTATTTCGGATTCGGATATAAGTGTGTTGGGTTTGCCGGGGTCGCGTTAGTTTGCGGGTTGACTTAAGCTGCGTTTTCACTGGTCGACCCAAGGCCTAACTTACCCAACTTTCGACCTAAACCCAAGATTTTAGGTAGTTAGGAAGCGATTTTGAAGGTTTGATCAGTACTCAATCCTAATCCCATCTTACCCAAGCTCAGCCAATTAGAAAAGAGCTTTTTCATACATAATGGCGGCGGATAAATGGTATTTATTTTGGAATTACTCTGCTTTTCCAAAAAGAAATTTAATTTTTTGTGATTGAAGCAAAATGGTGAGTTTTCTTAACAAGTTTATATCTTTTATTAGTCTTTTCGTTTAGTAAATAGTATTCCAATATGGATTACTTATTGTTGCATTTTTTTTGTACGATAAATACTGTTGGTTTTTGGTAATCATTCAGATGCATTTTATTAATATTAAAATGCTAAATATCTAGTTCGTTTAAGGATTTCGTTTCTGATGTAGTAATGAAGATATAAAGTGCAGTTCTCAAAATTATTTTATTATTATTGAATGTTAACAATACAAAAAAAAGTAAATAAAAATATTTATTATGGATATTTCTTTCTCATAATAAATTAAATATGCTTGTTTCATTGATTTTAATTTATTATATTTGCTTATTTGATAATGTGTTATTCGCCAATTTAGAATTAAATTTCTCTTTTCTCATTTAAAATAATTATAAGTATTATGAAATATTTGTTTATTGTAGCCCAGCCCATTGATATTTAAATTGAAAATCAGTTAAAGACAAACTTCAATCCAGTTTTGTTAATAGTTGAACATTCATGTTCATTCAAGCATGTAAACAAACTTTCTCTAAAATAAATAAGACAATGTATTTTGTATTAGCATGTTCTCTTTTAAAGGCGAAAAATATATTACGAATTGCAAAACAGTTTGTATTTTCAGAGATTTACTTGTTAACTTTGCTATATAAAGAAAACTCTGCTGTTTTGTTGTTTAATTTTTCTTTTTTTATGCGTTTCACCTGCAGATGTATTATATTTGGGTTCAATCTTTTTTGTTATTTCATGCAGCTGAAACTTTTACAAAGATTTAAAACTTTGTATGAAATTTAAATCAATTACAATGATATACAACGTTTTTAAATAGACAAGAATTGGCACACATTATCATGTATGATTTGTTATTAATTGAGCAATGCTTTCGTGTGATATTTCAGTTCGAATGGCATTTAACTTTTACTTCACCATAGTTTAATACACAAATCCTGTAATTTTGATCAGAATTAATGCCAATATAAATATATATCTTATGACATTTTTAACTTAATGAACAATATTTTGGAAAAGCCCACAAATTATCATTATCTATACTTCATATTGTGTATATTATTAAACTGAAAATTTTATAAAATATTTCTAGCCTAATTTTTACTTTAACCAAACTTTTAAATCCTGAAATCTTCTCTCTTTTTAGAGCCAGTTTTGTTGTTGTATCCTGGACAACTGTAGATATCAATGTGATTAAAGGAACTGGGTTCACCCACATGAGCAACTTTTATTTCACGAGATACCACATGACCTAATTGCCACAAGATTGGCATTTCTCTTCCATCTAATGACCTCCAAGTGAGAGGACTCTCCACATCGCTATATTTTTGTGCAAGTCTGTATCACTGACATGGCATTCACAAGAGCCATCCTCTGAAGAATTGACCACATCTGAGGCTCCTTAGTTGCCTTGTTCTGGTGAGAACTACTGCTAAATTGTGGCATAGTTGGATAAATATTGCTTGTTGTATATTGATGCATAATTTGAACTGTATACGCAAGCAATGCTTTTTCGAATGTAAAATGGGAAAAGTTGTGCTCACCAGCAACTGATCTAGCAGAGAGAAAGCTTTACCAAAAGTGTCTATTGTTATTGTAATGATTTATCCCATTTTTGTTAATATTGCTTAAGACGTTTATGATACTTAATAAAAAAGATTGCATTAAAATTTTTGACGCAATTCATGGAGATTAAGTCCGTATTGTCCTTTCTTAAATCTTTTTATTATGGGGACAATCAGTTTGACACAAGAAAATCGCCATTCTGCAATTTCTATCCAGAGTATTTTATAATTATCAAAAAATTAATTAAAATGTAATCAAATATTTAATATGGCATTTCTTTGATACAGATAGCGGCGACCAAGATGTATCGCCAAGTTATATTACATATATGACGTTAAAATCATATTGACATTTTATGATGTATATATGATATTTTAGACGTAAATATTATGAATATATATATATATTAGGTATATTTAGGATATATATATATATATATATATATATTATTATTATTATTATTATTATTATTATTATTATCCGCAGATTGACAGCAGTGCTGTGAACGTACCAATATGAAAAAAGAAATCCACTAATTTTTAGATTTTTAAAGATAATTAAGTAGGAGAGACCGGTACACAGTGGACCACTCCCTAATATTTTATTTATTTAAAAAAAAATTAAGCTTCTCTTCTATCCTAATAGACAACAGCACTGCACTGATTATTTATAGCCTTCAGAAAATATGTTTAGCTCAGACTGAATTTTTTTAGCCGGATTGGTTGTTTTGAGCTTCTAAAAGTAAAATTTTTTATCATCATATTTTTGTATTTTTAGTAATTAAAAGTTGTAGATAAATAAGATAAAACAGCTTTTTTGCAAAGCTAAGATACTTGTTTTTATTTAACTTTAAAGTTAATATGTTTAAAAGAAAGCTATAAACAATATTAAATATGATTATTTATTGAACTTCAACATGGGGCACTGTGGATCACCCACTCCTGGGGCACAGTGGTCCACAATCCACTCTGCTCTTGTAATGCAGACTGTTCAAAATATTTAATAATTGCTTATTTTCTATCAAGAAATATTGTTTAAAAGTAGTTATTTAATTGTAAAATAAAGTAAACAAAGAAAAATAACAATTTATTTAACATTGTCAGAAATATTTTGTTTTGTATTTACTGTCTTTGATAAATATAACTATAGTCTAATTGGTGATGATTCTATTCAAGTAAGATTCATGAGATGCAAATTGAATGAAAATCAATTTATTTTCCCCGAAACTGTAGATGAATCTGTTGTTGATGTCAGTGATTTCATAATGTTGCTCCCAGACCCAAAAGTAGTTCAGGAAAATTCCAGGCTTAATCTTACTCATAAGTATTTTGGAATTTCCTTTGCAAATTTTAATGTGCGCTGATTTTTTTGTACTTAAGTAATAACTTCAACTAAATTGCAATTATTTCTGTATATTATTTTCAAATTATAATTAAATTTTTTTTTTCAAAATTTTACTTGTAAATTTATATTATTATGTTATTTTCTGGGTAAAGGAGAAGTAAAAAAGAATTAAATTAATGAAAAATAGATTTATATTGTATTTCAGATAATACCTAATAGCGGTCCACTGCGCCCCGGTGGGTGACCAGTGTGCCCCACTACTGGGGCACACTGGTCCACTTTACGGGTGCACAGATTTTTTTTTTTTTTTTTTTTTTTTTTTTTTTTTTTTTTTTTTAATGTATTGAAAACTATGTTTTGAGAAAATTATGATTAATGTATAGAGGTTTAAGGAATATTCAAAAATATTTTCATGCAGATCAGTTTGTCCGTTAAAGAGAAAAAAAAATTAACTGAAAAAGTGGTCCACTGTGTACCAGTCTCCCCTATTGTTTTAATAATAGATTAGGAAACCATTTTATGATTTATCATTAATATTTAAAAGAGAAATTTTTTTGAGTGAGTCAGTTTTAAATTGTAAATATATAAAGGCACAGATGTCATATACGCATGACATTGGCGCGATTTTTCCCCCCGCCAATTTGGCAAAAACTTTGTTTTTGAATATTAGTTGCTAATAGCACGTGATTTTTTATTTCAATATAAAAATAAAATAACATTGTAACATTAATATGGATATACATATATACAGTAGACTTCCTCAAATCCACAACCCTAAAATCTGCAAATTCTTAAAATCCACACATCGTTTCCAATGTAAACAATGAAACTTACAATTAAGGCAGTATTCAAAAAAATATTTTTCCACGCTCAACAACTCAAAATTTTGAGACACATTCTCAGACTCATTTTTAAAAGTAACAACAGGAAACTTTGTGGCGTGATTTATAAAGAAATTTATAAGGGCTCCATGTTTTTATTTTTCGTTCAATTAATTAGAAATTGATTTACAGACAATTATTTTCACAGTACAATCATTTTTTTTTCCCAGCGCTATCGCTTTGAGAAATTCGGTTTAAAATGTCCACTTTGACAGCATTTTTTGAAATATATTCTGCCTCTATCAAAAAATCGAGACAATATGGACATTATAAAGTTTTTGAATAAGAGAACCTGCCAATTGGATGCATTTTAGAGCAACAATGAATTTACAAATGTGTCTCAAAATAAGCAGTTTGGATTTGAATACACCCTTAAGATGCAAGTGTCAAATTTCAGTTTTTTAAAGATTTTTATATCATTCTGTACACATTTTAATATGTAATTCTGTTTGATATGGTTCAACTCATGTTTTCTCATGAAGGAAGTATAAATTTATTTCTGAAAATATTCTAAATACTGCTGATATCAGTGGCGATTGCAATATTTTTAACAAAAAATTTTTGTATTAATCAAACTTTTTTGGTTATTAAGCACAGCTAAACATGAAAGAAAACTTTGTTATTTTAAGATTTTGATGTGAATTATTAGTGTACATTTATTAGGCGAGTTTCACTGAATAATTCAAGAAAAAAATGTCTCATCATTATACATATTTAGTTATGCATTAATAATTATTTACTTGACCTTTACTTTTCATATTTTAAATTTTCTTAATTTATTTTATTTTATTGTAAACATTCATTAGAATTTTCAGTGCATTATTAAATTCAAATTATTGTTTAAAAAATGTAAACAAAACAGTGACCAGAAATCTGCATAACCTCTGGTTTTAAGCTATGCAGATTTAAGGGAGTCTACTGTATAAGATTAGCAAAATCATTACAACTGTGGGATAATTGTAATTGTGAAGGCCACTATAATGAGGAAGTGTCTTTTAAATTTTTTGTCTCCTTAGATTTACACAATGTTTAGGAGAATGCACCCACTCGCCCCCAACACGCATCTCACAGAAAAAAAGCCATGCATACATTTTTTTAATGTCTAGTATCTATTGTAATGATAAATCACGTAAAGTGATCAACAATATATTTAGTTAGCTTATCTATATATTTAAAATGAAAGGCACATTTTGTCAAATTTTCCACACAAATATCGTCTTTTTGCACATGCACCAACATTTTTTGAAGGCTTCTCCCCTCAGAAAGGGGAAACCTGATGGATTAGCCCTCACCTGTTTAGCCTAGGGGAATTGAAAAGGGTTGATTGAAAACAGATAGAGTCTAAACTGGAGAACTAAAAAAGAACTTTTTATTTTAAAACCATGAAACGGCCGTACGGAAAAAAAATGAGTGCTTTGATTACTAAATATTCATATTTTTTCATTTTAAAATATAATTTCAGACAAAATTTTAAAGTGAGCTTGGATACAGTTATATTTATAACCGATTGAAATGTCAGATAGTTTTGAAGATGAAAACTATTTTTTTTATTGCTATGTTAAAGGAGCCGATATGAAAACAAAAAAAAAGATGAGAAGAAAACATTTCTTTTACAACTAGATAACAATATTTTTTCACGAAATTTTTACATGGGCAGTAAAACCGTTTATTTATCACCAATAAAGATTTCAAAGCGTTTGGACAAAAATAACTTTTTATTTTAAAACTATGAAACGACCCTACATAAAGAAGAAAATGAGCACTTTTATCACTAAATATCAATATTTTTTCACGAATTTTTCATTTAAAAATATGTCATACAAAATCCGGTTAAAGATATAAAATAATAAAAACTTGATGTTTCTTTTTAAATTTATTATCACGGGCCCGGGCAATGCCGGTCAGGGGTCAGCTAGTATTAATATTTAAAATATACATTGATATAGCCCATTTATCACACAAATCTAAAAAAATAATCAATTTAAGCTTGAAACTAATGCTTTGGTCTGCAAATAAAACGGAAAATTTTCCTGCTAAGAAAAATTTAAAAGTCGTCAAACTTTGGCAATATGCATTTTCTGGTAAATTCTAGCAACCTTTTCCCTTTTGCTATTTGTTCTGATGGAGAAGAGATATTTTTCATCGAACATGAATAAAACAAAAATTGTACAGTGATGTCATCTCTAAAGTGACCTTAAGGTGTTGTTCAAGTATACCCGTAAGCATATTTTTAGTAATTTTATACCCCGTCCTTCCCTTGTAAGAAAAAAATAAGCAAATAGTAGACCCCCTTCCCCCTCCTTTTTTTTTTTTTTTGCTTATGTATGATGTTGACTACATCAACACTGTTTGACAAGAAAAAACAGTTACCATTAATTTACACTATTAATCTTACAAATTTATATAAATAGGCATATATAGCGGTTGTGGTATCTAAAGAATGCAAAATGGTTTTAATATATTGTTATTTATCACATTGAACAATAAAACTTAACAATAGGCATTAACTTAATTAGGCATCATAACGAAAATTTTTAACAGGAATCATAGAAATGTTATGTGTTTGAAGTTCCGAGAGGATCGCAGAATGCACATTTCCCATCATGCTTCTTTTCTTGTTGTTGCTGTGATTTATTTGCTTCATTGTCTAATGCTTTCATAAGAGTTGTCTTGACCCCCTCTCTTCTCCTCTCTGTCAGCAAAAATAATCATACCCTGAACCCCCTCCTTACTGCTTACGTAATACTTGAATGGCCCCTTAGCATTATTTTTAATTTTAAGAATTGTACACTTCTGCATTCAAAGATGCTTGTTTATAATTTCAAATCATCAGATTATTTTGCTTTGAAGGATCTGAATTGCACCAGGTGTTCAATATTATTAGAATATTTATTTTACATAAATTTTATAAGTGAATACCAGATATCTAGCAATCGGTGCTTAACTTATGACGGAGCTCAGCTCTGGTACTTCTTTATTTTCAGTGAATACTTAAATATCAGCCAGAGCTTATAAATATTGTGCACCAGAACTTACCAGGACATTTGTGTATGTTGTATATTGTTGGCTGATAAAAAAAAAAATGCTTAGCAAGTAAGATTTTCTGAATTTTTTTTTATAAATGTTTTTGCTATATGTTCATTTATTAGATTTTATATATATATGCATAGCTGCCAATTAATCCTTATTTGTGTTACCAGTAAATCCGGATAGTAATACTGACCTCATTTAAATGCAAAATTCTGCGATTAAATCATGTCAAGATTAGGCAAAGACTTCTATTCGGAAGTAGCGGTAACAAAAAAGTGGAATAGTTGACAGCTATTTATATGCATAGATAATTTTTAAAAAAAGATTCTTTTGCTGAAGAAAAAATATGTTTTAAATTTTGCAAAGAATTTATAAAATACAAATATGTGGATGGAGGGAGAGTTATGCTAGGTTGGTTAGTGCAACAGGATATTAGGGCCATGGTACTTTTTTTTCTTTTAAATTAAGACACGTGTATTAGCATAGGGAGGGCAGTACCCCTCTAACAAGTAAATATTTCTTTATAAAAAATATAATACAGTAGAGCGCCGCTAATCCGCAAAGGCCTCTAATCCGAAAACAATTTATGAATGTAAACAAAGAAGTTTAATTCTTGAAAAATGCTTCAATGGTGACAAAAGTTTGAATTTTGAAATTTTTTTTCACCAATTTTAACATTTTTCTTATCTTTATATATAGTATTATATATCATATAACATTCTTCTATATAGTTTAAAATGAAAGCACATTTAATTAGTATATTATTTTATATATTCATTTCTTCATACAATACTTGTAAAATACAATTTGAGCTTTTGTGATTTTTTTTTTAATTAAAAAATCCTTACTTATACAATATATTTTATAATTTATTTATTTTTTCATTAAATCGTAATTATGAAATTGAAAAACACATAATAATACATATATTGCTTTTGAACTCTTACTTAAAGATAAAATTCAACACTATAAACCAAATGTCTTAAAACAGACAACAACTGATGCCATATTTAAGAAATTAAAAAAATATATATATATTTTACACAGTTATTACTTTAGCCCTAATATTAAGCGCGGTAAACGTCTCTGTGTGTGTGTGTGTGTGTTTCTGTCTGTGCACTCCACCTTTGTACCCGCAAAGGCTCCGGGACCAGGCGACGCACGGACGGCGGACGCGGACCGAAAAATTCGCAAAAAAGGCGCGACGCTCAAGTTTCGATCGGGTCGGGATTCCGACCCGGGCCCGGGGAGTTATTAATGAGCGAAAGTGTTTTAATTACCGACCGAAACCGAACTGGAAAAAGAATCGAAAAAAATTTCCGTTTTGATAATCGCGGACATCCAAATCGTCGCTTTTTAACGCATCATCGAATTAAAAAAAATATACCGGAGGTATCGATCCGAAAATCGGGGTACACACGCGGCCGATTTTTGTCGTTCCAAAATGTCAAATTTTTTGAAATTCGGACCGTAACTTTTCTTTATTTCGGCCAAAAACTGACCAGACATCCAACATCGACCCCAGACGTAAAAAGAGGTTGCCGTAAAGAATGCAGGGTCGACAGATCCCACATCAAATCGCCCCACTCCTTTTTGAAACAAGTGGAAATAATGACTCTACATTCGCGAAAATTTGCTAACACGTGTATAAAAAAATCGCGAATTCAACAAAAAAAAATTCGTAAAAATCGACCAGTAATTTTTGAAGATATCTATTAAAACTCATTAATGACACGGCAAATGAATTTATTTCTATTCCGGAGACACAGCTTCCTTTTTATTTCAACATTCAACGCAGACGAATCGTCTGTGGATAAGTCATTTCTGAAGAAGGTAAAATAGTCACGTGACTTTCAACTGCGTTCTTTCAGAGGGGGGGGGGCATTTCCGAATATAAGGGGCGCATTAATTCCAAACTTTGACAGGGCGACTCAAAATGGATTCTGCTTTCAGAATATCTAAAAATTATTCTCATATCTTCATTAGGAGCCAATGTATTATTTTATTGTGTAATTAATCATCGTTATTTGTATAATTAAAGCAAAAGAAAGATTTCTATTACAGTGCCGGCTAGATATTACGATTTTAAGAAGTAGGCCGCGTCTAAAAACTGCCATAACGAGTATCTTAAGTTTTTGTTTTAGAGTGGCAACCAGATATTATGATAGGGAAAAGCGGGCTTCGTCCGTTATCGATTTTTTTTTTCAGTTTTAAGTTTTCCTACAGGTCCCTGTCTTTGAACAAGAAGTCCGGTAGTCTAAATAAGTTGTTTGACATCAGATTTTTTTCTCCGGCAGTCTAATACTGTTGTTTAAGGAAAAGCAGTGTCCTCCCCCCCCCTCTTCAAGTTTTTTTATCTTAACTGTGGGGTTCTAGAGGTTCGTTCAGTTCGAGGTTTATCTTATTCGAGGTTTATTTTTTCTATTTGCGCCACCTGGTGGCGGAAGGCGGAACTAACGTATACTGCAGCGCGTGCTCAGCACGACTGCTATACGGTGCCGCAGGCAGCGGGGACCCGAGCCGGAGGTTCGTTCAGTTAGAGGTTTATACTATTCTATGTGCAATTTAAGGGATTATCCGGTGCGTGCGTAGCACGGCCGGTATACGGTGCCGAAGGCAGCGGGGACCAGGGTCGGAACGACTGCTATACGGTGTCGCAGGCAGTGGGGACCGAAATCACCCACTCGTGGACAGCCACCCGTGAGGTATAGGAACAATAAGTCCACGAGGGGAAAAATGAACGCTACCCGACACCGATAGCACCCATCCGTTCCAACCCCCACCGCAGGAGGCGCCTGTTTATTAGATTTGAAACAATGAATATAATTACATAACAATAATAAAATATAAAAGGTAAAAAATAACAATTTTTTGCAAATTGAAAGTTAAATATAAAATATTTTCGAAGTACTATAAGTTCATGATGTCCTAAATTTATGGTATTTTAGTTCAGAAAGTCAATGGTCAGTTCAGTCAATTTTTTTTTAAATTCTTTCGTAATGAAAGAGAAATTTTTATTGAGAATATTATAATTCTCTTTTAACTTTTGAGAGTTTGAAGGATTGAAAATGATATTACGAAGGTTATATCTGAGAGTTTCGTTCTTATCAAAAGGGAAGTGATGGATCATAAGAGGGCAGCATCCGAATATGTAGTGAACTGCATCTCCTTCTGCTTTATCGCATGGACATCTAGGTGAGGCTCTTTTTCTTATTTTATGTAAGTATTGTGGGAAACTGCCATGGTTACTCAGATAATACGGCAGTGTTGGCTGTTTGCAGAGATAATTTGGATCAACTTTATTTATAATTTTATAGGTATCTCTGCCCTTATTACATGAATCCCAAATGGCTTGCCAGTCAGAGATGGTTTTCTTTTTAAAATACAATTTTGCTATTGAAATGGGGAACAACAGATCTTTTCTTGATTGATATTGGTCTTGTAAGATGGCTTGCTTTGCTAGGAGATCAGCTCTTTCGTTGCCAGTATCACCCACATGAGATTTAGTCCATGTTATTATAATGGATTTATCAGGAATTTGAAGTAATTGATTGTAAATGTTTTTGATAATGTAGTTTCTAGGAAAAGCAACTTTTAATACTTCCATAGAAGAGTAACTATCTGTAATAATTAGTAGTTTATTGTAGTCGGAGGTAGAGAACCATTTTATTGCTTTATAAATTGCCATTAATTCTGCTTGATATATGTTATTCAGTGGATGATGTCGTATTGCTTCATCATGTATATTATTTCCATCTTTATATATGGTGAAAGCACTGGCTACACCCCTTGGCATGACAGAACCATCTGTGTAGGCTTCCACATGGTATTCTTTTGGATGGATGGATTTTCTATCTTCTATAATTCTGATATTTTGGACTCTGTAGTAATTGAGGAATCGATACGATTTTTCTTTCTGCATTATATTGTTAATGTTTAGCTGTGTGTTATTGATTAACAAATTTCTATTTCCTATTTTCAGTTGGTAGTACTGAAATTCATTCTGTATTTTTATTAGGATTGGTGGAGTTCCTGTAAGAAGATACAGAGCTTCGTGAGAGATAGTCCTATAGGTCCGTATTAAGTTTAATAATGCCAAACGCTGAGTTGAACGTAGAAATTTGCGGCCATCAGTATTCAAGTTTGGATACCAAATTTCGTAAGCATATAGTATTTGGCGTTCTATGACTGTTTGATACCATATTTTCAGGATGTCTGGTTTGATAACTTTATTAAAGAATCGAAATCCTCTAAATCCGTTTACAAAGTTTGCAATCTTTGTTCGAAGGTCTTTCATGTGATCTGTAAAATTGAATTTAGAATCTAACAATACGCCAAGATATTTAATATTTTTTACTACTTTTATTTTTATATTTTCTAATTTAAATCTCGGAAGTCTTCTTTCGAGGAGATTGGTACCGAAAAGCATTGATTGCGTTTTCTGAGTTGATATTTTTAAACCGAGTTCATCACAGATTTTCTTAAAATGGACTATTTTGTTGTTGGTTGTAACTTCCAGGTCTATTACGGTATTTCCCTCTATTGGAATCAAAAAATCATCTGCGTAAACAATAATATCTTCATATAGATTTTTATAATTTTTTATTATGTAGTTAGCTATAAGAAGCCATAAGAGTGGTCCAAGACAGGATCCCTGAGGGCATCCTTTAAATACCCTGAACCACTCTATATATTCATATTGATTTAAGCCTATACTTCTTTTGCTTATATAATTTTTTAGTAAGGTTTTGAGGTATCTGGGTAACGGTGAGTCATCAATTATTTCTGATAATTGGTGCCAGTTTATTGAATCGAAAGCACCTGTAATATCAAATGATATGATGCCCACATAAGTATGTTTTTGTAATAATTGTGCAATTTTCTCTTTAAGTCTCTCCAGAGCTGATATAGTGCTTCTGTTTTCACGGAAGCCGAACTGTTCATCTTTTAGATAGTTTATTGCTTCAAGATAAGTTAAAGTTCTATTTTTTATTAATCTTTCTAGGATTTTACCAGTCATGGGTAGTAGTGTAATTGGACGGTATGAATCAGGTTTTGATGGATCTTTGTTTTTCTTTCTAAAATAGATGACTACTCCTTTCTTCCACGTTTCAGGAAAGTGTCCAAGGTAGAGACATTTGTTATATAATAACTTTATAAGCTTCATATTATTTTTTATCAAATTTTCTAAAATTCTGCCATCTACCTGATCATATCCTGGGGCTTTCTTTTTATTTTGTTGGTTAATTGCATATTGAATTTCTCTACGGGTAAATTTAAAATTGTTATATTCTTTTGTTGATAGTGTGTTTGTGTTTTGAAATGATGATTCGAATTCTGGGCTTGTATTGTAATGGTAATGAAGTAACGTTTCTTGAATCTCTTTGTATGTATCATTTTGAGTTGAAGATTTCATGACAGAGTGGATGAGATCTGTATTTTTTAAATATTTCTGCTTCAGAATTTTAAAAGCAGTACCATACTTACTGTTTGTTTCCGAACAAAATGTTATCCAAGAATCAATTTTAGCTTTTTTAATATCTAATTTGTATTTTGCTTTGGCTTTTTTATATTTAATCTTGAGTTCTACAGAATCTGGATTTCTTTTATGTAGTTTATATATAGCATTTAGGTGGCTTCGCTGTACTTTAAGTTTGTCAGTATACCAGGATTCATTAATTTCATGAGACAACTTTTTCTTTTTAAGTGATTTTTGCATGATGTTTAAAAGGATAACATTAAATTCCTCTGTCCACTTCTCTAACTCTGGAACAGAATTGACTGCTTTAAGTGTTGAAAGTAATGTTTCTTCATGTTTTTGAAACAGTTTATTGAATTTTTTAAACGTTTCATATTTGGTTTTGAAACGGTATAAATTTCTTATTGTGGGTGTGACATTCAGAGTAAAAGTAATATATCGATGGTCAGTTAGTGATTTAAATGTCGAGTCTATTTTCCATGAATCTATAATATTTTTTGAATGTTCACCGCAGAGGGTCAAATCTGGTTTGCCTTTAAACTTGTCTCGCGCAAAAGAACATTCTGAATCAGGATCATTAATAATAGTTAATCTGCTCATTGCTAGATAGTCAAGTAGGATATATCCTCTAGCATTATTTCTTTTATAACCCCACGCCTGGAGGTGTGCATTGAAATCACCCCCAAGGATAAGGTTCGATGTATCTTCTATGACTCTGGTCCATTCTCGGAAGTCTTCATCAAGATTTCCACTCGGTTTTGAATATTGTTATCCGACTTTAATGAATTTTGATGACAGTGATAGGTTTATAAATACACTGTTATTTGTTTGTAGAGTCTGAATATGAATTAATAAGGGATTGGATAGGAGTATTCCCGACGTCTGATTTATTGAATGGTAGAAGGAACATGAAATTGGGATTCCCGTGAAGGTGTTATTACTTTTGTGATAATCCTGAACTAAAGCTAAATCTACTTTATTTTCATGTATGTACTTCAGCAATTGGAGATTTGCAGCCTTACAATTATTAAGGTTTATTTGAACTATTTTTAAATGATTTGGTGGGGTCATGGATTCTCCGAAATAATATCTATTGTCCAATGGGATAGTCTGATTTATTACATATGTAGCATTGGTTGGAGGTTCTACAGTTGAATCTTCTATAGAGTCATCAGAGATATTGAGTGATTTTAGTTCTGAGAACATACTTTTGAAGGATCATAGGAGATAGTAATATTTTGTTTTCGTTGCAACAATCTTTGAAAAATTGGGCAGAATCTAGAATTTGCACTATGCCTTTCAATCTTTTCAGGTTTTACTGCGATTTTATATTCTCTTTCACAGTTGATGCAACGATGACGTTCATAATTTTCTTTTGACCCGAGCCGGAGGTTCGTTCAGTGACAGGTTTATACTATTCTATGTGCAATTTAAGGGATTATCCGGTGCGTGCGTAGCACGACCGGTATACGGTGCCGAAGGCAGCGGGGACCCGAGCCGGAGGTTCGTTCAGTGACAGGATTATACTATTCTATGTGCAATTTAAGGGATTATCCGGTGCCGAAGGCAGCGGGGACCAGGGTCGGAGATTAGTTCAGTTAGAGGTTTATATAATTCGATGTGCAAATTATGGGATTATCCGGTGCGTGCGCAGCACGACCGGTGTACGGTGCCGAAGGCATCGGGGACCCGGGTCGGAGGTTCGTTCGGTTCGAGGGGGATGTGAGCCGGAGAATACAAAAGTTTCGACCGGTATACGGTGCCGAAGGCAGCGGGGACCAGGGTCGGAGATTAGTTCAGTTAGAGGTTTATACTATTCGATGTACAAATTAAGGGATTATGCAAATTATGGGATTATCCGGTGTGTGCGTAGCACGACCGGTGTACGGTGCCGAAGGCAGCGGGGACCCGAGTCGGAGGTTCGTTCGGTTCGAGGGGGATGCGAGCCGGAGAATACAAAAGTTTCGAGGCACCGATGTAAATTAGGGGGCCGCTGGCGGGCGAAGCCAGCTAGTCACTAATATTAAGCGCGGTAAACGTCTGTGTGTGTGTCTGTACACTCCACCTTTGTACCCGCAAAGGCTCCTGGACTCATCGACGCACCGAAGGCGGACGCGTACCGAAAAATTCGCAAAAAAGGCGCGACGCTCAAGTTTCGATCGGGTCGGGATTCCGACCCGGACCCGGGGAGTTATTAATGAGCGAAAGTGTTTTAATTACCGACCGAAACCGAAGTTGGAAGAGAAGTCAAAACAGCGAAAAGTTCGCCTCCGCCGAGGGTTGCCGGTACACGTCCGGTCCGGGAAGGAAAAGGCAGGGGTTCCCAGGGAGCGATTTAAGCCCCAAACCGCAGCGCAGGTCCGACCCCTATCTCCGGAAGTCGGGGGGCCAGAAATTCGTAAGTCGCACGTACGCAACCGGGACGTCGTCAGGTCTCATAAATTCGAAAAATCGTTTCCGTGCGACGATTAGAACCGGAAAAATCCTTTAAAAATCGATCGATAAAAAATTATTTTTCTTTTCTTTCCGAGCTGCGATTCCCAGATCGGAGACGCACGGCCAGACGATTGTCTGGATCGGCATTTTCTTTGACGGAGGTCAGGTCACATGACGTTCAAGTGTGGTTTTACAGAGGGGGGGGGGGCATCTCTGATTCTAAGAGGCGCAGAAATTCCAAACTTTGACAGGGCGACGCTAAATAGATTCTGCTTTCAGAATATCTAAAAATTATTGCCATATCTTCATTACGAGCCGATATATTATTTTATTGTATAATTAATCATCGTTATTTGTATAATTAAAGCAAAAGAAAAATTTCCATTACAGTGCCGGCTAGATATTACGATTTTAAGAAGTAGGCCGCGTCTAAAAACTGCATTACGAGTATTTTCATTTTTTGTTTTGGAGTGGCAACCAGATATTATGATAGGAAAAAGCAGGCTTCGCCCGTTATCGATTTTTTTTTTTTAGTTTTAAGTTTTTCTACAGCTCACTGTCTTTGAACTAGAACACAGGTAGTCTACATAAGTTGTTTGAGGAAAAGCAGTCTCATCGCCAACCCCCCTCCCGCTTTTTTCTTTTAACTGTGGTCCGTTTCTATAACTAAGAAACTATGTTACGGATGTCCACCAAACTGATTCCAAACATCATAATTAAAGTAATAAGGACCCCCTATCCAGATATTGTGATAGGGAAAAGCGGGCTTCGCCCGTTATCGATTTTTTTTTTTTAAGTTTTAAGTTTTTCTACAGATCCCTGTCTTTGAACTAGAACTCAGGTAGTCTAAATCAATTCGACTCGACATCGATAGAGCTTACCGATTTTATTTCGTTTTTTCACCACTAGGGGGCGCTTTCCTATCTTCGGTTCTACGGGCATGAAAACGACAGGGTATGGCTCATTCGACTCGACATCGAAAGTCTTAACGATTTCAGTTATGATCATATAAACAGATTGCGTCACTTGGTGGCGGAAGGTGGAACTAACGTATACTGCAGCGCCTGCGCAGCACGACTGCTATACGGTGCCGCAGGCAGCGGGGACCTAAGCCGCAGGTTCGTTCAGTTAGAGGTTTATACTATTCCATGTGCAATTATGGGATTATCCGGTGCATTCGTAGCACGACCGGTATACGGTGCCGAAGGCAGCGGGGACCAGGGTCGGAACGACTGCTATACGGTGCCGCAGGCAGCGGGGACCCGAGCCGGAGGTTCGTTCAGTTAGAGGTTTATACTATTCTATGTGCAATTTAAGGGATTATCCGGTGCGTGCGCAGCACGACCGGTATATGGTGCCGAAGGCAGTGGGGACCGAAATCACCCACTCGCGGACAGCCACCCGTGAGGTATAGGAACAATAAGTCCACGAGGGGAAAAATAAACGCTACCCGGCACCGATAGCACCCATCCGTTCCAACCCCCACCGCAGGAGGCGCCTGTTTATTAGATTTGAAACAATGAATATAATTACATAACAATAATAAAATATAAAAGGTAAAAAATAACAATTTTTTGCAAATTGAAAGTTAAATATAAAATATTTTCGAAGTACTATAAGTTCATAATGTCCTAAATTTATGGTATTTTAGTTCAGAAAGTCAATGGTCAGTTCAGTCAATTTTTTTTTTAAATTCTTTCGTAATGAAAGAGAAATTTTTATTGAGAATATTATAATTCTCTTTTAACTTTTGAGAGTTTGAAGGATTGAAAATGATATTACGAAGGTTATATCTGAGAGTTTCGTTCTTATCAAAAGGGAAGTGATGGATCATAAGAGGGCAGCATCCGGATATGTAGTGAACTACATCTCCTTCTGCTTTATCGCATGGACATCTAGGTGAGGCTCTTTTTCTTATTTTATGTAAGTATTGTGGGAAACTGCCATGGTTACTCAGAAAATACGGCAGTGTTGGCTGTTTGCAGAGATAATTTGGATCGACTTTATTTATAATTTTATAGGTATCTCTGCCCTTATTACATGAGTCCCAAATGGCTTGCCAGTCAGAGATGGTTTTCTTTTTAAAATACAATTTTGCTATTGAAATGGGGAACAACAGATCTTTTCTTGATTGATATTGGTCTTGTAAGATGGCTTGCTTTGCTAGGAGATCAGCTCTTTCGTTGCCAGTATCACCCACATGAGATTTAGTCCATGTTATTATAATGGATTTATCAGGAATTTGAAGTAATTGATTGTAAATGTTTTTGATAATGTAGTTTCTAGGAAAAGCAACTTTTAATACTTCCATAGAAGAGTAACTATCTGTAATAATTAGTAGTTTATTGTAGTCGGAAGTAGAGAACCATTTTATTGCTTTATAAATTGCCATTAATTCTGCTTGATATATGTTATTCAGTGGATGATGTCGTATTGCTTCATCATGTATATTATTTCCATCTTTATATATGGTGAAAGCACTGGCTACACCCCCTGGCATGACAGAACCATCTGTGTAGGCTTCCACATCGTATTCTTTTGGATGGATGGATTTTCTATCTTCTATAATTCTGATATTTTGGACTCTGTAGTAATTGAGGAATCGATACGATTTTTCTTTCTGCATTATATTGTTAATGTTTAGCTGTGTGTTATTGATTAACAAATTTCTATTTCCTATTTTCAGTTGGTAGTACTGAAATTCATTCTGTATTTTTATTAGGATTGGTGGAGTTCCTGTAAGAAGATACAGAGCTTCGTGAGAGATAGTCCTATAGGTCCGTATTAAGTTTAATAA
The DNA here is from genome assembly GCA_963931845.1 of Maratus michaelseni. Taxonomy (NCBI): domain Eukaryota; kingdom Metazoa; phylum Arthropoda; class Arachnida; order Araneae; family Salticidae; genus Maratus; species Maratus michaelseni. The sequence continues at coordinate 190,041,216 of OZ007590.1, forward strand.
TGCCAAACGCTGAGTTGAACGTAGTAATTTGCGGCCATCAGTATTCAAGTTTGGATACCAAATTTCGTAAGCATATAGTATTTGGCGTTCTATGTCTGTTTGATACCATATTTTCAGGATGTCTGGTTTGATACCTTTATTAAAGAATCGATATCCTCTAAATCCGTTTACAAAGTTTGCAATCTTTGTTCGAAGGTCTTTCATGTGATCTGTAAAATTGAATTTAGAATCTAACAGTACGCCAAGATATTTAATATTTTTTACTACTTTTATTTTTTTATTTTCTAATTTAAATCTCGGAAGTCTTCTTTCGAGGAGATTGCTACCGAAAAGCATTGATTGCGTTTTCTGAGTTGATATTTTTAAACCGAGTTCATCACATATATTCTTAAAATGGACTATTTTGTTGTTGGTTGTAACTTCCAGGTCTATTACGGTATTTCCCTCTATTGGAATCAAAAAATCATCTGCGTAAACAATAATATCTTCATATAGATTTTTATAATTTTTTATTATGTAGTTAGCTATAAGAAGCCATAAGAGTGGTCCAAGACAGGATCCCTGAGGGCATCCTTTAAATACCCTGAACCACTCTATATATTCATATTGATTTAAGCCTATACTTCTTTTGCTTATATAACTTTTTAATAAGGTTTTGAGGTATCTGGGTAACGGTGAGTCATCAATTATTTCTGATAATTGGTGCCAGTTTATTGAATCGAAAGCACCTGTAATATCAAATGATATGATGCCCACATAAGTATGTTTTTGTAATAATTGTGCAATTTTCTCTTTAAGTCTCTCCAGAGCTGATATAGTGCTTCTGTTTTCACGGAAGCCGAACTGTTCATCTTTTAGATAGTTTATTGCTTCAAGATAAGTTAAAGTTCTATTTTTTATTAATCTTTCTAGGATTTTACCAATCATGGGTAGTAGTGTAATTGGACGGTATGAATCAGGTTTTGATGGATCTTTGTTTTTCTTTCTAAAATAGATGACTACTCCTTTCTTCCACGTTTCTGGAAAGTGTCCAAGGTAGAGACATTTGTTATATAATAACTTTATAAGCTTCATATTATTTTTTATCAAATTTTCTAAAATTCTGCCATCTACCCGATCATATCCTGGGGTTTTCTTTTTATTTTGTTGGTTAATTGCATATTGAATTTCTCTATGGGTAAATTTAAAATTGTTATATTCTTTTATTGATAGTGTGTTTGTGTTTTGAAATGATGATTCGAATTCTGGGCTTGTATTGTAATGGTAATGAAGTAACGTTTCTTGAATCTCTTTGTATGTATCATTTTGAGTTGAAGATTCCATGACAGAGTGGATGAGATCTGTATTTTTTAAATATTTCTGCTTCAGAATTTTAAAAGCAGTACCATACTTACTGTTTGTTTCCGAACAAAATGTTATCCAAGAATCAATTTTAGCTTTTTTAATATCTAATTTGTATTTTGCTTTGGCTTTTTTATATTTAATCTTGAGTTCTACAGAATCTGGATTTCTTTTATGTAGTTTATATATAGCATTTAGGTGGCTTCGCTGTACTTTAAGTTTGTCAGTATACCAGGATACATTAATTTCATGAGACAACTTTTTCTTTTTAAGTGATTTTTGCATGATGTTTAAAAGGATAACATTAAATTCCTCTGTCCACTTCTCTAACTCTGGAACAGAATTGACTGCTTTAAGTGTTGAAAGTAATGTTTCTTCATGTTTTTGAAACAGTTTATTGAATTTTTTAAACGTTTCATATTTGGTTTTGAAACGGTATAAATTTCTTATTGTGGGTGTGACATTCAGAGTAAAAGTAATATATCGATGGTCAGTTAGTGATTTAAATGTCGAGTCTATTTTCCATGAATCTATAATATTTTTTGAATGTTCACCGCAGAGGGTCAAATCTGGTTTGCCTTTAAACTTGTCTCGCGCAAAAGAACATTCTGAATCAGGATCATTAATAATAGTTAATCTGCTCATTGCTAGATAGTCAAGTAGGATATATCCTCTAGCATTATTTCTTTTATAACCCCACGCCTGGAGGTGTGCATTGAAATCACCCCCAAGGATAAGGTTCGATGTATCTTCTATGACTCTGGTCCATTCTCGGAAGTCTTCATCAAGATTTCCACTCGGTTTTGAATATTGTGATCCGACTTTAATGAATTTTGATGACAGTGATAGGTTTATAAATACACTGTTATTTGTTTGTAGAGTCTGAATATGAATTAATAAGGGATTGGATACGAGTATTCCCGACGTCTGATTTATTAAATGGTAGAAAGAACATGAAATTGGGATTCCCGTGAAGGTGTTATTACTTTTGTGATAATCCTGAACTAAAGCTAAATCTACTTTATTTTCATGTATGTACTTCAGCAATTGGAGATTTGCAGCCTTACAATTATTAAGGTTTATTTGAACTATTTTTAAATGATTTGGTGGGGTCTTGGATTCTCCGAAATAATATCTATTGTCCAATGGGATAGTCTGATTTAATATACATGTAGCATTGGTTGGAGGTTCTACAGTTGAATCTTCTATAGAGTCATCAGAGATATTGAGTGATTTTAGTTCTGAGAACATACTTTTGAAGGATCATAGGAGATAGTAATATTTTGTTTTCGTTGCAACAATCTTTGAAAAATTGGGCAGAATCTAGAATTTGCACTATGCCTTTCAATCTTTTCAGGTTTTACTGCGGTTTTATATTCTCTTTCACAGTTGATGCAACGATGACGTTCATAATTTTCTTTTATTTTGCATGTGTCTGTTTTGTGGTTACCTGTGCAATGTGGGCATGTTAAGTAATAACTTCTACAATTATCAACTGTATGGCCATAACGTTGACATTTATTACACCTAACCACTGGATTGTAATATTCTATACGGCATAAATTAAAATGAATAGGTAATTTTCTTCTTGAAAATAATGCTTTCGCGTAATGTTCTTCTGCATCAAGTACTATTTGGTATGTTTTCATTTTTTGTTTTTTGAGAACTTTTGCTATTCCTAGAGGAAAATTCTGTCCCAGTTCTTGATGTATCTTATCAATTACTTCAGTCTCAGTCACATCTACTGGAATTCCCAGTATAATGACTTTTTTCTTTTAGCATCTCTAAGATCTGCTTCGGCCAAGTCTCTGAAACCTTCTATTTGATTTATAAAATCAATTAAAACCGCTGTTTTTTCGTCCGATTCTGTTTGGACTATGAGCGAGTTTTTATCTCTTCCTAACGAACATGAGATGTATTTAAATTTTTTATTCCCTTTTATTTTGTCATTTAACATGTTTCGTATTACATTAATGGGAATATTCGTTGATTGACTTCTTCTTATTATTATTGCTGATTTAGAGTACTTAAAGCAAGGTGTTTTTATAGGTTGATCGGATGTAATTGCAGCAGCATAACTCTTGAGTTGTGCTCTTTTCGATATTTCGGAATCGATTCCATCTTCCAGATGGTCTTGATTATTAACTAAGTTTTGTTGATTTTTTATGGTATGAAACATTTCTTCTATAAGTGATGTTTGTTTAATTTTTTCGGTTATTTCAATCTCTTTGCTCTGAAGTTCTTTTTCCATTTTGTCAATTATTTTTGATTGTTGAGTGATTTGAGTTTTCATTTCCTTTATTTGATGCTCTTGTTCGTTTGTCGTAGTTTTCAGGACGTTATTTTCTTCTTGTTCAAAGTATAGATATTCTTTTATCTGCTGTATTGAGTTCGCTATTTGTGTTCGGATGTCTTCATCATAAATTTTTGAATTACTTTCAATTTGATTTAGGATATCTTCCAATTGATGTAGTGGAGATTTCTCTTGTGTTAAGCTCGTTAGTTCTTGCAATGTCATTGGTATACTAAGAGTGGAACTCTCTCCAGAAAGTACCTGTAAATTCAGATGGGCTGTTTCCAACTCTTCCTGAATCATTTCTTTTCCACAGTCTTCCTTACTTAAAACACTTTTATCACCACCTTCATTTCCTTTGTCTTTATCTTGTATGGATTTTCCACTGTGTATCAGTTTTTCATCTTCAATATGTGTTAGACTGTAAGAGGCATTTTGTAATTCAGCTATATTTAATGCCATTTTTGGAGATATCTCTGAGGATGGTGCCTTTAGTATATAGATATTGGTGAAATCTGTCTTTATTAGTTTAAGTCGTCTTTTTAATTCGTCTAAGTATAGGTGGACTATTGCAGATGTTCCTTTAGTGCGTTTTCTTACACCCCTTGTCAACTGCGTAATTAGATCGATAACATCTTGTGAACAACTTGCCTCTTGGCTGTCATATTCTTGAAATTCTCCTTTGTCGGTAATTTCATCGATTATCATATTGACTATACCTTTTGACAGATGGTCGTCCTCTGCGGCATAATGTTTTGAAATTGATTTTAGGTCTATTTCTAGGCATGAGAGTTTGTTTTTGATTCCTTTTGAGTTGGTGTAGTAGCTTATATAGCTTGTATATTTTTCTAGTTTTACTATAAACCATTCCAAAAATGCCATTGGTTGGATAGCACCTTTTTTGCTTTTCTTTATATGAATATAGTATTGTTGTGCTATATCGCTAAGATTTAAATTCTTCGTGAATGCATCATTGAAAGTCAACTTTTCAGTCTGATTTTTGTCTACAGTTCTAGAGATTGAACTGATTGGGACGACGTCAACATATGCATAAGTATGAGAGGTGTCGACATATGAGTTCATTTTTATCTCAGCATGGGATTGTTGTCTATCTGAATCCACCATTCTAACTTTTATTTGCAAACTGATTAATATACCTCTTTCTATGATTATAAAACTATGACTATCTTATAACTATTTTTATTTCCCTTTTAACTACTTATGCCTCTAATCAATCTAGAACCAGGAATACGGGCACCCCACATATGAGGAAGAATTTTGAATTTTGAAGAAAATTTTGTAGAAGAAAGATCAAAATAAAAGCCAAAAGAATAAGCCAAAGAAAAATGGTACCCCCACGTCCAAACCGGAAAGAACTCCCCGTGCTCATACCAGGAATTTTCATGCCAGAAATAATATTCAATAATTTACAATAATAAGGAAGGACAATGCTATAGGTGTTTGTACAATTTTTTTTTCTTCTATACATGAATAACAAATTGCTATGATATGCAAAACTGTATAATAAGAATTACCCTTATAACAATAATTGAGAAATTGAGATGTATTATTGTTGTTATAAAGTTGGACTTTTTATATATAATTATTTACATTATTTGTTATGAAGAGTTATCAAAATGCCCTAAACTAAAAGTAAAAATGATTGCTCCAGACCAAAGAATCACACAGGGTCACAACTTACCTATGTGGGCCTATGCTATAGATACTCCTCGCTGCGCTTGAACTACATAGAGCTATAAAATAGAGTATGGCAATAACACCCCCCCCCAACAAAAAAAAAAAAAAAAAAAAAAAAAAACCACGCCCGCCTAAGCCGGAAGTGAAAATATCAGTGTAGTGCTTACAACCGAACCTACGAAATATGGTATTACTATTTTGCAATATGTTTACTATTGAATGAGTTCAGTGATGGGCTACCGGTGCCACAAGGGTTAAAACTTTAATAAAACCAAATGGCTAATAAACAACTGGTAGGACTAATTCTAAACATTATGACTAGAGGAATGATATATTACAACACTAGGACAGAAATTAAAGTAAAAAAGCTGTTAATGTTAGAGGGAAATAAAAATGGGGGAGGGAACTGCTGCCGGCGGGGACAGTGTAAGGGGGAGTCACTAGAAGGAATGTGCAGAAAGAAACTCTGTTATTTACTTAAGAACAGTCAGTATCGGAGGTTCGTTCGGTTAGAGGTTTGTACAATTCAATGTGCTAATTAAGGGATTACCCGGTGCGTGCGTAGCACGACCGGTATACGGTGCCGAAGGCAGCGGGGACCCTGGTCGGCGGTTCGTCCGGTTTGAGGTTTTACAAGATTCGAGATTTTCTACAATTCGAGGCACCGATGTAAATTAGGGGCCCGCTGGCGGGCGAATCCAGCTAGTCCCTAATATTAAGACCGGTAAACGTCTGTGTGTGTTTCTTTCTTTCTTTCTGTCTGTCTGTGCACTCCCCGCTGTACACGCAAAGGCTCCGGGATAAATCGACGCACAGGCGGCGGACGCGGACCGAAAAATTCGCAAAAAAGGCGCGACGCTCAAGTTTCGATCGGGTCGGGATTCCGACCCGGACCCGGGGAGTTATTAATGAACGAAAGTGTTTTAATTACCGACCGAAACCGAACTGGAAAAAGAATCGAAAAAAATTTCCGTCTTGATAATCGCAGACATCCAAATCGTCGCTTTTTAACGCATCATCGAATAAAAAAATATATACCGGAGGTATCGATCCGTAAATCGGGGTACACACGCGGCCGATTTTTGTCGTTCCAAAATGTCAAATTTTTTGAAATTCGGACCGTAACTTTTCTTTATTTCGGCCAAAAACTGACCAGATATCCAACATCGACCCCAGACGTAAAAAAAGGTTGCCGTAAAGAATGCAGTGTCGACAGATCCCAGATCAAATCGCCCCATTCCTTTTTGAAACAAGTGGAAATAATGACTCTACATTCGCGAAAATTTGCTAACACGTGTATAAAAAAATCGCGAATTCAACAAAAAAAAAAAAAAGCAAAAATCGACCAGTAATTTTTAAAGATATCAATTAAAACTCATTAATGACACGGCAAATGAATTTATTTATATTCCGAAGAGACAGCTTCTTTTTTATTTCAACATTCAACGCAGACAAATCGTCTGTGGATAAGTCATTTCTGAAAGAGATAAAAATAGTCACGTGACTTTCAACTGCGTTTTTTCAGAGGGGGGCCCCATTTCCGAATCTAAGGGGCGCATTAATTCCAAACTTTGACAGGGCGACTCAAAATGGATTCTGCTTTCAGAATATCTAAAAATTATTCTCATATCTTCATTAGGAGCCGATATATTATTTTATTGTATAATTAATCATCGTTATTTGTATAATTAAAGCAAAAGAAAGATTTCTATGACAGTGCCGGCTAGATATTACGATTTTAAGAAGTAGGCCGCGTCTAAAAACTGCCATAACGAGTATCTTAAGTTTTTTTTTTAGAGTGGCAACCAGATATTATGATAGGGAAAAGCGGGCTTCGCCCGTTATCGATTTTTTTTTCAGTTTTAAGTTTTCCTACAGGTCCCTGTCTTTGAACAAGAAGTCCGGTAGTCTAAATAAGTTGTTTGACATCAGATTTTTTTTCCGGCAGTCTAATTCAGTTGTTTAAGGAAAAGCAGTGTCCTCCCCCCCCTTCAAGTTTTTTATTTTAACTGTGGGGTTCTAGAGGTTCGTTCAGTTCAAGGTTTATCTGATTCGAGGTTTATTTTTTCTATTTGCGCCACCTGGTGGCGGAAGGTGGAACTAACGTATACTGCAGCGCGTGCACAGCACAACTGCTATACGGTGCCGCAGGCAGCAGGGACCCGAGCCGGAGGTTCGTTCAGTTAGAGGTTTATACTATTCTATGTGCAATTTAAGGGATTATCCGGTGCCGAAGGCAGCGGGGACCAGGGTCGGAACGACTGCTATACGGTGCCGCAGGCAGCTGGGACCGAAATCACCCCCTCGCGAACAGCCACCCGTGAGGTATAGGAACAATAAGTCCACGAGGGGAAAATAAACGCTACCCGACACCGATAGCACCCATCTGTTCCAACCCCCACCGCAGGAGGCGCCTGTTTATTAGATTTGAAACAATGAATATAATTACATAACAATAATAAAATATAAAAGGTAAAAAATAACAATTTTATGCAAATTGAAAGTTAAATATAAAATATTTTCGAAGTGCTATAAGTTCATGATGTCCTAAATTTATGGTATTTTAGTTCAGAAAGTCAATGGTCAGTTCAGTCAATTTTTTTTTAAATTCTTTCGTGATGAAAGAGAAATTTTTATTGAGAATATTATAATTCTCTTTTAACTTTTGAGAGTTTGAAGGATTGTAAATGATATTACGAAAGTTATATCTGAGAGTTTCGTTCTTATCAAAAGGGAAGAGGTTCGTTCAGTGACAGGTTCATACTATTCTATGTGCAATTTAAGGGATTATCCGGTGCGTGCGTAGCACGACCGGTATACGGTGCCGAAGGCAGCGGGGACCAGGTTCGGAACGACTGCTATACGGTGCCGCAGGCAGCGGGGACCCGAGCCGGAGGTTCGTTCAGTGACAGGTTTATACTATTCTATGTGCAATTTAAGGGGTTATCCGGTGCGTGCGTAGCACGACCGGTATACGGTGCCGAAGGCAGCGGGGACCAGGGTCGGAGATTAGTTCAGTTAGAGGTTTATACTATTCGATGTGCCAATTAAGGGATTATGCAAATTATGGGATTATCTGGTGCCGAAGGCAGCGGGGACCCGGGTCGGAGGTTCGTTCGGTTCGAGGGGGATGCGAGCCGGAGAATACAAATGTTTCGAGGCACCGATGTAAATTAGGGGCCCGCTGGCGGGCGAAGCCAGCTAGTCTATATATTAAAATGTGTAATTTATTTATTTTTTAGTATTAGCAATCTAAATTTGTCCAAAATATGAATTTAAAAAAATGTAAACAAAGATTAAATAGACATGGCCTGCAATCCGCACAACACTTGGAACCAAGCTTTGCGGATTAGTGGCTTTCTACTGTAGTACTAAACTTTTCAAACCTGATATACATATTTTTTTTTTCTTGTTGTTCACTTTAATTATAAAATAATAAATTAATTTTAAGCTATTTTTCCATTAGCTGCCAGTGATAAATCACCAAATATTCCTTATAGTTACAACAACAAACCATGCTCACTAAAATATGCCAACTGGCTGTGAAACTGCAGCATATAAATATTTTAAACACTAAAAGGTAGAAAATTAAATAAAAAATAAAGAGTAATTTTTTTAAATATGCTTTTATCAAATAATTCTTTTAATATTAGGTAAATTATTATTATATATTGAAAAAACAATTTAGAAATTCTAGATCCATAGTTTAAAAAAATGCTTTTATCACCTTTTCTGTTTTCTTAAAAAAGAAAGCAAAAATATGTTTTTTAATAAATTCAGTAATTTGCACTTTCTAGTAAGTATAAATCAAACCGGTGAATTTTCCATAGTTGGAGACATGCCAAATTAATGTATTGTAACAGAAGTTTTTTGAAACAATATGAATAGCAGTCCTGAAACTAAGCATGATTTTAAGGGTAAACATTGAATGCTTTTAAAAGAGTGGTTTTTTAAAAACTTTTTACTTTCATACTTATTGAGTATCAACTCTCCCACTTTTTTCCTGTTTTAATTTTTAAACTAGCTGAGGGGCAACTCAATGCAAAGCAAACCCTTTGCATTAAAAAATCATGTATATTATTTCTCCTGTCAACATCCTTTTTACTAAGAAAATACGAAACGTAGAACAACGAATGAGATACCATATGAAAGGAATTTGAACAGGATTCTGACATAGTACACTTACATTTTCCTAAAACATGTTTTTTGATTAAAATTTGCTGATAATTAAAAATTAAATCAGCATTGTTTTCATAAATGAAATGAAAGGTTTTCTTCAAATTAGTCTTGCCACAAAAATAAAATTCCAGATTATATCATGCTCAACAATGATTATAAAAAAATAGCTCAAAAAAGATAAAGTGTGATATCTTTGCACGTGTTTATTCTATATTTATGATTAAAAAACAAAATTGAAATTGCAATATTTAGGAGAAAAAGACACACCATGGATTGTCCCATGTTTTTTTTTTTTTTTTTTTTTTCGGTGCAGATATAATACAATTGTTAATTTCTTTTTTCTCGCACGTGCCTTTTTGTAAATTTGATGCAATAAATGAGCTGATATTCTGGCTTGACTAATTAATGTTAAGGAACAGATATAGCAGATGCAACGGGGTTGGCGCAACTTTTTTGTGGTGCTATTTTGGCGAGAAAACCCCATTTTCGAATACCTGTTAGGCCAAGCTTGCGAAAACATGTTGGTTTTATTTTATAATAAAATTGTATTATAATTTTACTTTAAAACACACACATTTAATTTTATTATTACACACAGTTTTATTTAACACACACATTATTTTTATTACACATTTTTAAATTTTATTTATTAATTATTTTTATATCATTTTATTTTTAATTTATTTACATACACATTTCATTTTATTATAAAATACGGAGTTGCCATACAAATCAAAAGTCACCATGTTACACCGCCAGGCAAAAAATCACCATTTGGCGACAAAAAGAAACCCCAGTGTGTTTGCTACATCTGTACCAATGTAGTTTACAGGTATTTTTATTATTAATGTTTCTTTAGAAGTTTAAATCTATATAAAAAAAAATAAATACTACAATGCTAAAAAATCTGGATTGCAGTGCGAAATCCTTGCACGGATCCCACCACTGGTATATATATATATATATATATATATATATATATATATATATATATATTGGGATTTAAAATGTGTAATTTGCAAACAAAACAAGCTCACCATTAAGGTAAACTTCAGCAGCACATAAAAAAAATAATTATTAATAGCTTAGTTTGAATTTAAGTAACTGGATTCATTTTTTTGTTACATCATTTTATTTTTCTCAAAACTATAATTAAAAAAGATGTACATAAGAGAGCGGGCGGAAAAAAACTGCATCAAACTTTGATGTGAAATCAATCATAAAGTAAAATTTACAATTTTTAAGTACATTTATTATACATTTTGCTGTGAAGATTTTTTTTTTTTTTTGGGGGGGGGGGGGAGCGGTCAGAAAAAGTAGATGTAATGACATTCAATAATTCTACTTTTTTTTAATGTTCTCCTGATGAAGTTTACCTTAATGGTGAGCTTGTTTTGTTTGCAAATTACACATTTTAAATCCCAATACATATAGTAATTATATGATAAGACAAGCTGGCAGTGTGATCAACTGATACATGCTTAATTAGAATGTACCTTGGAGAAGCCTCATGTATAATGACAATCCTGGAAGGACTATGGAATGTGTGAAAGTGTTTCACTCATCATTGTTTCTTCAAATTTACTTCTGTGTTTTTAAATAAATGATAATAACTTAGTGTTTCAAGAGTATAACTGCACTGGCAATTTTTTTTTAATTTATACACAAGCACAAATAAAATGAGTATATCACCGAAGTAAAAAACATATATTTAGACTTTTAATTTAACACATGAAAGCAGAAAAATAAGTTTAAATATAGAAGCCATATGGCACAAAAATTTTTGGCATAAAATGAGCTTTCTATTAATTCTGAGTAACTTCTAAATCTCATGATTTACGATCCTCATTATTAAAAAAATATAGCATTTTTTTTTAAACCACAAAAAAATTAATAGTTATCATTGATGTATTATATTATGGTACACATAACAAAAGATTAATATTTTTGTGGGGCATTATTTGAGACCCTCTAATAGCGAAAACCAGTCAAAACTTTCGATTATTTCCATACAAAATATTTGTTATTAACATGAAAAGGGAAAAAAAACAATTATTTGTTTAATTTATAATCATAGACAGCTGATATCGATCCGTAAATACGACGCTTGCGCAGTAAAATCTTATCCATGATTGGTTGGCGCTAGGGCTTCTCTGTAACCAGTGAAAACGCTCTTAGGTTAAGGTTTTGGGTGGTTGGGTCGACCAGTGAAAACGCAGCTTATGAAATCGATTTTTCGGTTGCGCGTCGGACACGAAACCACCCGCGGAGAATTCTACGCTTGAATCACTTCGCCATTCGGAGGTTTCTGTTATCCAGAGGTAAGAGGTTACAAATGTATAAGCTTTAAAAATGGAATCAGCGCTCGCTAAATAGAGATGCTTGCGATTGTGGCTCCTTTTGAAAATTCAGGTCAACTCGACCACGTCCCGGGAGAGACAAAACCTAACGCGAAACCGACCCGAACTCGAAACAATGAAATTCAAACCCACAGCAAAAAAGTAAAAGTCAACCCTACCCAAAACGAAAAAATATAGCTCCGACCTGACCGTTTGGGTCGGATTCGAGAGAAATCAGGTTTTCCAACTAGGTACGGGACTCTAATCCAGAATTATTCAATACGTCCAAAATAGTGTTTGATTATGCATAATTTTAATATAAAATATATATGTAAATATTTAATATAAAAACAGGAACTTAAAATGTTTATAATAAATTTGTAACAAAAAATGTGTAAGTCCCATTGGCATATTTTATTTGCGCGACCGAGAGTCTAAGGTACTGAATACTTCATTTTTATTTTAAGGATATATTTTTCACAAACTCCCTTTGCAGAAGTATCAATAAAATTTGGAGATAAGGCAGGTTTTTACACTTTTTCAGGCATTGCGTAGAAAAGAAAAAATGCTCAATGAAAATAAATGTTTTGAAAATGTGGTTACTCTTTTTTTCAGACAATATGTCTGGAAAAATCAGGATGATTGAAAACAAAAATTGCACATTTTCAATTAGTCTAATGCTATCTTAGCTCTTTGCAATAAGCCTAAAAAATATCAGTCTGATTGATAAATAAATGGCCATGTTCCAATTAACCTAACGCTCTCTGGCTTCTTTGCGATAAGCCTGTAAAATATCAGGCTGATTGGAAAAAGGAAGATGATTCTCAAATTATCCTGCACCCAGAGAAAAGTTTTGTTGAATCAACAAAAATTTAGTTGGCCCAACAAAACTTTCCGTTTAAATATGGGTCAATGGAAAATTTGTTTGAATCAACAAGAAAAATATTGTTGATTTTTTTTTTGCAATTCTTTTCTTGCGATTTTTTTGCAAAAATATTCTGTTAATTCAAGTAAAAATGTTTCAATTTTACTTGAATTAACAAAATTATTTTGTTGAAAGTTTTCTCAAAATAAATATAATTATCTGTTACTTTAAGAGTTCTTTTCAGTTTCGGCAACAAAAACTTTAGTTTAAAGAACAATTGTTTTGTGTAATTTTAAGATTTTTTTTTGTTTGTTTGTTTGAACAACAAAAGGTTTTTGTTACAAAAACAATTATCATATTTACTTTAAAATTATTTTTTGTATTAGAACCAATCTAAACGTAACTATTTTTTAATTCATTTTCAGCAGTGAATTACGCCTGTAATCCTTGAATAATAACAAGTGAATTTTTATCCTGCTAATTTTCAAGCGTAAATCAACAGTTTGAACAATGGTTCCAGCTGGGAATCGAAACCAGGTCCTCAGAATAACGATCTGAGACTCTAACCACTGAGCCAGAAGGAACGATATCCAAGCTTGAAATTTCTCACTCTTATAAATGTCGGATCGGCTGAAAACGCAGCACGAGAGAGAAATGTCATTATGAGCACAGCGCCCGTTTAAGACATAAAAGTAGGGAAAGCCCGACGTTACTCTGGAGGCCCCCCTCTTCCAATTGCTTTGTTATTTACTAAATCCATTTTTGGTATGCTGAAACAATTTGAAATTTTACCATCAAAATTTCGAGTAAACAACAATTTAGAAAGAGCGAGCTTCTTAGATAAAAATTTCGTAAAAAATGCATTTCTTACCTTTCTTATTATTCTTTCTTATTTCTTTCTTTCTTATTATTCGTTTTTTTTTTTTTTTTTTTTTTTTTTTTTTAAAGTTATTCTGAAAAGTAAATTTGGGGACACCTTTGTATTTCTTTGGGTGAGCACGGGCTTCCCGGGACTATTCGGTAAACAGGCCTGCATGAGCATGCAAATTTTTGCGGCAAACATGAGACGAAAATACAAAGCCCGCAGCATACGGCAACATATAGTTAATTTTTAATTCATTTTCAGCAGTGAATTACGCCTGTGAAAAGCAGGATAAAAATTCTCTGGTTATTATTCATAGATTACAGGCATAATTCACTGCAGAAAATTAATTAAAAATTAACTGTGTTGCCGTATGCTGGGGACTCAGAGAGCTATTCTGAGGACACGGGTACGATTCCCGGCTTGGGATATTTTCCACTCTGTCGGTTTACGCTTGAAAAAAAGCAGGATAAAAATTCACTAGTTATTATTTAAGCATTACAGGCGTAAATCACTGCTGAAAACGATTTAAAAATTAATCCGTGCATTAGTTCTTGAGATTTAGTTACAGTGAAAATCATGAAAAAAATAACATAGCAGAGCCACCTTTTGGGCTATTGACACCAAAACGTAATCAGCTTCTATTTATGTCAAGGTACTGAATCTGTATTTTGATGTAAATCAGTGCATTAGTTCTTGAGAAATCGCGAATCTATTGCAGAAATCGCGAAAATTGCAACACAGCAGCGCCACCTGTTGCGCGATTTATGCCAAAAACTAATCAGCACCAATATATATCAGGAAGTACTGTATTACTGGGGGGGGGGTGGCTCGAAAGCCAAAGTACCGCGACCAGAGGTCTATTGTACTGTCCCCCTAGGTCTCCTAATTTTGAACCAATTCCAGATGATAGACCTGCATCTGGATTTGCACCCCCAGAGGTAACGCTTATATAGAACTTGGAGGACTTTGGAGCCACGAACAGATTTAACGTGCACCAGCTCCCATTAACGTACACGGTCCCACAGCAGAGGCAGACGAGAGAGGATAGACGATGCACCCTCCCAAGCAATGACCGCGGTCGATGCTGCTTAGCTTTCGGTGATCTTACGGGAACCGAGATTTTAATGTCCGCGCCACTGCGGGACTATCAGGAAATAACTGAATATAAAGTTTAATTAAATTCCGTGCATTAGTTCTTGAAATAGAGCGCCCTCAAAATTTTTGTCACATACAGACAGACAGAGTCATAGACAATCATTTTCTGAAAACAGTCAAATCGTATTCAGGACCTTCTAAAATCCGTCCAAAACCAGAAGTTTAAAAATTTTCATGATTCCAATACTTTCTTCTTGTAAAGATAGAAGAAAGGAATAAATGGGATAGGGGGATTTTTAAAACTACCTTGGTCCATTCCAATTAAATGTCCCTCGTGTAGATAATCGGCCGTCATAAATCAACCAACCGTCCCAATTAAAAAAGTTTTAATTATCCAAAAATTATGTTAATCCTTTAATTATACAGCTATATAAGTCAAATGAACCAAGTTACGCGAGAGAGTTATGGCTACTACACAACAATTTAAATTTTGCAAAAGCAACAAAATTTTGCTGGAATTACAAATTACAAAATTATGGTAAAATTAAAAAAAAACAGATTTTGTTAATTCAAGTAAAACTGATGAAATTTTGTTAAAATTTTGTAAGAGTGTCAACAATATTTTTTTTGTCAATGCAACAAAACCAACTTTTTACTTCAACTAAAAATTTTGCTTGAAACAACTAAAATGTACTCAACAAAACATGTTTTGTTGTTTTAATCAATTCCTTTTTCTGGGTGTGGCCCTTTGTGAACAGCCTAGACTCTTTGCAAAGAGACTGATTGCTCAATTAGACTACGACATATACAATTTAATAAGTAAAAAATTATTTTTTTTCATTCTGAAGAAATATTGTGTTAATCAGCTATGCCCAGTAAGTTATTTCCCCTGAAAACTGTATATTTTGTATTTTGATATATCATTGTAGTGTTTGATATATTTTGTAACAGTCATTGATGAAATGCAACGTGATATTGGAAATAATATAATTTGCATAATTGCAAAAGATTTACTATGCGAAGGTTGTATTTTGCACATTTTGACTGGGAAAATTGATATGTAAAATTCCCATTCACGATTCATTTCTTGCATAGCATTGGTTTATGTTGATGAATAAACGACTGCATAGTTTAGTAATGATTTTTTGTGCTATTTGTAATTAATTCAGATGATAATTAGACTTTCGGTCAAAATTGAGGGGAAAGTGTTAAAATAAATATATGATAAGTAAATAATGCATATTAAGACTAACAAGGAGAGGTCCAAACTTGGTTCCCACAGATTTTGATTATATATATATATATATACAAATCAGGTTCAACATATTTTATACAACGCTCCTTAGTTCTCGAGAAATAAGGGGTCTAGTCATAATAAAATAAAACATTTTCAAATAGAAGAAAAATAAATGAAGAGAGAAGAAAAATGAGAAATCAAAATAATTCAAAGCACAAGCATACGTATCACAAATTGAAAAATTTGTAATATGCAAAAAAAATGTGTTGTAATTTAATTCTTATGCTAATTTTTAATATAATTATGCTTCTTACTTTAAAAAGGAGTAGTATTGCCTTCGAATTGACTTCCCTTGTTAAGGCAATATTATAAATGTTTGAAAAAATAATTAACTGTTTAATAATGTTATAGAACAATTTAGTAAAAAAAAAGGTTAATATTATAATTAATGCACAGTATTATAATTTTTAATTGTGAGATTATTAAAATATAATTACAAGTATATTTATAAAACAAAAAATGAGAAAAACAAATGTAGCGCGTTCCGGTCTCAAACCCGAGGCAGCGGATCAACGAGCAGACGTCATAACAACTGAGCTACAAACGACGCAGTAGTTTTCTTACAAAGTAAGTATTTAAGCTGTGTTTTAATATTATACCCGCTATTTTTCGAGAACTAGAGAGCGTTGTATAAAATCCTTTGAACCTGAGACTAAGGGGCTTCTACCCTAAAACATATATAATTTTTTTTTAATCTGTTATTACCAAGCTTGGACATCTCCTTGTAAGATAAATATATGTTTGAATTTTGAGGTTTCCTAAACCTTAACGGATATTTTTATTGTCATTATTCCTTCCATTGTTCTATAAGTACTAAAGTATGAATTTAAAATGAGAAAAATAAGGGAAGTATCCATTAATAATGAAATTCGTAAACGTTTATGTATTTCTGTGCATTTATAAAATAGATAGCCACTAACACTAATATTACATATTAATTGCATAGAATTCTTATTTTACTTATTAATATTTTTGTACCACTAAAATAAACTAAAATCTTTGAATTAAATATTCAACAAATTTGTCATATATTTTGAAAGTATGATGCCATGTTTAGTTCTCGAACCTTACAAGCTAAAATCTGAATAAAAACGATAGCTTGAAAATTGGCAACACACCATTTTATTGAAATATATATATATATATTTCAAAAATCACAATGTCGCGACATATGGAATGTAAATATCTTTAGAAGAATTGGAAACACGTCCCAGCAGATTATCAAATAAATATGAAGGTCATGAAACAATCTAAATTTCACATTCGCTCAGAATTATTGAATAATCAAAATGATTTATACGAATGATATTTTGGCTTTCCAATTACACAATATTTTCTCCATGATCAAGTTTATATTTTACCAAATTTATCTATAAAATGACTTATTTTCTATAATGTTATTGGTCGTTTTTTTTTCACACAAACAAATAACTTTTACTCTTAATTCATCACAAAGTATTTCTTTATTTTTTCCAAAAAAAAAAAAAAAAGAGAGAGAGAACTGTGCATACACTTGCAAGAGAGTATGATGATTAAAATTTTAAAGTTTTTCACATAAAATTTGAAATTCTTGAGTCGTTTCCTTTCTTTTTCCACAAAGTTTATTTTTCTAACAGGGAAGTTCGGGAAAATAAATATTATCATGAAAAAACTTATCCGATTTGTGCATTTCACAGAAAAACTAAGAAAGTTCTGGAATTTTTCGTTACACCATCGTTGGCATGATTCATCAAGAGATAGAGTACCTTGATAATTTATTTTGCAGTTAGAAGTCAAAATAAATAAAAATATTTCAAACTTTCAAATCACGATCGTTTCATTTAAAACTTTTGAATGGTAAAAAATATTTTATGTAGGATTTTAATTTGAAGAAAAGTTCTATCTTAAAGAAAAACTTTCTATTATTACAAAATTTTGATTGAAAAAAATATCTTGTTCAAAATAATAGTTATTAAATAGATTTCTACAAAATACTAAATAATATATATATAGCATTTGAGCTCTAAATTAATAAAATATTTTTTAATTATCTAAAAATATATTTTTTTATTTATGCCATGACAGTTTAAAATATAAAAATATTTTAAAGGTCTACTGTTATTCTCCAAATTATAAGATATAACTTTCAAGAAATCATTTTCTTCTGTATTTTAAAGAGGCAGTTAGGACAGGCAGTCCCTTGTATTTTAGCAGACTGTGTGCTGAACTACCTTGCTATTATGCTATGGATTATGATTTTGAAATATTCCTTGTTAGTCACAGTTGCTTTCATTTTGATGAAGAAATAATCCGTCAATTGCGAGTTTTACTCGCACACAAAGGGTTTCGTGCAATACATTTATTAATTACTAACTTAAATATTACAAAAAGTCGTTTCTAAAAGAAGAATAAGACTTTGTAAAAAATTAGGAATTGTTCTATGAATTATTTTTCTATAATTGCCTTCAATAACTAAGTTCAGTTGAATGAAAAAGTTGACTAATTAACACTATGACTCGCCTTACCTAAAACAAAATATTTTTACAAAGTTTTAATTGGCGTTATGCCATGCGTGATTCGAAAGGAGGTTGCAAAGTTGCAACGCCGCCTTGGTGCGTGTCGCGTTTTCCTATTGTATGCGCAAGTATATGCATGTTATATGATGTAAATATGAAAGATCTGTGTATGTACACATATCTGTGTCTGTACGTAGTAATGGATAGATATATTTAAAGAAATAATGTTTTAAGAACGAGTACACAGTAAAAAGTTAGTTTTAAAAGTTTAAATGTATTTATTACGCTTAACCACTCTGGTGCGTAAATATAATCTGCAAATAAGACAACATTTTTAGTCTCATTTTCTAAACTGAAAACAATATCATAACGGCATACAAAAGGCGTAGGAGATGGAATTTCTCACACTGCAAATATTAGAAGCATTTAAAATTTCCATTTTTCTGTTTATTTGTATTCTGTAGCTGTTAGATTAATGTGAATCCTACAGAAAAGTCTCCTTTGGGATACTTTACATTATCATCTCAAGAATCTGATTTACTGACAAACATGTAAATAATCCGGAAAACGTATCACTCCGCGGGTAAATAGCATAAAATCCACAGAAATGTTGAGTCTGGAGAACATTTTATGTTCTAAAGCTGACTTGAAAATAAAACATCGCCGTAGATAATCTTGTTTGAAGAAACGGAAATTGAATTTGAAGATTTGTTTCCTGAATGTAAATATTTTTTTACGGAAGTACTTAAAATTCACCATTGGAAATAATCTTGGTCACTTTACAATTTAAAATAAATAATTCATAGCATGTTTCCGAAATTTTACTCATATATAAAAGAATAGTAGGTTGCTTTAGCGTTAGCGCTTTATTTTTAAGATAGATTTTTTACTAAAACTAAAAACAAGATCTTAAAATAAATATTCATAATCAGTAATACAAAAAAAAATGATAGCTTAAAAAAGATGAACAGTTAACCTACAAAACCATTACATTCAAGATTTTTCCTACGAAAAGGCATTGATAAAAATTTGTGTTATAAGAAACTTATTAATAATAAATAATTAATTATTATTTTCGTCCATTAAAAAAACAATGACACATTTCTAATGCCGGCAAACACGGAAAATTCATAAAATTCAGATTACCATATTTCAGTAAGTTTGGGTTGTAAAAGGATAATTATTCTTTTTATTGCATTTCTTCAACGCAGGACATATATATATATTAAGTTATAGAAAGAAGGTACGGTATAAAAAAGGAAATTTCGTATTTCAACATGTATACAACTCAATGAAAAAGAAATAAATACCATGTCCGGAGGTTATACTTGATATGTATACTTTTTGTAATTAGAACTATACTTCTTTCGTCAGCAGTTTAAAAGGTAATCACCCAAGACGTGTGTGTTTCTTTCTTTTTTTTTTTTTTTTTTTGCAGGAAAAGGAGACTGGTTCATCTAATTTTCAAAAATTTTCTCTAGAGTCATGTTTTTTATAACTTCGTGCCAAAATTCAAATTATTATTTCGATTACAAAATAATCAAGCCAAGTCATGAATAAAACAAAATATTTGTCAGATTTCATATTATTTTTGCAATTCATACTGTATCTTTAAATATTCTCACGGTGACGTTCAGATTAGTAGTAGAGAGTATACGGTGGTATCTGAGGTATACCTTCTGAATTTTAAAAAGAAACTCCGTATGCCCTCTATCACTCAAGTGAAGTTATAGACTATACTCTCTATCTTTATACACTGTAGATATTTTTCCGACCACAGCATTGGTGATATGTCTCTTCATTTATCTTTTTTAACTTCCATAAAGGAGTTTTATGTACTAAGTGTTGTTTGTTGAAATATTGGTCTAAATGTTTTATGTTACTTTACTCATTCTTACTATATGTTTAAAATTTCTCATAACGATATGCCTCATAATTAACTTACACTGTAAAATTTCATTTAAATTTCTTTAAATCGCATTCTTGCATTGATTGCTGTTTCTTAAAATATTAAACTAAATGTCTTCTTTTATTGTCGCCATTCTTGAAAATTCATTCAAATATTCATTCAAATATTCATTCATTCAAATACGTTCATTCATTCAAATATTCTTAAAGTCAAAAATTTAATAATTAATCTACACTGAGATAAATAATTATTAGTAATTATTACTATATATTTAAATCTTCTCAAAGTGCCATGTCACGTAGTTAATCAACTTTGCATGATTTTACTTTATTTTTGTTCATAATATTAAAGTGTGTTCATAATATTGTCACCCTGTATGTGATCCTTGTTATTTTATACTGAATTTAAAAGGCTAAAAATAAACACAATTAAAATATTATTCAGTTTTGATATCGCTGTAAATTGATTAAACATTATTTGAATGTGCCACATTCTTTAACAAGAGTTACAAATTCAAAAGCATACTGATGTTAACCTTTTGTGTAAATTAACTTCGTATAAGTTTGTTCTGTAAAACATTGAATTGCTTAAGAATATTTTTTAACTGTGCAATGCATTTTCCAGCTGAATTATATTTTGTACACTAAAGTATGTTTGTAGACTATAAATAAATTCATATACAGGAACTGACTACATTGCAGTTTATAGATGATAATTGCTGGAAGAACTTTTTTGTTGTGGTACCGTTTTTACCTTAATTAATTTTTAGCTTAATATATGTCTTGTATAAAAATTTCTAGCTACCATACAGGGTTGTACAAAAAATTTACGTCTAAGAACGGAAATTGCTGAAGGCGAATATTCAACAACATTATGCGATTTCTAACTGAACTAAATTTTAGCATACTATGTAGTATATATAATAAAATATAGATCTTATTCAGGGCTGCACAAAAAAAAATTGAGTACTTTGCCGACTAGACGGTAATCGCTGAAATTGGGTTTTAAATAATGATATGTGTTTTAAAATTAATTAATAAAGATATGTTCTTTCACCTTATTAATCTATAAATTGTGTATTTATATTACAGTAGTCCGAAAGTGTTGGAAAGTGTTTCATAATCTATGCTAGACGGGTGATATTTCCTTCTTGTTTACTTTGACTTAATGTATGACCTATTTAAATTGTCACAAGTACTATTTAATTATTAACAATAGAAATTTTTGCGTATATAGAACTTATGAGAAGTTCGTTTTGTAATTTGTAATAAATATGAGATTTTTAAAAATTCTATATTATTTGTTCTTGATACTCTCTTTAAAAGTTGTCTTTAAATATTAATTAAAATATAATTGTATAAAATGTTTTTATCCATTTAAAAATAAAACGTGTATGGCAGTGTTGAAGAAATAGAAAACAAATATGGAGTGTTAAAGTCTCTTTATTCAATGGGTTCTGGAGTGATTTATTCTACTCAGAATGAGATGATATTTAAACTATAGACAATTGATTTGATGTTATAGTCCTTTTATTAATAAAACAATTACTACAAAACTTTATGAGAAGGTATCATATTAAATTTTTTCAACAGTCTTATACCTTTTAATGTCCAATGATCCCTCACTTAAATATCTAATATGCATACAATAAATGTTCATTATGTTCCCCTTCATTTTGATCAAAGTGCTGAACTCGAAAAACTATATTTTCTGTCGTTGTTCACTGTGAATCTGAACCCTGAATATCCTGAATATGGCGGTGAATGTGTTATTTACAAATATCCACGTATCCAGAAACCGCGTGGCTTCTTAATATCAAGCGAGCTAAAATATTCAAATAATCAGACAAACGGCTGATTTCCAGTACAGCATTGAAACGCTGTCTTAATAAGTTTTTTAATGAAGGTTTGATTTTGGGAAATAAGGCATCTTGCATGAAGTCTGTGTTCTTAACAAATCAGAAATTTTGCAATCCTGGGATCACAAAATATCACAGCAGAGAGTAATAGTTTTATCAGCGGACTGAACAGCTTTAAATTCTGATGCAGTCACATCTACAAAAAACACGTGTTCGTAAACTCTCATCATATTACAACGTTTTTAGAATATAAACGAGCTTTTGGGATTATATGAAAGATTTTCATTTCCCAGACTTGACATTTTTGCGTATTAAATTGGTCAAAGTAGCGAAAGCAAGAGTCGTCAGTACACAGAATATTCCATACCGTGTCCATTCCGTAGTGTGTCAGTTTCCAGTTTATCAAGCAACCAAAGTGAAAAAATAAGGAAATCTATGGTCTGTTTCGTAACAAATTTATGCGTCCTTGATGTAGTGTGTATAAAAAGGCAAAAGTTCTTTGCATCATTGTTTGTACAATGCAATACGACAAGTTCATAGCACGGGGCATAATTGACACATACAAACTAACTACTAGCTCCTACGACAGCTGAAGTAAAAAATACTATGCAAGCTGACTAGAATAGTTGTCTTCCCTTATCTGGGAGTTTAACAATTCACTAAATTGTTTCAAAATTTATCATCATTTGAGCAGTTTAAACATTGTATATCTTTGTAAGTGCTTCAAATGGCAACTTTCTATAAGAGCTATTACAGATTTACTAGCAAAGTGTTTTTTACTAGCTCTGTTCTAGGTTTACTAGCTTTACTTCTATGTTCTGCTGGAAATGTTCTCTTGTAAGCTCGTGTATAGATTAGTGTGTAAACGTTCTTGTATAACCGGTGTTTCATTTTTTCCAAAACAATATTGCCTAAGGACATGCGACTGGTAGACAAATACGAGTAGTGTTACATTTGTTCAGTGTATCCGAATACATAGCACTCACAGCAAATGAGTTTGTTCTATGTATTTCTTAGTGATTTTATATTAATTGTTTTATTCCACAAGTGACTAGCAGATTATTTGATTTCCCTGTAGTTTAGATTCCATCTCATTTGCAATAGTGGCACACATTTAGAGTTTCCTAAAGTGGATAATGTACATTGTGCTATCCTTGTATTTATCCTTGTATATTTTGCTATCCTTGTATCCTTTTTCTAAATCTATTTCTCAAACTACATATTTTTAATTCAGCAAGTGAAAAAACATATATGTATATAATATAAAATCTATATAATAATCTATACAATATGTATTTCTCTCAATAATAATATATATAATAATAATATTATTATAATATTATTATTATAATAATATTATTATTAATATTACTATTATTTCAGTCTAGTTTCTTTTTTTCGATTCAACTACCATATTCTATAAAAAATCTTTAATTTACAAAATGCATGTCTAACAAAATAAATAACCCTAACATCTGAAGTAATCTCTTCTACTGCTTCCTAATTCCATTCAAACGACTTCTTCAAATACTTTGTGAACATACTCATCACTCTTCTGTTTCTAAACACGCATAAAAAACTGAATACTGCACTAGAGCTCTCTAAAAAAAAAATGTATCCCACATATTTCACAAGAATCTTTTATATCCATGGCTTTCTATTTTAGCTTTATCTCTCTGTTAGATAATTTCCAACCTAAATAAGATTTAAGGATTTACAGACTGAATACAAATATATCTGAACTATCTTGTTTCCCTCTATACCAATTTCGATAATCGGTTGCTTTGATTCAAAATTCCATGAAGAAGATCGGTTGTTGCCGATGAAAAAATATATAGTTGGAATATTTTATGTTTTATACAACAGGAATTTTAAGCAATATTATTTGGTTTCTTTTTTAACAGTGGCTTTTGAAAGCAGTTGCTTAAAAAACATTTACGCTTTTATTATGGAACATTAATCTGTATAATGGATGAAAAATAAACAGGGTGTTATAATTAAAGTTCCCCTTTGAAATGATCATAAAAGGAAAACTACTAGGCCAAATGTTATCAAACTTGGTAATTGTTTAAACTAGGTCATAGGAATTTATATCTTGCCAAAAAAAGATCCAAATTCTCACCACCAGGGGGAGATGGCGCTGATTGCAATATTGTTAAACGAAATAAGACATGAAGACATCGGTTTAAAATGTGTTTAATCGTTTCTTAAACGTGTTACAAAGCATGTTCAATGTGGCGTCCGCCATTTTCCGAAAGCAAGTGAAATTGCATTACTCCATTCTCAACTGTAGCTTTTAGCATATCAGGAGGAATGTTACGGACATGTCGGTGTATGGCATCTTTCAATTCCGCCAAATTGTTTAGATTATCACCGTACACAGTGCTTTTGATATAACCCTCATAGCCAAAAGTCACAGGGGTTGAAGTCTGGTGACCGGGGTGGCCAAGAAGTGGAGAAGTTTCGGACTATAATCTGTTCATTCGTGAAATGTTGCTTAAGTAACTGTGTGACACATGTACCAATATGCGGTGGGGCTCCATCCTGCATAAAAATCGTGGAGTCTAAAATGCTACGTGGTTGGAGTTCCGGTGTGACGAAACGTCTTAACATTGAAGCTCAGCGAGCTGCAGTCACAGTGTATGTAACAGTTCCGGCTGTCGACTGCCCTTTAAAGAAAAATGGTCCAATTAGGAAACTTGCTGTCATACCAAACCAAACGTGACTTTAGAAGAATGCAATGGAACTGGGTACACAACACGAGGGATTTGTTTGATCCAAATCCTGCAGTTATTGGTGTTGACATCGCCCTTTAGGTAAAAATGGGACTAATTTGTCCACAAAATGTTTCGTGGGTAATGTTCGTCCACTTCCATCCGTGCAAGGAATTCCAAAGCGAAAGATTATCTTGCAGCAGGATCGTTTCGTTGAAGTTCTTGAACATGTTTGATTGTGTATGGGTAGAACTGCAACACTTTACGGACAATTTTGTACATCGTACTCCATGGTACGTCCATTCGACGTGCGACAACAGGTATCCTGTGTGCTTTCCATTGTTGCCTCCTCCACTGCTAATGCAAAAAGTTCCTCGATTTCCACAAAAGCAGGTTCCTTCCCCTCCCAGGTGCAACGGATAACAAACCCATCATTTTCCT
Organism: Maratus michaelseni; assembly: GCA_963931845.1. Classification (NCBI taxonomy): domain Eukaryota; kingdom Metazoa; phylum Arthropoda; class Arachnida; order Araneae; family Salticidae; genus Maratus; species Maratus michaelseni. The sequence continues at coordinate 190,066,605 of OZ007590.1, forward strand.
CAAACCCTGCGGTGTCATTGGTCCTTGGCGTATTTCTCTTACTGAACAATACCTTTGCAAAACACACCGTTCATTGCTATCGCATTCATAATAATATTTAACGAGAAAAGCACAGTGTTGAACGGTTAGAGACATTGTCGATTCGTAACAATGAGAACTATGACAAACAGGTTCACTTTTATCTGACAAATCAAATGACGTGTAAAGCGCATTTGCATAAATATAATTTTCTTCTTCCCGCCGTAAGCCAATTAAAAACCGTTGAGGTTTTACATAGCCCCACAAACAGTTTCGTTTTAGAAACGATTAAAAACATTTTAAACCGCTATCTTCGTGTCTTAAGGCAAAATTCGGGATTCCAAAATCACGAATTAGCGATCTGTAAGAAAACGATTTCCGGAATGCGCATATATTTGCAAGTGGTTTGCGATCTCAAATTGTGTGATCGCTAATTTGTGGTTTGAACTTTTAAGAACACGAACGGATTTTTTTACACGGATGGCGTACGCGATTTTTATCGCCTTTAACGCCTTTAAATGGTAATTTTGTTTAGGTAATGTTCCTTAAACAAAGGTACAAAATCTGTTAAAACCCGTGTAACAAAAGGTTAAGTTATATTCCGACCCTTATTTCGTTTAACAATATTTCATACAGAGCCATTTCCCCCTGGTGATGCGTATTTGAACTTTTTTTGGCGGGAAATAAATTCCCATGACCTCCTTTAAACTATTACCAAGTGTGATAACATTTGGTCCAGTAATTTTCCTTTTATGACCTTTTCAAAGTGGAACTTTAATTATAACCACCCTATATTTTATGTTTTTGACTCGCATATAAAATGTAATTACTTTTTTTTATATAACACTTAGTTGTAGTAGAAATCAACAACAACAACAACAAAACAATCCCTTATTGAAAAATTCATATAAGCGATACTGTGGTTAAGATAAATATACACAGTAGTGTACTAATTAATTTGAGCAAGATTAATAATTTTTTTTAATTTATAGAAAGGTAGTAAACGAATTGTTTTTTAACACTTTCCAACATGGTGGAATGTGTTTATAAATTCGATTTGTCTGTCCATCTGTCTGTCTGTCTTGCCATTTGTCTGTCTATCATACGATCTGGCCATGTAAATAAACTTGGATTGCCATGTAACTTTTATATGTTATTGTAGTTTACTATAGAAAATTCTCTATTGAAAATGAAGTGGTTAGCATTTATAGTTCGTTTACCAGGACCCACAAAATAATTCTGTTATATTATGGTAAATAAGGAAAAGTCGTTTGCGGTACATTGGTACATTTTAATAATGTTAAGATAATTCAAACATAATGACATTGGTATGCATAATTATGGTGGACTACAACATGTTTTCTGTAGAGTATATAATGAGTAGCATTTATAGTTCGGTTAGAAGAATGCACAAGAAAATTTCATTGAATTATGATATAAAGGGTAAATGTGTTTGCTGTGCATTTTATTCATGTCACCATATTTCAAACATAATGAAATTGATATGAGTCACTGAAGTGTACTACAATATGCTTGCTATAGATTATAGAATTCATAGCATTCATCGTGCATTTACAGAGATACGAACAAATTCGGTTACAGGGCGAACTATGATCGATAACTGCTAGAAGTGCGTTTTCAACTGTAGTATGTATTTTTAAACTTAACTATTTATAATATTCAAATTTTAATTGCTTAATAGGCATAAAGCTAACATAGTAAGAAAGTACCCAAGCCGGGATTTGAACCCGGGTCATCAGTATAGTGCACTGACGCTCTACCAACTGAACCACTTGGGAACGATACTCAACCTGGAACTTTCTCACTATAACATGTTGGCAAGGCTACAAACGCAGCACAAGATGAAATATTTTCCGTGAGCAACCAACCCTGGGGCAAACACGAAATCAAATAATATCCAGCATTGCTGGATTTTATTTAACTAATTAAGAAAAATAAATTTTTACTGCGTTCTGTATTATATATATATATATATATATCATTTAATTGTACGAAAAAATGTTCAGTTAGAGTTGAAAAGTGTTTCATAATCTATATCGGACGCATGATTTTTTGTTCTTGCTATATATTGTAAAATAACGAGTCTGCTTGATTTCGTACTTCCCAGAGAAAAATCAGCCTCTAGAGTATTTAGGATTACAACAGATATAATTAAAAGTAATAATATTTGGGAGAACCCTGTAACATAAAATGCAATTAACCTGTAAATTTTACAGATACGTTTTCTTATTACGTGCAATTTTTGTATTCATTTCAGTAAAAATTGACGAACCAAGCTGAAAAGTTACAGGATAAATATTGTCCTGAAGATTTCAATGAGTACATTTAATATTCGATAAGATTTGAGTAGTTAAATGTAAACATATTTAACTGTGAATGCGCAAATAATAACTCATTTTCTTTTCGTAATATAGGAGCCAACAGTATTATTCAACATATTTAAAATATCCAATGAAATATCCAGAATATTCAGAAAGATTTAAGCAATATAGTAAGTTGAACTTCAGTTTCTTTCTAAAATGGATTCTTATAAAATTTGTTGTTGGTCTTTAAAATGCACTCGAGATTGCATTTTCACTGAAGAGTATGATTTCCAGGAGGTTATTTAGAATGTTGAACATAAATAACAATTCAAATGGTAGTTTTCAAAAAAATCAAGAAAGTATTTGAAATCGAAAGCCAGAGGTCCTTTGTTCAAATCCTGGACTGGACACTTTTACACTCAGTTGGCAAATTACCAATTGTATGATTTATTTGCCAATTAGAATAATTGTGTTAAATTAATAAAGTGTAAATACGTATCTAACGTTTTCTTGTAGTTCCATTACCTGCGATTTATTATGTTGAGTTGTTTCAGATAACATGCCAGATGACATTATGGAAAGGCTGTTTGAGTTAATTGTGTCCGCCAGATTTTTCCAAAATAGCTCAGTTGGTAGACCATTATAAGCCTAAGCCAAATGCCCATATTTCAAATTCTGGCATGGGCAATTTTCAGTCAGTTGGGAAATTACATCTCGTACCAGACACTTACCTTATATTTGATTAAAATACTTTGAATATTAAACTGAAACATGAAAACATTCAACTATTTTGTTTGCTCTACTTATTTTTTTTCAGGTGGGTAATTGAAATTACTAAGTAATAATATTTCTTCAAAGGTATAAATAATGTAATGTTTTATCTCTGTTTTCTTCATCTCATCGCTTTTATATCTTATAAAATGTTATAGATGTTAGATATAAATACTACAGATAAAAAAGTTTTTTCTTAAATTTTATAAGTAAGAATTAGTTTAAGTGTGTTTTTAATTTTTTCGAACAAAATAAAGCTGTCAAAACTACGAAACATTTCTATATAATGAGAAAACTATTCTGTAGATTGATGAAGAGAGTTTGCGAAAAAATTGTGAGCACAATTTCAATATTTCTCAAAAACAATTTATATTTGGAAAAGAAACAATCCTGATTCTAGTGATGCGTAACTAGAACAAAAATGCTCTTTATTTTTCATTTTCTTGGAAATTTTGGGGAAACTGTACGTAAAAGATAAAAATAAATGGAATACATTATTTTCAAGAAATAACAAATTCATAACTAAATTTCTGTCTGAGTACTGCGTAGGTTTTTTGCAAATTAAGTGCATCTCATAATGCTGAAATCTGAAAATCAATCAGTAAAATAAAACACAAATCCTTTTTTTTTCTTTAAATATTCTTCATAGAATTTCTTCTACATTATTATCTTTTCTAATATATTAATCTGAATCCGTCAAAAACTGCTTTTGCAAGATATATACGCCATCAAACATGATAAGTGAAATATTTTTTTAAGTAAAATAAATGGAAAAATTCCCCTCGTATATTTACAATAAAATCTTGAAAAGATCATACTCATGTATTAGAAAGAATATAGAAAATCATAGTTTATTTAGAATTCATATATTTGATTTAAATATGCTGAAAAACTTTATTGTTTTTTGTTAGGTAATTTTCCATCATGTATAGTACATTAATAAGATTACTACGGTATATATAGATGAATAATGTTGAGAAGAATGTAATTTAAAGTGGAGGTTGTTGCATAAGTCAACTTAAGAAAATCAACTCTGTAAAATGTGAGAAACAAAGTGTAAGTTTAAGAAACTCCATAATCTAGTAAGATGATGAATGTTTGTCAGAAGAATTCGTTCAGGGTTTTAAAGCATGCAATTCAAAAAGGCAGTTAACTTTTCATTAAAACAAAAAAAAAAACGTGTAACATGCATGTATATACTCATATTACAAAGGAATATGATAAGCATATATATATATATATATATATATATATATATATGTGTGTGTGTGTGTGTGTGTGTGGGTGTGGGTGGGTGTGTGTGTGTAAATAATACATTTATTATGGAGTTTAAGCATGAAACTAATTTAAAAGTGAAAAAGTATTTATTAATCGTAATCTGTCTGGTGAGGAAGTAAAATACCCTCTCTATAAGTCGTTTTTACTTCCTGTTATTATTATTATTATTATTATTTATTACTTTTAAATGCTAAAGGTGTAAAATTAACAACATAATATAAATTAAAATAACTTTTATTATTTGTTTTACATGTTTCGACTCTTTCCGAGTCATTTTCAAAAACAAAATGAGAATATTCTAAAGCTGCACCGGCTTTGAAGTTATTATTTTCATGTACTTTTTAAAAATTACGCACGTTATCTATTATTTTTTACTTGATTGTTTATTTTCATATCTTTGACCATGGAGTAATTCTAGCCACAGTTTCGGTAAATTAAAAGATGCCGCATCGTTACACATTGTATTTTTGCGCGTAAGTATCTCTATGGTTTCTCTTATTATGGATGGATAGTATAGACTGGGGGGAAATATTATTTTACTTTCATTGAAATTTATTTGGATGGTTTCTTCTTGATATAATCTTGCCAGGGCTGTAGTTTTCTATTGTATTTAATATCAGCTATATGCTCTTTTTTTCTGGAATTAAATTTCCTGCTGGCTATGCCTATGTAGTAATTCTTGGATCCGTCTTCTTTAATAAAAGGTATTTCATATACTCCCGAATAATTCTCAAAATTAATTGGGTCAATTTTACTGCAAATGATATTCTTTAATTTCTTAGTTGGTTTGGCTATTAAGCAGATATTGAAACGTTTAAGGCTGTGTTTTAATTTTTAAACAACTTAAAGTAATTTTTCAAAAAAGCTTGGATAATATTGCAGAGTAAAAAGTTTGTATTTTTGCGAATCACCTTTCTTTTCTGGTTTCTTATTATTGGTGATATCCATGATTAATTTATTTATATGGTGTACTTCAAAAACAATATTATAAGCAGTTTTACGAATATTATCTAATTCATTATTCAATTTATTTTCAGTACATATTATAAAGGCTCGTCTTATGAGAAATCTGTAGGCTGAAATTTTGTATGTAAAGGGAGAACATGCGTTATTTGGTATGGTAGATTGGTTAGCCATATTTTTCCGGAAAACAGCTCTGTCGATAGATTTATTTGTTCTGGTTAACATTACATCAAGGAATGGAAGACTTTTATTATGTTCAATTTTAATAGTGAATTTAATGTTATTATCGATTGAGCTTAGTTGATTTATAAATATTTTAAGTTCATCAAGACTATGCTGCCAAATTATAAAAATATCGTCAACATATCTGAGCCAAGTGTGAGGTGTTAAGTGAAATGTGCCAAAAACTTTATTTTCCAAAGGGCGGAGAGTATATTCAGCTAATAAACCTGAAATAGGACTAAAATTGGGTTTTATATAAAAATTTTCAAATCAAATTTTCATTACGGTAAGAAAAGTGTGTAAGGGAAAAGAACTATAATATTTTTTTTTCTTTTTAAATGTTTGCAATTTTTGTGCATATGTTTTAGTCATTTGAGAGTGATTCAAATTCATTATTTTTTTATTGTGAGGAAACTGAGCAAATACGTAAAAACATATCCATAATATCAGTGCACCATAACGTACAATGCATTTTCCAGCGTCTCGGTAGTGCATAGATACGAAGTAAGAAATCTTTTAATTGTGACTCTACCTACGCATATACCCTCTTCTTCCCTTTTGCCAGAGTTTTCCCACGGCTAGGCCATACTGACATACCCTACTGACGGTTCGTTTGAATACGGATGTTTTGTTAATGTGTGTCAATTCATGTGAGTAAACGTTGAAGCATTTCCTGTCTGCCTTTAAATTTCAGAAGTATTAAAGAGCTCACTGGAATTAGTGTTGTTTTTAATTTCCAAATTTATGTTAATTGGGTGAACTTGGTTGTTTCGGAGCAATGTAATTCAAGGACTTTGCTGAAAGTTTATATTTCCACAAAGAACTAACTAATCCTCAAATAGGTCTGGGTGTATGCAATGTCCGCAGACATACAGTGGTGGCCAAAAGTTTGGATATTTTTTAAAAGTTTCATGTTTTTCAACTTTGTGTGTTTGTAGAATATATTAATTTTCACTTAAATACAAACATTTACATATCAAATTGAAGGTAATTTAATGTAAAATTTAATAATAAAAGCAGTATTACAATATCTGTATTACAAAATGTTACGGTCATTTCAGTAGAACAAACAAACACAAATCGTTTTGAATAAGGACGTGTTTTGTAATATAAGCGTACTAGCCTATCAAAAACACTGTTCTGAGGACCAATCAAATGTCTGTAACTATAGTTTAGGTTATAATGTGTTTGGATGGTAAAAGAGTTATTGTTGTGGAAATATTTTGCGGAATGATGCATACTAGTACAATTAAATAGAGTATTACTGTTTTTGAATATTTAAAGTCCCTTTTTTAATTAAACTAATTTTAAACAATGTCATCAACAAGAAGAACTAATTGGACATCTACAAAAAGAAGCCGAATTGTCATATTGAGAGAAAATGGCCTCTCTTATGCTGAAATTGCAAGACAAGTTGGTGGTTCAGTGACTTGTTCTGGTATACGAAAGTTCTGTTTACGTTATGAAAAAACGAAATTAGTGGAAAATAAGGCCAAATCAGGCCGAAAAAAATGCACAAGTGCTACTGCCGATAGAAAAATTAAACGGAAAAAAACCACATTTAAATCAAAAGCAACGCGAAAAACGAGTTAAGTGGGCAAAATAACACATTTAATGGTCAGAAAATCAATGGAAGCAAGTAATCTGGAGCGATGAGAGTAAAATATCGCTCTTTGGTAGTGATGGTAGAAAATACGTGAGACGTAGAGTAGGAGAAATACTTCATCCTGATTGCATTGAAGCAACTACAAAAAACCCAACAAATGTCATGATTTCGGCATGTATGTCTGCAGATGGTGTGGGCCGAATTCTAGTGATTGATGGCATCCTGAATGCCAAAAAATACATTGAAACTGTCATGGAACCAAAATTGATACCTTCCATCAGGGATCTCTTCCCCAACAACGCACCATTTATTTTTCAGCAGGATTCAGCTCCATGCCACACAGCTAAAGTATGCAAAGGATGGTTTCAAAATAAAGGCATAGATATATTACCATGGCCAGGAAACAGCCCTGATCTCAATCGAATTGAAAATTTGTGGCGACGTTTGATAATTCTTGTACGAAAAAAACGTTCATCCAATAAAGGACAACTTATTGAAGCTATAATTGATTCTTGGCACCATGTGATTACGAAAGATGAGCTCCAAACACTCGTTCACTCGATGAAAAGACGCTGTGAAGCTGTCTTAAAAAATAAGGGTTATCCTACTAAGTATTGATTGTGTAAGTATCCCTTAAAAAATGCAAATTTAAGATAGATCTTACTATTAGTTGCATAACTTTTTTTGTAATACAGATATTGTAATACTGTTTTTATTATTAAATTCTACATTAAATTACCTTCACTTTGATATATAAACGTTTGTATTTAAGTAAAAATTAATATATTCTACAAGCACACAAAGTTGAAAAACATGAAACTATCAAAAAATGTCCACACTTTTGGCCACCACTGTATATCCTTGTGCAATCATTCTACGTTGAGTTTGTGAGAAAGTAGTCAGCCATTCTTGCTGAAGGAAATACTGTTTGAAAAGTCGCCATAAGTGAGCCAACGATGGAAATACCTTTCGAATCCAAGTTATATTTCAATAAAGACTCTAGTGGAACTCACGAATATATTTTAAGTTAGTTATTGGAATTGGTTAATGTATATATAATATTCATATACCACACTTGTTATACACCTAAATTTGTTTTAACACGAGTGCAATAATAGTGCCAAAATGCAATAATTTTCATAATTAAACTTTTAATATATATATTTATTTATATATATATGTATGTGTGTGTGTGTGTGTGTGTATGTATGTGTGTGTGTGTGCGTGTGTATATTTTCTGCCAGAGTGATGATTAAATATTGCATATGTCTTTATTCATTTCGAATTCCATTTCTTATTCTATTTGATATCCAAATTCCATGTTTTTTCTTACATTATATGCCACCTTATATCATTATATATATTTATATTCTAAATTTTCTTGAAAACTTTTAAGTATGTTTTCTGCATGCCGTAACTGAAATGGCGCATCAGTAATTTGATGCTTGAAATTCTTAATTATATATTAAATTAATTGTATTCCGTATAAACTTTATAATTACGTATATTTAAATGGGAGATTTGATGTAATAACTTGTTTAATGTATTTTGAAATTCAAAGTATTACAATTATATATATATATATATATATATATATATATATATATATATATATATATATGTGTGTGTGTGTGTGTGTGAAACAACACATCCTTTTCTGTAACAAAAAAATCATTGTTCGCATGTGTAATTAAACGACAATCGAATGATAAATTAAATTTATTAATGAAGTCGAATTTGGCTCAAAAACTTTTATAAAATATACTATATATATGTCACAATGTTAGTTTAAAAAACAGGTATATATATATATATTTCACAAAATTAGACCTTTTCTAATGTTGTTTTTATGCTTTTTTTCAAAGGAATTCATAAAGAAGCAGCGATATCTATCTTCCATATCTATCTTAATGACGTTGCCTTAATTGGATTTCTTCCACCATAACATTCCATGAATGCACTTTTAATTAAAATACAAAGGAATTTACTTTTTTTTTAAAAAGAAAGTTATTATTTATTAGTGGATGGCAGAATAAATTTTAAGTAAAGTATTTCAATTGAATAAAAGTTTGGCGTGATTAACAATCCGTAATTTTTTCCGAATATTTCACTAATATATTTCTTTTTAACATGTTTAATTTTAATAAATTTTTGTTTGTGTTAGAAAAATCATGTTTGATAACAGAAAATTTATTCGATAAAAATTCGTTTCGATTAGAAATATTTTGTACTAAATTTTAAAGGAATTATTCGTTATAACGCTATAATTTATTGAGATATGAATAAAGCTTTCAGTTTTTAACTCTCTCTCTCTCTACACGCACACACCCACATATATATTTATGTGTGTGTGTGTGTGTAATATATATTTGAACTGATTTTGCTACAGTTATAAAAGTGATGTATCCATATAGGTAAGTGAATACGCATTACACAATGTGAGAATTCGCAGCGCCTCATGTGGTGAAATTTGAAACTTAGTTATTCTGTCTCAAAAACTACTGAATATATTTGGGGGGGGGGGGGGGTTAAATCAGAAAATTGTTCAGCGTCATCTGTTTTGTAGAAAATTACACTCCATATGTACTAATAGTCGAAATTAAAAGCGAAAAGTGCGGCTATTAGTTGGGGTGATTTGCGCAATTCTTCCGACAAGAACGAACGATTAGAGGAATACGCAGAGTGAGATATTTTCACGATCTAGCGGAATGCATTTTATTTTTCGAAATACAATATTTTATGGCTACACAGAGTTCATTCAATAAGTGATGTAAATATCTTTTTACCTCGCATCTGGTGCGACCCAGATAACCGCAACTCTCGGGAAACTTCGTGTTGTGAAATCGGCTTTGAGAAGCAATAGTCGCCACTTCGATTCGAGCCATTGAAGTACTCGCAGCGATGAAATACTGACGCTCTGTGTGGGAATATCGTCACGCCCAACAATGCAGAAAATGATAGATCAGCGCTATGAGATAAAGTTCTGCGTGAAGTTAGAAAAATCGGTCAATGACACCGTGGAAATGTTGAAGCACGTTTATAGAGCTGAACGTTTGTCACAAGAACGAATGTACAGATGGCACGAAGCCACCATTCAACCAGTTTACAATTAAACTTAAAATCGAGCTATTTACGCACGAGTACGCGGTTTGGAGTATAATACTTTTCATAGTGAAAAAAAAATTGTTTAAGCAAAAAAATAGTTCTAAATTTTAGCTATGTATTGCATTACACTCAAGTAAAAAAGTCAGAAATCATCAAAAATTTATTCTAAGTAATTATAGAGCATTTATTCTCGTACAAGCACTTACAAGACATTTACATTGTGCAATTCACAATCATATACATTCATATACAACCGTATACAACGGCGATTTGACGATTGTGCATATAATATAGTCTCTTATGCAATCAACCTTAGTGATCGGATGTGTCGAAATTGAGAACCGTTTGGATATAGTTCTGGTTATAAAAGGCAACAGTTGCAATACATCAAGTACTTCTTTCAATTTCTTGATAGCGATACCATGATAAAAGAAAAAATTATACTGTACATTTTAAAAGAAAACACACTTAATTCCTAAAAGTGTTGGAATGTGTTTCTTTAAAAGAATCTCGTATTTTTTAGTTTTTCAAAACTAAAAATAAAAACAAGCTGACGACGAAAATAAAACAAGTTTTATAATCAATAAATTAGAAGAATTTTATAACTAATTAAAATTTTTTTATATAGTTCAAGAAATTTCAAATCAATTCAGTCACACCGTTTTATTATAAAAAACATATGTTTAACTACGTTTAAATATTATCCATGAACAATATACTTCTGTACATTGCAAATAATAACGTGAAATGTAAATATAAACATATATAAATACAAACGAAGAAAACGTATATATAAAAATATTTTCTAGGTATATTATACTTTGAAAAGGGGAAATGATTTGTTGACATGAATTCCTCTCTGAAGCATCTTGATGTTTCCGATGCTTTCGGGCAATCTTCCAGGGGTTCTTTTTTACAGCATCAAAGAAATAACACTTTGTGACCTCATCACTCATCATCTCAGAAGAGATTTAATTCCTCTTCCATTTGTATAAATAAACATGGCGTGTCATTAAAAAAAATAGGTGTCACTTAATCTTTTTCTGTTTTTCTAAAAGCTGCCAACTTTGTCCCAAAAGTTAAATAAATAACTACTTAAGATTCATAGTTTAAATAAAGTTTTAAGACAGAATTTGTGACAATGTCGATACTGACTTTCAGTAAAATTACCTCAAAGGCTTAATTAATCATTAGGAAGTTCACAGTTCAATTAATTAGATTAAGAATATTATGGGTATAAAGATTATTATTTTAAGCATTTCAATTAAATATTTTTAGTAGCTTAAGGTATCCTATTACGTTTGACACTCATTTTTTATATAAACAAGAACGAAAAATCATGCGTCAAGCATAGATTATGTAACACTTTCCAACGCTTCCAAAATAATTTTACGAATCATACTCTTTTATAAGCTAAAAGATAACATCTAAGTAATCCGAATACTTTATTCAGCCCTGTATAGGATCTATAGATTTGTATATATACTACATAGGATGCTAAATTTTAGTTCAGTTAGGAAACACGTAGCACAGTTTAAAATTCTCCGTCTGGAGTTAAATAATACGGAAATGTGTTCCCGAACTTTTGTACTTCCCTGTATAGGATCTACAGAATTTATACACACCACGTAATATACAAAAAGCGATTTAAAATTAAAATCGCATTCAGTAACTTAAAACGCACTTCCAGGAATTATTGTTAACATACAGTAGAGAATTCTTTTGTGTGTCCCTGTAAATGAACGATAACTGCTATACACACAATATTCTGTAGTAAGTCTCTTGTAATGAACCTTATATAAATTTCAATGCGTTTAAAATAGTGAAACATTATTTAAATAAACCGCAGACGATTTTTCTCCATAGACGTAATGTAACGGAATTCTTTTGACTGTCCCTGTAAAGTAAGTATAAGTGCTATGCACACCCTATTCCATATTAAGCTTCTTCTAATGCACCTTAGTGATATATATAAATTTCAATGCGTTTAAAGTATTGAAACATTATTTAAATAAACCGCAAATGATTTTTCCCCATAGACCGCAATGTAACGGAATTCTTTTGAGTGTCCCTGTAAAAAAACTATAAGTGCTACACACTTCCGTTGAAATAGAGAACATGCTATAGATAACGATTATAACATATAAAATTTGCAGGGCAATCCGAGCATATTTACGGGAGTTAGAGCACGGACAGACGGCAGACGGCAGACGGCAGACGGCCAGACGGCCAGACAAACCGAAGTCATAAACACTTTTCAACTAGGTTGGAAAGTGTTAATAAAAATGAGTAAAATACTGATAGTTTCAATAAAATTAGTAAAACAAAAAACGGTTTTATTTATTAAATAAGTTATTTTGATGCAATTTCTTCTTAAATGTAACAATTTTAAGGAAAAATAATGTATTATTTGATACTTACAGAATATATCCTCGAGTTAAAATAATGATAGTTTACTCATTTTTTATTAAATTTGCTATTTGAGATACTAAAAATGTAATAAACTACAATTTAAGCATAAAAATTATTTTTTTTTATAAATATACTGTTTGAAATTATCACTTTTATGAACTTTCATACATTTCTGTGTGTTAATTTATAAAAATAGTTGTAAAATTTCTGAAAATTCTCAGATATTTAAACGCTAGTTCATTACACACACAAAATCACATAAATTGTTGTCGATCACATTTATATAAATTAGGGGATCCAACCGAGGCTTCCCGGGTTACAGAATATAAGTGAAAAATATTTTTTAACACTTTCCAACCTAGTTGAAAAGTATTTTTGACTTCGGTTTGTCTGACCAACAGCCGTCTGCCGTCTGTCCATGCTCGAACTCACTTAAATATACTCAGATTGCCCTGAAATTTTTGTATGATATTGTCGTTTATGACCATGATCTCTATAGAAAATGAAGTGCGTAAAACTTATAATTTTTATACAGGGACAGTCAAAAATATTCCGTTACATTACAGTCAATGGTAAAAAAATATTTCAAGTGCATTTTGATGATGCTACGCCATTTGAAATATGATGAAAGTGATATACAATTATGCAGTGAACTAAAACATACTTTTTGTAGAATATGGGGTGCAAAGCATTTAAAATTCATTTACAGGGTCAAACAAAATAATTCTGTTGCGCACTGTTCTACGGGAAAAAATCGCTTGTATGTAATTTAATGATATTTCACTATTGCGTAAAATTTCACTTTTTTAAGATGGAGTTATATTAATGCCCTTATATCAAAGAAATGCCGTATTGTCTGCTATAAAAAGTGATAAAGTTTTGGTTAATTATATAGCTTTTTAATTATCAGGAAAGAAATGTTTTGCTTAATTAATGCATTTATTAGTATTTTAATGTTACGTGAACGAAGTCACGGGTAACAACTAGTGTAGTATATATTCGAATTGATACATTATATACAAGGTTGCACACAATAATTCGATTACAGTTTTGTCTATGAAAGGAAATTGTTAGACTGAACATTTAAACGTGTAATACATTTCCTATACTGTTTATTTATATATCTTCGTTCACCTTAGTTAACGGGGAAGTTTCGTTACAATTTTCTTGATGTGTTCGAAAGTGTTTCATAACCTATGTTTGAAGCATGCTTTTTCGCTCTTGTTTTCATTGAAAACACTAATGGATGTTTAATATTTAATATATATTTTTAGATTGCCCTCTAACAACAGCATGTTTATATAAAAAATATATTTTATGTATCCAAATAAAATTATGAAATTTATTAAAAGCTGTACTTTCGTATTAGCCGCATGCCATGACTTAATAGCCAAAGAAATCACCAAAGATTTCGCTACATGCACTGTTAAAAATTTGCAGCAAACTGTCCAGTCATTTGACCGTTTTTGTAGAACACGGTTACATAACCGTAATTTAACTCTATTCTGACCATATTATTGCTTATATTATGGTCAAAATAGAGTTAAATTACGGTTACGTAACCGTTTTCTCTAAAATCGGCCAAATGACTGGACAGTTTGCTGCAAATTTTTAACTGTGTGCAGCAGACTTTTTGATTGTGATAATTTCAATGGAAAAAGTGTGTATTTTTTTGATTACATGTCTCTTAAATTTATGTTTTATTTATATTAATTTATTATTTTCATTATTTATAGATGAAGTTTTAATTTCGTTATGGAATATAGAGTAGCCGAAACAAATGCCGAACTATTTACATTGTTCTAAGGGAAACGAATTAATCTTTTGTATTAAGGCTTCACGCAATAGAGATTTGTTTTAAAACAAATCGTACTTGAAAATTATTTTAAAATCCATAAAAAATCAGTAAATTGAGAAACAGTTTTCAAAGAAATTGGATTTGAAAGAACTTTTTTTTTAATTCGATCGTTTAAAAAATTGAAATGGTGCAATGTTTAGAGGTTAAAAAATAGCGCAAAAAGTGAAAATTTATTGTCAGGTGTTGCGAACGTCAATATGACGTTAGGGTTACTCACGAACATGCTTTTGCTTTATAATATCGACATAACCTTAATATTTGGAGATATAATTTTTTTTTGTTTTGTTTTCTGATTGTTTATATTTAAAAAAAAGTCATAAAACACAGTTAAAGTTTTATTTCTGAAAATCTATTCGATATTTTCACCTTATTTTTTTCAATCTACAGATATTTAGGTTGTACCTTCCTTAATATCAATATTAGAAGTGTTTTTCTTTTTTAACGTCTTTAAACAGCAGTTTCCGTATGCATAAATACACAATTTTGGTTTTAGATATGAAAATAAAAAACACTAATTACACGATCAGTTTTTGAACAGCTAATTGTTCAATTTCATAAATAAAACAATAAAAAAAATTATGACAATTTCCCAAATATGGCTATTAAAGAGTAATCTTAACAATTTTTTTCCTTGAGGTTAATTATTTCAAAACTCGAAAAAAGCTTCAAGTAATGTATTGAAATATTATTTAGTCCTTACAGCATGATTTTTGCTATTATTACGAAATTAATTAATTAATATTTTTGAATGGTGTAAAAATAATTTTTAAACTGTTGTTAAATCGAATTTTGTTCAAGTTTTAATTCAAACTTTTGACTTTTTTCGTTCCTTTTATACGTAGAACACGAATTGCATTGTAACTTCTCAAAGCAATTTGACAGATATTGCACAAAGCCTGCTAAAATAAATAATTTCCGTTTATGCTCAAAAAAGAGCAGCTAACGAATAATTGTAATTAAAATAAAATTTATTTATTATATTTGAATGAAATTTACAAAAAAGGATTCTTATTGGTAGGTAATATGATAATATCACATATTAAAACATTAAGAAAATAAACGAAAAAATACTTAGATTATGACTATCACGTTTTTTCAATGAAAAACGTCGCAGTGACTTAAATTTCCATGACAAATTTCGCATTAAGAATCGTCAACGACAACATCTGCCTTACAGTGTCTTCGATATCCCCTAGTTGAAATGCATGCTCGTAATTAGAAATTCATGTTTTCAGTAATAATGTCGATAGCTTTTTGTGGCAGCATTGCCAATTCTAGAAACAAGAGATGTCGTGCAATCATTATTTAAAATAAACTGCCGCTTTCATAATCGATTTCTACGGCTTGCTATCATCTGAATGTTGGGGATATCTTATTTACAACATTTTTCAAAGAATATTTATGAAATTTTTTAACATCTTTATTTTCAAAAATTTTTTTCTAAAAGAAATCTGCATTTCTATTTACTCTACGAGTTGCTATCTCAGTTTTTTAAAAAAATGTTGTAAGGTGCAGTTTAATAATCGATTTCTACTGACTGGCACTAGATAAGTTTCTGGAAAATCTTATTTGCAGTTGAATCTATTTTCATCTAGAGCAAACACAGACAAGGTGACTTCTGTTTACAGAAGTAGAGGATAAAATCAAAATATATATAGCTTGCTGAGACTATATCCAGTGATGAAATTTTATGAAAATTGTAAAAGTATTTCTTCTGTTTTGGTAATTCAAACTAAATATGTAAATACTGATCAAATTTTTCAAAATTACAATAACAGATGTAAATATCTAAAAAAAAAAGAAAAAGAAAAAAAAGAAGAACTATTTTGAATGATTTGTAAATTATCCATGAACTATTACAAAAACATAAATTACATATGTGAATTGAAACTAAAATATAAATCATGTTGAAACTAAATAAATATAACATTGTCGTTTAAGCGAAATATTCAAAAAAGCAATATTTTCTTTTACAAATTGGTATGCAAAGATTTTTTGTCAGCCAAACGTTTTTAAAGCAGTTTTTCGTCAAACTTATAAACAAACTAATATGAAAATATGAAATTTGGTATATAAATGCCTCATATTATGAGACATCATAAAGAAACAAACACGATGAAGAGAAAGTAAAACATTTGCAATAAACATAGTTGATCAATATTGATCAAAACATGATGCAATACATTTCCTAATATTGAACATGAGCACCCCTCACAGTTATGGAGGTTGTTTAAAGAGCCTTCATAGAGTTAATATTATTGTTGATGACAGCTAGCCGCAACAAATATCACTCATCCAAAAGTGTGCGTTTTAAGTGCTGGAAAGTCCTTAACGGATCGCGACGTCATCACCCCACTGGTTTTCTTAAAGCATATCAATTATGCTCAATAATATTCTGGTCGAATGATCTTTCGGACCAAGACATACAACAAATATCCCAAAAATCTTGTTCTTCAAGAAAATAATCTACAAACTGTGGCCTCGTATTGTAGTCAATAAAATTAATTCGGTACCGGCATCCGAACAAAAAAGTCTTACTTTAGGTACTGTTACTAAGGGAACTAGAATCTTATTAACAGATATTAAAGGTTTTTGTCCCCCTAGCATTCGGTACGAGTTAAGGTATAACATCATTACGTCACACAGGAAAATATCGGCCACGCTTTCCTTGGGCTTTTATTATAAAATAAAATGCTGTTTTTGGCACAACAGTAAATTTATATAGTATTATATGAGAGTGCATTTAAATTATATACATTTTTTCAATTGATAAAATAAGTTTTAGTATTGATTATGAATCTGAAATATGATACAAATGATGTGAATTATCACTTTACTTAACAGCGCACAACCAACAGAGTGACAAAATGTCCAGACCGGCGTTCGATCCCAGATCCCTTGGTATAGCGTAACAAGTGCTTTACCTATTAAACCATCTGAACGACATCCAGTCTAGCATTATCTCACTCTTAAATGGCTAGGCTACAAATTTGCAGCACAAGATGGAACGTCAATCATGAGCACAATCCCTAATGGCATACATGAGACAAATCAAACCTAGTATCGATGAATATTTATATATTAATTAATTATTCAGCAGAGCTGAAAATTCGCTGTGAATTACTGGAATACAAAAGTATTTCAGTAATTTACAGTGAATTTTCAGTAATTCACAGTTCTGATGAATAATTAATTAGTACCGAAATATGATTCTTCAGATATAAAGCTCAAATTATTTTAATCCTAACAGATTTTTCTTTTTATTACGAGCATTTTTATGGAAAACAAATATTATTAATAGGGTTGGGATAAAATACCGAAAGTTGATTAACATTATGAAAACTCACTGTGGAGAGTGATCATGAAAGAGTTGAAATAATTAGAGACGTAATTTCATTCTGTGCAAAAAAGTAAAATCTTCAGAAGTTTTTTCAAAAAGTACTTAAGCGAAAAATAACTCATAACTCCAAGTATTCAATTCTATAGTATTATGATTTTTATTCAATTCCTCTAGGGGGCGTATACTTAGCGAATCTATCATTTTCTACTAAAACTCCTAATTTAGCTAAAATTAAGAAAAGCAACACAGCTCTTACTTACTTGAAAATCAGAAATAAATTGCATAGGATCTATTTAATTAACTGCGAAAAAGATTGCGCAGGAAGTGTTAGAATTAATATATTTCCTTGGTAATTTGAAATGACGTTGATCCAAATGCATTTGAATGAATTTGCCTTTCGGTTGTAAATACTTCAGACATCAAATACTCATCAGCATTATGTATTTACTTTT